>JADMNL010000026.1:26090000-26690000 GCA_016271365.2 Neoceratodus forsteri | reverse complement strand
TTGCTGCGTGTGTGGGATGTTGCTGGTGTATAATGCTGTGTGTGGGGTGTTGCTGGTGTATATTGCTGTGTGTGAGGTGTTGCTGGTGTATATTGCTGTGTGTGGGGGATGTTGCTGGTGTATATTGCTGTGTGTGGGGGATGTTGCTGGTGTATATTGCTGCATGTGTGGGATGTTGCTGGTGTATATTGCTGCGTGTGTGGGATGTTGCTGGTGTATAATGCTGTGTGTGGGGTGTTGCTCTTGTATATTGCTGTGTGTGGGATGTTGCTGGTGTATATTGCTGTGTGTGGGATGTTGCTGGTGTATATTGCTGTGTGTGGGATGTTGCTGGTGTATATTGCTGTGTGTGGGATGTTGCTGGTGTATATTGCTGTGTGTGGGATGTTGCTGGTGTATATTGCTGGTGTGGGGTGTTGCTCGTGTATATTGCTGGTGTGGGGTGTTGCTCGTGTATATTGCTGTGTGTGGGGTGTTGCTCGTGTATATTGCTGTGTGTGGGGGATGTTGCTGGTGTATATTGCTGTGTGTGGGGGATGTTGCTGGTGTATATTGCTGTGTGTGGGATGTTGCTGGTGTATATTGCTGTGTGTGTGGGGGGATGCTGCTGGTGTATATTGCTGTGTGTGGGATGTTGCTGGTGTATATTGCTGTGTGTGGGATGTTGCTGGTGTATATTGCTGTGTGTGGGATGTTGCTGGTGTATAATGCTGTGTGTGGGATGTTGCTGGTGTATATTGCTTGGTGTGAGATGTTGCTGGTGTATATTGCTGTGTGTGTGGGATGTTGCTGGTGTATATTGCTGTGTGTGTGGGATGTTGCTGGTGTATATTGCTGTGTGTGGGATGTTGCTGGTGTATATTGCTGTGTGTGGGGTGTTGCTGGTGTATATTGCTGTGTGTGGGGTGTTGCTGGTGTATATTGCTGTGTGTGGGGTGTTGCTGGTGTATATTGCTGTGTGTGGGGTGTTGCTCGTGTATATTGCTTGGTGTGGGGTGTTGCTCGTGTATATTGCTGTGTGTGGGGGATGTTGCTGGTGTATATTGCTGTGTGTGGGGGATGTTGCTGGTGTATATTGCTGTGTGTGGGGGATGTTGCTGGTGTATATTGCTGTGTGTGGGGGATGTTGCTGGTGTATATTGCTGCATGTGTGGGGGATGTTGCTGGTGTATATTGCTGCATGTGTGGGGGATGTTGCTGGTGTATATTGCTGCATGTGTGGGGGATGTTGCTGGTGTATATTGCTGCATGTGTGGGGGATGTTGCTGGTGTATATTGCTGCATGTGTGGGGGATGTTGCTGGTGTATATTGCTGCATGTGTGGGGGATGTTGCTGGTGTAGATTGCTGTGTGTGGGATGTTGCTGGTGTAGATTGCTGTGTGTGGGGTGTTGCTGGTGTATATTGCTTGGTGTGGGGTGTTGCTCGTGTATATTGCTGTGTGTGGGATGTTGCTGGTGTATATTGCTGTGTGTGGGATGTTGCTGGTGTATATTGCTGTGTGTGGGATGTTGCAGATATATATTGCTTTGTGTGGGATGTTGCGGATATATATTGGTTTGTGTGGGATGTTGCTGGTGTATATTGCTGTGTGTGGGATGTTGCTGGTGTATATTGCTGTGTGTGTGGGATGTTGCTGGTGTATATTGCTGTGTGTGTGGGATGTTGCTGGTGTATATTGTGTGTGGGGTGTTGCTGGTGTATATTGTGTGTGGGGTGTTGCTGGTGTATATTGTTGTGTGTGGGGTGTTGCTGGTGTATATTGTTGTGTGTGGAGTGTTGCTGGTGTATATTGCTGTGTGTGGGATGTTGCAGATATATACTGCTTTGTGTGGGATGTTGCGGATATATATTGCTTTGTGTGGGATGTTGCGGATATATATTGCTTTGTGTGGGATGTTGCTGGTGTATATTGCTGTGTGTGGGATGTTGCTGGTGTATATTGCTGTGTGTGTGGGATGTTGCTGGTGTATATTGCAGTGTGTGGGATGTTGCTGGTGTATATTGCAGTGTGTGGGATGTTGCTGGTGTATATTGCTGTGTGTGTGTGGGGGATGCTGCTGGTGTATATTGCTGTGTGTGGGATGTTGCTGGTGTATAATGCTGTGTGTGGGATTTTGCTGGTGTATATTGCTTGGTGTGGGATGTTGCTGGTGTATATTGCTGTGTGTGTGGGATGTTGCTGGTGTATATTGCTGTGTGTGGGATGTTGCTGGTGTATAATGCTGTGTGTGGGATTTTGCTGGTGTATATTGCTGTGTGTGGGATTTTGCTGGTGTATATTGCTGTGTGTGGGATGTTGCTGGTGTATATTGCGCTGTGTGTGGGATGTTGCTGGTGTATATTGCTGTGTGTGTGGGATGTTGCTGGTGTATATTGCTGTGTGTGTGTGGGGGATGCTGCTGGTGTATATTGCTGTGTGTGTGTGGGGGATGCTGCTGGTGTATATTGCTGTGTGTGTGTGGGGGATGCTGCTGGTGTATATTGCTGCGTGTGTGGGATGTTGCTGGTGTATATTGCTGCGTGTGTGGGATGTTGCTGGTGTGTATTGCTGCGTGTGTGGGATGTTGCTGGTGTGTATTGCTGTGTGTGTGGGATGTTGCTGGTGTGTATTGCTGTGTGTGTGGGATGTTGCTGGTGTATATTGCTGTGTGTGTGGGATGTTGCTGGTGTATATTGCTGTGTGTGTGGGATGTTTCTGGTGTATATTGCTGTGTGTGGGATGTTGCTGGTGTATATTGCTGTGTGTGGGATGTTGCTGGTGTATATTGGCGTGTGTGGGATGTTGCTGGTGTATATTGGCGTGTGTGGGATGTTGCTGGTGTATATTGGCGTGTGTGGGATGTTGCTGGTGTATATTGGGCGTGTGTGGGATGTTGCTGGTGTGTATTGCTGTGTGTGGGATGTTGCTGGTGTATATTGCTGTGTGTGTGGGGGGGATGTTGCTGGTGTATATTGCGGTGTGTGGGATGCTGCTGGTGTATATTGCTGTGTGTGGGATGTTGCTGGTGTATATTGCTGTGTGTGGGGTGTTGCTGGTGTATATTGCTGTGTGTGGGGTGTTGCTGGTGTATATTGTTGTGTGTGGGGTGTTGCTGGTGTATATTGCTTGGTGTGGGGTGTTGCTGGTGTATATTGCTGTGTGTGGGATGTTGCTGGTGTATATTGCTGTGTGTGGGATGTTGCTGGTGTATATTGCTGTGTGTGGGATGTTGCTGGTGTATATTGCTGTGTGTGTGGGGGGGATGCTGCTGGTGTATATTGCTGTGTGTGTGTGGGATGCTGCTGGTGTATATTGCTGTCTGTGGGATGTTGCTGGTGTATATTGCGGCGTGTGTGGGATGTTGCTGGTGTGTATTGCTGTGTGTGGGATGTTGCTGGTGTATATTGCTGTGTGTGTGGGGGGGATGTTGCTGGTGTATATTGCTGTGTGTGTGTGTGTGTGTGTGTGTGTGTGTGTGTGTGGGATGCTGCTGGTGTATATTGCTGTGTGTGGGATGCTGCTGGTGTATATTGCTGTGTGTGGGATGTTGCTGGTGTATATTGCTGTGTGTGGGATGTTGCTGGTGTATATTGCTGTGTGTGGGATGTTGCTGGTGTATATTGCTGTGTGTGGGGTGTTGCTGGTGTATATTGCTGTGTGTGGGGTGTTGCTGGTGTATATTGCTGTGTGTGGGGTGTTGCTGGTGTATATTGCTGTGTGTGGGGTGTTGCTGGTGTATATTGCTGTGTGTGGGGTGTTGCTGGTGTATATTGCTGTGTGTGGGGTGTTGCTGGTGTATATTGCTGTGTGTGTGGGGGGGATGCTGCTGGTGTATATTGCTGTGTGTGTGTGGGATGCTGCTGGTGTATATTGCTGTGTGTGGGATGTTGCTGGTATATATTGCTGTGTGTGGGATGTTGCTGGTGTATCATGCTCTGTGTGGGTGCACAGTCACTGCTTTACAAGCATGCAACTCATTTCTGCGTAAAATGCATTTAGTCACTGCACTACCTGCCCCTCTCATTTCACTTCATTAATTCCACCTTTGTACAAGACAGTTGTTATTAAACGTGTATTTGAGCAGTACACTTCTCACAGAAATAAAAATGTGTAGGATATTTATAGAAACATAGAATTTGCCAGCAGATAAGGACCGCTTCACCCGCCTACTCTGCCCATTTTTCCCCCGCCTACAAGTCTCATCACAGATACTACTTAATCTCCGGTCTGTTTTCCCTTACCTCATTTCCTTTCCCCTGAGATTCCCTTGTGCCCGTGACATTCATTATTGAACCCACTGTTTTCACCCCCACCACCTCAGTTGGAAGGCTTTTCCAAGAATCTGTTACTCTCAGTAAAGTACTTCCTCGCATCTTTCCTGAATCTAGCACCCCCCCACTTCATATCATGCCCCCTTTTTCTTGAGCTCCTGTTTTTCTGAAAAGTACTTCCCTCCAGTACCTTATTTACCCCTCTGAGGTATTTAAAGATATCTGTCATCTCCCCCTCTCCCTTTTCTCTTCCAGTGTGTACATGTTCATGTCCTTAAATCTGTCCTCATAGGGCTTCTGATGCAGACCCTACACCATTTTAATTGCCCCCCTCTGGACCACCTCCACTCTGTCTGTGTCCTTCCAGAGATGTGCTCTTCAGAACTGGACACAGTATTCTAGGTGGGGTCTTCCAGAGATGTGCTCTTCAGAACTGGACACAGTATTCTAGGTGGGGTCTTCTGGAGATGTGCTCTTCAGAACTGGACACAGTATTCTAGGTGGGGTCTTACCAGTGATTTATACAGAGGCAACACTTACCTCCCTCTTTCTGCTGGTGATACCCTCCATATGCATCACAGCATCCCACTGGCCTTCCCATCTCCCTTGTTGCACTGCCTGGCCACCATTAGGTCATCCAATATGATTATCCTCCAAGTCTTTTTCCTGCTTGGTGGTCATCAGTACCACCCACCCATTTTGTGCTCTGCCCCTGGTATCAGTGCCTGAAGTGCACTATTTTGCACGTTTTCACTTCGATACCCAGCTGCATACTCTTGACCAGTTGTCGAGTTTTCTCAGGACTCTGCTCATTTTTTCCACCCTCATCTCATGTGTCCACCCTATTGCATATTTTGGTGTAATTTACAGTCCCACCTCTTCTCTTCCTCTCTTCACTTACATACCTAAAAACTGCCCCCCTTCATTACTGCCTGAGCTGTTCTGTCTTCTGGTTGGGCCTTTGCACTCCTTACTGCTCTGTCTGCTTCCCTCTGTTTCACCCAATTCACTCACCTATCCTCCTCCCTCTGCATCTCCTACATCTTCTGAATGCTATCCACATAGCTTTTACTGTTTTCAATACCTCTTTCTAGAGCCATAGCAGTCTTTTTTCCTTTTGCTTTTATTCATTTATTTATTCACTACAAATTGGGTTTACCACCTTTGAGTCAGAGACTCATTTACAAAGGCACCTCGTCGTGGGGGGAGGGGGGGCAGACATCAAGACAGTTATTACAGTGCAGATTAAAACAGAGAATAACATTACAAGTGCAGTAAAAGGAACATTTAATATAGATACACTTGGGTTACATAATGTAGTAGTTTGTGTGTTACTTAGGTTACATAATGTTACAAAATTGTGAGTTACACTCATGGATATAGTAGGTCCTCAGAGAAGACAGTGGGTTACATCCCTGATTGGACCTAGTAGGGAAGGGGTAAGTCTGGGGGAAGGAGAGGCTGTCCAGTGGACGTTGTCGAGCCAAGGGGCAAGGCGGGCGGGAACCACAGGTTACAACAGGGGGTTAGTTGCACCTACAACAGCGGGTATTAAAGAGATGGTACCGAAGGCCTGTTTTGAAGGAGCCAATTTTTAGCAAGTTGGAGATGCAGCTAGGGAGGGAGTTGAACCAGGTGGGGGCTCAGTAGAGGAAGGATCTCTGGGCAAGAAAGGTCTTGGTTCTGAGCACCTTGAAAGTGGCCTTAACAGAGCTACGGGTGGTGACGGACGAAGATGGCTGCTGTAGGGAGGTGGAGACCCCTGGTGGGAGAGTCCTAGCAGAGATTTCTTAGCAAGAAGGCAGGTCTGGTAGAGCAGTCGCTCCTCAAAGTTGAGCAGATTGGTGGTAGTATAGAGAAGGCAGGTGTGAGTGCGGCTGGGGGCACTGGTCAGGAGCCTACAGGCCTTATTGATGGAGGGTTGGATTTGGGAGAGGGCAGTGTTGCCAGCTGCAGCGTAGATGGGCAAGCCATAGTCCACGAGGGACAAGACAGAGGAGGTGATGGCCAGCCCGAGGGCAACCTGAGGCAGGCAGTCCCTATACTGGTATAGCAGGCCAATCCGAGAGTTAATGGTGGCTGACAGGGAATTAATGTGGGTGTGGAAGGAGAGGGCAGTGTCGAACGTGATGCCTAGGTACTTGTATGTGGTCAATTGTTCTAGCGGGTGCAGAATGCTGGGGATAATCAAGAGGGGGGTATTTTTAGCTTTATTTTGGTGGTGGGAGAAGAGCATTGATTTGGTTTTCTTTTGCTCACTTGCTTGACACAGAGGTCTGTTGCCTCCACTATGTCCCTTTTTATCTTTGCCCACTGTTCCTCTATCCTACCCAGATCATCCCTGAGGCATTCACTCATCTTTGTAAAAATCTGCCTTCCTGAAGTCCAGGACCGTTGCCTTTGTGTGGTTCAGTTCCACAGCTGTCCTTCAAGTGACCACACAGTATGATGACTGCTGGTCCCCAGGTGGTCTTCCACCTTGACGTCTGCAACACTGTCCCTTTTGGTAATTGCCAGGTCCAGTATTGCCCCATCGTGATTGGGTTCATTGACTAGTTGCCTGAGGAATGCCCCCTGCAGGGAGTCCTTGATGTTCCTGCTTATAGCTGAAGTCACAGCTGGGGGGCTCCAGTCTGCATCAAACAGACTGAAGTCCCCACCAGCAGTACCTCCCCCTTTTCTGCCATCTTGCCAGTGGCTTTCACCAGTACCTTGTCTAACACCTCCCATGTGCCGATGGCCTGTAGATCATGCCAGTGTGAATAATGGCTCTGTTGCTCATCTCTAGGGTGACCCATAGTACCTCTGCCCCCCCCCCATATTCCTTGTATCTCTGTTACTTTTATGCTTTCATATAAAGCACCACATCCCATCCTTTCCTTCCCACTCTCTTTCCTGAACAGAGTGTAGACATTTGTCTTTTATGCATATGTGCAAAACACACACACGCACACACACAAAACTTCAGCCCTTGATATGCTTACAAGGAGAAACCTAGCCATTTTGTTGCTTAAGAGGTTTTTCTCCCCCGTCCCGGTGTTGGCCACCCTTTTTGGTCCTTGGGCAACCATCCATCTACCACAGACTCACCACCAACACAGTTCCATGAGCGGCAGGTTCATGGTGTTTGGCCCAAATGCATCCAGACAGTCATTCTCTTGGTATCGGGCAGTTTCCCCCATTGTTTTTGGTTCTCTTTCACCACTCTGCACCCACACAGTGGTGCTGCCAGCCTTCTGTATTGGCTTCAGATACCGCAGCTAACCCTTGGGCAGCAAGCCGTCTGACCCTCCACAAGGGTTATTGTTGCCCTGGTTGTCATCCCTTCCCCAGGCTGGGAAGTGCTGCCAGTGACAGCGTGCATTTGCTTTGGACATCACTACTAACCCTAGTCACCGGTTGCCATGCCAACCCTTTCCGGGTTGGGAAGCACTGTCAGTGTGCCAGCAGCAGTGATAAATGCTGCTGCCAGACTTCTATACTGGCCTTGGACAGCTAACCATGGGGCAGCCATCTCTGTGGCCCTCCAATGGGTTATTGTTGCTCCAGTTGCCATCCCTTCCCCCGGCTGGAAAGCATTGATAGTGGCACCACTATTTCTTGGCTTGCCTCTTATGCCCAGAGTCCACTCCCAAAGCCGGGTCACAGGCATGGAAGTTCCTGGGCTAATGGGCAGCCTGAGAGCCCCACAACTCGCCAAGATGCCAGAATAAAGTAAGATGTGGGGTCAGAAAAGACTGCAGCAGCAGTTGCTACCTTTGGAACATAAGACACCAGATTAGAAGACTGTAAGAAAGAAAATACATTTAGAATATGGAGGGAGTGTCCAGCTAACAAACTGGCGTTCTTCTGAAGAAGTGGTTCATGTTAAGCTATGAAATGCAGATTGCTGTACACGTCCTTCCCCCAAACTCCATTTATCCTCCAGGTCCTGCTGCCCAGGACCTCCTTCCACCTCACTCCTTCACCGTTATCCCATTCAACTGAGACATCCCCACCTGGAACCCTGGTCCCCCGAATTACCTGCACCTCACCTGTAGGCTTGGCCCACTTGTATTTCCCCCTGAGGCAGAGTGCCATTCAGCACCTCCAGCAACTCCCCTACTCAGTCTGGTAAGCTGCAGACGGAGGTGATGGCTGGGATCCCCAGGGTCCAGAGTTGGACATGGTGGGCAGGGAGGGGCTTCATCTGCTCAGCTGGTAGCACACTCGTTTCTACATTATTGGTTGCCCCGAGAGGGAGCGGATGTGCAATGACGTCATGTGGTGTCAAACACACTCCTGTGCATTACACGCCAACATCCACCACTTTCCACCAATCCCTGCTTTTGCTGGGACTTGAGGCTCGTTACCTCTGACTGCCACCAGGAAGCACTGTATTGCTGGAGTCCTGCACCCTCCCACCCCAGAGGGGATGAGCTCTCTGCCAGATGCTCAAACCTCATCCCCACACCGCCCCCACCTCCACCCCAGCCAGCCATTGGGTTGTCTGCATCTGGAGTAGTAGCGCTATCATTGCAACCGATAGGGCTGGCCACATGTCATTTTTAAAGAAGGGTTTAGTGCTCTAAAGTAAATATTCTGAATACCTATACCAGTGAGTAGGTCCTCTGTCTCCAGTGTGTGTTAGCAGCCTGAGTGCTAGGCATTTAAATTGAAGTTAGTGAATTCAGTAAAAGTATTGTTATTAGGCACTGTTGTAAGCTCTGAGGCATCTCAAAGTGAACAAGCAACATCTGCTGTACATAAACTGGTTTACATAAGAGTCGTCCCTGTGGTATGGTGGCTGCATGTTCTGCTGTTACCTGGGAAACCAGGGTTTGCATGTGATCCACTGAATCCCATGTTTGAGCTGGGGGTGAGGGGATGTGTACCAAGGTGGTGTTCTCCCAGGAGGGTGGGAGTGGGGTGCCAAGCATTCCCACACCTTTTACTGGCAAACTGAGCAGTGTTGGCATGGACTGTGAAGGCAGTCGCTCACCTGCCACCCTGGCTGGGAGAAGAGTGCCGCAGTGGTGACCCCAGTGTTGGATAATGGCATGAACCAGCAGGAACAAAATGGAAAAACCGACCCATATAAACCCACTTACCATAACTCTTCAAACACACTGTGTTGTAGGTCACCAGCAGACGACTGGCCATTGCTGATTCAAGATGTTGAACATGGCGACTGTACTCTGTGCTTCAGCAAGACTAAGATGAGTAAGTTGGCTGCTTGCAGTGTCTTTTAAAGATTATGAACTGGTTGTTTTTTAGGATGCTGTTCAATTGATGATTAGGGTTAGAATCTATGATGATGTCTCAGCAGACATCGGGGACATGGAATCTTTTACTGTTCTGGCATTTTTTTTTAGGTTATGCTTCCCTGCCTAAATCTTCTATAAATCTCTCTCCTTCTCTCTCTCTCTTATATGTATTTATTTATACCACAGGGGTGAGAGCTTTCTCAGTAGGATAACTTGTATTATTTCCACTGCAGTGAGAATAAATCCTGATGACATCAGCAGAGTGAGGATATCAACGTTTATCCATACTCTGCTGATGTCACAAGAGTGAGGATAAATGCACTGCAGCTTGCATTCTAAAGGAAACTGCTTCAGAAAAAGTTTCTCTTTCTCACTGAAGCTGCAACTTACTCAATTAGCTTTGCAAAAGACTCTCACCTATGTCCTATTGTGTTTCTAACATTGCTAGCCCATTACTGTGCTGATCTCGGCTTCAAAACAACCTGAATTCTAAATGAAAGTCTTTTACAAAGCAGGTTCCGCTTTCAGTGCATGCAGCTTTGTCTTTCTCACTGAGCCTCTGACTCACTCAATTAGGTTTGCAAAACACACTCACCTGTGCTTCTGACTCCCAGTCCATTCAGAACACACACACACACACACACACACACACACACACACACACACACACACACACACACACATAATGTGTAAGGGTGGTACACAGGGATGTATTTTGCATATTAGGGCTATAAGGCCACGAGCCTGAAGGGCAAGAGGCTTTATTGCCCTAATTAGCCCCGAGATGGGTATACTTCTGAGTGTTCCACCCTCACCCAATGTTTGTTGAATATAATATAGAAGGATGGTTATTGTTATGGAGATTTCTGGGTTTGGGAAGGTTTTGTGTAAGTGTCTTTTTCCCAGGTTCTTTTGCAGCTTATTAATTGGTTTGGCTAGCTTCCAAATGATGTGTTAAGTGTGTTATTAATGATGTCCCATAGGGTTTAATGTAGTACAGGAGTGTGCATTTTATTAGTGCAGGTATATAGCTGTAATTGTTTAATGCAGGTATATACTTTTAATTGATAAATTAGTCACAGGTATACAAGGAAGTGAATTATGGCCTTTTCTATGGGGAAAAGTTCCCATCCATGTTGTGTGTGTGTGTGTGTGTGTGTGTGTGTGTGTGTGTGTGTGTGTGTGTGTGCGCTGTCTGTCTGTCTGTATATACACACTTTATGTTTACTCAGCCCTAACTATAATGGTGCTGTGGCATCACTAAAATACAGTGGGGTTGAGACAAAAATGTACAAATAAATATTTACACGGCAATAGGACCTGGAGCGATGAGAAATCATTTATCATTACTACAGGCGGATCATCGCCATTTATCATCATTTGAGGTTGGTCACAAAGGAGCCCTTCACCAATGGGAGGCCAGCTTGAACAATGTCTGATGACATCAGTGACCCCTGCTGAATTCAAAACGGGAACAGTGAAATCAAACCGAACCAGTTTGTTCTTCATTCAAAGAACTAATCTGAAAGCTTTACAATTTAAAACACATTGTATAAATTGGACACTACAAAGGCCTCACTCAGAATATCACATTCATCATCACTTGTGAGTGGGCAGGACTTTCATAATTCACTCGTAGGTCTGCCACTTGTGAGTTATGGTCCTGCCCCCGACTCGTGATGATGAATGTCCTATTCTGAGTGAGTCCATTGTGTCCCATATATACATACACCTACATATACATGTACATGTACATACACATATATAGATATGTAACAGATAGTCCACTGCAGGGCATGCAGTCATGCTCTGATATACACATGCCTTGGTGTATGTTGTGAGGCACGAGGCCACAGGCTGAGTGTGTTCAGCCACCCAAGGCATGCGTATGTCACAGCACGACTGCATGCCACAGATATGTAACAAATAGTCCACTGCAGGGTGTGCAGTCATGCTCTGATATAAGCATGCCTTGGTGTGCATTGTGAGACGTGAGGCATGAGGCCACAGACTGAGTGCATTCAATCACCCAAGGTGTGCATATGTCACAGTACGACTGCATGCCCTATAGTGGATTCTGTCTTGTATGATGGTCAGAATTTGTTTGTTTTTTGGTGGTGGTGGGGGGGGGGACTAGAAGTGCAGGCGTGTGGTCATTGTGGAATAATACATGGTCATGTGGTGTGTTTCATCCAGTCAGGAGACTGCATTTTTATAGATTTCGCACATATAGATATAGATATATATATATATATATGTTTTAGAGCATGTCCACTCCTGCCACTGTGGTATGCGAATTGACATCCTCTGACAAATTCACCCAGTACAGGTTGATGTACTGTCTACAAGCTCTGCTGTTCAAAAGTTAATCCCCCGACCCGCCCCTTTTAAAGTACATCTGTCTGGGACAAACACGCTTCCCTCTAGAGGTCACATGTTCAGAGATCCCACCTTCTGTGAATCTCCCCAGACCTAATTGTTTGCTTAAAAACTCATAGAAACCTAGATTGTGTCGTCAGGAAAAGACCCACAGGTCTGTCCAGTCTGCCCATTTCCTGCCTAGCTCCATGCTTGGCCTAATACCAGACTGGATTTCAAGATCTGATAGCCACATGGACTGACCATAACCCCCTTCCCCAGGCTTCCCTTCCTCTCTTCTGTCTAGGGGCCCCACTATTCCCTAATATCTGCCCCACCCAAGATTAGACCTCTTCTTGGCTTCAGCCACCTCCCTGGGCAGTTTGTTCCATTCCTTCACCACTTCCTCCTGTCTCTCCTGATTCTCCTCCACATCAGCAGGTCTTCACAGTCCAGCCTACTGATTCCTTGCAAGAACTTGTACATCTCCACCCATATCACCCTTCCTTCCTGGCCACTAGTGTATACATCCTGAGGTCTGCCAACCTTTCCTTGTACGAGCTCCCCTGCTGAACCTGGATCATCTTTGGGACCCTCCATTGTGTTGTCTCTGTCCAGTCCCTGTCTTTCTTGAGGTATGAACTCCAGAACTGTTTGCTAAGTGCAACAGAACCCATAACTCTGCGCATGGTACTAACACGAGGCCTCTGGCCCTCCGAAGAACTAACTGTGGTATACACAGCTTTGTAGTGCCAGTACCAAGGCTGTTGGGGAAGTTGAATCCAACTAACCCTGCTGAGGTTGTCTCTGCCTTCCATCCATATGAAACCTCCTGTCCTCTTTCACTAACCCCTCCCCCGGCTCTCCCTTCCCTCCCCTGTTCTCCTTCTCTGTTCTGTCCCTACTACCATCTTGTCTGCTTTGTTATCCCTCAGCCCTTCCAAGGGTAGCAGGTTGATGGTCTCGACCCAAAACTTCTTCGCCTCTCTGCTCCTGCCAATTGCTGGCCTGTCTCTTCCCTAGTCAAGCTTTCCTTCCATCTAAGTACAGTATTTGGAGTTTAGAAGTGTGCAGTAGTTCTCCCCTGCCAAAACCGGGATGACCCCTCCTCCCGAGGGAACCACTGCCCCTCAATCTCTGTACTTCATGCTCTGGCCAGAGTACAGGAGAAGCTTGTCCTCCCCCAACTCTCCTTTTTGACTCTCTTCTATCCTATTTTAATCAGACTTCCAAAAATTATACTTTTGTGGGTTTTTTTTTTTTCTGCACTTTGTGCCCCCAATCCATCTCTCCAGCAACCAGCACTTACTTGCCTACACTTAGCCTTGGTTTACTCCCTACCTGGCATGGTGATTGAGATGGGGTTGTACCCCTGTCAGCACTGTGCAGCAGACATGTGGGGCCTGGATATACCTGGGACCATGGGAGATGTACCACCATCAGCGATTGTGTGTGGGACAGCAGTGCGGAAGATGTATGGAGCTAGATATACCTGGTCTGTTGGGGATTTACCCATCAGCGGTTGAACATCAGGCAGCAGTGCTGCAGAGGTATGGGGCCCAGATATACCTGGGACCATGGGGGATGTACCACCGTCCGTGGCTATGCATTGGGCAGCAGTGTGGCAGACATGTGGGGCCTGGATATACCTGGGACCGTGGGGATGTACCACCATCGGCGGTTGCGCATTGGGCAGCAGTGTGGCAGACATGTGGGGCCTGATATACCTGGGACCGTGGGATGTGTACCACCATCGGCGGTTGCGCATTGGGCAGCAGGTGGCAGACATGTGGGGCCTGGATATACCTGGGACCGTGGGGATGTATCACCATCGGCGGTTATGCGAGACAGCAGTGTGGCAGAAATGTGGGCCTGATATACCTGGGACCGTGGGGATGTATCACCATCGGCGGTTGCATTGGGCAGCAGTGTGGCAGACATGTGGGGCCTGGATATACCTGGGACCGTGGGGATGTATCACCATCGGCGGTTGCGCATTGGGCAGCAGTGTGGCAGACATGTGGGGCCTGGATATACCTGGGACCGTGGGGATGTATCACCATCGGCGGTTGCGCATTGGGCAGCAGTGTGGCAGACATGTGGGGCCTGGATATACCTGGGACCATGGGGGATGTACCACCATCAGCAGTTCTGCATTGGGCAGCAGTGCGGCAGATGTGTGGGGCCTTGATATATCTGGGACCGGGGGGATGTCCCACGGTCATTGGTTGTGTATTGGGCAGCAGTACGACAGACATGTAGGGCCCATATATACCTGGGAATGAGGGGAATGTACCACCATCAGCGGTTGTGCATTGGGCAGCAGTGTGGCAGATGTGTAGGGCCCATGTATACCTGGGACCGTTGGGGATGTACCACCGTCAGCGGTTGTGCATTGAGCAGCAGTGTGGCAGATGTGTAGGGCCTAGATATACCTGGGATCCTGGGGGATGTACCACTGTTGGAGGTTGTGCATCAGATAGCAGTGCGGCAAGTGTGTGGGGCCCAGATATACCTAGGACCATTGTTACAGATGTTGGAGCAATATATCCTGTTTTTCTCCCTTGTTCCTCCCGTGAGACCCCGGTGGCAGGGATGTCCTGCACAGAACACCTACGGTGTGCCGTCTGTAGAGCTGCATATGTGGTCACATAGGTTGTGTGACTGTGGCAGCAGTGCTTTGCCTCCCTTCCTGGAGAAAAAGGGTGTCCCTGGGGCATTCAGTGCCCCCCGGCCCCGAAAACAACCTAGACTCATTCCCGGACCTGAATCTCTGATCTCGCCAGCGATAGCACTGCTGTCCCCTGAGATACTCCATTCCCCTCCCCCCTAACAACCCAGACTCATTCCCAAGCTCGAATCCCTGATGTTGCGAGTGATGGCACTGCTGTCCTCTGAGGTGCTTCATCCCCCCAACAACCCAGACTCATTCCTGAACCTAGATCTCTGACATATGCGAGCAGTAGCACTGCTGTCCCCTGAGACGCCCGATAACCCAGACTCATTCCCTAATCCGAACTCTGATGTTGTGAGCAGTAGCACTGCTGTCCCCTGGGGCGCTCCGTCATTCTCCCCCTGACAACCCAGACTCGTTCCCAAACCTGAATCCTTGACGTCATGAGCGATAGCACTGCTGTCCCTGAGATGCTCCATCCTCCTCCCACCAACAACCCAGACTCGTTCCTGAACCCGGATCCCTGATGTCACGAACAGTAGCATTGCTGTCCCCGGGGCACTCCATCCCCTCAAAAAAACAGATTTGTTCCCAACCCGATCACTGGTGTTGCAGGCGATAGCACTGCAGTCCCCTGGACACTCCGCTTCCTCCCCACAAACAACCCAGATTCATTTGCAAACCCAGATCCCTGGCGCAGAGCAGTAGCTCTGCTGTCCCTTGAATGCTCAGTCCTCCACCCCTAACAACAACCCAGACACGTTCTCAACCCAGAGCACTGATGTTGCAAGCAGTAGCTCTGCAGTCCCCTGGGACACTCAGTCCCCCCGCCCAAACAAACAGCCCAGCCTAGTTCCCAACCCAGATCACTGGCGCCGCAAGTGGTAGCTCTGCTGCCCTGGGGTGCCTGCCCCCAACAACCCAGACCGTTCCTGAACCCGGATCCCTGGCATCGGGAGCAGTAGCTCTGCTGGTGCCAGTCAGTGTCTCTCACAGTATTAGTCTTCTGTTCCCATTTACCCTGTATAGTTGCCACGGTGAAGCTCAGTAACTTGCAGTAATGACATGTCACGAAATCCTGCATGACATAAGGGCTTAATTGCCTTTGACTTACAGTGGCTCCTGCAGTAAATTGCGGTATACTATGATATTCTGCAGCATGTCTGCACCTCATTCTGGCTTGACACATCTGTGTGTGTGTGTGTGTGTGTGTGTGTGTTTTTTCAGAATATTCCCTTTGGTTGCAATTTTGCATTTATTCATGATGATTGTCTGTTTTTGTGTTTATTTTAAGCCATTTTGTTCTGTGTCTTGTACTTCTCCCTTTTGCTGTACCGCCTTCCAGATTGCACGTGGGAACATTCATTGAACTTACTTACTGCTTGCCACAGAAACAGGCCACGCGGTCCATCAAGTCTGCTCTAGTGTGTAGCTAGTACCCCACTTGCAGCCCCCCCCACCCCCCGATGACTGACCTTGAAGCAGATTATGCTGTTGGTAGTATTTCCAGTGAATGAGGGAAATTTGGCCAGACACCGGGGAAATTCCCCTACTCTTTTCGATGAGTGCCATGGGATCTTTAACATCCACCTGAACTACCACCAATCCAGGCAGATGGGACCTCAGTTTAATGTCTCATCCGAAAGCACCCCCCCCCATGCTGCACTACATAGTATTGGGATATTAACCCAAGTGCCAGGTGTGGGAATTGAACCCACAGTCCTCTGACAGTCCTCTGTTCTCCCGGCCTCAGAGGCAAGTGTGATACCTGCTGAGCCACTGACACTGCTATGCCCATTGTAGTTTGAAAGCCCTGAAAAAAAAGATATTGGTCTTACCAGAAACTGGCAGCAATCCAGAAATAGCCATGATTGCGTGCCCTATACTGCTACTATGTTGCAGGCATTTTTAAAACCCCACTGATGAGCAAACTGTTCTTCACTATAATGTGGTCTGCCACTGCTTGACTGTCCAGGACATCAGAGCTCTGAAAATGGAGGCAATGTAGTATTAATCTGGGGCACTAAACATCAGTATCTTTGGACTGCTAGAGAGAGGAGCTCAGTACCTGGTTTAAAAGAGCTTTTCCTGGACAGTCCAGCTGTGATGGCCACAGTTCATAAATGTTCCCTTTTAATGGATTTGTTCTGGTCAAACATTCTGAATACTGTAAATAAATGAAATAAGGCAGTGAAAGGTATAACACTGTGTTCCTTCTTTCATTCTAGGGACCAACACTATATTCAGAGAGTCGAAGGTCAGCGTACAGCTTGGAACAAACTTCCTCCTGCCATGTCAGCTTGTTTCCAACCTTGCAGTGCCTACCTGGACCTTCGAGGACAGGCCCCTTCCGTATACCAAGTCAGTCTACTATGACGCTCAGCTGAGGTCCCTCATCGTTTGGAATGCACAGCAGGAACACAGTGGGGTATACAACTGTTCCGCCAGAGAGCAGGGTTGCATGCTGTCGACAGAGCGTTACCTTGTGACTGTGACAGACCCGTGGTTAACGGTCCTTACCAGCAAGGCTCCGGTGTCCATGGACAATTTGGGAGTAGTGTGGATGGTGGTAATAGCACTTGGTGCAGTCTGCCTGTTCCTCCTGCTGGCAGTGGTGTACTTGAAATGCAAACTGAAGAATCAGCAGGAGAAGAACTCCAAAAGTCTCGAAAGTACAATCATCTATCCAATTGATCTCCCAAAGGATCCCAAAAGTCCGCAGTTTATCCCCAGTACAATGTCTGACTCTGACGAAAAACTTTGGGACCCAGCCAACTACTACTATTCTGACGGCTCGCTGAAAATCGTGCCGGGCCATGCTGTTTGTCAGAATGGTGGCAGCAGCATCCCCTCACCGACCAGCAATGGAATCCCTGGCCAGCCAATCCCTTCCCCTGCCCTCCATTCACCCAATCGGATTAACTTGGGCAACATCCGGGGATCCAACAGCAATGGCTACATCCGGCTGCAGCTGGGAGTGGAGGAGAAGCCGGACTACAGCGACCTGCTAACAGAGGAGTTACGATAAAAACTGAAGCAAAGACAAATGCTTCCGGACTCGAACCCCGAAGAGTCTTCAGTGTGACCTGATGAGTCTCCAGCTGACTGTTATTTGCACTGGATAACTACCTCAGTTATTTTATTACCTTAAGAAAACAAAACATGGACCCACTTCTGGGCACATAATGTTAAAATGTTTCCCAAAAATGATCTTCATGGAAAAAAGGTGTTTGGAAACATTAGCTTGACGTGGATTAAGGGACTAAAACCCACAATGGAATTACAGCCCTAGCCAGCAGTAAAATATCCAAACAATGTCCTCTGTTGTTTTTCCTCTGGGAGGCCAAAACCAAATGGCCAGCTGCCTCCCACGGCAAGTTCTGTGTGCCGCTTTTGAGGCTGGCGCTTCAAGTTGGACCTTGAGAATGTTCTCGGAAGGTGCGTCTGTCCCTCCATCTAACCTTGTTTCTGTTACAGACCTAAAATGCCAGTACATTTACCTTACAAAAGACAGTCTATGAACTGAAACAGTGTTGTGACATGGTGTTTTTTTTTTTTTTTTGGGCGAAGGAGATAGATATTCATTACCAAATGCTGATGGTTTGTGTTGTTAATCCAGTTTGGGCTCTAGAGATGCCAAATGTGACACAGGTGCTGAAGGGGAAGCTGTACTTTTAACATGCGTGGCCTTGGCCTTCCTGCAGCCACGTGAAGTACAGCGAGAGTCTGTGCTGCCCGTGTTTCCAGAAGTACAGTTGTGTTGTAGCGTCCCTTTGGTATACGTGGAGAGACTACAGCAGCACTTGGATGCTCGGAAACTCTGAATGTAGTGCAATAACGCTCGTGACCGTCCCGCTTTGGTTATGGGAGGGTTTCATTCTGCATCAAGCTCACTGTCAGTGCTACCTCACATCACAAAGTGGGATTCATGTGTCACAGTTTTTCCCTTTATTTGCTGGGATTGTCCCTGTTGTTTTTGCCATTGCCCAAAATGAGTTCAATTCTGCATGGAGGCAAGACCAGTGTCCACTAAGGCACACTTAGACCACAAAACAGATGGCTTTATTAGTCTGTGCATTGTATATAATGTTTGTGTCAAAGCATTAATTCACATGTTACCCCCCCCCCCGAGTCCCAAGCCCCCTGGTTTTCCAAAGACATGTATGTTTAATTGAACCCAGAGCATGAAAGGTGGGGATGCATGGGTGCGTTTTACAGCTCCTTGTATAGGTTTGCATGGAGAACAAAATGGAGGGTTTCATCCTGCAGGCAGGGTGAATGTGGAAGGTGCTTCGGGAGGGGGAAGGGGGCGGGGAGCAGTATTGTGTTCCCACACATATCATCTTTACCCCGCTTAGTTATTCCTCACCAAGTACGTGCATTGGTGCACAGATCAACTTTTTCACCTGGAAGCAACTCGGGTCATCCCAACAGTAATTGGGCGTTAGTAGGGCCTCAGTTGGTCAAGCAGCATGGGTGGGGCGCCTGATGTGTGCATGTACCATAATGCATACGCCCACACACTAATGCAAATGGATGTGTTGCCGTGCTGCATCTTTACTATAGTAGGACAAGTCACTCTGTAGACATGCACATCAGTTTGTAAAATATACCTGTATGAATTGCACACATGCCACACGCGTGCACATACATCTCCAGCTCTTCATAGAGTGAGCAGGGGAATGTGAGAGAGCTGAACTGCAACGTGGATCCTGCTTCCTTTGTAAAGATCAGGGGTGTGCTTCATCTGACTTGTTTGGTCTTTCTTTCCCACATGGTGCAGGAGTCCTGCCCTTTCGATTCTGTGTAACCGCTTGGGTTGTGGATGGAGCCTCTCTCACTCTTCCCCCCTCTTCCCTCTGTGTGTAAGAGCAGGGCCTGGAAGGCTGCTGAGATGAAGCATCGGGTAGATACTGCAGGAGGACAGCATCAGATTTGCTCTTGAGGTCACAGTTCTCACTTTACAAAATGAAGAAAGTGGATGACCTACACATTGGCGATGTGCCAAATGCTATGCCAGACATTGTAATCCCTCCCATCAACTGCATCCCCTTCCTATAAACTGGAAATGGTTTTAGAAAATTAACTCGTGGGAGAGAAACTGAAAATGATATCCAGTAAAAAAAAAAAAAAAAAATACAACTGTAGGGCATAAAACTGAACATTAATCTCTGTTGGGTGTTCTACTGTACTGGTAGTTTGTTAAAAAAATACCTGTTCATTTTTTCTTCTTTGGGTTGTTGTGGCTTTTCATGAAGTGACTTTGAAGCCATCTGCATTGTGGAAGGGCAGCACCTCTGTAAAGCTGCTGAACGCATCTTCATGATGTCATTGCGGGTTATGCATTGGAGGCAAACTAGGAAGGGGTGCCAAACCAGGTCTTGCCTAACAGATCCCTCCTTGGACTGGGACAGTTCTAAAACTTAGAACCAGAAAGAACCACCTCTTTAAACATTTGAGTTATTCCATCTGCAAAGCCATGCATTTTGGGAGGTAATTGGCATATGGTGTGCAAATGCATGCAGATTACAAGGTTTAGAGAAAAAAAATGGGTTACAAAAAGGACCCTTCTTTAGTGTTCAGATAACAAGCGAAGAACGCTTGGTCACCCCTAATATCAGCCCAGTCTCGCAAACCTCAAATTGTAAGGAGGGGCCGGAGGTGAAGGGGTCACCTTTCACTAATCCATATCTGTGATGTCATCGTGAAAACTCCCTTTATTATTGACCAAGAACTGGTGCTGTGCCAGTAGGGGAAAAACACAGAGGCAGAAAGGAATCACACAAGAAATTAGGACTGTATAAATACAGTGCAGGAATTTGTGCAGTATCTGAAAAAAGAGTTCTTTCTTAGTCACTGTCGTTTTTCTGGAACGAGAGTGTAGCTTGCTTTGTTCACATCTTCTAGTTATAATGGGCAGATGGTGTGAGAATGAGGAACACTGACAGTTTGCTCAGTAATGCGAGAAATGCCACAAACCTAGGGAAGAAACTAAAGAGAGAGAGTGCTCCCTGAATTACAGCAGAACCGGGTAGCCTCTGATAAGTCAGATGGTTGAAATCTTGTTAGAGCATCAGGTGCCTCTTGACGTGTGATGTCAGGTGAAGAGTTCTTTCCACCAACTAGAAGGGGAACCTGGAAGATGATTTTGAAAAAACTTGCTCCCAGTTACTGGTCAGTGTAGAATATGGGAAGCGGCACAGGCACAAGTACCTGCTGCTGGTCAGATCTCGGTCTGTCTTTGCTTTCTGTTCTGCCCAGAATCTAATTTTGAGGGGCTATGCTTCAATACACAATGAAAAGACTCAAAGCTTGGGAACAAATATGCCAACTTTGATGCAAGGTCACGTGGGACACTGTAACACATCCCCACATTTTTTTGTTTTCTTCACACACAAACACCAGCTCCTGAGTTGACCGACATTAGGTAATGAATGTCTGTTGCCGGGTTTTCCTGGTGCCAATTCAGCCATCGCTGCTTTAGAGACTCCCATTTTGTCTCACTGTGTAAATCTGTAGATGCATTTTTATACTGCTTTTTTTAAAAAAACAAAAAATCCTTTTGGGTTGAAGAGCATGTCATAAACTGGTAAATGATGATGCTTTGGCTTTAACATGGGGATGATTGCCAGAATAATTATGTGGATATGACAGTATTCCCCACCCATCCTCATACTGAACAGAAATGTAAGGCACAGGGTCAAAGGACACACTCTTCCACTGCCCCACCTTGTATCACGGGTTTCATTTCTGAACAGAATTCATCCTGTCCGTTTCATGCACTGTCCAGACTGCAGCTCACGAGGTTGCATCCTGGACTGTACCTGTCTGCTGCCCACCAGGTCTGGTATTTCTGTGCAGACGAGCAGCTGACTTTGAACAATATACTGTAATATTTGGACACAGTTCAGCTTTTATTTCACATTAGTTAGATATCTTTCCTCTTTGTTATTTATTAACAAAGCGGTCGGCATGGCAACAGGATTTTTATTCCTTGAGGTTTGTCCATTTCAATTGTTCATTCCCCGACTGAGGTCATAATACTCTCCTTATGACATCACAGACATTCACATGACAACAGATTGTGATGTCACAATAGAGGATTGTGACTTGAAGTAGGGAATGAATTGCTGGGACAAAAGAACTCCAAGGATGCAGATCGTCTCTGTAATAAATAATGGGGTGGGGGGGTGGTCTTCCATAGAAGACGTATGAAAAAGTGGAATTGTGTCTAAATATTGTCTTCCAACGTTTTCCCCAGAGGCGTCAGCAGCTCTTTAAAGATGTTCATTTACAGTATTTGAGGGAAATCACTACCACTATTGTTTGGGGGACCAAGAATTTATTTTGGGGGGGAGGGTAATTCTTGTTCTTGTACAAGCACTGCCTTTGTGGCATTTCCCAGAGACCTCTGACCACAGCGTTTTGGAGCTGCAGGTATTCTGTAAACCCAGCATGACTACCATGCAGACCCCACCTCTGACAGGGCACGTGCTGGTCATTATGTCACGTCTACTCACAACCCCCCGATGGGTCAGAGTCATGGATGTAGCCTGCTACACTGACCAGTTTCCCTTCGATAGCCTACCTGTGAGAAACAAAATGTTGAGGGGAATTGCCATTTACTGGTGAGACTAGATCAGTAAATTAGAAGAGGATATTCTCATTGACTCAGGTAGTCTGTGTCCGGCGACTGGTAAGAGGAGGTCCTTTGGGAAATATTGCCATACCTGTGTGGGTGACCTTGTAACTAGGTAACCCAAAAAAGACCACAAGCAAGAATGATATCTATGTAGTTTGTCATGTTTATATACAATGGAAGATGTTGACTGAAGATGTACAAAAGAAATACAATCTATGAAATGTTATTGAACTAAAGTGACATGCCCTTCAAAAGCATGAGTTTTGCAGCCAAAAATATGCAGCTTAAAGGTACTTTCCCCCCTTAATTCTTGTTTCAACATCAGAGTAGGTTAATAAATTCAGAATTAAAATCCTCACGGTTGGATTGCGGTGTTCATGGCTGGAACAGGGTGGGGGACAGTTAATAGTCCCAGTTTGACTGGGCACTTGGACTTCGAGCCAAAACCAGTGCTTCCATTTCCTCCAGAGTGGACTGTATAAGGAGTAGCAAGTCTAATTGATGATTCATGACCACAAGCCAGTTCTTGATTGGCTCCTGTACCAGGCATTAATCTCCTGAAAACACACGGCACAAATAGCAAGTGAAAACAAACAAAAAAAATCATTATAAGCGGGTAGACAAAGTCGCAGTAACACTCTGACAGCTTTGTATTTCCAGGGTCTTAATGCCTGGTCTGCTGTTACTGATCCGAGGTGGATCAGCACTTCCCGGCCAGGCAGTAAATCCCCCCCCGGGAATGCCTGGTTATTTAGGAATTATTGCTTATTAGTGAGTGGGGCCTTGCCCTGCAGCTTGCGGCTTCATAATTTCAATCAGTTTTGTTCCAGTTGCTATAAAAGATCTGGTGAGAGTACTTTTTTATTTTATTTTTATTCTTTTTTGTTTTGTTTTGTTTTTTAATTCTGTTCCTTTTTATTTAAACTATTATTTATTGTTTTAAAAGGCATGTTCAAGTATCTAAATTGGGCTGGGACCTGCATAATGCCCCCTCCTATAGTCCAGCATCTTCATGGTTGCATTGTCTGTGGAGAGTTTGTTTGCTTTTTTAGTTGTTTTTTGGGCTCTCAAGGCAGGTGGGGATTTACCCCTTGTGTACCCCCAGACACATAACCCCCAATCCCTCTGGCAGTCTACCTGGAAGCTGCCCGAACAGGTGGCTCGTAACATACCCCTCATGATGGGGCTACCCAAGGTGAGAGATCGAGATCTACCATGTAGTCCCTTCTGAGACTTGGACTAGGCATCTTTTCAGAGCTGGGAAGGAGCTGGCCTGGGAATGTCACACTGTGCTGCCGTCTAAGGTTTTTTGTGACTTGTGTGTTGCTTCTGGAGGATAGGACATGCAGTGATGTCCTGATAACATTGGATGTGCTCCCTACCTGATGCACCAATGTCCGCCTATCCTCCAGTCCCTTTCTGTTGCAGGCTCTGGCTCACCAACCCCCAGCCAATGCTAGAGGGTCAGATTGTCGCTGAGTGCTGCAGCCCACCCACCCCAGAGGAGGAGGGCTGTCCACCGGATGCTCGATCCTCCTCCCCCCCCCGACCAACTCTCCGACACTCTGGGCTCATTCCCAAACCAGAGTCTTCGGCGTCGCAATCAGTAGCGCTGTCACTTGCGCCAGCAGGCTGGCCTGACAGTCTGCTTGCTTTGAATAAAATTGTCACGTAAAGTGAATGTAAACCCTGCCTTTACCTTTTTTATATTCAGACCGTGGACATGGGTAGTCTCCTCTAAGCCTCGTAGCTTGCTTTTCTTGTGGTTGCTTTCAGATAATCTCCTTTCTAGGGGCTCTTGTTAATGCTGGCTTTTTTCCTCCTTGTACTCACTATTTTCAAATGAACATTCAGTTTCACAACCCAGTGACATCAGCTGAAGATCGCAATGCAAGTTTCGCTGCAGGGTCGTCATTCCAATGTGTCAGTGGGCTCCGGATCTGAACAGTAATTCTAACGAGAGTTGGTGAAACTGAGCTTCCTGATTGGCTGTAAGCATTCTGTTAGGCCTGTGGCAATCTTTGGTAAACAATTATGCAGAGGAGGGTACAGTTCAATTTTAAATGGCCCACTTCTGTAATGGCAGTAAGGCACTCCCAGGTATTATGTTAATATTCATTTACACCCCGGGTGCTTAGCACTCAGCTGTGCCTTGTGCACATTACACCCATAGAGGGTGATTAACAGAACATAATCATAATCCCTGGTCTTGCTTTGTTGCCTAATTATCAAAAATGAAAACCCGATGGGAAAGGCAGCAGTGCAGTGTTACCAAGGGACCATTAAAAAGGGGGAGAGATTATTTCAAAGCAAACACAAGGAAGCTACAGTCGGGGATTAAGGAGATTACACACCTGGCCACATTTTCTACTGTAATAACAAGGTAAATCCAGAGTTAATGTGCTCTTCAACGGGTCCGCCATTGGTGTAACGTGCTGCTTATGTGAGAGAGGAGTCATTAAATCAGCCAGTAATGTTATGAAATGTTTGGGGGATAAAGGATGTTTGATATAACAGAGCAAAGTATCTTCCCCCCGGGTGTTTGATATAGTGGAGCAAAGGAATCCCTTTCCTCCTTTTGTGCAGGGAGGGGGAGTCAGAGGCTCTTCAGAGAAAGATGGTCAAAAGTGTCAGTTGTCCACAGAAGCTTCTGACGTATCGATGAAACCCAAATCCAAATGATGAAATAAAATGCTGGCATGTACTCGGAGGGAAACCCAATACCCCACCGCCACACCCAAAGAAAAAGGGTGGATAGTGCCTTAATGCTCCGTGAAACGTGAATGAAAATTTTATTGTAGAAATGTACAACAAATTAGTGCTTATATTAGCCCTGCTTTTTTAAGAGTAAAGGTAGTCTAATTTATTTGTCTTTTAGTGAAAGTTTGTTTTCCTTTTTGTGTGAAATATATTTATTTCTGTTGTAAATATTCAAGTATTTTTATATTGATAAATAAAAGAAAGAAATGTGAAATCTCTGTTTCTTGGGTGGAATCTTTTTTTTAAGAATGACCTGCTTCCAAAAAGCTTGTTTTCCTCTCCATATGTTACGTCATCACATGAGGAGTTGTACTGTATGCTGCGAAAAGTAAATAAATGCTGGCACGGAAGTCCTCTGGGATATCTCCCAAAGGGCAAGAAATGGACTAAGTGGCCTTTCTAACCCTTACCTCACCCCCACATCCATCTATCATGGTGATACGTTGTAGCATGATTATCTTCAAAATGATCCTGGCTCGCCTTCTCCAGGGTGGATGGTGGACCGTAGCCTGGCTCTACAATGGTTAGCCTAAAGTCTTCTCTACTAATCACATCTGGAACTATCCTTCCTGCATACTGATGACTTGCTTAATGTGACATCTGCTCTAACAGTGCGCCTTACCTGACTGTCACTTCCCCACAACACAGCCACACAACACAAATGAAACACACAAATCACATTAAGTACAGAAAATAACTTAACTTCACCTCACAAAGCACACTGCGTAACTTTATTTAGCATTAAAGTACACCCATCCCAAGAATGAAAAGAAATCACAGAACGAAGTAAACATAAAAACAGGTCATTAGTAAGGGAACAGCAGTGCTACGGTAAAGAATACATCAAGTCAGAACATGAAATTATAACTAATACCCTGCAAGTACACACACAAAAGCTATTAGGCCAACCATCCTTAGTACAAAACACATTAGAGCAGACGTCGATGTAGACCACAAGTAGTAGACCAGATTGCATTGAGTCAAAATCCATAGGCTAAACGTTGTACCACACCATAGCTCACTGCACTAGTGCCTCCTATGGTTACACGTGAGGTGCAGGCAACACGGCTTGACCAGGAAATGGCAGGACGTGCAGCTCACTCTGCGTACATGTTGTGTGAACTGAGGAGCACGTTCATGTCACTGTCCTGTGTGGAATGGAGAAATGAGAGAAAAACAGAAACGAGAAAAACAGTAGGTAGCCTGCTGTAAGATACGCACTGCACCTGGGACCCTCATACTTACCACTGATTAGGCTCCCCCAAGAGGTAGTTTTTTCCACCCAGCGGACCTCGCCACTGGGGGTACGCTATGCGGACACATAACATAGAAACAGAAAAGTTACGGCAGAAGGGGACTTTATGGTCCATTTAGTCTGCCCATTTTATAGTAACTACCCCCACCCATTTACTGCTGACAGCTATGATGCCTTTGTATTTATCCCAGCGTGCTTGAAACTGCCGACTGTCCTGAGCCCTACCACTTCCTTGGGGAGACCGTTCCATGGATCTACCACTCTCTCCATGAAGACCCTCCTCGCATTGTCCTGTATCTTCCTTCCTCAATTTTCATATCATGCCCTCCGGTTTTTGTGTAACTCCTACCACTGAACAGGTCTTGTACCTGAATTTTGTTGTTACCTTTTAGGTATTTGAAGGTCTCTATCATGTCCCCCCCATCCCTCCTCTGTTCGAGAGAATACATGTTGAGTTCCCTCAGTTAATCTTCATATGGTGTCTCATGCAGCCATTGTATCATTTTAGTTGCCCTGCACTGAACCCACCCCAATCTATATATGTCCTTCCTGAGATGTGGATGCCAGAACTGTACATAGTATTCCAGGTGCAGCCTCACCAGAGATCTGTAGAGCGGGAGCACCACCTCCCTTTTCCTGCTGGGGATTCCCCTATTTATGCAACCCAGCATCCCATTTGCCCCAAGTGCTGCCTTTTCACACTGTTTGCTTGTTTCTAGGATCGTGGATATGTTGTTCATCCACACTCTTTGGCATGTTCCCTTCCCCTTTAAGGATCGCCGGAAGTCTTCTAGCTGGCTCCTCCCACCCACCCGGGTGGTATAACCCTCGGCTCCGCCCCATGATGCCGGATCTTCTTTCCATTGTAAGATTCAGGTTGCCTCCTGCGTGCTTCTGCATTTTGTAGGCCCTGGCTTCAAAACCTTCGGTTATTCCGAAAATTCATCCAGTTCATATTAGTGGTCGTGACTACTTACCTTCGATTATGTAAGACAAGTCTTCCCCCGGATTTTGCTGGTGTTCCTGCTGCCAGAAGATGTCATGCACCAATCCCCACAGCGTGCGTGTGTACTGCCTCGGTGTTGACCATGACACCTCGGAGTGCGATTTTTTGTTTAGCATTTCATTCTAACATCCTCGATGACCATCTTGCACACTTGAAGTTGGGGAGGCCAGAAAAATGGAACCCTCCGGTAAAATCTAAGGAGGTTAGGTGGGCAGTTTCCATAGCTGCGGGATCCACCGAGCAATTGGAGTGCATACAAGCCTTTGAGGAGGAAGCGGCTTGGGCCGAAGAATCTGCCTCTCGGAGCTTCTTCGTTCCACTCAACCTGGGCTCCACCTTTTCAGGTTCCTTCCGAGAGCTGTGCCAATCTTTCCGGCCAAGGTGGAAAGTCCTGTGGGCATGCACTCCTCTCGGTCTCGAAAGTGGGAGAAGGATCCGGGATCGTCTTCGTCTCGGCAAAGACGTTCTTGGGATCAGGAGATGTCTCAGGAACTGGCAGTTTTGACTGTGGTCAAAAATTGCCTCTTTGGTCACTGGCTTCTCGGCTTTGCCGTCTGGCCAGTCGACCGAAGCGTCAGTCGACAACGTAGAAATCGTCATCAACCCGATCGACCCATTGTCGCCGACTTGGGTCGACGATTCTCTCAATCGGACTCCATGGAGTCCTTCTTTCCCCGACAAAGAGACCCAGCCTGCTGGGAATCCCGTCGAGGAAGTGGTCCCTGACCCTGGAAAATCACCGGTCCCACCAGTGTCACCTGAGCGACTGAATTGGCCTGACCGATCTGGATCGAGGTCTAGGACCCCCTCAACTAAAAGGCTGAGGAAGAGCCACAAGCACTCTAAAAGAGGCGACACCATTGGTTGTCCTCCTCTGACGAGGAGAGGCTCCGGCGGGAAACTCCAGCGCTACAAGGACCTCATTTTACAACAGCTGATTTTGACTGGGCACAAGCCTACCCTGGCTCCTACCCCGGCCATTACTTGGCTTTCAGCTCCCAGGCCGAAGCAGACTCCCTCAGAGCTGATTAAGTCGGTTCCCCTGCCCGCGGAGCCGTCGAAACCCCCGGTTCGGCCTAAACCGGTCTCTCCACCGATAGTGGTGGAACCACCATCTAAGCAGCCTGTGGGAGGGGCTCCTTCCAAGTAAGACAGACCAGACACTGGGCTTCCCCAGCGTCTCTTGGTCATGGTCACCCCAGACTGCCCTCGGTGGATCAAAAGTGACCTGGGTGGTCGACCGTTGTATCCGGATTCCTTGGATTCGGATGTGACTGGCCCACATTCTCATCCCGGGGATGACGAATCGGCCAGGGGGTTAGAGACAGAGGAAGGTCCTTCGTCTTTTCAGGACATTCTTCACCTCATCTGTGAGTCTACAGGAATGCCCCTGGAACTAACCCAGAAAAAGGTGGAGTACCCTCTCACGGACATCCTCAGAGGGGATACACTGACAGAGGCTTTTCCTGTGGCCGAGGCCATTGTCAGCCCAGCCTTAGAACTTTGGCAGCATCCTGCCTCTTGTCCAGCTCCGTCTGCCCACATGGCCCGCAAGTATGTGGTGCCCATGGGGTACCTTGCGGGGTTCACAGAGCACCCTTCGGCTGAGAGCCCGGTGACCACCTCTGTGTTCAGGCGTACTGGCAGTTCTGCCGACACTGACCGACCTCCAAAAAAAGAATCCAAACTCTTGGGTCACTCGGTCCGGAAGGTCTGTGCAGCCTCTTCTTTGGGCCTTCGTCAGGCAAGTTCAGCCGTCATCATGGCACACTTCTTCCATGCCCTCTTGGGGTCTTTGGATGAAGTCCTCCCACACCTCCCCACAGACATGCAGACCACGGTCAAGCAGGTCCGGGATCAGGGCCGGACAGTTGCCAAACAGCAACATCGGACAGCCGTGGACATTGGGATTCTTGTGCCCGTTCGATGGCAGCCACAGTTGCCTCTCGCTGCAGGGCTTGGCTGAGGCTCTCCTCCTTTCCAGCAGACACTCAGCACAAACTAGCTGATGTGCCTTTCCTGGGCACTGACCTTTTTGGCCCAGGTGTGGCTCATCCCCTTCAGCTCATTGAGCAGTCCGATGCCACCTTGGACGCTACTTCTGCAAAGGGTTCTTCGGACAAGAAACAGCAGAAGAAGAAGCCTTTTCGTCAATATTCCCCTGTGGCACAGCAACCCTTCTTTCAAGGAGAACAGCAGCAACAATAGCAGCAGGCTCAAGCTTGGCACCCCCAGCCCAAGCCCAGACCCTCCCAGTCCTGTAAAGGAGGCTGAGGTTTGGGTCCTGGATCCTCCTCCTCCAAGCCTGCTCAGTGACTGGGCGGGGGCTGCCTCCCCCTCTCCTGTCACGCCAGCTCTGGGTCCTCCCATGGGGGTCCGGCTCCGCCACTTCCTTTCCACCTGGTCAGCTATCACCACGGACAGGTGGGTTCTCAAGGTGGTCAGTCAGGGACTGCCTCTAGAATTCGAGCCATACCCTCCAAGCCGAGCCCACGCCCCTCGGGAGGAAAGAGTATCCATCCAGACTCAGTCGGCTCTCCGAGATGACATCACTCAGCTCCTCCTCAAAGAGGCAGTAGCTCCAGTGGCGGATCCTCCAGCAGACCCAGGCTTTGTCTCCAGGTACTTCCTGGTGCCCAAAATGGACGGGGGGGCTGGCGCCCCATTCTAGATCTGCATGACCTACACACACCTTTCGGATGGTCACTCTGTCCCAGATCATACCATCCTTGGAGCGAAACGTGGTTCTGTTCTCTGGGTCTGCAGGGTGCGTTCTTTCACGTCCTAATCCATCCGTCTCATCGGTGGTTCCTCCACTTCAGAGCCGAAGGGACCCTGTACGAGTTCTGAGCCATGCCATTCGGCCTGTCATTGGCCCCATGGGTATTCACTAAATGCATTGCAGTGGTGGCAGCCCATCTCAAGCGTCGGGGGGGGGGGGAGTGTCAGGATTTAACCCTACCTCGACGATTGGCTCTTAGCAGGTCCCACCCAGCAGGAGGAGGAGAAGTCCAGGGATCTGGCCCTCCAGACCTGCTACCAACTCAGCCTCCTGATCAATGAGGCCAAGTCAGAACTTGTGCCTTGGTGATATGCTTCATTGGGGCAGAGCTCGACTCTCGTCAAGCCAGAGCTCGGCTTCTGGAGGACAGAGCAGAGGTTCTCTCCTCCTTTGCCCAATCATTTCTGGTTGGGCAATTGTGCCCTGCCCAGGACTTTCTGCACCTTCTGGGTTAGATGGCAGCATGCACCTCAGTGGTCCATTGGGCCGGATTGCACATGCGCCCCCTCCAATGGGAGCTGGCCGCCCAGTGGACTCAGCACCACGGTCATGTCAACCAGCTGATCACTGTAACCCAGAAGATGTGGAATGCTCTCCAGTGGTGGACCACCCCAGACCAATTGCAGGAAGGGATCCTGTTTGTCCACCCTGAACCGATGGCCGTTCTTACAACCAATGCCTGTGTCATGGACTGGGGAGCCCACATGGGGGACAACAGGGCCCACGGGTTCTGGGCCCCCGAGGAGTCCCAATACCGCATCAACCTGTTGGAGCTCAGAGCAGTCAGACTGGCACTGTCAGCTTTCACTCCTCAGCTCCGGGTCAAGTGGTTCAAGTCCAGACGGACAGTACCACAACCATGTACTACCTCAACAAACACGGTGGCATGCACTCCTGTCTGCTCTGCAGAGAGGCGCTCCACATGTGGACCCTCGTCAGCCAATTAGAGGTGGATCTTTTAGCCATCCATGTGGCAGGAGCCTCAAACCATCTGGCGGATGCTCTCAGCCGCTTAGGCGAGACATCCCATGAGTGGTCTCTCCATCCAGAGGTAGCTTACAACCTGTTCTCCCACTGGGGCAAACCGATGGTGAACCTGTTTGCCTCCAGGAAAAACACCAAGCTGAGGCTGTTTCATGCCCACCCCTCTCAGCAGGGCTTGCTGTAGGGGGATGCCTTCTTGAGGCCATGGACCCCAGGCCTCCTTTACACCTTCGCTCCATTTCCCTTGATCCACAAGGTGCTCCTCAAGGTGAGGAGGGCCAAGGCAAAGGTGATCCTGGCAGCTCCAGACTGGCCATGCCAATTCTAGTATCCAGATTTCCTCAGCCTCAGGTGCAGGCCCCTGGAGTGGCTTCCAGCACGCCCGGACCTGATCTCTTTCAATCGGGAAGGTATACCATCTGGACCTTCAATCCTTGCATCTCGTAGCCTAGTACCTGAGCGGCTAGAGTTCCAGGCTTTGGGTCTTTCCAAGGATGTCTTCACCGTGGTGGAGGCATCCAGAAAGGAATCGACCAGGAAATGTTCTGCCTTCAAATAGAAAAGATTTTCTGTTTGGTGTCAGGGCAAGGGCCTGGACCCTCTGTCCTGTCTGGTGGCTAACATTCTCGACTACCTTTGGTCTCTCTCTCTCTCTCTCTCTCTCCAAAGGGGTCTTTGGTCATCGACCCTTAGGGTGCACCTGGCAGCCATCTCTGCTTACCGGGCATGGGCCGGTCAGCCGACAGAGCAGGAGACAGTGGTCGAGTGCTTTTTTAAAGACCTGGATCACATATCCTGTCTGGTGCATGAGCCTCCACCTCCATGGGATCTACTGCTGGTACCGGCAAAGCTCATGGGCAAGCCATTTGAACCAATGCACAAGTGTGCTTTGTCACACTTGTCATGGATGACTGCCTTCCTGGTGGCTATCACGTCTGCCAGAAGGACAGGGGAGCTCCAGGCACTTTCGGTGGACTCCACTTATCTGGTCTTCCACAGGGACAAGGTTGTCCTACGCCCCTACCCAAAATTCCTTCCGAAGGTGGTGCCAGAGTTTCACCTTAATCAGGTGTTAACTCTGCTGGTGTACTACCCTAATTACACCTCGCAGGCTGAGTACAGGCTCCATACTTTGGACCCGAGACGTGCTCTTTCCTGTTATAAGGAGAGGACGGCAGAAATTCGGGGAGAGGTTCGCCAGCTGTTTGTCACCTATGCTGAAGCCGCTTCTGGCAGACTTGCAGCAAAATGGACTATTGCAAGGTGGATTACATCTTGCATTAGCCTGTGTTATGAGTTGGGCAAGGGGCCTCCCAGAGGAATAAAAGCTTATTCTACCCGCCATACCGCTGCACTGGTGGCTGCTTCCAGGCACACCCCTATCCAGGAAATCTGCCGGGCTGCTACCTGGAAGTCAGCAAACACCTTCATTACCCATTACCACATTGAACTAGAGTCATGCCAGGATGCCGGTTTTGGGGCCTCAGTTCTCGAGGTCTCTGTTCCCTAAGTAGGGAGTGTGCACCTTGCCTCCCTCCTCCCAGAGAACTGCTAAGAGTCTGCCAAAGAGTGTGGTTGAACAACATAGCCACGATCCTAGAAAAACAGGTTACTCACCTGTAACAGTAGTTCTAGGAGTGGTATATTTTAATAAATAAATAATAAAATGTTGTTCATCCACATGGACCCACCTGACTTCCCCGGCTGCGGACGCACAACACCTGGCTTCCAGTGGGCTAAGATCTGGTGTCATGGGGCGGAGCCAAGGGTTATACCACCCAGGTGGGTGGGAGGAGCTAGCTTGAAGACTTCTGACGATCCTCAAAGGGGAAAGGGACATGCCAAAGAGTGTGGATGAACAACATATATCACTCCTAGAACTACTGTTACAGGTAAGTAACCTGTTTTTTTTTTTTTAGGTCATCCGTAACAATAACCCCCAGGTCCCTCTCCTGCTTCATGGGAGGAATGAGACTGGAGACCACAAATGTATTTCTCCCCTGGGTTTCCCTTCCCCAAGTGCATGACCTTACACTTTTTCACACTGAAATTCAGCTGCCAGGTCTCAGACCATTGTTCCAGTTTGTTCAGGTCAGACTTCATCATTTGCAATGCCCCCCCCCCCCAAGAATGTCTACCCTGTTAACTGATTTTTGTGTTGTCTGTGCGAACAGACACACTTTTCCCTCTAAACCTTCAGCGATGTCACTAATAAACACGATGATAAAGAGGGAGGGTAAGTCTTTGAGAAGGTAGGGCTGGGGGCTGAGTGAGGGGTGCAGAAGGGGGCATGGCTGCCTAGGAGGATAAAGAATAAAAACAAAAGCATGGTGCCCCCCCCCCACTTATACCATATCAACTAAAGCTCTGACAGTATGCACTTCCATGTGCTGGGCTGACAAAGGAGAACAGGGTGCCCCAGAGGGTACGTCCCTGCATGTTGCTTCTATGGTGGCAGTACATTCTGGAAACGTAAGAAGACACAAGCATTAGTGTATCAGGCGTACTGGCACCAGGGATGCCCAAAAGTCTTCGTAGGAGGATCCAGGAAAAAGAAGCCATTGCTAAGTGGGAAGATGAAGCTCCGCCCATTGTCATGTCCCAACGAGGGCTGTCTGCCTCCACCCTTGGATACTGATCACCCCCATTAGGTATTGGATCATGGTGGAGCCTCCCTCAAGCAATGAATGGCAGGGCCTTGCCGGGAAGAAGGGGGATGGTAATGTGGATGCAGCTCTTGCACTACCCGGGGTGGGTAATGGAGTGCAGTAGCTTCCGGATGGGAGCACTGACTGTGTGGAAGGCAGGTCCTCTCCAGTCAAGATGAGAGATGAATAAAAGAACCTGGGGGGGGTGGGGAACAAAACCATAACCATATACTGGGAAGGACCTGAAGAGGGTGGCACCTTAACAGTCTAGGGGCCGATGAACGCTTCACTTACTGCTCTTCTATAGGGACACGTTGATTTTTTTAGTTTATTGAAAACCTATTAAATGGACAACAAAAATCAAGTGATCTGATTGGTCACTGGCTGTTCAGACCTGTGTGGTAATTGACCAATAACCACATGGGTGCAGACAGTGCCTTGCAAGTCTTGGAACTTGTTTTTTATGCTGACCTAACTGCATAGAAATACCACTACACTGCTTCAGAATTCTCAGTAACTGTGACAGTTGGGGGGCAAAAAGATTGAGCTAGCAACATTAGTGACTCCTCTGCCAGACACTTTGAACTCTTGGATGGGGCAAACCCAACTGTTTGATGTAAGAACCAATTTATCAGTGATAAAGATTTAGTTATTCTTAATATAAAATAGAGGATAATGTGTGGCCAACAGTTAACAACTACGCTGTGCACACTTCAAGAGGTTGACATGGCAACCTGATAGACCTTGAGAGAGCGCAGCTCGAGAGGTCTTTGGTTGCCATGCCAACCTCGAGAAGTGGGGTCAGTGAGGTTGTTAAATATTGGTCATACAATATGTTGTATAGTGTATGGCCCACAACCGGGCTCCATTTTTATTACATAATTCAGGTAATGCACCATATTTGTTTATTTCTTAACAAACTGTGCAATTCGACTATAAATTTGGAAAAAAAAGCTGTCAACAATAATACCACAATTCAATAAACATTTAAAAAAAAAAAAAAATTGCTGGCTTTGGGTCATCTGACATGGAAGGGTAAAGTGTCGCAGTGATGCTGTTGCCGTGTGGGTTTAACGCGAGATACTGTAGTGAGGAAGGTCGCAGTAGAGATGTGGCAAAACAGGTACCTATTAGGAGATGGGGACAAAAAAACTAAATAAACATATTTTTTAAACTGTTTCTAGCGGTCACAGACTGATTTGATATGGTGGCTGACATCACAATCGCTCGTTTCTAAAACAGAATAACTGCCAAGCCCTTTTAAATGCGATCTGAGTGAAATGAACGATCGCTGATGCTGTGACACATGCTGGCATTATAAACTGTTGTACCATCATTGTTGACGTCCCCAGGATGGTACAACACCCTGACGTCACAACGATGTACAACAAGGCTATCTTTCTATTGAAATAGGTGCTCAATAAGCATCACCCATACATTATATATTTATTTAGTCTTGTGTACCATTTTATTAACGCAGTGACACACTCCAGGGCTCGCAGTTATTAGGTAATTACCGCTCTGCTCCCAACCTGCGGTTGAAGGGCAGTTGGCTTAATGCCTTATGCCTCCAACTCATGGAGATTGGGGAGGGGCGTGCAGTAATTAGCCAAGTAACTGCACACCCTGCTATGTGTTATTGCTTGCATAACCTGGCCACCTGATAGCACAGTGGATAGTGCACTGTGCTCCCATACCAGTGACCTGGGTTCAGGAATGGATGCAGGATCTGGCTCAGGCTGCCAAGAGGGCTTTAGCAGGGGGTGTGACTGCTGCTGGCTTCCACCACCACATCGACTGCAACAGTGGGCCAGGAACCTTGCTTATGTGCAGGGATGTTGCTATGGGTGTAAGAGGGCGAACAGGAAGCTAACACTGGGGGAGAAATGGAGTTGCCAAGATGTCTCTGTTACACCTTAAGCCCTGTGCTGCCACCCAGTCCCCATGTCCCTAGGTAAAGCTAGGTGGTAGGTCTAGGAGTTCACCTGTGAGGCAATGAAGTGCCGTCAAGGACTGTGGGGCAGATGGAGCATGCTGTCAGAGATAAACCATAACATGCAAAATAGAACATCAGTTGTAAAATACTCTCTTCTGATTTGTCCAAACAGGTCACCTGATTGTGGATTAATAAAGGAATAATGCCTGACAGGGTGGGTGTTATGCTGGGATAACATCCCACCTCGGGTGGTTGGGCCTGAGGCATTATTCCTATTATGCAATGGCTTGTTGTTTTATAATAAAAAAAATTGATTTGAAAGAATGTTTTTATTGGTGTGAAAAGATATTTTTGGTTTTTAAGAGAAGATAAAACAATGGGAATCCAAATGCAAAAAGCTGTGATGGTCAACTGACCAATCAGAAGCCAGGATTCTTTCTTGCCATTGTATAATGTCCGAAATACCCACAGTTGCATGGTCACATGGCTTTATTTCACTGTTTTTTAGGTAAAACTCTAACAAAACATTGCCCATGTTACAAGAGGATTAACCAACTCCAGGGCATGGGTTTACTGAGCATTAATCCATGCCTGGGTGGTTGAAACCACTTGACTTCGCCTCGTGATTCCAACCCCCAGGCATGGATTAATGCTCAGTAAACCCATACCCTGTCATAGGTTGATCCCTCCTTAACCTGAAGGTGCAGTTTTTTTTTTTTTTTTTTAGAAACATTTGGTATGATTCCAATAAACCATATATTACTCATCATGCATTGTGAGCAATCATATTTGCATGTGAGACCATTTACAAGTCACTGATTGTACTACTAGCCCAGAACCTTATGTGCAACTGGGCCCAACAAATAGTTGAATTCTGGCTGTGCCACTGTCAGTAAAATAGGACAAATGCTGTTCATTAGTGGAGATCGACTGTAGACTGGTGATACAGTCTCTCATTATGCTGACAGTCCCAGGAGGTGAAGCCGGACTGTCTGGGCTGAAAAATCTCTTCTTTCTCCTGTTCTTTTGTAATTAATATGGCCAGCAGAGCAATTACCAGTCCCTTGCAGCGCATCATCTCGTCTGGCTTTGCTAATTATATTGTCCAAGTTACGCGCAGACATGGGCATGCTGAAATGAGAGCAACAGTGTGTAGGAGTTCTCATTAAATAGAGCAAAATTACTCTTTCTCTAGAAACTGTAGGAAAACTTTTTTTCCCTTACTGTCTTGTGTTCAAGAAATGAGAAGGTAACTGCACTGGCTTCAAATTGCTAGCCTTACTAATATGTCTTATGCACTGGCACCACTGAATGCTGGCACCATTTAAACTGACATATGGGGGGGAGGTTAAGTGATGAAATCTGGGGTGCATTTTCAAACAGCAGAGACAGAGGTGCTGAATGTTGTTGTAATGAGTGGTTTAGTGCAAGCAAGATTAAATGTCAGAGGAGTATTTTACCTTAATCTCGGTTCCTGCTGTAAAGGGAAAGGGAAGCAATGAAGAATCCCCTATGAAAATCGGCTGACCAGTCATATCCGCATCCCCAATTCATTTCTGCCTATCCCAGTCATATCCACATCCTCATTTTATATCTGCCTATCCTCCTATTCATATTGGTCTACTCTAGTCATATCCGAATCCCCAATTTATATCTGCCTGTCCCCCTATTCATATTAGCCTACCCCAATCACATCCACATTCCCCAATTCATATCTGCCTTCCCCCTATTCATATTGGCCTATCCCAGTCATATCCGCATCCCCAATTCATATCTGCCTACCCAAGTCATATCCACATCCACAATTCATATCTGCTGTAGCCCCTTATTCATATTGGCCTACCCCAGTCATATCTGCATCATCTATTCATATCAGTCTACCCCAGTCATATCCACATTCCCAGTTTATATCTGCCTGCCCCCCCATTTATATCGGCCTACGCCAGTCATAGCCAGATCCACAATTCATATCTGCCTAGTCCCTATTCATATTGGCCCACCCCAGTCATATCCACATCTCCAATTTATATCTGCCTGTTCCTCCTATTCATATCGGCCTACCTCGGTCATATCCACATCCCCAATTCATATCTGATTAGCCCCTATTCGTATTGGCCTACCCCAGTCATATCCACATCCCCAATTCATACCTGCCTGTTCCCTATTCATATTGGCCTACCCCAGTCATATCCACATCCCCAATTCATATCTTCCTGTCCCCTATCCAAATTGGGCTATCCCCAGTCATCTCTGCATCCCAAATTCATTTCTACCTATCCCAGTCATATCCGCATCCCCAGTTCATATCTTCCTATCCCCCATTCATATTGGCCTATCCCAGTCATTTCCGCTTCCCCAATTCATATCTGCCTGTCCCCCCTTCCATATTGGCCTATCCCAGTCATGTCAGCATCTCCAATTCATTTCTGCCTATCCCAGTCATATCCACATCCCCAATTCATTTCTGCCTATCCCAATCATATCTGCATTCCCATTTTTATCTGCCTACCCCAGTCATATCCACAATTCAGATCTGCCTGTCCTCCTATTCATATTGGCCTATCCCAGTCATATCCGCATCCCCAATTCATATCTGCCTGTCCCCCATTCATATTGGCCTATCCCAGTCATATCCGCATCCCCAATTCTTATCTGCTTACCCCAGTCATATCTGCATTCCCATTTTTATCTGCCTACCCCAGTCATATCCACAATTCGTATCTGCCTGTCCTCCTATTCATATTGGCCTATCCCAGTCATATCCGCATCCCCAATTCATATCTGCCTACCCCAGTCATATCTGCATCCCCATTTTGTATCTATCTACCCCAGTCATATCCACATCCACAATTCATATCTGCCTACCTCAGTCTTATCCACATTCCCAGTTCGTATCTGCCTACCTCGGTCACATCCGTATCCCAAATTGATATCCGCCTACCCCATTCATATCTGCGTCCACAATTTATATCTGCCTACCCATTTATACCCTGTTTATATTCGCATTCACAGTTCATATCTGGCTACCCCATTTGTATCCGCATACACACTTCATATCTGCCTACACTGTTTTTATATCCACATCCTTATTTCATATCTGCCTAACCTGTTCATATCCCCTTTATAGTTACAGTTTTTCTTTCCTATGTATATTTTAGCCTGTAAGTAATTATTACTGCTGGACTATGTTAACTTGTTCACTGCTGCTATCCTCCCTGGAACCCCCATCAAAACAAGATGCTGCATCTCATGGAGTTATTCCATTTGAGTAATTTCAACTAAAATATCTGCATCCCCAATTCATATCTGCCTGCCTCATTCATATCCACATCCAAATTCATATTTGCCTAAGCCTTTCATATCCGCATCCCCAGTTCATATCCGTCTGTCCCTTCCTCTTTCTGTACCTGTCTTTTTTGTGTGTGTGTGTGTGTTTCATTTCAGTGATCTATAAGAGCTGCGCTGGATGATCCTTGCTATTGTGGGAACATGGCAGCTTCAACCAGTGACATCATCAATTACAGTCCGTCAGTGGCTGCTGACACGGATACCACTACCTGCAAAGGCTGCTGCTATGTTTATGTGTACTCTGAGAGCAGTCTTTGTATAGTGGGTCATCCCGTGCAGTTTGAGCAGGAGGACCATGTAGCCTGGCTGAGATCCTGTCCTAGAGGCGGTAGCGCTGCCCATGAAGGGCCTGCCCTGAGGAGCGAGTTGGGCTGGGAACTGGAGACTGGGGCTCTCGGTGCTGGGAAGTGATCCAAGTCCGGAGGTGGAAGTGCCAGGGATTTGAGGATAAGTAGGAACAATAATCGAAATGAAGTGCTGCAGAGGGCTTGGGGCCCAGATTTGCAACACTGAATCATACATACGGACATAATGCCTACTGAATCCTGAATGAGAGGTAAGTGTATGACATCAAGAGCGGTCCCTGAGAGGGCATGCGGTCAGTGAGCGAGGATTTCAGGTCAGTAGCTTATTCAGTAGGCAGTCTGTGGTGGATATTGGGGAATATGTGACAGGAGAAAACAAAAGGGGTGATGATAGCTAGAGGGATTTTATTTTAGTGGGGGAGTATTCCCTAGTTGAAGGGTGTAAAACATTTAATGCTCAAACTCCACCACTGGCACGGGCTCACTGTTTGAAGCTGAGCCGGTCTCTTGAGCCAACTGCACTCCGGTCTTAATTCCCAAGTTAATTTCTCGGCAGAAGTAGTTTCCCAGTCCTTCCCAGTCAGCCCAATTGTAAACAAGATGTTCTCTATCTCACTTGTGCTGTCCTGCATAAGTAAACTGCAAGACTTCAGCATCTGCCCAGCTACCATCATGTAATCAGACAGCAAATGAAAGATGAGGCTGCTGTGACTATAAAGGGTTAAGGAAAGCAGGCGCCCCACACACACACCTTCAGTCAAGTTAATGGAATAATCCCGTCTGTTTATGATTTCCAAGGCTGCACAGTTTTAAAGGTTCAGTCCAAGTAGCAGAGCTTTTAACAGCTGCACAGATAACAGAACTTCAGCGGGATAAGGTGCTGCTCCCAGAGCAAGCAGCATTACTATAAATGGCAAACACATGTAGACACACTGCAGCCCAGCCTGGAGGTCACATGACCCTCTTACATGGCTCTAGTTTCAGTACCAATACAGGCGGATGGCAAAATTGAGTTACAGAAGCATGAACTCAGTCTTTGTTTTTGCCTCGATAGCTGCAGCTTTTTGTTTGACTATGTTCTGGTGTCCTTTATAGGCAGTATTGGAAGTAAATTTGATGAGCTTTGGGAGCTGGGGGGGAACATTAGGACCCTATTTTTAAACTGAGCCCCCCTTCCCATTATAAGTCAATGGCAGTGATGCGTGAGCTACCAGGGTTCACGTCAGAACTGGGGGGGGGCAAGCCTTGGAAATCCCGGTAATTCCAACACTGTTTGCAAGTCAGCCTTGTAGGTCTTCCGCAATTTTGGAAGGAGAGATGGATTTTTCTTCTGCTGATGGTGATGGGCCCTGATGCCATGATGGCTAAAGGAGGAAGGGGAAACGGGAACATTGTTTAACCAGGAGTAGCGAACTAAGTCGAAGCTTGTTTCCATATGTGACATGGGAGCACAAGGAAGTTAAGTGACTTGCTCAGGATCCCACAGTATGCACCTAGGCGACTGTAGGATTCAAACCCAGGTCTTCAGATCTGCAGCTCAGAGCCTTAACCCACTGCACTATACTACCCACAGAGGAACTCTGCAAGTGCCAAGCATGTATGTAGTGGCCACTTGTAGCCGGGGGGGGGTGTGTGATTCTAACAGTCTGAGGGGACCAGCCTGGGTTGCTGGAGTTATTGACACTGGGTACTGAATTTGTTAGTACAGGGAGTCACCAGGCTGTAGTCCGAAGGCCTGGGCCTTTATTTTCATTTATGAAGTTGGACTGCTCTTTTCTATGCAAAAATTTATATGTTAGCACTATTAACTGTAGTATTGTACTTCTGTCTTAAAGGACCTCCTCACAAATGAGCTGTGCTCAAAGATACTGTATATTCTGGTATATAAATCTGAATTTAAACTGAATACTGCACCTAAACTCCGCAGGGCTTGCACCCCCACGGCAGCACCACCGCCCCCTTCCCCACCCTCAGCAATGCTTGGGCCTTCACTTTGCCAAATCCTGTTGATTCCCCGGGCTGCCTCTACCTAGGGTAGCCCTTTTCAGATCACAGCTGGCACACATAGTGTGTCACCACCCCCTCCCACCCAACTGTGGTGGAGAGAGAAGGGATTTGCAGGGCTTACCATACTAGCTCAGCGTTTGCCCAGCTGGTCACTTCGATCACTCACATCTGCCTTCCTGCATCTTACCATAGAGAGCAATGCAGACGTCTCCGTAGGTGCATTCGTACATTATTGGTCTCTTCTGATGTTGCATAGGTGATAGAAGCTCACACTCACCACGGTCGCAGCAATCCAGTCTTTTGACCCTTCCTGCAACCTCAAGGCTTACACTAGGGACACAAAATTATCAAAATCTGGGACACATCTTTTTATTTAATTGTTATTTATTGCATTTTAGGTGAAAACACAAAGTAAATACAACTCGTATCAGGCTTCAGTATCACAGTTCAGGAGACATTCATTGTACATCAGAATCTATAGCCTAAACATTCTGTCTTATGAAGATGAAGGTATATCAAACATTTGAATAGGAGTATATTAGTCCAAAATGCTGCACCTTGCATGTGTGAGAGAGCTAGCTAAATACATATTTTTTTAACCAACATTATTTAGAATCCCATACAATAACAGAATATGCTCTCAAGCCCTAAAAATGTAAAAGTCCCAAGCATAGGCAACAAGCGCCTCACAGTCCACCCTCCCTATAGCAATCACAATCTAAAAGAACATTTTCTAGAATTCTATAACCATACGAGGCTCTATAACCACTTTAAACACCTTAGGTGGTGAGGAAAATCTGGATCACCTAGAGGTATGAATTCTTAATAATTATGTAAGAAATATTATTTAAGACAGAAGTCGATCCCAACAGACCCGTTTAGAAATAATACAGGTTCCTGAGGAGAGAGTAACCACAAACAGTGGCTCCTTTAGTAACTGCGTAGTATCTTAACATCGGGATCAAATCACAAGATGGGTGCCATTACACTTGAGGAGAAAATAGGTATGTCATATAAACATAAGTTCTTTCACAAGATTCAACAACCCATCAAGGCAGAATGTAATGCTAGCCTGTTACTACACAATAAGGGAAATAGAATTGTATAGCACACTGCGCCCACCCTTCCCTAGAAAGCAATTTTGAACATATGCAGAAAAAGTTTCACACGTGCAGCCATCTGAGGGGGGGTTAAAAACTAAGATCTGGATTGATGGAATTCAACTACCTATTGTCCACTGAAGCAGGTTTCATCTTCCTCTGCAGATTGTTCATTGTCCGCAGGTCTTGCTGTCACGAACTCCTGTCAAATATGCTCTCCTGTCTTGCCAGCTTCTTCCACATCTGCAAATTGATAGGTACAGTATGTCCAGCATAGAAAATACGGAGATGGGCCAGTGTGAGTAATCCCCAGACTCTTCAGTTGTGCCGTCACAGCATCAAACTTCTTCCTACGGGAGCATGTTGCGAAGGAGAGATCGGGAAATAAGTGCAGAAGAACTCCACGAAAGCTGAAGTTTTGAGCTTCTTGGGTAGCTTGTAAGAGGATGTCTCTGACCACAACCAAGGCTGTAATGAACAGCACAATTTTTGGCATGCCCCCTTGCTGGGCTGCAGAGCAGGGGGAGATCCCATATGCCTTAATAAAACTTGATGCCACTGTATTGGAATTAAGTCCCAGTGCCCCTGATAACCAGGTTTTAAGAAATTGAAGGACAGTTCACCCATGTTCCCCTCTGGGAGCCCGACCAGCCGTACATTAGCAGACCAGTTAAAATTCTCTAGGGCCTCCAGACAATATCACAATTAGGCATTCTCTTGTGCCATCTTACTGGGATCCCGCCAGTGCCTGACTGGCCGTAGCATCCGCTGAAGCTGCTGATCTTGCAGCGACGGCAATTTTAGCATCCTGCTCTCCTAGTCTCTGGAGTATAGTTTCAACTTTGCTGTCGATGGCCTGCATGGGAGCCACCAAAAATGTTCATGGTGGTTCTACTCCTGAGCCAGAGGGTAGAGTAGGCGGGATCCCCGTCTGCTGCATGGGCTGCTGCTGCAGAGGCCTCGGACCACCGTCCATTGTTCCTTTAGGTCGCCCCAGTGCAAAAAAAAAAAAAAAAGGATAGGTTGTGCAGAATAGTGAGCCAAGTCAGAATCTGTCGTCCAAAAGTGAATTCAAATACTTCAAATAAAGTTGTAGATCATTTTGCTTAGTGGAAGTGTATAGCTATGAACAAGTGTGTCTTCACAGCAAGTGTGCTCACTAGTGCCCCCCCGGGACACATCTTAAAAATAATCCCATTATCAGTACAGGAAGCTTTCAGAATCAGTGGCGTAGTGTGAACAGTATTTCTAGGATGTGGATATGTTGTTCTCATCCATGCTTGTTGGCATCTTCCTTTCCCCTTTAAATCTTGCCAGAAGGTCTTCAAGTTGGCTCCTCTCACCCACCCAGGTGGTATAACCCTAGGCTCCGCCCCATGACGCCAGATCTTCCTTTCTGCTGGAAGATTCAGGTTGCCTCCTCTTTGCTCACACTTTTTGTAGGCCCTGGCTTCAAAACCTTCAGTTCTTCTGAAACTTAGGCTCATTCAAGCTAGCAACTGTGCTCCTTGTAATTCGGTCATGAAAGATAAATCTTCCCCTGGATTTCGTCGGTGCCCGTGTGGCCAAAAAATGTCACACACTGATCCACATACCATGTGTGTCTACTGCCTGGGTGTCAGCCATGACACCCAGACTTGCGAGATGTGTCTCGCATTCCACCTGAACATCCTTGACGATCATCTTGCACGCCTTAAGTTGGATAGGCCCGAGAAATGGAATCCTCCAGTGAAATCCAAAAGGGCCCGGTGGGTGTCTCCATGACTGCGGGGTCCGCCGGGCAGCTGGGACACATGCAGGCCTTTGAAGAAGAAGAAGTGGCATGGGCTGCGCAATCCTCTTCTCAATTGTTTTCTGTTACCCTCAACCTGAGCTCCACGTTTTTGGGTTCCGTCTGAGAACTGTGTCAATCCCTCCCCAGTAAAGGCGAGGAACCTGCAGGCTCACATTCCTCTTGGTCTTGTAAAAGGGAAAAGGATCTGAACTCTTCTTTGTCTCGGTGAAGACTCTCTTGGGATCATGAGCGATCTCGGTCCCAGAAGCCGGCTGTATCAACTTCGGTCGAAATTGCTTCCTTGGCCGCTGGCTTTTCAGCCCTGCCGTCTGGCCAGTCGATCAAAGTCTCGATCGAGCTTGAGATCGTTCTCGATCCCATTGACCCATTGTCACCTGACGAGGCCGACAACTCCTTAACAAGGACTCCGGTCCTGCCTCTTCCTGATGAGGAGACCCATCCAGCTGGGAATCCCATAGAGGAACCGGTCCCTGATCTGGGTAAATCACTGGTTCCCCCAGTGTCTCCCAAGCGACCAAATCAGCCAGTCCAATCGAGGTCAACATCTAGGATCCCCTCAACCGACAGGCTGAGGAAGGCGCATAAGCACTCTAAAAAGAGGTGACGTCATCGGTCATCCTTGTCCTCCTCGGATGAGTGGAGGCTTCGGCGTAAACTCCGTCGACGCTACAAGGACTTGATGTGGCAGCAGCTGATTTTGTCTGGACAGAAGTCAGCCATGGTTTCTACTCTGGCCATTACTTGGCTTTCGCCTCCTAAGCTGAAGCGACTCCTTTGGAACCTGTCATATCGGTCCTCCCGCCCGCGGAGCCAGCCAAACCCACTCTGGTTCAGCCAAAATCTGTCTCTCTGCCAACTGTGGTGGAGCTGCCACCTAAACAGCTTTTGGGAGGGACTCCTACGAAGGATTCTCGGACGGTTCCGGGACTCCCACGTAGGTTGTTGGTCACCCTTACACCTGATCGCCCCAGGCATGTTGAAGGGGATCTTGGCCGACCGATCTACCCAGATTCTTCGGATACAGAAGACACCGACTTAGACTCATCATCCCGCGGGTGAAAGTGTATCGGTACTCTGTCGATGGAGGAGGGCCCTTCGTCTTTTCAAGGGATTCTCCACCTTATTTCCAAATCCACGGGGATGCCACTGGAGCCTGTTCAGAAAAGGGTGGAGTACCCTCTTACAGATACTCATAAGAGGGATACACCCACGGAAGCCTTTCTGGTGGCTGTAGCCATTGTTCACCTGGCCTTGGAGCTCTGGCAGCATCCTGGGTCCTGCCCAGTGCCATCTACCCGGATGGCCTACAAGTATGTGGTGCCCATTGGGTCCCTCTTGGGGTTCACTGAACACCCCTCAGCCAAGGGGTTGGTGACTGCCTCAGTGTTCAGACCCACAGGCAGCTCCGCTGATACTGATTGACCTCCTGACAAGGAGTCAAAAAAAACTGGACCACACGGCCAGGAAGGTCTATGCAGCCTCCTCTTTAGGCCTCTGTCAGGCAAGCTGGGCCATCATCATGGTGCACTTCTCTCATGCCCTGTTGGCCTCCTTAGATGAAGTTCTCCCGCATCTCCCCATGGACCTTCAGACTATGATCAATCAGGTCCGGGACCAGAGCTGTGCCATTGCCAAGCAGCAGCTTCAGACGGTTTTGGACCTTGGGGACTCTTGCACCCATTCGGTGGCAGTTACAGTTGCCTCACACTGCAGGGCTTGGCTGAGGCTTTCCACCTTTACGGCGGACACCCAGCATAAACTCACTGATGTTCCTTTCCTGGGCACCGATCTGTTCAGCCCAGGTGTGGATAGTCACCTTCAGCGAATCGAGCAGTCCAATGCCACCTCGTACTCAGCCACTTCTGCTCAAAGTGCCCCTGGTGCCAAGAAGCAGCAGAAAAAGAAAAAGCCTTTTTGGCACCCTGCTCCTGCAGCACAGCAGACCTAATTTCATGGGGCAGCAACAGCAGGCACAGGCTTGGTGCCCTCGACTGAAGCCCGGGCCTCCACTGGCCCGCAGATAGGAAGGTCAGGATTCAGGCCCTGGACCCTCTTCCTTCAAGCCTGCCCAGTGATGGGATAGGAGTTGCCACCCCTAGCTCCATCACATCAGCTCTGGATCCTTCCGTGGGGGGTTGGCTCCACCACTTTCTTTCCCCCTGGTCTGCTGTTACCATGGACAGGTGGGTCTTAGAATTGGTCGGCCAGAGTCTACCTCTGGAATTTGAGCAGTACCCTCCTAACCCAGCCCGCACCCCACTGGAGGAGAGAGAGAATCAGCGCACAGTTGGTTGGCTCTGAGAGATGATATAGCCCAGCTGCTCCTCAAGGAGGCAGTGGTTTGAGTGGCAGATCCTCCAGTCAACCCAGGGTTCATTTCCAGGTACTTCCTGGTCCCAAAACGGATGTGGGGCTGGCGCCCCATTCTAGATCTGCATGACCTGAATCAGTATCTCAGGTCACACACCTTCAGGATAGTAACTCTGTCCTAGATCATACCATCCCTGGAGCAAAACGTGTAGTTCTGCTCACTGGATCTCTAGGACATGTTCTTTCATGTTCCGATCCATCCGTCTCACCAGCGGTTCCTCTGCTTCAGAGCAGAGGGAACACTATACAAGTTCTGAGCCATGTTATTTGGCCTGTCATTGACCCCAAGGGTCTTCACCAAATGCACTGCAGTGGTGACAGCCCATCTCAGGTGTCGAGGGTTCAGAGTGCACCCCTACCTCGATGATTGGTTCATGGAGAGGTCCAGGGACCTGGCCCTCCAGACCTGCTCTCAACTTGGCCTCCTGATCAACGAGGCCAAGTAGGAGCTTGTGCCTTCTCAGGTGATATGCTTCATCGGGGCAGAGCTCGACTCTTGCTGAGCCAGAGCTCAGCTCCCGGCAGACAGGGTGGAGGTTCTCTCTTCCTTTGCCCAATCATTTCTGGTTGGGCACTTGCACCCTGCCCAGGACTTTCTACGCCGTCTGGGCTACATGGTGGCCTGCACCACCATTGTCCATTGGGCTCGGTGGCATATGCGCTCCGTTCAATGGTAGCTGGCCGCCAAGTAGATTCAGCACCAAGGTTATTTCAACCAGTTGAATACTGTGACCTAGAAGATGTGAGATGCTCTCCAGTGGTGGACTGTCCTAGACCGGTTGCAGGAAGGGATCCCATTCGTCCTCCCCGAGCTGACGGTCGTCCTCATGACCGATGCCTCTCTCACGGGCTGGGGTGTCCACATGGGGGACAACAGGGCCCATGGGTTCTGGACCCCCGAGGAATCCTGATAACATATCAACCTGTTGGAGCTCAGAGTGGTCAGACTGGCACTGACAGCATTCGCCCAGCAGCTTCGGGGTCAAATGGTTCAAGTCCAGACGGACAATACCATAACCATGTACTACCTCAACAAGCGGGGTGGCACGCACTCCTGGCCTTTGTGCAGGGAAGCACTCTGCATCTGGACACTTGTGAGCCGATGGAAGGTAGATCTCCTAGCCATCCATGTGGCAGGAACCTCAAATCATCTGGTGGATGCTCTCAGCCGCATAGGCGAGACATCCCATGAATGGTCTCTACATCCAGTGGTAGCTTACAGCTTGTTCTCCCACTGGGGCAAACCGATGGTGAACCTGTTTTCCTCCAAGGAAAATGCCAAGCTGATGCTGTTTCATGCCCCCCACCCGAGCGGGGATCACTGCAGGGGGATGCCTTCTCGAGGCTGTGAACCCCAGGCCTCTTCTACACCTTCTCTCCATTTTCCTTGATCCATAGGGTGCTTCTCAAGGTGAGGAGGGACAAGACACAGGTGATCCTGGTAGCCCCAGACTGGCCCCACCCGTTCTGGTATCCAGATCTCGTCAGTCTCAGCAACAGGCTCCCGAGGCATCTTCCAGCACGCTCGGACCTGATCTCAGTCAGTCAGGGGAAGGTGTTCCATCTGGACCTTCAATCCCTGCACCTGACAGCCTGGTACCTGAAGCGGCTAGAGTTCCAGGCTTTGGGTCTCTCTGAGGATGTACTCACACTAGTGGAAGCATTCAGAAAGGAGTTGACCAGAAAGTGCTATGCCTTCAAATGGAAAAGGTTTTCCATTTGGTGCCAGGGCAAGGGCCTGGACCCTCTGTCCTGTCCTGTGGCAAGCATTTTAGACTACCTTTGGTCTCTGTCCAAAGGGGGTCTTCAGTTTCGACCCTTAAGGTGCAACTGGCAGCCATCTCTGCTTACCATGCAGGGGCCGGTCAGCAGACAGTGGCACAGGATGAGGTGGTTTGGCACTTTTTCAAAGGCCTTGATCACATATCCCCTTCAGTGCATGAACCTCCACCTCCTTGGGATTTACTGCTGGTTTTGGCAAAGCTCATGGGCAAGCCATTCAAACCAATGCAGAAGTGTGAGATGTCACACTTGTCGTGGAAGATGGCCTTCCTGGTGGCTATCACATCTGCTAGAAGGACTGGGGAGCTCCAGGCACTTTCGGTGTAGTCTCCTCATCTGGTCTTCCACAGGGACAAGGTTGTCCTGCGTCCCCACCCGAAATTCCTCCCGAAGGTGGTGTCAGAGTTTCACCTTAATCAGGTGTTGACTCCACCTGTGTTCTACCCAAACTACACCTCAGATGCCAAGCACAGACTCCATACTCTGGACCTGAAACTTGCTTTCTCCTATTATAAAGAGAGGATAGCAGAAGCTCGAGGAGAGGTTCGCCAGCTGTTTGTCACCTACACTGAAGCCACATCTGGCAGGCCTGCAGGGAAGCAGATGATTGGCAGATGGATTACATCATGCATTGATCTCTGCTATAGGTTGGCGGGCAAGAAGTCTCCCAGAGGGATAAGAGCTCATTCCACCCACCATACCGCTGCATCAGTGGCTGCTTCCAGAGACATCCCTGTCCAGGAAATCTGCAGGGCTGCTACCTGGAAGACAGCGAACACCTTCATCACCCATTACCACATCAACCTTGAGTCATGCCAGGATGCTGGTTTTTGGGGCCTCAGTTCTCCAGTCTCTGTTTCCTAAGTAGGGGGTGTGTGCCTTGCCTCCCTCCTCCTGGAGAACTGCTAGGAGTCTGCCAACAAGTGTGGATAAGAACAACATATCCACATCCCTAGAAAAACAGGTTACTCACCTGTAACAGTAGTTCTAGGAGTGATATATGTTATTCATCCACACTGACCCACCCAACCTCCCCAGCTGTGACGCACAACCTGGCTTCCAGCAGGCTAAGATCTGGCATCATGGGGCAGAGCCGAGGGTTATACTACCCGGGTGGGTGAGAGGATCCAGCTTGAAGACCTTCTGGCAAGCTTTAAAGGGGAAAGAGACATGCCAACAAGTGTGGATGAACAATATATATCACTCCCAGAAATACTGTTACAGGTGAGTAACCTGTTTTTTCTGATGAGGAGTGATTTGTGCTTTACCTCTCCAACTCCGTTCTCTTCAGGGATGGGAGCATCAGTTTTCAGAGGAACAAAAGACATGTTTGAGGCAAAAATCAGGGACATCCTTGAAAATAAGGAATAGTGTAGTAATGCAAAGCAGAAAAGAGTGGGGGCTTCGGTCCCTGACTCAATTAGTGAAAGCATGAATGGGGGAGGGGCAGTAGACTTGGCACTGCACTGCCATACACTGCAGCTATACATACAGTCCTGATACAATCGCAGGTGGAGGGGGGATTTCCCCCTTCAGCTAGGTTGGAATGCAAATGAGAGTAACCAGATGTTGGTTATTTGCACACACTAACACCTAAAGTGTGACACCAACAAACATCTGTGCATGATATAGCACCAGTCACATGATGCAATGCAGTGGACAGAAGCTATAGACACAGGTGCTGTAGCGTTAGTTTTTCTCCCACTCACCCAACTCACTGATAGCTAGTAGCCCGCCTCTGGACTGAACTCAACTCCACGGTATTCAGCATTCTATGGCCATCCCTGGTGATCCAGTATTCCCCCAACCACTCCCTATGCAGTAAATCGTGTAATCGAGGCATAGATCAGGAAGCATAGGAAAACTAGGAACAGTTATAAAATTCGTAAGTAGCCTGTTATTAATAACAGTAAAAAATACAAAAACAATTGTTCAGGATAGTGAAATACAAATGCAGTACAAAAAGAGAAAACAAAAGTCTTTCATGTGAGAGTTTCTTTTCCAGTTTCCAAGAAGTCTCTCTCTAGCAAAGATATTGCGGCTCTTTTTATAGCAAGTCTTTGTTTGACAATTAACTTCTTCATCCTGAGCTCATTAAGGATACATCCTACTTCTCACAAAATGTATGAGGTTCTTGTCAGTTTCTTTGCAGAGCAGGTTTGCAAATAGAACAGTGTCCCAAGCTGGCCTCCTGCCGACAGCTCTGCAAAAGCATTTTTAGACAAGCCTGAGAGGAGCTTAAACTGCATTACAGGTTAACGCTCTAAATTCCAAATAGCTTTTTGCAATCATTTCAACAGTATAACTATATACATTTCAATCCAAGGGATCCCAGTTTCACATAAAGATTCACATATATTTTTATAACCGCAGATGTGCAAGGGGTAAGAAAGACAGAAACAGCAAGTGAAGGCAGAGAGAGAGAGAGAGGTGAAGAATTGTGAGACAGTGAGAGTGATCAGTACCTAGGTCTCACAAGAACATTCGGCTGCACAACCAGACAGACGAGACAGAAAAGGAGAGGTCAGAACAGATCCTTGCATTTAACTCTTTCTACAGAACAAATTGGACAGGGGCAGGGCCTTATTCAACCCTGTCACAAACCCTGTTGCCCTTTAAGAGGGAACCTGTTTTAAAAGACAGGTTTCCAAAACTTTCTTTTAATTCTCTTTTAACATTACCTTATAACCTTTACAGTTCTGCGCATATGCAGTATCCCTTTTCCATAACCAGTACAGCAAACAACTGAGTTTAAACCCACACATTTTTTAAACCTTCTGAATTCTCAATTCTAATGTTTCTAATTTACCAGTTCAGCTACTAACGTTGCAACAAAACCATTATACTGTTACCTGATTATCTCTTTTCTTTATGTCTCTCCCAGTCCTGGAGGAAGCATACCTATTTTACCAGAATGTAACCACTTTCCCCAGGTGGTCTTCCTTTGTGGGCCTTCTGCTGCTCCTGGTCTCTGGGAAGTAAAGGCTTTTATCTGCAGGGTAACCACATCCTTCTCTCGGGGGGCTACAGCCAAAATTAACTGGCAGGCATTGCAGGATCTACAGTAGATGGTTACCTGTCTGTAGACCCCTGGCAAGTAAAAATGTGGCAGAAGATTTGCCAAGGTTTCCTTCTTACTTAGATGTCTCCCACTGTGATCTGTATGTACCCACTGTATCACCTGCATCTGACATCTGGTGGAAACAACCACCTGCGTTTCTGTCCTGTTTAACCTGGGGTTGTAACCTGAATAGTACCCCTTTCTTGACAATATAATGGGGGACAGGCTCTGTTAACCACCCAGGACCAATACGTGCACCCTCAATACTTGTCACATACTGGTATAACCTGCAAACATGTGTATTCCCATTTTGTAGCATACCCTAGTCTCTGAATCTCCAGGGAATCCCTGGTTTAACAAAAAGATCAGTCCCGTCTGCCATCTTACAGGCTTCTTCCTCACCTTTCAACTGCTCTATTGAAGGGGCCATGTCTCCATCTCGGACAGCATGATCTGCGTCTCGGGGTGTCCTTTGTTCTTCACCAGAGACAAGCACCTTTTAATTGGCAGTCTCTATACCACTCGCACCTGATCCTCCATGATCCAGCACCAGGCGCTCCTCCATCTCCGATTCTGGATCAGCAAGGTAGCACCTGGAAAACACAGGACACTCCGAATTCTCCATCTCAGGAATCATGGCTCTGAACTGGTTCTCTGTACTGCAACTGGACTACCTCTGGCCTCTGTCTGCAATAGATGGTGCCTCTCGACTTTGACTTGTTCAGGGGCTTGCCTTTCGTGACGGACTCAAAATGCTCCCCCTGTTGGATTACTTGGACCCCTGGGTATCGCTGCTGAGCCTCCATCCATTGTTCTGTAAGCCAGTTCACCAATTCTGTTAAGGTTTTCACCATCTGCATAATTTCCTTCACTGCCCAAAAGTCATAGTTCAGCCACTCCATAGTGTCTGTTCGTTTTGCTGCCATTCTTCTGGTAACCACTCCTGTGCTTGCTGCTGCAGAATCCATTCCTTTCTGCTGTGCTTCACTGGTACCAGGTCCAGTACCCACACACACAAAACTTCTGGCTTAGAGTTTGCATGATGTAAATCCCACTTCAAAAACAATCTGTTGTCGAGGCATAGGTCAGGAAGCATAAGAAAACTAGAAGTTATAAAATTCACAAGTAGCATTTTATTATTATCAATAAAAATAGAATAAAGATTTGTAAAAACAATTGTTCAGGATAGTGAAATACAAAGGCAGTACAAACAGAGAAAACAGAAGTCCTTCACCTGAGGGTTTTTTTTCCAGTTTCCAAGAAGTCTCTCTAGCAAAAATATTGCTACTTTTTTTATAACAAGTCTTTGCCTGACAACTTCATCCTGAGCTCATTAAGGAAACATCCTGTTTCTCACAAACTGTACCAGAGTTCTTGTCAGTTTCTTCGCAGAGCAGGCTTACAAACAGAACAGTGTCACAAGGTGGCCTCCTGCTGACAGCTCTGCAAAAGTTTACAGACAAGCCTGAGAGGAGCTCAAACTGCATCTCAGGTTAACCCACTAAATTCCAAATAGCTTTTTGCAATCATTTCAACAGTATAACTAAATATATTTCAAACCAAGGGATCCCAGTTTCACATAAAGATTCACATATATTTTTATAACTGCAGATATGCAAGGGGAAAGAAAAGACAGAAACAGCAAGAGCAAGTGAAGGCAGAGAGATGGTGAGAGGGGGAGAATCACGAGGCTGTCAGAGTGGTCAATTCCTATGCTCATGAGAACATTTGGGTGTGCAACCAGACAGACAAGAAACAGAAAAGGAGAAGATAGAACAGATCCTTGCATTTAACTCTTTCTGCATAACAAACAGGACAGGGCCTTATTCAGCCCTGTCACAGTCAGTGGTTTCCAGTTGAACCCCATCCCCACCTCCACCGTTTTTTAACACTCTGATCTCCCATTGATCATCATCCCTAATTGGTTCCTTTTTTTGTATATCTCTTTCTCCCCCTTCAAGCAGCCTCCACTACCCAGACACCCTAGCCATGTAACCCTGACATACTACAAGGTGTACCTGCTAGCTTCTTCTCCCAGGGCTTACCACCCCTCCTCCCCTTCCCCGCTGAGCACCATCTCCTGTTGGCTCCTTTTTTTCTTCTTCTCATCTTTCTTCCCCTCCAAGCAGAGCCCATTCTCATTACCCCAACATCCTCCAAGACTTATCTGACACCTTCTTCTCCTGGGGCTTACCCCCATGGCGGGTCTAGTGTGTGTGGGGGGTCCCCAACCCCCACCATCGAATAGGTTCTAGTTTGGCTGACTTGCCTGAATAATCGAGTGAGGGGCTTGCTGGTGTCCGGTGTCATCCTGCTGGCTGGGATTTTCTGTTATTCTCCCTGGGACATGGTATGCATTGTCGTCATGATGCATGGCATGTATTCTGCGTGACATGTGTCGAGAACTACTCACCTCCCCGCCACACTCAAGCAATCCCAAGCTGCCTTTCCCCTAGCCTTCTCTAGGGTATAAGCATTTATCTAGCGCCACAACCTGCCACAGAGAGCAGTCCTTCAGGCTCTTGATCTTCCATGCCCCCCCCGCTGACCATACAATGCCCCGAGTTCCATCCCCAACTCAGATCATCAGCACCACAAGTGGTAGCTACCGCTGTGCCAGCGGACCTGCTTCCTGTTGGCTGTTTTGGTCCCAGTCACACTGGAGCACCACCCTACCATCTGCCTGTAACAGCTCTACAGATGGGGGGGTCACTAATGTTGCAACCAGTATCACAAGTCACCTCAATTTTGTCAGCTCCTGCCCCCTCTCCTGCCTAGTGGCTGTGGAGTTAATGACCCTGTGGGGAAGGTCTGTGACCTCCCCCTTTGAGTATAGCTCAGGGCAAGGTGGGGTTTCTGGACACAGCACTGGCATGAAAATGCTATGCAAAATGCAAGCACTTTTGCACCAGTCCATTCCAACTGAGTAAAGTAAAATGATATTTGTACAAGGCACCCTTCCTGTGCTCAGGGCACCTTTACAGTACACATTAAAAAGAAAATTTCACAACATTACACTTAAAAACAAATAAAACATGTTAATACACACTCTGTAGGTCCCTGAAATGCCTGGTTAAACAGATAGGTCTTCAGTGACTTTTTAAAACCTTCCACGGTCAGGCTGAGAAAGGGAAAGGGACTATAGGTTCACATACTGTTAAGGGTCCTTGCCATTGGACTGGACTGGTTAGCAACCTGATTGGCTTGCTTTGCAAATGTTATCATCTGTACCATTTCAAACACTTGCATGCAAGCTGGATGTTTGGCCAAAACAAGGAATGATTTTGACAGCATCAGCTTTAGGAACATATGGCCACACCAAACAGTTCAACATCTGGAGTACCTTAGGGCATATTGGAGAACCCATGTAGGGAGCTTAAAGGGACACTGTCAACTCTTTTTGCATCATATTATTTCTAGTTGAAAACCCACGTTTTATGATTGCTTACCTTCTCTAGAATTCACTGATTTTGCTGGTTGTTCTGACTTCTTTCATAGTGGAGCTGTAGTGCATGCAAATGATATAGTTGTACCCAACTTTGTTTTGTTTTAAATCTGCTCTAATCTTTTTGCATGCTTCCTGAACATTATGAACACCCCACAAATAGTGTAGCCACTCATGTTGCATTGTATCCTCTCCTCCTGCTGCATAATGAGTGGCTAGACTGTGCTTGGGGTGTTCCCAAATTCAGGAAAGATGCAGTGAGGGTTGATCAAGGAATGTAAACAAACATGTTTTTGTGTGGTAACACCTGTATGGTGGGCCATCTGTTTTTCACTTTTTCATCAGTGTCAGTGGCTTAGCAGACTGCACACTCACCTCTGAGGCTGGAAGATCGAAAGGCTGTGGGTTCTAACCCCACACCAGGAACGTGGGATAAATCCCAATACTGACACTGCAATGCATCATGAGGGGGGTGCTGCACTCCTGAGGTGCCATCTTTCAGATGAGACATTAAACCGACATCCCGTCTGCCTGTTCTTGTAGTTGTTCAGGTGGATGTTAAAGATCCCAATGGTACTTCTCGCAAAGAGTAGGAGAATTTTCTCTGGTGTCCTGGCCAAATCTCCCCCATTCACTAAAAATACCACCAACAGCTTAATCTGGTTCAATTTCAGTTGATTACCATCTGTATCCCCCCCTACCAGGACACCCCTGAAAAAGGTACTTCCAGTCTATGTGGGCCTACCTGGTCAACAAAATTAAATAAAATAAATAAATAAAAGAAAAAAGAACTCACAATCAAACTCCCAGCTGCAACAACAGTCACCACAGAATGTGAACAATTATAACACATGTGTTTTAAACTAGGGAAACATTGAGACCTAAGGGGGTTGACAGTGTCCCTTTAAACACCAGTCAACAGATGATCCAGTCCAGAACATAGAAAAACAAAAGTTCATTGGGGGTTGTCATCTAAAACAAATCTGCACTGGATCCCAGTTTTGAGTGGGATTGACAGAAACCTTAAATACCTTATGGGGGTTAATGAGGTACAGAAGGAGTATCTTTTGGAGAAAAGGTGCTCTATAAAAGGAGCATGATATGAAGCTGGGGGGGTAAATTCAGGAGGATGTAAGGAAGTACTTTTTCACAGAAAGAGTGGTGGATACCTGGAATAGCTTTCCAGAGGACATAGTGGGGGGTTAAAACAGTAATTGGGTTCAGAAATGCCTGGGAGAGGCCCAAGGGAGTCATGGGGATAGGGTAGGGGGAGAAGAGATTGTGACGTGGATTAGGTATGGTCTTGGTGGGGGGGGCACAATTGGGCAAACTGAGTGGGCCCAGCAGCCCTTACCTGCCATCACATTCTATCTAAGTGTTAAAACACCACACTAATCTAAGGAGGTTCCTCATCCATCATAAGAGATGTAGATCACTTCCTGAAAGCAGAACTAATATTAAAAATATTCCAGTATTCTCTGCTATTTCTCTTTCAGGAGCAGAGTTCATGAAGACAGAGGAATGGCACAGAGGGAACTTGTGGTTACCCTACAAAATGAAGATGTAAAGAATGATCGGGACTATTTCCTCATAAGCATTCTCAGAATTCAGCCCACTGCGTTGCGGCTCTCATTAGGGTGGGACCATCCCTTCATCTTACTACACAACTTTCTCTCTGCTCTACAAGGAGGCAGGAATGCTGACTTATTCTAGCTTGGGGGGGGGGGTCTTAACTAGAAGTCAGGGGGTCTGGGAGTTCTCATTACCAATTTACGGAGGAACTTGAGGAACTTCAAGCGAGGTCTTGAGCCCCGCAGCACCCTCTTCCACTTCCTATAGTCAGCACCCATGCAAGGAGTTGGCATTGTCACACATTGTACAGCAGGATTCTTGGGCAGAAACCCCTATGTTCAAGGAGCCTTTCTCACCAAAGTGACAGTATCCTCAAAACCCTTCTGCCCTCCTCCCTTCTGTTTGTGTTAACACATTCTAACCTTCTTCCTCTGTAAGTTAACGATATAATAACCTTCACAGTTAAAGATGAACTTCATTGTATTCAAGCTACTTCGATCTGGACATAGTAGGTCATAGGTGCTGTACTATAAACTGTCTTCCTTTAACAAAGTTTTTATTTTTTGTATTTCGGTTACCAGGCGAGCCCACTGGGAACAAAACCATTATTTTCAGAGTTGACCCAAGAGCAAACTCCACCTAAAGAATCCTGCATGGCTCGATGTGCTTGTGTGAGTAATTCCGTTACTGTAAAAAAACTATTGCCACCCGCTGTGGTGCATCCAGTCTGGAGTGAATGCCCTCCTGACCTTGTGGACCGGGGTGGAGGAAGATGATCTGGTACTTTCACTGCAAATGAATAACATAATTGTCCATCTGTTATTAAACAAGGGCACCTGCCGTGGTCTCCTGCCTCAAGTCCTGTTCAGCAGGATCAAATCTTTTCATTTTAATTTATTTTTTTATTGCCTCCCCTGCCGTCTTCCAGGGATATACTCTGCATTCAGGGATACACTCAACTTTTTTCTGCATCAGTTATTATTAAGCTCTAGATTTTCAGACAAAAAAAGCTTCCAGCCTTTTATAGACGTGTTAAACAAGTTGTGAGTCTTACACTACTTACTCCCTTTTTAGGTTTAAGGACACATTATACCTTCTGCAGAGGTGTACGATGCAGTTGTACTCATTTTGGATTCGTCTCTGCTGTTGGTGGCATATGAAACATAGAAACACAGAATTTGCAGCAGATAAGGACTGCTTGGCCCACCTAGTCTGCCCATTTTTCCTTGCCTACAGTATCACCACAAATCCTGCTTGATCTCCGGCCCTTTCTCCCACCCCCTTCCCTTTCCCTAAGATTCTCATATGCCTATTCCACACATTCTTGAACCTCACCACTGTTTTCACCTTCACTGGAAGACTTCCAGGAATCCATCACTCTTTCTGTAAGTACTTCCTCACGTCTCTCCTGTACCTACTCCCTCCGGATTTGTATCGTGCCCCTTTGTCCTTGACTGCCTTTTTTTCCCCCCTGAAAAATACTCCCGTCCTGTACCTTATTTATGCCCGTGAGGTATTTACACGGGATACATAATGAGTTGCAGTGGAATAACACATTTATCTCCACTAGTGAGTGTTAAGACTCATAACTCACGAGTGACAAAGTCACGAGTTAGTTATGAAGGTCTTACCAGTCATGTGTGGAGATAAATGCGTTATTCTACTGCAACCCATTATGTATTTGATATATACCACCCCATTTGTAGTGTTTTTACTGGCGTTCTACCTTGTTAAAGCTTAAAACTGCCTTTCTTTCATTGTAAGTTCCCTATCTGGCCCATTGTTCTCTGAGTTCTATTTCCAGATTCTAAGTGGAACTAACATGTTCTAAGCGAAAATAAATATTTATCCCAAAATAACATGATTTATTTACCCACTTTATTCACCACTAATGTGGTATATAAAGGCCTCTGTCATATCCTGCTCTGTTCCAGGGTGTACATACTGTATAATACCTTAAATTCACGCCCATTGAATGTAGCACTCCAAGCACACCAGGCATATTCACGTCATCTTATTCTCATTGGTGGAACACTAGTACTGCTATCATATAATGATCTAGCTAATATTCACTGTGTTTTATTTTCATGCTAATATGAAACCAGTGAATAGAGAGAAAATAAAAAGATAGGAGGAGGCCCACACGACTGACAAACCACTTCCACCACGAAGACGCCATCCCTGGCTGACCCCCCCCCTTAGGCTAGACTGACCAACTAAACAGTGAACTACAAGGCTGAACCCTATTTACCCTGTCCTCTTCAACCTTTAGTTGGATATATAAGATTTCTTTGTTATTTGAATGTCTGTGTAACTGTTTTCTGTTCTCTGTAAATACTGTTAAATTTGTAATGTTTGTTCAACAATGACCTGGAACCTTTGAAAACAAGTCCTGGATTCAAAGGTATTAATCCTAAACTGAGATAGACAGATAGATAGATTAGATAGATAGATAGATAGATAGATAGATAGATAGATAGATAGATACTGGCCCATGTCTTGCAACCCATTAGATTCAAGACATTTCAAAATCCTTTCCATCAGCAGTGACTCCATTAACTTTCCCACCACCAATGTCAAGCAGACTGGCCTCTAATTCTCAGCCTCTTCCAGGCTACCACTTTTGTGAAGTGGGACTATATATGCCCTCCTCTGGAACCACCCATTTCCAGTGAGCAGTTAAATAGGACTGTTAGAGAAGCAGCCAGTACCTTCCTGAACTCCCTTAACACCCTTGGATGCACCCTGTCTGGCCTCCTTCAGGACGCACTCCTCTGAAAACGGACTAGTGTCTGCCTCCCTTCCTCAATGCTCCTGTTACTTTTTAGTGTCTTTTCTTCTCCTTGAATGTCTGCCTTTTCCTGGTCCCCCTCTGCGCAGTTCTCCCTTCCCTTTTTAACCTTACGATCCCAAACCTGGTCTTCCTCCTTTCACTTAGATACCTAAAATATGTCTTGTCCACCTTCGTCACTGCCTTGGCTGTTCTCTCTTTAGTTTGTGCCTTTGTGCTGCTTACTGCTCTCCCTTCTTCCCTGTGTTTCCCCTAAAACACCTCTCTGTTATCTTCCCTCTGTGTCTCCTTATACCTTTTAAATGCTACCCTTTTAGCTTTTACCTTTTCCGCCACCTCCTCTGAGAACCATAGTAGTCTGTTTTTCCTCTTACATTTGCTCACTGGCTTGACGCAGAGGTTTGTTGCTTTCCCTGTGGCCCTTTCGCTTCACTACTGTCCCTCCATCCCCACCAAGGTCATTCCTCCTCTCAGGTTATCCCTGAGGAATTCACCCTTCTTTTTAAAATCTGCCCCTCTGAAGTCCAGGACCCTCACCCTTGTGTGTTTCAGTTCTGCAGCTGTCCTTATATTGAACTACACTGTATGGTGATTGCCGTTCCCCAAGTGACCTCCCACCTTGACATCTGCAAGACTGTCCCTGTTAGTGAGCATCAGGTCCAGTATTGCCCCATTGCTAGTGGGTTCACTGACTAGTTTCCTGAGGAATGCCCCCTGCAGGGAGGCTAGGATATTCCTGCTTCTAGCTGAAGCCGCAGCTAGGCAGTTCCAGTCTACATCCAGCAGATTGAAGTCCCCCATCAGCAGAACCTCCACTGTTTCTGCCATCTTGCCAACAGCTTCCAGCAGTACCTTATCTAACTCCTTCCCCGTGCTGGAGGTCTGTAGATCACATCAGTGCAAATAGAAGCTCCATTCCTCATCTCTAGGGCGACCCACAGTACCTCTGCTCCCCGTATTCCCTGTATCTCCATTGTTTTTATTCCTTCAATCACATAAAACACACACCCCCACCACCTTTCCTTCCTACCTCGTCCTTTCTGAACAGAGTATAGCCTGGTATGTAAATGTCCCAGTCATGGCTTTCGGTGCACCATGACTCAGTAATGGCTATAGCATCCCTGATGGCCTCTGCTGTTATGGCATCTAGGTCCAGAATCCTATTTCCCAGACTTATAGCATTTGCACACAGGGCCTTCCAGATTTGGTTACCACTGTGCTTGGAACCCCCCTTCTTTCCTTTTTGCCCCTCTCTCCTTCTCCCCTGTCTTTTTAATGCTTCTGTTCCCAACTGCCTTCCTTTCTACCACCCTGCTTTATTAATTTCCACCCTTGGGGATTCCATTCCCCTCGGGTTCTCCCTAATTTCTACTTCAGCCTGTGGAGGGGGGCAGTTACTGTCTCCTCGATTTCTTCTGCTACCCCCTCGACTACTTTAGAAACTAACATGGTCTCCTGTATAGTCCTATATGACTCTACAGAATGCCATTTTAATACATGGTTGTTACCCCTGAATATTGTATGATTTTGCAAGGGCATATGAATACTTACTGTAAAAATGATGTGCCTGCAAACACTGAGATTATGCCTGCTCGTCATAGAATGTACTGCACTGTTCGATGCAGATTAATAAAATATAAGTAAAAAAAAAGGAAAGCTAGCCTGGTGGTGCTGAGGGTTGAGGCACTGGACGCCACGCCTCTCTCCACACTAGTGACCCGGGGTCGGGAGCGAGCTTGGGTTGTTAGGGGTCGGCAGGGGAGGGAGAGGATCGAGCATCCTACTGACTGCTCTCCTCTCCTTTCCTAGGGTGGGGGTGGGGGAATCAGCTGTATTGCCCCTTGGCTGACACCTGGTGGAGGCCAGATACCAGTATCGCAGATTGGGAAGCAAGGAGCGTGGCTACGTAGCGTGTGCACACCTCCACCCACACGCACACTCATGGTGCCGCACTGTGGGAGAAAACAGGAGGGAAAGGGCAAATGTAAGATCCATGAAGCTCGCCTGCCAGCCCATGCCCCCCCGTCACCCAGCCACCGAAGCCCCAATCTGGATTGTGAATCTTGGGTGGGAGAAGGAAGGCTCTCCCCTTCCTGGCCCCACCACAGAGGGATATCCGTGGGAGAAGTGGAGCTCGGTGGTAGTGGAGGACTGGAAATGGACGTGGGTGGCAGGGACAGGGTGGAGCTAGCCGTCTAGGAATAAAATTGTATATTCAAAAAAAAATGGAAAGGAATACACTCTGGGCATTTTTCCCCCAATTGTTTAACCAGGAGTGGCACACTAAGCTGAAAGCTTGTTTACAGGTACGACCTGGGAGCATAGGGAAGTTAAGTGACTTGCTCAGAGTCACACAGTATGCAAGTGAGGCCTGTGGGATTCAAACCCAGGTCTCCAGATTTGCAGCTCAGAGCCTTAAACCACTGCACTTCACTGCCTCCCATGCAGTCATTCAGATGCCTATGTTATTTATTTATTTCCTCAGTAACCCCCTTCCCTTTGCCCTGTGGCATGGGCAGTGCCTCTATTGGCCGTGCATGCACACAGTGCTCCTGTGACCACAGCAAGCTCTCTGGCCTGTTGCAGGGATGATGTGGCACCAGAGCCTGCCACCAGCCCCCCTAACTGAAACACGTTGCTGCGTGGCATCTGCTTCAGCCTGGCCTACCTCCTGATGGTGCAACCTGAGCTCGCTTCTGAACTTGGGTTGCCTGCACTCAATAGCATGACGCGCAGCTGCTGGACCATCAGGACGCCCATCTTTTCATTTTTAGTGCTTTTAAGAGGTCAGGGATCCTTTTTTTTTTTTTTGTTAATAAATCTCCAAGGGCGGATGATGTGGCTACACATCTGAGGTCTAAATGCAGCAGAAGCTGTAACCTCTCACTATATGCCCATGGCGTGCGAGACCTTTATTTATGCTTCAGCCTAGGATAGAAGAATGCTGCCTGCCATAACCTGAAAGGCATGGCATTCCCAGACGTAAACGCTTATGAAGAATTACATCACAGAATGGGTGACGGACACTTGGAATAGGCTGCCAGAGGAGGTAGCATCAGCTGATGCTACAACGACTCTCAAACTGACTCAACAAGGACTTTTTTTTTTCTTTGGTAACCTGATGAGACCTACTGGGCACAAGGCCTGTATACAGAGGTGACCCTTGAGCACTGGGGAGGTTATGTGACTTGCTCAGTATGCAAGTGGAGGTTGTGAGAATCAAACCCAGGTCTTCTGGCTGCACCAAGCTTATTTGCAGCTTGTTACCCTCACCTCTAGGATATACTGCCAGTCCAACTACTTTAAAGAAAAAAGGGGTGACGGTATTCCCACTGAGCTGGTAGGAGGGAGGAATTCAACAGACCAATGGGCTTTCTGTTTTTTCCCCTGACGTTGTGTGGACAATAACGCAACAGGATGTGCGTTCACTGTGGGGATATAGGTGACCCCTGACAAAGGACAATTATGAAGCGCTGGGTGAGCTACTTCTCCACCTTTGCACGACTTTTTGCCCTCAGAATTTTGAAGCAGCACTAAAGTCCATGGCTATACAGGTCTATTGCTTTTTGAAGGACTGAATTCTTCCTCTTGCAGGGTTCCTCAGCATACTGAAGAGGTTTGGGTCTAGGCTGCCTCACATCTCCCCTTCCCTCTCTCTGTCCTCCTGCCAAGTCCTCCCTATTTTCCCCACTTTGTCCAAGACCTACCCTCCCATTGGCCTACTTAAGCACTTCTACCCCATGCTCTCTCTACTCCCATGGCACTTAAACTGTGTCTGCCCCCTCTAACCTAATCCATGTCTGCTAGTTACGCCAGTTCGTTTCCACATAGCTTGTTCTACTGCAGGTCTGTCTGGGTCATTCTACTCCGTACTGGTACCACTCTGTTATGGGTTGTCATTGTCCTTTTTTTCATTGTTATTTTCCACTTGTAATGCACTTTTATTTATTTTTATTTTAATGATATCTTGGAGAACACCTGTGAGCGGATGCTCATTTGTAGGTTCCGTGTCAGTTACAAGAAAAAATTGAACAGGTACATAACATTATATTTTTTTTTTTTTTTTTTTAGTCTTTGGTAACCGGGTAAGGCCCACTAGGCACAAGTGCCTGTTTTCAGGGGTGACCTGGGAGCACTGGGAGGTTAAGTGACTTGCTCAGAGTCACACAGTATGCAAGTGGAGGTTATGAGAATCAAACTCAGGTCTGGTCTGCTGGATGCATCAAGCTTGTTCACACCTCGTTCCTCTAACCTCTAGGCTATACTGCCAGCAAGACATATTTCAAGACATTACATTACAAGCAAGTACAAAATTGCACTGGTACAAAATATACTAACATACTAAAATGCCAGAAGAATAGACCTAATGGTCTTTCGTGTCTGCTCGTTTGGTCAGCCCCCACCCTGGGAGCTGACCTTGCTGCCCCCTAGCCTTCTCTGGCTTCTCCCTTCCCAGTTCTGGATATTCTCGCTGCGTTGAATTTTGCTTCCAGAACCCTTCCCCTGTACCTGTCCCACCCCCTCTTGAACCCCTCCACCATCTCCGCCTCCACCAGCCCCCTAGGAAGCGCATTCCATGGCTCCACCACCCTCTCAGTGAAGTAGTACCTCCTCCTTTCTCCCCTGAATCTTTCCCCCTCCAGATTCCACCCATGCCCTCTAGTGGCTCCCTCCTCCTTCCTTTGAAGCACCCTGACTGTTCCTCCCCTATTTACCCCCTTCATGTACCTGAAGACCTCTATCATGTCCCCCCGGTCCCTTCTCTCTTCCAATGTGTACATATTTAGCTCTTCAAGCCTCTCCTCATAGGTCCTGTCCCCCAAGCCCCAAATCATTTTGGTTGCCCTCCTCTGGACCCTCTCCAGGAGGTTAATGTCCCTCTTTAAATGTCGTCTCCAAAACTGCATGCAGTACTCGAGGTGCGGCCTCACCAAGCAGTTATACAGAGGGAGTATCACTTCCCTCCTTCTGGAGGTGATCCCCCTAGCGATGCATCCCAGCATCCCATTGGCCTTGGCTGCTGCCCTCCTACAAGTCTCCGAGTTGTTCATCTTGACATCCACCACCACCCCCAGGTCTCTCTCAGCCATCGAGACTTGTAGCATCCCCCCCCCCCCCAAGGTGTACACTTGGCCCGGGTTTCTGGCCCCAGGTGCAGTACCTTGCATTCCCTGCATTGAACCTCAGCTTCCACTTCTAGACCATCTTTCCAGAGCCTCCTGGTCGCCCTGTAGGGCCACCCTCCCCTCCTCCCCATCCACCACCTCCCTCAGTTTTGAGTCATCCGAAAAGAGACTCATCTCACTCCTGATACCTGTCCTTATGTCAGAGATGTAGGTGTTGAACAGGAGGGGCCCAAGGACTGATCCCTGTGGGACCCCACTAAAACAATACATTACAAACTAGGTAGGCAATTACAAGAATTACAAGACTGGGATAGCACTTAGCTTAAGGTTTAACATTTAAACACTGCTACAGCTTTGGTGAGAAGGCACCTGCGTCAGAGAGTTAAGCATACTTGTGGGGGGAGAAACAGAGTGGAGAACAGGCACAGCTGTGGCATAGTGAAGTGTATGCCTGCGTAAGGGGTTAAGAACAGACTTAAGGAAGGTTGGTGACAATGGGGCTAGGAAAGCAGCAGACGGGGAGGGCATGAGGGTGGGGACAGAAAGTGGAATGGGTGCCCAGTGGGAGGGCGGGTGGGGGTTGACGGGGGGGCATTGCTCTGTACTTTTTATTTGACTGTTCTCCAACATTGTAACCCCCACCCCAGGATGCTTCTGGAAACGAGCTGTTTACAGCTCATGTTGTCTTTCCTGGTGAAACATTTTCCAAATAAAATCAATAAATACAAATTTAACAGTTTTACTTGGAATTTATGTGGACTGGTTACAGATCCAGGACTTTGAAAAGGGCTTTGGTTGCTGTAAGTTTTATTCTTCCTGAATTACATCAATTGTTGAATAATCCTTTGAATTTAATTAGTAATAATACAGAGGAACCATTTCACTAATTCTACGGTGTATGTGCCACAGTGTTTGGAATATTTAGTTCTACAATCGTGTATATGTTGTTCATCCACACTTATTGGCATGTCCCGTTCCCCTTTAAGGATCGCTGGAAGGTCTTCAAGCTGGCTCCTCCCACCCACCCAGGTGGTATAGCCCTCGGCTCCACCCCATGACACCAGATCTTCCTTTCCACTGGAAGATTCAGGTTGCTTCCTCTTTGCTGTCGCTTTTTGTAGGCCCTGGCTTCAAAACCTTCAGTTATTCTGAAACTTCAACTCGTTCGAGTTAGCGACGGTGATTCTCCTCATTCCATCATGGAAGACAAATCTTCCCTGGATTTCACCGGAGCCCAAGCAGCCAATAAATTTTGAGCGGTAATCCGCATACCGCATGTGTTTACTGTCTGGGTGTCAGCCATAACACCAAGACTTGCGACATGTGTCTTGCTTTTCACCCAAACGTCCTTGATGATCATCTCGCATACCTCAAATTGGGCAAGACTGAAAAATGGAATCCTCTGGTGAAATCTAAAGAGGCCCGGGGGGGGGGGGGCGGTGTCCGCAGTTGTGGGATCTGCCAAACAGCTGGAGCGAATGCAGGCCTTCAAAGAAGAAGCGGTGCGGGCTGCAGAGTCTTCCTCTCAGTTGTTTTTCATTCCTCTCAACTTGGGCTCTACCTTTTCAGGTTTCTTCCGAGAGTTGTGGCAGTCTCTCCCCACTAAGGGTGAGGGACCTGTGGCTCTCACTCCTCTCAGTCCCATAAGAGGGATAAGGATCCGAATCAGTCTTCATCTAGGTGAAGACACTCTTGGGATCGTGATCGATCTTGGTCCCGGAGCCGGCTGTATCGACGTCGGTCAAAATTGCCTCCTCGGCAACTGGCTTCTCGGCCTTGCCATCTGGCCAGTTGACTGAGGTCTCGATCAATGAGGTTGAGATCATTCTCGATCCCATTGATCCGTTATTGCCCGTTCTGGTCGACGACTCTCTCATTAGGACCGTGGTCCTGTCTTTTCCCGATGAGGAGACCCAGCCAGCTGGGGATCCCATCGAGGAACCAGTCCATAATCCTGTGAAGTCACTGGTCCCACCGGTGTCTCCTGAACGGCCGAATCAGCCAGTCTGATCGAGGTCAAGATCTCGGACGTCCTTGACCGACAGGCCGAGGAAGGCGCACTAGCGCTTCAAATAGAGGCAACTCCATCCGTCATCCTTGTCCTTCTTGGATGAGGAGAGGCTTCAGCGGAAGCTCCTCTGACACTATGAGGATCTGATGTGGCAGCAGATGATCTTGTCCAGGCAGAAGCCAACCATGGTCTCTACTCCGGCCATTACTTGGCATTCGCCTCCTAGGCCAATGCCGACTCCTTTGGAACCAGTGAAATTGGTTCCCCCACCCGTGGAACTGGTTAAACCCACTCTGGTTCGGCCGATATTGGTCTCTCCACTGTTTGTGGTGGAGCCGCTGCCTAAACAGCCTTTGGGAGGGGCTCCTATGAAGGAAGTTCAGTCATCCCCGGGTCTTCCTTTACAGGATCTCAGTCACCCTCATGCCTGATCGCCCCAGGCACGTTGAGGGTGACCTTGGCGGCTGACCGTTATATCTGGATACCTCAGATTCAGACGACACTGACCTTCACTCTCACCTGCGGGATGACAACTCGGCCAGTGATCTATCAACAGAAGAAGGCCCTTCGTCCTTTCAAGGGATTCTCCGCCTTATCTCCGAATCCACGGAGATGCCCCTGGAATCGATCCAGAAATGGGTGGAGTACCCTCTCACTGACATTCTCAAGAGAGGAGTTATCCCAACGGAAGCCTTTCCTGTGGCTGAAGCCATTGTTGGTCCGGCTTTGGAGCTTTGCCAGCATCCTGCCTCCTGCCCAGCACTGTCTGCCCGGATGACCTGCAAGTATGCAGGGCCCATGGGGTCCCTCTCAGGGGTTCACAGAACATCCCTCAGCTGAGAGCCTTGTGACTGCCTCTGTGTTCAGATGTATAGGGAGTTTTGCCAACACCGATAGACCCCTGGACAAGAAGTCCAAGAAACAGAATCACTCTGCCAGGAAGGTCTATGCGGCCTCCTCTTTAGGCAAGCTCAGCCGTCATCATGGCGCACTTCTCCCATGCCCTTCTAGGGTCCTTGGACGAAGTTCTCCCACATCTCCCTGTGGATCTTCAGGCTATGGTCAAGCAGGTCAGGGACAAAGGCCATGCTGTTGCCAAGCAGCAGCTTCAGATGGCTCTGGACATTGGGGACTCATGCGCCTGTTCAGTGGCAGCTGCGGTTGCCTCACGCCACAGGGCTTGGCTGAGGCTTTCCACCTTCATGGTGGATACCCAGCACAAACGTTCTGATATTCCTTTCCTGAGCACTGATTTATTCAGTCCAGGTGTGGATGGTCACCTTCAGAGAACCGAACAGTCCAATGCCACCTTGGACTCAGCTACTTCTGCTCAAAGCGCTTCTGGCCCTAAGAAGAAGCAGCAGCAGCAGCAGAAGAAGCCTTTTCAGCACTTTGCTTCTGTGGCCCAGCAGTCATCCTTTCAGGGAGCACAGCATCAGCAGTCACAGGCTTGGCGCCTCTGGCCCACGCCAGGACCTCCCCAGTCCCGCAGAGGAGGTCGGGGTTCAGACCCTGGACCCTCTTCCTCCAAGCCTGCCCAGTAACAGGATAGGAGTGGCCACCCCTACTCCCATCATGCTAGCTCTGGGTCCTCCCATGGGGGGTTGGCTCCGCCACTTTCTTTCCACCTGGTCTGCTGTGACCACGGTCAGTTACATCTTAGAAGTGGTTGGCCAGGGTCTATCTCTAGAATTTGAGCAGTACCCACCCGGCCGAGCCCGCGCCCCACTGGAGGAGAGAGTATCAGCCAACACTCAGTCAGCTCTGAGAGATGACATAGCCCAGCTCCTCCTCAAGGAGGCAGTGGTCTGAATGGCAGATCCTTCAGCCAACCCAGGGTTCATTTCCAGGTACCTCCTGATTCTGAAGTGGATGGGGGGGGCTGGTGCCCCATTCTAGATCTGCACGACCTGAACCAGTATCTTAGGTTGAGCACCTTTTGGATGGTAACTCTGTCCCAGATCATACCATCCCTGGAACAAAACATGTAGTTCTGCTCACCGGATCTCCAGGACACGTTCTTTCACGTCCCAATCTGTCCATCACACCAGCGGTTCCTCCTCTTTAGAGCAGAGGGAATTCTTTACGAGTTCTGAACCATGCCATTTGGCCTGTCACTGGCTCCATGGGTCTTCACCAAATGCACTGCAGTGGTGGCAGCCCACCTCAGGTGCCGAGGGGTCAGTTTATGCCCTTACCTCAACGACTGGCTCTTAGCAAGTTGCACCCAGCAAGAAGTGGAGAGGTCCAGGGACCTGGCCCTCCAGACCTGCTCTCAGCTTGGCCTCCTGATCGATGAGACGAAGTCAGAGCTCATGCCTTCTCAGGTGATGTGCTTCTTCGGAGCAGAGCTTGACTCTCGCTGAGCCAGAGCTTGGCTCCTGGCAGACAGGGCAGAGGTTCTCTCCTCCTTTACCCAATCATTTCTGGTTGGGCAATTGCACCCTGCCCGGGACTTTCTGTGCCTTCTGGGTTACATGGTGGCCTGCACCACCGTGGTCCATTTGGGCCAGGTGGCATATTCACCCCTTCAATTGAAGCTGGCTGCCCAGTGGACTCAGCACCTAGGTTATTTCAACCAGCTGATCACTGTGACCCAGAAGATGTAGGACGCTCTCCAGTGGTGGACCGCCCTAGACCGGTTGCAGGAAGGGATCCCATTTGTCCACCCGAGCCGATGGTCATCCTCCTGACCAATGCCTCTCTCGTGGGCTGGGGAGCCCACATGGAGGAGAACAGGGCCCATAGGTTCTGGACCCCGAGGAGTCCCATTACCTCATCAACCTGTTGGAGCTCAGAGTGATCAGACTGGCACTGACAGCATTCGCTCAGCAGCTTCGGGATCAAGTGGTTCAAGTCCAGACGGTCAATACCATGACCATGTACTACCTCAACAAGCAGGACAGCATGCGCTCCCAGCTGCTGTGCAGGAAAGCACTCTGCATCTGGACACTCACGAGCTGACTGGAGGCAGATCTCCTAGCCATCCATGTGGCAGAACCATCAAATCAACTGGCAGAAGCCCTCAGCTGCATAGACGAGACATCCCATGAGTGGTCTCTCCATCCAGAGGTAGCTTACAACCTGTTATCCCACTGGGGAAAACTGATGGTGGACCTGTTTGCCTCCAGGGAAAACACCAAGCTGAGGCTGTTTCATGCCCGGCCCCCTCAGCCAGATTCACTGCAGGGGGATGCCTTCTCAAGCCTGTGGACCCCAGGCCTCTTCTACACCTTCCCAATGTTTTCCTTGATTCACAGGGTGCTCCTCAAGGTGAGGAGGGACAAGGTGCAGGTGATTCTGGTAGCCCCAGACTGGCCATGCCAGTTCTGGCATCCAAATCTCCTCAGCCTCAGCAACAGGCTCCCGAAGCATCTTCCAGCATGCCCGGACCTGATCTTTGTCAATCAGGGGAAGGTATTCCATCCAGACCTTCAATCCCTGCACCTGATACCTGAGCGGCTAGAGTTCCAGGCTTTGGGTCTCTACGAGGATGTACTCACAGTAGTGGAAGCATCCAGAAAGGAGTCGACCAGAAGTGCTATGCCTTCAAATGGAAAAGATTTTCCATTTGGTGTCAGGGCAAGGGTCTGGACCATCTGTTCTGTACCATGGCTAGCATTTTAGACTACCTTTGGTCTCAGTCCAAAGGAGGTCTTCGGTCTTTGACCCTTAAGGTGCACCTGGCAGCCATCTCTGCTTACCGGTGTGGGCTGGTCAGCAGACTGTGGCACAGGAGAAGGCGATCTGATACTTTTCAAAAGCCTTGATCACATATCCCCTCTGGTGCATGAACCCTCCGTGGGATTTACTGCTGGTCTTGGCAAAGCTCATGGACAAGCCATTCGAACCAATGCACAAGTGTGAAATGTCACACTTGTTGTGGAAGATTGACTTCCTGGTGGCTATCATGTCTGCCAGAAGGACAGAGGAGCACCAGGTGCTGTCAGTGGACTCCCCTTATCTGGTCTTCCACAGAGACAAGATTGTCCTGCGCTCCCACTCAAAATTCCTCCTGAAGGTGATGTCAGAGTTTCACCTTAACTGGGTGTTTGACTCTGCCTGTGTTCTACCTGAACTACACTTCTGGATCTGAGATGAGCTCTCTCCTATTATAAGGAGAGGACAGTGGAAATTCAGGGAGAGGTTCGCCAGCTGTTTCTCACCTACCCTGAAGCCACCTCTGGCAGACCTGCAGCAAAGCAGACGATCGCAAGATGGATTACATCTTGCATTGATCTCTGCTATAGATTGGTGGGCAAGGAGCCTCCCAGAGGGATAACAGCTCATCCTAACCTCCATACCACTGCATCGGTGGCTACTTCCAGGGTTATCCCTATCCAGGAAATCTGTCAGGCTGCCACCTGGAAGACAGCAAACATCTTCATCACCCATTACCACATCGACCTTGAATCATGCTGGGATGCTGGTTTTGGGGCCTCAGTTCTCCAGTCTCTGATCCCAAATTGGGGGGGGGGTGCACCTTGCCTCCCTCCTCCCAGAGAACTGCTAGGAATCTGCCAATAAGTGTGGATGAACAACATATCCATGATCCTAGAAAAACAGGTTACTCACCTGTAGCAGTAGGTGGTATATGTTGTTCATCTACAAGGACCCACCCGACCTCCCCGGCTGCGATGCACAAACCTGGCTTCCAGCGGGCTAAGATCTAGCATCATGGGGGTGGAGCTGAGGGCTGTACCACCCGGGTGGGTGGGAGGAGCCAGCTTGAAGACCTTCCGGCGATCCTTAAAGGGGAAAGGGACATGCCAATAAGTGTGGATGAACAACATATACCACTCCTAGAACTACTGTTACAGGTGAGTAACCTGTTTTTGGTGGATGCTGGTGATCCTCCAGTGTGTGCTTGAAGCATGAGGCTATAGGCTGGGTTCTTCTCCGCAAACACCAGAGGGTTTCCCATAACTCCCAATAAATGCAGCACCCTGGAGTGTGCAATTGCACTGATAGCCCAGTATGATATGTTCTAGCTTAGAAAATACAGAACTGTGCATTTGTGAGAACATATAGACATGGCGGGTGACCTGGTTGTCTGATCAGAGAGCAGTATTTGTGGTGGCCACCATGACCCGTTTCATCAGTGTATATTTTCAAGATAAGTATTCCAAACAGAAACGCGCACATATTGAACAATCTCTACTTGCATGACAATAGAAGAAAGCATTGTCCACACAACAGTGTTTCAATAAAATGTTCAGCTTTTACTTGCTGTGTCTTTCTCTCATGCTCAGTACATGTCATGATATCACACAGGTAACAGGTAACCCTTAGTGCCTCGACTCTCACGAGTCTTTAAAGGGGGACCAGAGATGGAATAAATGTGTTCATATTTTTGTGGAGAAGACAATGTCTGTAGCCATGTTAGTCCTTTGAAAAATTAATTTGTAGAAGACTGTGATACCTTTTTTTCCATATAGGTTTTTCTCCTCTTCAGGGCACTGGGCAGGTTCTGCTCCGGTCCTCTCCTTGAGAGAACTCATTCCACCCCCCCTCTCTAGGGCATCATCCTACTTGCCCCGGAAAACGAATGCACGTGTGCATGGAGGTGGGCATGTGCTCCAAGGCTCCGGTGATGGTCTCTTCCCCCCCAGCCAGCCTAACATCAGGCCCCTAGCTCCCAGGCTTGGCGCTGCCCTTGACCCTCCAGCTGGTGGCAGCCAAGAGCCAGGGAAACCCCCACATCCCTCCTTGGGAGAGAAGAGCAGGTTGGCAGCAGCTCAATCTGACTCCTCGCCCTCTCCATCCCCGGCCAACCCCCAATAACCATTGCTCATTCCTGAACATGGGTCACCGGCGTGGGAAGAGGTAAGGCACCAGCGTCTCAGCTCTCTTCGCAACTGGACTGGCTGACTGTGATACCTTTTATTGGATGAACCAAGATACTGTACATTAGATGCTGTAGTATACAAGCATTGAGGGCCACAAATGTTCCTCTGTCAGATGCTTTAAAACTGACAACTGATGAAGGAACCAGTGTGCACCTGAAAATTGTATGCTGCAGCATCTATGTACAGTATCTCAGTAGGTGCAATGGAAGGCAGCCCGGTCTTCAACAAATCTAGTTTTCTTTATAATGCATTATTTGCCCAGGGCAAAGGAACCGAGAGCCTTTTAAGTTGGGGGGGGAGGAGTCCTGCATCTATCCAGTTGGCCTGCAGAGAGGGACAAACAGGGAGGTTAACTGACTTGCCCAAGGTCAGAGTAAGTCACTGGCTGTGGTGGGATTTGAACCTGACATCTTCCGGCTCACAGGTCTTTGCTCAAACAACTGTCACGTGATGCCACTTTATGTGATCCATCACTGGTGCTGCAGACTTGCTTTGCTGAAGAAGTAAGGGGAACATGATGGATGAAGCAGTGGAAGGAAAGCCAAGCCAAGCCTTGGAGTAGCCTGTGAAAGAAAACAAACTTTCCTCTGAAAATATTCCCACCAGCTATCACACAAATCGAGCAGCTGTTTCTCATATCTCTGACAAGTTACTGCCTGCTCTGGGGGCTGATCCGCCTCACTTGGTTTTTGTTGACGTTCTTTCTATCAGCTCTTCTTTTTTAATACGTTGTTGACGTTAGTTTTTAGTTTCCCCCTCTAACCACGGGCCTGGTTTCCCGGTAAAGCTAGTCTTTTAGACGCCACGTTATATCTTCGTTGTTTTTGTTTTACTTACTGCTCACTAAAAAAAAAAAAAGAGATAAAGAGTACAAACAGCATTATTATCGTTTACCAATTATTTACATGAGACTGTTGATTTACGTTCCTTTCTTGAGTCTGTTTCTGTTTTTCCCAAAGCTTTTGCTTTGGTTAATCATAAGTTGCTTTTTAATAAGTTGGGTTTATTTTATTTATTTCAATCTAGGATTACAGTACCTTTGAGCCGAGGCTCTTTTACAAAGGTTCCATGTCAGCGTGTGCAACAGTCATCATTTTTAGTTACAAACATATAGGCCCAGATATTCAAACTGCGCCAGTCTGAGGCGCAAGCCCCTGAGCTGCTCAAAATAGTTGAGCAGGGGTGTGGCCGGGGTGATATTCAAAGGAGTTGCGCTGTTGAGCAACTCGCTGAGAATATCTTTAAGCACAACACTTGCGCGTGGCGCGATAGGTTGGGTTGCGATGCACATCTCTCGCGCAACCCGACTGAATATCGGGTTGCGAGGTTATGCATGATCCTCCCCTCCTGTTGAGCATGCATTCATTTGCATTGCTCTCTAGCGCAACCTGGTGCCAGTGGCGTAACTGCCTCCTGCTGAATATCGCCAGAATGGCGCATTTGGACTTGCGATGGCGCAACCTGTTGCGCATGGCGAACCCCTTTGAATATCTGGGCCCCAGTCATTGACTCTACAGACATGTAATAACCAGTACAAAGACTTGAGCTATGAGCAAGCGAAGGAAGGGGTGGGTGGTGGGGGACGTGAGGTAGGAGGCGAGGGTGGAAGGAGGTGCAGGGGTAGGGGAGTACGGAAGGTGGTTGGGGCGGGGGAAGGAGTGGAGATACGGGGGGGGAGGTGGGCGAGGGTGGGAGACAGTGCAGCCAGGGGGCCTCGTCAAGGGACTATGACAGGTAAGGTGCTAGGGGTGCAAAGACTGACTGTAAGTGCTGGGTGCTGTGGCATGTGCAGCTGGAACGGTGGAAATGTTAAGATGGGCAATCGCGGGATACAAGCAGTGAGAGGCGCAACTTGGACTTGAAGAGTCTGCTTGAAGGGTGCTGCGGAGTTGTTAGAACCCATCCTAAACTGGTTCGCTAGATACCTGGAGGGTAGACAGCATAGAACAAAAGTGAAGAATGCACATTCTAATTATAGACTAACCAGTGTCGGAGTCCCACACTGCAGGGCTCAATATTGTTTCCAACGCCATTCAGCCTATTTATCAATGACCTCCCGAGTGTTTGCATGAAATAGCCTGTATTATTGTATGCGGGCAATGCAGGTACATGTAAAGCTGGCAAGGATGCTAAGGACACAGTGCAGAGCTTGAAGGGTGACTTTGGCATTTTCCAAAAATGGATAAATGAGGATTGTGTTATTCTAAATACAAAAAAAATAAGATGCTTTATGCTAGTGCCTGTACCTATAATCAGAAAGTGTCTTAAATCCTAATTCGAACACTGGACAATACATATTTTGACAATGTTACATCTAATGATAGATTGGACCTTGCCTACTCCTTGCACGTAGATACCATGGTTAAATCAGTAAATGAGTGACTTGGGATGCTGTCTTGCTGTCGAGATTGTATTACAGATTCTGACGTAGCTTAGGCATACCTGGTTTATTTGGCGGAGTACGGCCTAATAATCTACTCAAGCTAACTCCTACTGGCTTGTCTAGGGTGCAAATACTAATCAATCCATGTGTTGCTACAGTCTGAAGTCATGTAAATATACTCACCATTGCGATTTATACATTTCACTAAACCAGCTTCCATTACGTGAATGTAGTGAATATCAACAAGTCTTGAATTCCCCTTATCCTGCCAGTTTAAAAGCCTCGATTCATTTTCGAATTACCAGAGTGAATACAGAAAATGATCTTGTGGTACCTAGATTTTAAAATAAACCACGTCAAAATACACTGTCAACTATTGCCCCTAAGGGGTGGAACTTACTGTCACTAACAGTAAGGACAGCTCAGACTCTGGCACACTTCAAAAGTACACTAAAGATATATTTGGTGAACTCTTGCAAGTGCACGTTTTACTCGATGACTCTGTGGTGTCATTGTTATTTTATACTGACTGTACTATTCCTGTGCTGTAAGTTGTTGTTGTTTTTTATTGACTTTGTTTGTTTTTGCTGTGTACCTGGATCATCCCTGACAATAGGCACTTGTGCTCAGTTAACCTACCTAGGTAACAAAAATAAACAAACCCATTGTACCTCACAGCATGGGAACAGAACTCTCATTTCTGCTGTAGCTGTGCACAATACAGGATATGTGCCTATGGTCTTGGCTATGAACAGATTTAAGGGAGGAGGTATCGGGCTTTTTCTTTCCTTGCACCTTCATCTTGACCAAAATATTTTCTTTTGCAACACCTGGCAAGAATGACCTTGTTGAAGCTGCATCTGATTGCAGCAAACTGTTTTTAGAATCATCATTGATGAAAAGATATCTTTTTTGACTCTGCTGACAAGTGGAACAGCTAGCCCAGTAATACTTTAAAATGTTCTAAGTAGAGGGACGCCTGATGACGCAGTGGGTAGCATGTCGCATTCCCAAAATGGTGACCTTGGTTTGGGATTGAGCCTGGGACACTGGCAAATGGGCAGCCAATGATCATGAAGTGTTGCCAGCAAGCAGCGCCTCCTCGATTAGGTGGCACAGTGCTGTGATTCTGCAGCATTAGTGACCCCTGCGGCAGGGTTCTGTAGGCTGTATGCTGGCAGGGCCCTCGATGACTTTAGCATGCACAATGGGATGGCAGGAGGGTAGCATTACAGTAGACTAAAGCCTGCATTATAGGATGGTGGGTCGGCAGCGTTCCAGGAGGCTGTATGCTGGCGAGGTGCTCAGTGACTAAAACGTGCATTATGGGAAGGTGAGAGGGCATCATTACAGAGGTGGCTGTATGCTTACAGGGCCCTCTGTGACTATAGCGTGCACTACAGGGTGGCAGAGGCCAGCGTTACCGGGCAGGCTATATGTTGGTGGGGAGTGAGAAGACCCATGCAATGGAGGGAGCAACTGTGGGAGCTGGCAAAAGTAGTGAGGTTTGTGAGAAGACCCCTGCCACAGAGGAAAGAACTGTGGGAGTTAGCAGCAGCATGGATGTTAGTGAGAAGACACCTGCCACAAAGACAGTGGGAGCTTCTGAAGCAGTGAGGTTAGCGAGAAGACCTCTGCCACAGAGGAAAGAACTGTGAGAGTTAGCTGCAGCATGGAGGTTAGTGAGTAGACACCTGCCACAAAGAACAGAACAGTGGGAGCTTCTGAAGCAGTGAGGTTAGTGAGAAGACCTCTGTTGTGGAAAGAAGAATTGTGGGAGTTGCAGTAGCAGCGATGCTAGTGAGAAAATCCCTGCCATGGAGGGACTATCTGAGGGAGAGGGCAGAAGCAGTGAAGTTAGTGAGAAGCCCCCACCCAAAGAACAGAACAGTGGGAGCTGTCAGAAGTAGTGAGGTTAGTGAGAAGACCTCTATCATGGAGGGAAGAACTGTGGGAGCTGGCAAACAGTGAGGTTAGTGAGAAGACCCCTATCATGGAGCGAAGAACTGTGGGAGCTTACAGAAGCGGTGAGGTTAGTGAGAAGACCCCTGTCATGGAGGAAAGACTGTGGGAGCTGGCGGAACAATGAGGTTAGTGAGAAGACCCCTGTCATGGAGGGAAGGACTGTGGAAGCTGGCAGCAACAGTGAGGTTAGTGAGAAGACCCCTATTGTGGAGGGAAGAACTGTGGGAGCTGACAGAAGCAGTGAGGTTAGTGAGAAGACCCCTGTCATGGAGGAAAGACTGTGGGAGCTGGCGGAACAGTGAGATTAGTGAGAAGATCCCTGTCATGGAGGGAAGGACTGTGGAAGCTGGGAGCAACAGTGAGGTTAGTGAGAAGACCCCTATCATGGAGGGAAGAACTGTGGGAGCTGACAGAAGCAGTGAGGTTAGTGAGAAGACCCCTGTCATGGAGGAAAGACTGTGGGAGCTGGCAGAACAGTGAGGTTAGTGAGAAGACCCCTGTCATGGAGGGAAGAACTGTGGGAGCTGACAGAAGCAGTGAGGTTAGTGAGAAGACCTCTGCCATGGAGGAAAGACTGTGGGAGCTGGCAGAACAGTGAGGTTAGTGAGAAGACCCCTGTCATGGATGGAAGAACTGTGGGAGCTGACAGAAGCAGTCAGGTTAGTGAGAAGACCCCTGTCATGGACAGAAGAACTGTGGGAGCTGACAGAAGCAGTCAGGTTAGTGAGAAGACCCCTGTCATGGACAGAAGAACTGTGGGAGCTGACAGAAGCAGTCAGGTTAGTGAGAAGACCCCTGTCATGGACAGAACTGTGGGAGCTGACAGAAGCAGTCAGGTTAGTGAGAAGACCCCCTGTCATGGACGGAAGAACTGTGGGAGCTGACAGAAGCAGTCAGGTTAGTGAGAAGACCCCTGTCATGGACAGAAGAACTGTGGGAGCTGACAGAAGCAGTCAGGTTAGTGAGAAGACCCCTGTCATGGAGGGAAGCCTGCCAGTACAGTGGTAGCGCTACCGCTCACAGCGCTGATGACCCTGGTTAAGGAATGAACCTGGAGCATCAGAGGGCTAGCTGGAGGGAGGTAGTATGAGCCTCTGCTAGACTGCTCTCCTCCTTGGTTGGGGGGGGGGAGAGAGGGCTGTGGTGCACGGTTATAGGATGACTCCAAGCAGAGTCTGGGAACACACCAGCTAGGGACTGCACAGAGGCATTGGTGACCATCAGTGTGCCATGTGTGGGAGCACATATGGCTGTGCGCTTGCCGTCACTAGTAAGTCACTGTCCTCCCAGACCGGGCAGCTGGAGGAGTTCTGGGGGATGTGGGGCACTAGCAGAGTCCTGAGGCACATATGGGATATATCCATGCCCTGGCCAGCAAGCACAATCCCAAAGAGCCACCCAGCTGAGTGCCTATCATGGCCGTCTGGAGGGTGGGTGAGACTCACCCTACGTTTGGAACTCCCCGTGCTGGACCAGCTCTGGGCATGTAACACCTCCATGTCACTTGAGATGCAATCAGATGCGTGCTAATGCCAGGCTGCTCCACAGAGTGACCACGCATTCCTTCCTGTATGAGAGAGCTTCCCCCTGGTGAGCCACTAGGGGGCAGTCATGCAGCAGAGGGAGATGTCCTCCCTCCTGAGATAGGAGGCGCCAGAGACAAATGCCAGAAGCCCATCTTGCAGGTCAGCATCAGACATCCTGGGTTCAGGGCACGAATTCAGGCTGTGTGGTTGGCAAACAGTAACTCTACCACTATGCCAGCCAGCTGGCATTCAGACATTTTTACATTGTAATTACCCAAGTAAAATACAATACTTCTTTTTCCTGTGGGTTCCTGCTTTTAATCATTTTTACACTGTATTATATTTTTTTTGTTTTGTTTTTTAAAATTGTTCCTGGGGTCTTGAGACTCTTACAAACTGTTTCAGCATGCTATCCATTCCTCAACACAGAATGTTAAGTGCAGTCTTTGAAGGCATTGAACACACGTGATGTAGTTTCACTCTCTCTCAATCTCTCCCTATGGAACAAGATCCCACCAATGGCATTTATTTTGGCACAGGACCCAGCATTTAATCTCTACTGTTTGTCCTGATGGGCAGATTCGAAGGGCAGAGGTCACAGAAGTTAGGATTTGTCGTGAGAGTGAGCTTGAGAAGCGAGGGGTGGGATCGCAGCTCGGAAACAGTTTTTCAAGAAAGCGCGTCAGCCTTGACTCTCCAGGGTCCCTCCTCACACTTCCTAACATCTTCTGAAGAGAATCTTTTATTCCGAAAAGCACTTAAAAGGCAGCAGTAGGGAGGAGGAGGCAACTTCCTGAAGCCAGAGGAAGGAACTATCAAAACTTTTATTCTCCTGAGATCCTTAAAGAAAATACACTCACAAAATCAATCATTTTATATACATGGGGTTTTGTATTTAATGGAATAGGATGAAACAGACTAGACTAGAATTTGATTTTATACCCCACTTTAAATACACACTGTCTTAGAGTGGTTTACCTACCAGTAGATGAGATACTAGTAATACAGTGACTGCATGTCTACAAACATAGCAGTTAAGAAACTGTGTGTGTGTGTGTGTGTGTACAATATCCCACACACAGTAATGACTGTGGCTATCATTGCACAAGAGACTGGTTGCTGTTGTTACACCTGCAGAGAATCCTAGCTGCAGACACTCAGCCTGATACTTTTGACGATCACTGCATGGTCTTCTGCGTGCAGAAAATCAAAGCCGTAAGTCCCTCCCCCAGTTACTCTAGCCCAATCTTTCAAAAAGTTCAAACTGGAATCATTACTGCAAGACCTCCTATCAACCGACTGGACTCCCACCCTAACAACACTGGACTCTGAGGAGGCATCGCCCCTTCACTGCAACATGTGATGAACACGTCCCAGCCAACAGGCCCAGAGTACATGGTCACTGCCTGCCCAGGATCTCTCCTGATATTACTGAAAGCTTTCAGTGCAGAGATGCTGCTTGGGACAAGCATAAATCTTCAGGTCTCCCATCAGATAGGAAAGCCTTCACCACCCTCCGCAACCTCTGCACTAAGCTTACCAGAAAGGCCAAAGCTGAATACTTTCAGAGCAAACTCATGTGTGATGGTTCAGCTCGGAACAAATTTTGGAAAACTATCCACAGCTTCCTCCACTCTCCCCCCAACACACACTGACTGCTGCAGACCAGACCACCACTGGCTCCATATAAACCAGTACCTCACTGAAGGCCCGAGGACTCCAATCCCCCAATCCTGCCCCATTCTCCAACACTGATCCAACACAGCAGGGAACTTCCACCACCAGGCAATCTCAGTTGAAGATGTATTTAAAGAGCTCTTGGTGCTTAATTCTTCTTCCAGCTGCGACGACGATAGCATTTCCTCCAAGTTCCTGAACACTGGGACCCCTGCCATAGCTACACCCATTGCCCACATTTCCAGTCAGCCCCTCACAGCTGGCTCTTCCCCCTTCCGCTGGAAGCATGCAGTAGTTGTCTCTGTCTACAAAGGCAGCCCCGCAGATGCCCCATCCAACTACTGCCAACATCCCTCCTACCCATCCTCTCCAAACTCTGTGAGAGGCTGGTGAGCAGGCAACTCTTGAAGTTCTACTCCAGCTCTGGCTTCATGACCTCGTACCACTCTGGCTTTTGTTCTGATCATTCACCCTCCACCTCCCTCCTTCAGGTCACTGACCACATCCACTCAAACATGGATAAGGGTATAGGCACAGGGGCCATCTTCAGTGACCTAGCCAAGGCCTTCGACACCGTGGACCACGGTCTCCTCCTGGATAAGCTTGCAGTCTCAGGCATCTTCCCCCCTTCTCTAGCCTGGTTCCACTCATACCCAACCAACCGCTCCCAACCAGTCAAGCTAGTTAGAACTGCATCCTCCCAACTACCGGTTAACCTTGGGATCCCCCAAGGCTCTGTCATGGGTCCATTGCTGTTTACGGTTTTTGTAAACGATCTCCCCTTAGTTCTCTTCTCCTGTGACATCCATATGTGTGCTGACAATACAACTGTCTACGCATCTGGCTCTACTACCTCCTCTTTTGTGGAACCCCTACAAAAGGATTTCTCTGCAGTACAATAAAGGTTTCATGACAACCGACTAGACATGAACCAGAAGAAAACGGTCCCCATGCTGTTCACTTCCTGTTGCTGGCTAAGTGCCTCCCCAAACTCCCTAAACCTATGCTCCTCCCAAGGTGAAAGCCTCGACTCCATGTCCTCTTACAAATGCCTAGGCATCCACCTGGACTGACACCTCGTCTACTCCAGTCACATCTCCCAGGTAACAGCCAAGTGCTATGCAAAACTTGGTGCCCTCTACAGGGCGAAGAACTGCCTTCAGCCCCACATCAAGAAATTGGTGATTTAAAGCTCTGTCTTTTCTCTGCTGGATTATGGGGACATTGTCTACACTGGTGCAAACTCCTCCACCATAACCAAACTCTCCTTCCTGTTCAATGCCTTGTGTGGATTGTTTTTTGCTTGCTCCCCCAGAATGCGTTATTTACAATGTTCTAGGATGGATACCTCCCTTTGAGAGGCACTCGCACCACAGTGCACCAGTTGGGGCTAGGTTCTGGGCATGTGAACTCCCAAGCTGCCTCTTGCATCTTTTGACACCAGCAACAAACCGCACCTACTCCCTCACGTCCGAGGAAGGTTGCCGATTCCAGATCCTACATTGCAGGCACAATCTATGACAATCCTCCATCACCTACAGGTTCCCCTCTCTATGAACGTCTTCCCCTAGCAACATCACTACATTCCGTACATATTCCTCATGTACGAGACTGATTATAGCTCACCACTCTTCCTTGAGTTCATGCTCTAACCACCCTTGACATGCCTGCTATGGTTGTAACTGACATAGGCCTGCTGTTACATAGTGAACCACTGCACTAGAGTGACCCTAGGCTTTCTATACAAAGCCAAGGATCTTGGTGTTGCACCCTATACCTGCCAGCCCACTGTGACATGTGTATTTTTCTGTAACCCAGGCCTGCTCTCGCAGTGTGTATGGTATGTAACGTACCCTGTTGTTACACAGGGGATTGTGTGTAACTCCATTAAGTGCACATTTCTTGTGGCTTTCTCCTTGCATTTTGCACTGCATTTCAACCTGTATTTTGTAGTTTCTGTATTTTATACCTTTGTGGGATAATGCAATCTTCCCTATGATCACCCTCCCAGATGGCAACTGGAAACAAGTCTTATGGGCTCTGCTTGTTTACCTGGTAAAATATGTTTCCGTAAGTAAATAAATAATGAACTACTGCATTAGATGCTACTGTATTGAAGGCCAGTCTGCCAGTAGTACGGCACTGCACGAAGTGGGACATTGCAGTTCACATCCTGGACTCGGTATTTCAGTGATAGGCAAGGGGGATGGGAAAGGCTGAGCAGATGTTTATCTCCTCCACAGAGAGAGGGCTAAAGGGACACCATCGACCCTTTCTGCGTCATACTATTTCTAGTAGAAAACCCATATTTTATGATTGTTTACCTTCTCTAAAATTCATATTTATTGCTGGTTGTTTAATCTGCCTCTTTTCTTAATAGAACTGAAATGCATGCTAATGGTGTGTTTATACTCACCCTTGTTTTCTTTCAAAATCCAGATCTGCTTCTATTGCATACTTAATGTACAACAGGACCCCCCCTCCCCCCAAACAGAGCAGTCACTCATGAAGCAATAGTCTCTTCTCCTCCCACTGCACTTGGAGTGGCTAGACTGTGTTGGGGGTGTTCCTAAGGCCAGGAAAGATGCAATGGGAAATGATTAAGAAATGTAAACAAACACATTTTGGTGTGGTAGCACCAGTATGTTGGGCAGTCTGTTTTTTTTTTTCCTTTTAAAAGTGAAAAACAATCAAACTACCAGCTACGTCAGCCCATTATACAGAATGTAGACAATCATAAAGTGTGTTTTCTAAACTAGGGACAGTTTGAGGCCTAAGGGGGGGGTTGACTGTCCCTTTAAGTCAATGTCACATCATTATCTAATGGCCAAGACATGCAGCAGCAGCTGAAATGCATTGTCAGGGCAGCTGGGACACCAGCAGGACACCCACACCTGTGCTGAACTGTAACATATTTTTGTCGGGGGAGGGGCTTATAGTGGGGAGAAATTACCCCCGGCAACAGATAAGTGTGTGCCAGTGTGTGGCTCCATCCTCTCACCAGACCTCCACACCACATCACTATATTTGTAAGTCTAATTTAATATTCATAGGCCTAGCGAGGCTCCTGATTGGCTACTGGATTGGTCATTAATGTCTTAGAAATGACCGGTCCAGCTGCCAGCTGACGCTGTGTGGCACGCACGGCTCATGACACTCTGCTCAAAACTTGTAAGCAAGTAAAATAAAATGGTAGAAATGAAACTTGTTATTGCGATCAGTTATAATTGCAGTAGCAACCTCAAAGCCTTTCATTTCCTTGGATTAATGCCCGCTGAAGGGAGGTAGCCCTCAGCTGTGCCTTGGGCCATCCCTCCTCCAACCAATAATTAATCCTTCAGAAATGACGGACTTCTCCGTCGTTATTGCTTACATACATTTCCACACCAGTGGTGTCAACCTATTGCGGTCTTAGTACAAGAGGAAAGTTGTGAGAGAGAGAGAGAATGCCAGTGGTATGGGATGAGTGGAATGGTCCAGACATACAGTTGTATGGGGCTGGGGCGTTCAAGTGCCTGAACCTAAAAAAGTACAAATTAAAAAAGAAACCTTGCAAGAGGGAATGTTTGCCAGAGCATTTACCTGAGTGAAAAGTACAGTGGGATCTTTTTTTTTTTTTATTATGTAATGCTTTTTGCCACCTGCTGCAGCGCACTCCAGCTTGGGGCTTCCAGCCACCGGCTCCTCCCGCCCACAGAACTGGGTAACTCAAACTGCACCCAGGAGGATCTGGGACGGCCATCTTGCCATCCTGCTGGAGGGCTCCCCCTCTGCCTCAGCCAGCCAGGACAGCCCCGGACCCTCCCCGACAGGATTCTGCCAAAGTCCTCCACGTGGCTCGGAGCACAGCCATCAAGCTGCACGGTCACGCCCAGCCATTTTCCTCTGATTGGTCCCCTGAAATGCGGACTTGCAATGACATCCGGGCACAGCATGCTGATGTCCGCCGCATTTCCCCTCCAGATCGCCAGCACTTGTAGTGCCCCCCAAGCATCCCCAGGAGCCGCTACAGGGCGGCGAGATTCCCCCAACCCACCCCAGAACTGGGAGAGCAGTCTACAGATGCTCAATCCCAGTCCTCTCCTGCCAACCCCCGACGGCCCGGGCTCATTCCCGAACCCAGGTCGTCGGTGTGGCGTCCAGCGCCTCAACCCTCAGCACCACTGGGCCAGCCTACAGTGGGATCTTTAATGTCTACCGAGACAACCCCTAGGATGGGCAGAGGGGCCCTTGATTTAAAGTCTTATTCCAAGGACTGTATCTCCAATGGTTCAGTGACACCAAGTAGTACTTTTTCTTCCCATAGAAGTCTTTTTTTCCCCCTTCTGGCTGGCAACTCATCAGTGCAGGGTATACTCTGCTCTTGGGGATACACCCTGTTGTCAGGGATATACCCTGCTCTCGGGGATACACCCTGCTCTTGGGGATACACCCTGCTCATGGGGATATACCCTGCTCTCGGAGATACACCCTGCTCACGGGGATTTCCCCCTGCTCTTGGGGATACACCCTGCTCATGGGGATATACCCTGCTCTCGGAGATGCACCCTGCTCACGGGGATTTCCCCCTGCTCTTGGGGATATACCCTGGTCAGGCCGAACCCCGTCATCATTCAGACATCTGCTGGGTGTTTCTCTCCCTTTAAATTCCTCCCTCCACCACTGACCGGAATGAGTGCCTGTAATGGCCACGCACAGCTCCGGCGTCCCCCATGCAGCAGAAGCAAGCCTCCTGGCCCAGCTGCAGGGGTCGCTGTGGGATGGAGTCTATCACCAACCCTCCCCGACAGAGACGCACTGCTGAGCTGCAGCTGTCTCGGTCATGACCTGCTGCCCAACACGACTTCCTAGACTCACTTCCAAACCTGGGTCATCAGCATGGCAGTGCAGTGTGCCGCGGCAGGGCTAGCAGGGCGTGGGTGGCCTTCCAAGCAGGACTTTTCAAAGTTAAAGACACGGTGATAGTTATCAGACCACCAGCTAACCAGTTGCAGTATAGTAACCAGTGGCCCAGACACCCCAAAGGAGCAAATAAAAAGGAAACTGTTTCCTGGCAGTCTACTAGACTTGCTGAACATCACATGATTGAAACCATCCAGTCATTACAACTAGGGGAAACACAAAACATTCTGAGAGTCTAAGGAGTTCTGATAAGCCATGCAATGTTCTGATAGTTATCTAAGCCATACCAGAACTTTCAGAACCTTTTAGGTTTAAAGTACAAAACTGGGCTAACCGTTGTTGTCCATCCTTAATGTATTTGTTGGTGAAGGGAAAGGAATCTTAAAGCAACTTTGTGTGATACTACACTACCTCCAGCCTCCTTTTGGGTCTTTCTACCACAGCTGGGAGTGGTACTACACTACCGCCAGCCTCCTTTTGGGTCTTTCTACCACAACGTTTTGTGGTACTACACTACCGCCAACCTCCTTTTGGGTCTTTCTACCACAACTTTGTGTGGTACTACACTACCGCCAACCTCCTTTTGGGTCTTTCTACCACAACTTTTTTTTAAATTTAGATATTTATGCTCCTTCTGACGGAGCTGGCAGGCAGCTTCAGCCCCTCCTTTTGAGGGGCTTACTCTCTGGCCCCAGCTACTCCCACTCCCGACCCTCCTGGAAGGTCTCCCATGGGTTGCCCCTACCCCATGGCAGGGCTGGAGCAAAGGATGTCAATGACCCCCCCCCAGAGACCAACATATAGACTTCAGGGGGCCGGCATGGAGCTGCCAGGCCATGAAGGAGCCTGCAAGCTCCTTTTCCACTTTTCTCCCCATACCCACTCCCCACCAGTGTCTGGTGTAAGCACACATGTGTGGGGGAACCCACACGCCACACCCGCCGATTACGTGCCTCCCAACCTGTATCCCCCCCAACCCTCACCAGAGGGCAATCAGCAGGTAGGCAGGGTGACAATCCCTCCCTCCCCAAGAGAGAACAGCAGTCCTCCGTATGCTCTGTCTCACCCCTGCTGACCCCTGGCGGCCTGGGCTCATTCTCGAACCTAGGTCACCGGCGTGGCACGAGGTATGGCATCCAGCTCCTCAACCTCCAGCACCACCAGGCTGGCCTTTCTACCACAACTTTGTGTGGTACTACACTATCACCAGCCTCCTTTTGGGTCTTTCTACCACAACTGTAAGTGGTACTACACTACCGCCAGTTTCGTTTTGGGTCTTTCTACCACAACTTAGTGTGGTACTACACTTCCATCAGCCTCCTTTTAGGTCATTCTACCACACCTTGGAGTGGTACTACACTATCGCCAGCCTCATTTTGGGTCTTTCTACCACAGCTGGGAGTGGTATTAACTACTACCGGCCTCCTTTTGGGTCTTTCTACCACAACTTTGTGTGGTACCACACTACCGCCAGCCTCCTTTTGGGTCTTTCTACCACAACTTTGTGTGGTACCACACTACCGCCAGCCTTCTTTTGGGTCTTTCTACCACAACTTTGTGTGGTACTACACTACTGCCAGCCTCCTTTTGGGTCTTTCTTCCACCTCCACCACCAACTTTCTTGATTAATAAAGACCTGCTAGGGAGTGTATTAAAGGAAAACTGTCATTTTCTTAAACTCCCCGTCCAAGAGGGGAACTTACTTTAACTTTGTAAAACCACTATCAGGGAACATGACAGGTGCTGCGTGGTGCCATTGCAGGTCACAGTGCCTTCCTCACTCTCGCTTGTACTGAAAAGCATACAAGCGAGCGGTGTGGAGCCGCACTGTAACCTGAGATGGCACCAAGCAATAGCCACCATGTTCCCTGATGGCGGTGTTTAGAAAGTTAAAATCATAACTCCCTCTAGAAAAATTTTCTTTATTTGTGAAAGCCCTAATTGAGGGGTAAGGCTTTGAGGGGTGGGAAACAGAGAGGGTCTGAAATAAAATGGGAGAGGAGCATGAGCTGTAAAAAGGAAGGGAAAGCAGGAAGGGCAAAAAACAGTGGGGGTAGCATGCAGAGTGGGAACAAAATGTGGAAGCCCATGTGTGCAAATCAAGACGTCTAGGAAATAAAATTTCAGATCTTGAGACCATCATGGAAGAGGCGTACTGAGATATCATGGCCATTACTGAGTCATGATGCACAAGAAACCGTGACCGGGACATGGCCATACCAGGCTATACTCAGCTCAGGAAAGATAGGGTGGGAAGGAAGGGAGATGGGGTGGTGCTGCATGTAAGGGAGGGTATCATAGCAACAGAGGCATAGGGAATCCAGGGAGAAATGAAGGGGTTGGAGGTATTGTTGGTCACCCTGTAGGTGGGAAATGGGCAACTATTCACACTGGCATGATCTACAGACCTCCAGCACAGGGGAGGAATGTAGATAAGGCACTGGTGGAAGCCACTGGTACAATGGTAGGAAAAGGGGAGGTGTTGCTGGTGGGGGACTTCAGTCTCAGTGTTCTAGATGTAGACTGGAGCCTCCCAGCTGCATCTTCAGCTAGAATCAGGGGCATCCTAGACTTCCTGCAGGGGGTGTTTCTAAGGCAACTAATCGAGGAGCCCACTTGTGATGGGGTAACACTAGACCTTGTGCTCACTAATGGGGATAGTATTGCAGATGTCAAGGTGGGAAGCCACTTGGGGAACAGTGATCATCATACGTTGTGGTTCAACATCAATGTAACCCCCCCCCCAATGGGTGCTTACCTTAAATGCCAGTTTCTCTCCCATTGCTCCCAATTTCTTCTTGGTGCCTCAGGTTTCCCCCAATTATCCCCCGATCCTCACCACCACAGCTCTGGGTCCAGGTGTGCCCATCAAACACCCCCTGCATTTAATTTCAGCCTACATTGGGTTGCTGGAGCAAATGTGGAACTGCCAGTTTCTTCCCACATGCTTCACAGCTGGCCGGCAGCTCACGCATGCACTGGAGGCACTCCTTCTTTTCCGACCATGGTTGCGGTCCAACAGGTGGCTTCTCTGTTGGTTCCGGTCCCCCTAGAGCATAGGGCAGGGGCCAGTGTTTTGGGCAGGGCAGGAGAAAAAATACCGATGGGTTTAAATAAAGAGTGACGTGTGTGCTGTAGTTACAGGCCTGGCTTTATGAATATTAATGAGCAGAGCATTAATATTCATGAGCGAGTCTGTTCTGCTGTTTGAGGGCTAACAGTTTTGGCAGCTGCGGCAAGCAGCAGACTGTAATAAATGTAAATTTAAGAGCAGCCGCTGAAGGGACACAAGGGGGGGCCGTTAAACAAGGGGAAAATAATTAAAATAAAATAATTATGCTGGCTGCACCAGATCGTTGCAGAGAGACTCAAGTGAGCTGCCTGTCTGCTGCCTGGGGACTTCATATTTTGGCAGCAGTGACAGGCTAAAGACTGCACTTAGATGTTTGAGAGTGGCAGCATTCAAAAGGGCACCGTTATTACTATTGAATAGTGGGACTATGATTAAATTAAAATGTTTTACCTGGCTGCACTCAAACTTTATCAGTGGGATTGTAAAGGACTGCAAGGGAACTGTGTATATCAGGAGCCATTTCTGCAGAGCAGCAGCCAATCGAAAAGCCAGGATTTCAGTATAAGTATTGCTGGAATAGTGCCAGAGACTTGTGGGACATTGAGAAAGGCTTGTGGGGGAAAAGCAGGGACCTAATTCAGTTGCTGAAACAGGGAGCCTATCCAGCATTGAGGAAGGCTAATGAATATTCATTTTCCAAGACTGGCAAGTGATTTCAGCCAATCGTTTTTGGACTGATAAGTGGATTCAGCCAATCGGGAGCCCCAGAACAGCTCCATAAAATCCAGTGATTTTCAGGCTGAGCTCAGAGTTTCAGCACGAGCCCCTCCACAGGGAGGGGGCTCCGGCCCCCAGCTAAGAGAATGGGCCTAGTGTGTTCAGCTGAAGCCCCTCTACAGGGAAGGGGGCTTCTGCCTCTGCCAGATAAATAGTGTCTGTAGGGAACAAATGTTGCTGGCCTGGGGGTTGCCAGAAAATGTCCCCCAGTGCTACCATTTTCCTTACCACATTAGGAAAATGTGGGAGAGAAGCCAGCATCTGCCTGCAGTTGTGAGAGAGCTGCAAGACATGCTTCTGCCTCAGCAGTGAGAATGCTGATGAAGTCTTTAACTTCCAGAAAAGGGAAGCTTCTGAATCCGTCTGAGTGAGTAAAGTTCTGCTTACAGGTGCAAGCTATTGAGAGATCATTGTGGGGCAGAGAAGCCCAGAAAGCCTAGAAGTTCTAAGCGACTGTCTGTCTGCACCCTGTGTTTAACCTGTGCTAAAGAAATGGGTGGACAGTTGTGCAAGTGACCAGAGAGGGGTCCAGTAATTCATGAAATGCTGAATGTGACTGTATAATGTACCTATAGGACTGGAAGGGAGGTTCCCTTGCCATGCAGAACTTTTCTTGGCAGTGCCTGGGAGGCCAGTAAACATCTGAGTGTCCAAGATAGAGCTGCTAACGCCAGCAAAGTCAAAAGGGACTGTGATTTTGTGTCTTAAACTTGAGAGAAGCTACAGTAATCCATTATATTACCAAATCAAATATGCCAAATGGTTGGGAGCCATGCCTTAAGCTCTTTCCGTGTTCGATTGTCTCAAGTGGTAGAGAGCCAAGCCTTAAGCTCTATCTGGTGATTTGTTGAAAAGCTATGCATTAAGCTCTGATGTGTCTTGCTTGGATTGTTCAGGTCTGGGTCCACCTTAGTCTTAGGAAAAAGTGGCCACTAATAAATGTCTGTACCAACAAGCTAAAGGACCATGTTGGCCATGCCGGCATGTGGTTGAAGTGGTGGTAACCATTGCAAGCTATTGAAGTGCGTACATATAAGTGTGCTGACTATAAATGTGCTTAATGCAATGTGACTGTTCCAGACTAGCCTGGGAGACAGCCTGGTAGTGTGCCAGCTAGGCACTGTCATCTGTGCTTCCCCCTTAGGGGTATAGCCAGATGTTGGGGTCTGAAGCGTGCTGGCCCCGGTCCAGGCCCGGTCTGTACCGAATAAGACTACAAGCCCAAAGAGAAGGGGCAACCACCAAGCTGAGAAAAGTTTCCAGAAAGTGCAAGCTGAAAGAGCCTTCTAACCGAAGAGTCACCCTCTGCTCCTGCATCCTCAGCACTGCTTCTCTATTTTGTACAAGACTTCAAAACCGGGAGTAGGCAGACTCACCTTCGGCCAGCAATTGGGGAACTGTAGCTAGTTTAAAGTGTTTTCCAAGTTAAGCAATCTAAGGCGCAAGCCAGCACAGCAAGGGAGGTAATTATTTTTGCAAATCTTTAAGTTAAAATTGCACGGCCAAGAAATAAAGAATGCCAGCTTGATTTCCCTTCAAGGGCCCCAACTCAGCTGCAACACCGGGCACCTCAGCTGCATCGTTTAACAGGCCTGAACCTTTAAAGACTCTAGTACTGGGTCCCCAGATACAGGTTTTAGAATTGCGGGGGTCTAATACAGCCTGGGAACTGGTATTTCTGTGGGCACCTAATATTCATTCTGCCAACTATGCAGCTAGCTAGTTAGAAAGCATTTATTACCTGAACCCATCAGAAGGTTGGTGGGTGGCCGAATGTGATATAGGGGTTTAAATCTAATATGCAAAATGTTTATGCTGATTGAAATGCCAATCTAAATCTAGAGGCAGTATAGCGCAGTGGTTTAAGGCTCTGACCTGCAAATCTGGTGACATCCAGCAGACCAGCCCTGGGTTTGAATCCCACGGCTTCCACTTGCATACTGTGTGACCCTGAGCAAGTCACTTAACTTCCCTGTGCTCCCAGGTAGCTCCTGTAAAAAAGCTTTCAGCTTAGTGTGCTACTCCTGGTTAAACAAGAAAAAAAAAAAATATGCCAACCAATCTAAACTGTTCTTTAACCTCTAACTCCAGTCACCTTATCCTAATCCTACCCCTTGTAAGTAAATGTTGGTTAACCATTTTTTATAAATCTTTGTGTATGAGCATATTATTAGAGAGAGTCAATAATTCCTGAAAGGTTGAAATGTGGGGTTTTGATTTGTGGGTCATATGTGGGGTGACATTGTGGTGATGTGGGTGGGTGCAGCATTCCAAGGGGTTGTACCAGGTATTATTCTAGCCCACGTAAAAGTACTCTCTGGGTGGAGGCACGGCACGGTTATGTTATCTTGGGAAAGAACCAGTTTGAATTCAGCATTAGGAGCCCACGCCCCTTAACCTTGGTTTGACCAGGAAGGCAGGGGTAGTGTAGCCCTTAGATACCCAGTGCCAGAGTTACATAAAGATGGTGATGGAACCAACCACACAAAGATAAAGGTCATGGACTTCAGGAGGGTAGATTTAAAAAAATGTGAGAATGCCTCAGAGGCGACCCAGCAGGGGGGAATTACCTGGGTGGGGTGGAGGAAGAGAGGGCTAAACTAAGGGAAATGCACAGTGAAGACAACAAACCTCTGTGCAAAGGAAGTGAGAAAAAACAAGAGGAAATAGAGACTGCTATGGTTCTCGAAGGAAGTGGCTGAGAAAAAAGGCTAGGAGGATAGCTTTCAGGAGGTATAAAGGGATGCAGAGGGAAGGGGACAGGGAGGCTCATCAGAAGTGAGGAGTGCAAAGGGGCAAACCAAGGAAAGAATAGCCCAAGGGATAGTGAAAGAGAATATGATTTTTGTGGTATGTAAGTGAGAAGAGGAAGACAGGGGGAGGGATTGTGAGGTTACAAAGAGCAGGTGGTGACTGGCAGAGGAGGATCAGGAAACAGCAGATACCCTGAACAAATACTTTTGTTCAGTCCTCACAGAGAAAGGGGATGGGCCACAGAACAGCAACAAAAGCACTAGAGAGGGGGAGGTAGACACAAGTCCCTTTACAGAGGAGAGAGTCCTGAAGGAACTCATAAATCTGAAAGTGAACAAAGTTACAGAGCCAGACAGAGTACACCCAAGGGCACTGAAGGAGCTCAGGGAGGTACTGGCTGCACTTCTGACAAAACCACCAACATATTTGGTGCTGATAAGCACCCTTGTCTGCCATCTCATGTGAGAGACCAAGGACTGAATAGACATGGAGTCTGGACTAACCTCTCACCTACGTGGTGACCCTCCATAACAGGGTTGAGACACATTATTGGGAAAGTAGGGAGGAGATTGCACGGTGATTGTCCATACTGTATCTGTCATGTAGATAAACAAAGAACTTCGGTTTCCTGTCCTTTGTATTCGGCACTTTTCAAAGCACTTGAGTTCACCCACAAAATGTCATCATTGCCCTTTTAAAAGAGCGACGGATTGCTCATTTAAAAGGGTAACGGTGAAAACTATTCCATTTCAGATGGTGAGAACTTCTGGGATAGAGATGACTCATAAATATGTTGAAGCAAGTATCTGAGCCTATAACAAAAAAAAAAATCAGAACAAAATCAAAATGCATATAACTAACACTCCCATTTGTCACAAATGTGAAGAACAGCAAGATACACTAATACACATGTTCTGGGATTGTCCCACGGTAAAGCCTATATGGTCATCAGTAGTACGTCTATTTGAAGGTTATCCTTTGATTTCATAACATATCCATGCACATACCTGTATTCTTGGACATTTTGATAGAGATACTCACTGGTCATATGAGCAAGAACAAACTTTATTGCTATTAGGAGTTTCAGTGAGGCATGCTTTATTGAAACATTGGCTAGAAGTCACGGTTCCAACAATTCAAGAATGGAAAAATTCATTAATGGAAATTCTAAATACAGAAAAGATAGCACTATCTCTAAGAGATCAATCAGTCAAATTTAACAAGAAATGGTTTACGTTATCTAAGGTTTTGTTAGGGACAGTATAATTATATCCCATTTTTTTTTGGGGGGGGGTTTATATATCAACACAGATCTTAGATCTCCTGACATTTCAACATACACGGAAATATAATTCTAAGTTTGCTCAAAAAACCTCCCCACATTGTCCTTCCTTTTAAATTACTACTCCTTCTCTTTACTTCTATTCTTATTCCCTTCTGTTTTTTCTTTCTTTTATTTTACCTTGTACTTATAGTTTCTAACTGATACTTTATAGTGATTGCATTACAAAATATGTATTATAACTCGCTGTTATCTACTCATGATGTTAGATATTATAAATCATTTATTACACTTCATAATATTTGCTCAGTAACATAAGTTTTTTACAATCTATTTCAGTGTACTTATTAATGTATGTTCTATTTTATCTGTTCTACTTTTGTATTTATGTTTATTCAAAGGCTACTAAAATATATTGACAAAAAAAAAATTTGAAAAACTAAAGCCAGAGAACATACTCATCTCCGATGGGCAGATTGTTTAATCCCTGTTACAGCTAAACTCAACAAATCACAGCCTCCCCACATCCTCATTTAAAATGATAAACTGTCCTCCCAATGAACATTGCAATTTCTCGTCAACTGGCTCGTCACCATCCCAGTTTCTCACGGCAGGAGACAGACACATGTTGCTACACATGGACTGGTTGAATGCATTTCCACACTCTGAAAGTAAAATGTCTGCCTCAGGAGATCAGCATTTTATGCTGGGATGGGGAAACAGGACAAGTTAAAGATGACAATTTGAGAGACTAGTTACTGAAGGATGACCCCCTCCCCTCTCCTATTTAATTTTCCATCAAACACATTTTTCTCTTTTGATTTATACTCCTGCATAGCACTGCAGAGTCAGCCACATGTTCGATATCCCTCCCTGCTATGTGGCTCCCAACGAAGGCCCTGTCAACTGTGCATGGAATGAAGGGCCCTCCCCACTAAGTGGCTCCCAGCTGATGTCCTGTTGACTGTGCATGAGATTAAAGGCCCTACCTGCTATATGGCTCCTAGCAAGGCCCTGTCGACTGTGCACTGGATGAAGGGCCCTTCCTATTATGTGCTCCCAGCCAAGGCCCTGTCCACTGTGCATAAGATGAAGGGTTCTCCCTATTATGTGGCTCCTAGCTCAGGCTCTATCAACAGCCCACAAGATGAAGGTCCTCCCTACTATGTGGCTCCTAGCTGAGGCCCTGTGGACTGTGCACGAGATGAAGGGCCCTCCCTGCTACATGGCTCCCAGCCCAGGCCCTGTCGACAGTGCACAAGACGTAGAACCCTCCCCACTATCTGGCTTCCAGCTGAGACCCTGTTGACTGCACAAAATGAATGGCCCTGTAGCTATGCGGCTCCCAGTCAAGGCCCTGTTGATTGTGCATGGGATGAAGGGTCCTCCCTGTATGTGGCTCCTAGCTGAGTCCCTATGGACTGTGCACAAGATGAAGGGCCCTCCCCGCTACATGGCTCCCAGCCAAGGCCCTGTCAGCTGTGCACAAGATAAAGGGCCCTCCCCACTATGTGGCGGTCAGTCCCAGCCCTGCCTGCTGTGCACAAGAAGAAAGACTATCCCCACTATGTGGCTCCCAGCTGAGGTTCTGTTGACATTGCATGAGATGAAGGCCCTCCCCACTACAATGCTCCCAGCCTAGCCCCTGTCAACTGTGTGTGAAATGAAGCATCCTCCCCGTTATGTGGCTCCTAGCCCAGACTGTGTTGACTGTGCACAAGATGAATGGCCCTCACTGCTACATGGCTCCCTGCCCAGGCCCTGTCAACTGTGCAAAAGATAAAGTGCCCTCTCCACTACATGGTTTCCAGTCGAGACCCTGTTGACTGTGCACAAGAGGAAGGGCCCTTCCCACTTGTGGTTCTCAGCCAAAGCCCTGCCTACTGTGCACTAGAAGAAAGGCCGTTCCCGCTATGTGGCTCCCAGCCGAGGCCCTTTCGACTGTGCACAAGATTAAGTTCCCTCTCCACTATGCGGCTCCCAGTCAAGACCCTATCGGCAGTGCATGACATGAAAATCCCTCCCTGCTGTGCGGCTCCCAGCTGAGGCCCTGTGGACTGTGCACAAGGTGAAGGTCCCTCTCCGCTATATGGCTCCCGGGCCCTGTCAACTGTGCACAAGATGAAGGGCCTTCACCACTACATGGTTCCCAGCTGAGGCCCTATTAGAATCATAGTAACTTGGTGGCAGAAAAGGACCCCCAGCCCATCCAGTCTGCCCTTTCACCCCCCCATTACTCATCCCTCCCCCTCTGGAAGCCCCCCTCTGCTATTTAGCCTAATATGCTTGTCCCATGCTCTCTTGAATCCCTTCACCATTTCAGCCCCTTCTACATCCTCTGGAAGCCTGTTCCATGCTTCCACCACCCTCTCTGTGAAGAATCACCCCCTCACATTGTCTTTGTATCTCCCCCCCTGCAGTCTTAGGCTATGCCCTTTAGTTACAGCCCTTTCCTTCCTTTTAAGTAAATACCCTTCCTTTACTTTGTTGACCTGACCCCTTGACATATTTTAAAGCTTCTATCATGCCCCCTCTCTCCCTTCTGGTCTCCAATGAGTACAGATCCAATTCCTTACATCTTTGCTTGTAAGTCTTCCCCTGCATACTCTGCACCATCCTGGTTGCCCTTCTCTGAACTCTCTCAATCCTGTCTATGTCTTTTCATAGATGTGGCCTCCAGAGTTGGACTCCGTACTCCAGATGCGGTTTTACCATGGTTTTATAGAGGGGCATCAGTACCTCCCCCCTTCTGCTGGTGATGCCCCTGCCAATGCATGCCACCATTCCATTAGCCTTCCCCACCGCCCTGCTGCATTGGTTCCCACCTTAAGGTTACATATACTATAACCCCCAGATCCCTCTCCTGCTCTGTATCCTTGATGTCCTCCTCCCAAGGATGTATCTTGCTTTCGGGTTCCTGCACCAAAAGTGCATCACAGCACACTTTTTGGCATTGAATTTTAGTTGCCAGGTCTCTGCCCATCTGTCCAGAATCCTCAGGTCCTGCTTCATGTCCTCCCCCCCCAAAGCGGTGTCCACCCTATTGCAGATTTTCATATCGTCAGCAAATGGGCACACCCTTCCCCTCAGCCCCTCCACTATATCACTGATGTAGACATTAAAAAGGAGGGATCCCAGCACTGACCCCTGGGGCACCCTGCTCATCACCCCCCATCCCAGGGTACACCCGTTCACCACCACTCTCTGGCTTCTGCCTGCCAACCAGTTTTCCACCCACCTGGTTATTTTCTCACCTACCCCTATACTTTCCAGCTTGCTCACCAACTTTCTGTGGGGGACGGTGTTGAAGGCCTTGTTGAAGTCTAGATAGGCTATGTCTACAGAACCCCCTTCCCGGTCAACTGCTTGCGTCACCCAATCAAAGAACTCAGATTTGTCTGGCATGACCTCCCTTTCATGAAGCCATGCTGCCTGTCATCCTGCAATCCACTATCCTCCAGATAGTCCCCCACCCTCTCCTTCATGAGTGCCTCCATGACCTTCCCCACCACTGAGGTGAGGTTGACTGGATGATAGTTCTCCATCACCTCCCTACTATCCCCTTTGTGCACCGGCACCATGTGTACCCTCTTCCAGTCCTCTGGCACCCTCCCAGAGTCCAGAGACAAGTTGAATAGCTTCATCAGTGGGGCGGCTAACTCTTCCCCCAGCTCCCGGATCACCCATGGGTGCAGTTATTCCAGCCCCATTGCTTTATTCACCTTCAACCTTCCTAGTTCCTCCCTAACTCTTTCTACACTGAACACATTCAACCTGCCTAGTTCTTCCCTAACTCTTTCTACACTGAACACCTTCAACCTGCCTAGTTCCTTCCTAACTCTTTTTGCATTGAACTGGCTCAGATCCACCCTTTTGTCCTCCCTCCCCCTTCCCCTAAGCGTGGGCCCCCTGTTCTCCTCCATAAATACCGAGCAAAAGTACTTGTTCAGCTTTTCTGCTTTTTCACAGTCCCCTTCCAGTTTTATCCCTCCCTCCCCCCTCAGCCTTGCAATCCTCTGCCTAGCCTTCTTCTTTTCCCCCACATACCTAAAAAAAAATGTTTTGTCCCCCCTTTTGGCCTGCTTAGCTATTCTTTCCTCAGTGTCCGCCTTTGCCCTCCTTATCTTTTGCCCTGCTAGCCTCCTCTTCTCCCTATAAGCCTTCCTGTCCTCCTCTCTTTGTGTCCTCTTATATTTTATGAAAGCCCTCTTCCTGTCTCCGACCGCGCTCACCACCAACCTTGTAAACCAAAGTGGTCTCCTCCTCTTTCTGCTCTTCCTTACCTTCATTATGCATATTTGCATTGCTTTCAGCACCCCACCTTTAATAGTTTCCCATAACTCCTCTACATCACTTATGTTCTCCATTCCTGCCATCTCTTTCCTCACCATCCTTCTCATCCTGTGGAAGTCCATACTCCTGAAGTCCATAACTGTTGTGCTGGTTCTGCCTTCCTCCTTGCCCTTACCGTGAAACTTATTGTCCTGCGGTCGCTGGTGCCCAGCACGTCTCCCACCTCCACCTCCTCCTCACTGTCCCCATTTGTCAGGACCACATCCAGCAGTTGCTGCCCCTTGCTGGCTCCCTGACCAGCTGTTGCAAGAACACTCCTTGCAGTGCCTCCAGTATTTTCTTGTTTCTAGTCGATACTGCATCTGGGATGGTCCAGTCCACATCTGGGAGGATAAGGTACCCCACCAGAAGTAATTCCCCTTTGACAGCCATCCACGTGACAGCCTGTATCAGATGTCTAGCCTCCCCCCTTCGTAGGTGGTCTGTATACCACCCCCACTCTCAAGGATTCCCCTGTCCTTTTGTCCAGTGTTACCCACAGGAGCTCTGTCTCCACATCTTCCTCCTGGTCCTCTGTTACCCTTATGTCTTCCTTGATGTATAGAGCGACCCCCCCCCCACCTGCCCTGTCCCTTCTAAACAGCCTGTAGCCTGGGATGGCTGTCTCCCAGGTGTGATGTTCTGTCCACCAAGTCTTGCTTATCACTGCTATGTCCAGTCCTTCATCCCCCATGATGGCCTCTATGTCCACCATCTTGTTTCCCAGACTCCTGGCGTTGGCTGCTAATCCCATCCACCAAAGTCCCCCCACCCCACCCTTGGGCACGTTGGTGCCTAACATTTCATCTCAAAGTCTCCCCCCTCCCCACCCTTGGGCATGTTGGTGCCTAACATTTCATCTCTTTCCTGGGGAGGCTGAAGCCCCCCTTTTCTCCTGCCATTTGATGTGGCTTTTTTCCTAACCCCTCCCCGCTTTTAGTTTAAATTATACATTTTCTCTATGAACTCTCCTAATTTGCTTCTTAGTACAGCCGCTCCCTCCCCGTTTAGGTGCATGAAATGAAGTGCTCTTCCCACTATGTGGCACCTAGCTGAGGCCCTTGGACAGTGCTCAAGATTAAGGCCCTCCCCATTACGTGACTCCTAGTTGAGGCTCTGTTGACTGTACACGAGATGAAGGGCCCTCCTGCTGAGTACGTCCGGAGTTGGGTGGGGGCTGCAGGAGTTGGGCCCTGAACTCTCGGAGGACTGGCACCCAAAAAATCATTCTAACAAAAAAAGGGCCCCTCCCCTTTTGTCTCTCCCAGCCCAGGCACTGTCGACTGTGCACAAGATTCCCTGCTACATGGCTCCCAGCCGAGGTCCTGTCAACTGTGCAGTTCAGTTCAATTTTATTAATTGTTCGGCCACAGCCGTTACAAAAATATTTTTAGCAAGTATATAAAAATAAACAGCACACTCAATTATAATAAATAATATAGACAGAACATCCTGGTTCTAGCCAACTTCTAGATTTTGGCAAAATTGCACAGGAAACATCAACTGACATACCGGTTTTTACATATGTGAACTGCATTGATTATGAGAAGGTTAACTGGCACGTGATCATTTAGTTCAGACAAAAGACCCAAGTCAAATCAGTTTAGGTCCTTTTCTAAGTCTAATTTCATTTATAATTACTAATTACTCAGCCACTTTATTAGTTATATGGGTATCCTCTGTGGCAAACATTAAATTCAAAAGAAGATTCTGATTTTGTGTTAGAATCTTGTCCCATATGGAGATTAAGTCATTTTTTTCTTGGACTCTCATACCATGTACAGTTAAAAATCACATGACACAAGTTTTCTGGTTCAGGTCTTGAACATGTGCAAAATACTACCATTGGGCCTGGTACTTTATTATCCCTTGCTAAAATAATATTACTCATTGGGTCTATTAATTTGTCTAGATGAAATGTTTTTTTTTTTATCACATATCTTTTTTCCACCTTACTGTGGTGATTACTGGCGGGGGCATCCAGCCGCCAGCCCTGCCGGCCAGGAGAGCACCAGGCTCACTCACATGATGGGGGATCCGGTACAGCCGTCACAAGTCTGCTGGAGGGCCTCCCCATACCCTGCCCAGCCAGACTGGCCCTGGACTCCCCCCAAGTGCGATTCCACAAGAGTCCTCCCGGCGAGGCAGGGTGTGGCCATCAAGGTGTACGGTCCACCCAGCCATTTTCCACTCTGATTATGCCCACTGGAGCATGGATGTGCAATGACATCCAAGCACAGCATGCCAACGTCCGCCGTGCTCCTCCCAGATGCCCACTGGCATGTAGTGCCCCCGGGCATCCCCAGGGGCTGCTACAGCGTGGTGGATTTCCCCAACCCTCCCCAGGATCAGAAGAGCAGTCTATGGACACTCAGTCCTGATCCTCCCCTGCCGACCCACCAATGACCTGAGTCCGTTCCTGAACCCGGGTCACTGGCGTGGCGTGAGGTGTGGCGTCCAGCTCCTCAACCCTCAGCGCCACCAGGCTGGCTGTCTTGATGAAATCTGAAAGAATGATTTATGTCAGTATTAACCAACCAAGGAGCAACTCTGAGCTTCCGTATACTTTCCATGTCTACTTTACAATGTAAATTTCCCATTTTAGTTTTGACATGCCCTTTATACTTAAGGCTAAGTGTAATGCCCATCTTTGTATATTTGTCCAAGATTTGTAGGCCATATGTTTCAAGGTTTTTACTAATTCGACGAAGCCCTTTTGGGTGAAGTGCTGACGTGCGTGTGCGTTTGGTGCTTTGAATTTTGAATTCTCAATAAAGACGGGTGATCTGATATCGGTGTCCCGTGAGTTCCGCTTTGAGTGCTTCCACCCTGGTTTAACTGATCAGCAATATTTGGGGCTGGCCAGCCTCGTGGAAGCACCCCACTTTGCTTTTCCTTAGCACTGCTGCTTTTCACTTGGATTAGGTAAAGCAATCATCTGCAAGGAGCAAATCACCTGAAGTGAATCAGAGTGCAGGTGTTCTGCAAAGCCTCCTTCATCTGCCAGTGATTTTCCAGTATCCAAGAAAACTTTCCAAAATATAAAATTCAGTCACAAGTCAGCTGATAAATCATAAACTGTCTGTATTTAATGCCCCCTCATTCTTTTTTTTTTTCCACCTCAATCAATCTGGACGAACCCCCTTTGTCTGATGGTCTCCCACTCCCATCACCCACTATCACCGGGACTTACCCCGGGCCTACCTGTTCCTTCACAGTTTGCCTCCTGTGGTTATTTTAGTATCGCAAGCCCCCCTCTGGATGCCATCTGTGGTCAGGTAGGTTCTTCCTGCCTGGTGGGCGGTGTGAGTTTTGGGAGGGGCAATCGTGTCATCGTGCCTTCGCAGGATGGTTTTCCTTTCCATTGCCTCTTGGTCCCCCTGGATGTTCTGCAGAGTTGACGGCCTGATGCCTGCATGCAGAGCATCGAGAACTGTCCTTCCGCCCCTCAGTGTCTCCAACCCGCATCACCGCCTGTGGTTACCTAGGTAGCGATACTGCAGCAGAGCTGGCTGCCCTGCCCCTCCTTGGAGGGAGGCAGCATCCTCTGGGACAGTCAGTACTCCTCCCCCAGACTGGCCCGGGTGACCTAGATTCATTCCCGAAACTGGGTCACTGACATTGCGGGCAGTAGCACTACTGCTGTGCCAGCAGGCACAGAATCTTTGTGTCTCGGATGTCACCTCTTCCATCAGCTGTTCTCTCCACTGAAGTCATAATCCTCTGCTTGTGACATCATAGTAATTGCCACAGCAGCAGATTGTGATGTTGCAGAGAATGTTCGGTACAGCAGGGGAGAGGAAAACCAGAGGATGAGATGAAGTCTTTATGTTTACATGTCCCCCGGAGTCACTATTTGCTGTATGAGAGTGGTTTCATGTGCATTTGACTTGAGTGAGAACAGCGACGTGAAGCTGAGTTGTTCTGGCTCAAGCTGAAGGCAAGTGAAACCACTCTGATATAGTAAAGAGTGGCGACTGGGGACATATTAGTATATTGTTGACTGAGCGTGATCAAAAATTCAATTAAAAAAAGTTCCCTGAACGTGCCCGTTTCCAGGGCACCTGCATGTGAGTTGCTCTTCACAGAATAAGAGTGTCTCATGTGCGGAGGAAAGGAGCGCTCCGATTGGTTGGGAGTGTTCCCTCGCTCTGTAATGAAGACCAAAGATTCTGTTTTCATGCAAATATCTTCAGCAATAAAGAATGGGGGAAGGGGTTAATACAGAAAATTAAAATAAAGGTTGAATTATATTGAATATTATCTTTTAAAACCTTTCATGGATATAGGAAAATCAGGGAGGCTTTGCAATGCTGTGTACCTGCATGCTAATTTATTTATTTAGTTTCTGTCGACCAGGAAAGGAGGACTAGACATAGCTGCCAATTTTCTGCTGGGGGGGCAGAGGGACAGATGGGATTAAAAACCAACCTATCTGAACTAGATTAAATTGTTGGGGATACTTTTTAGTGAATTCCCTGTAATTCATGCCAGGTGATTTGCTTCTCTCAGGACCAAGCTCTAGACTCTATTCTGGGGGTGGGGAGAACTTCCAAGTCACAGCTGCTGTCTGCTTCAGTGCAGATGTTACTGATATCATGGGCTCCCCTCCCACCACTGGATATCAGTGTCCCATTTTGCTTAGTAGAACTGCTGGCAAGTACCTTGCAATAAGACAACTTTTACTAGGCTTGTATTCTCAAATAATCTCACTTGGCTAAAAAAGCAGCATTTGTATATGCCATTTAATATATTACATTTGTCTCTAGTTGGGATCCTGCAGTTCTGCAGGACTCTGTGATGTCATTGGCATTTTAGTTGAAATTCAGGGAGGTGTTCCAAGTACTCAGGACCTGGCTGCCCATGAAATCCTGCACGGTCTGATTTCAGTTATGTGTGACTGTTGCTGCTACTGAGGATAGTCACGCTCATGGACATCTGTCTTGGAAACCATCCCGACAGAAACTTGGTTTGGTATCTTTAAACGGCAAGGTTCTTTATGAGATTAGTGGCCGTGCAGCCCATCAGGGCTGCTGCCCTTGTATTGGATCCTACTGCTGGGAAGGAAAGACTTCAAGATGACACCAAGATATTGAGGTTTTAGATCTCAGAGTGCCAGGCAAGAGGGGAGCAGGTAAGTGTTCCCCCTCCCACATTTAAATGAAGCATTACAGGAATGCACATGACTTTTAACATGACAAAGAAAGTGATAAGAGCCAATAGGGGGTTGAGATGTTGGGGGATAACTGCAAGCCCAGGGCATGGTGATGCCCGACACCATGGGTAGGAGGCTTTACAGTCCTTGGAAATGTGGGTTTCCCCCAACACCTCACGCCATGAAGGGTCTTACTGCACTTAGAAAAAGGGCTTTAGCTGGATCTGTGGCACCAAGCAGTGGGGCATGCACTTGGTGTGTTGGTGACCTGGGTTCGAGCCCTTAGCCCAGGACGTCAGGAGCGGAGGCTGGCAGGGAGAGTGATAAGAGCATTTGCACGGATGCTGTCCTCCTGGTGGAGGGTGCAGCGGAGCAACATTCAAAGAGCGACACCTGTTGGTGTGTGTCAGCCTTGCCAGCGACCACACGTTGGCTGGTTTCACCCCCAGGGCGTCACCATGGTGCACTCCATTGGGATGTGGGGAGGGGCCCAGAAAATATAAATTAGCACCCGTCTCAGCCTGCTGGATGATGGCTGCCTACTCCCCCAATGCCACAGTCCCCCTGGTGCATCATGTCTGCCACTCCAGCCTTGCATACCCTGGAGGACCCCCCAGGAATACAACTCCCCTTCTCTTCCCCAGGGAAGGGGGCTCCTGAGAGGGATAAGCCAGACCCTCTGAGGATGCAGGGACAGCCTGGGAAGCCAGGTGGCAGGATGTGGCAGTGAAGGGTGAGACTGGGGCAGACAGGAACATTGAGCAGCGGAAGGTGCAAACAATGCAAGCACCCTTTCGGGAGCTTACTAGTTACATTTCTGTTGCTAAGTGTAGTTAGGTAGGGAAAGCTATTTGTGTCTGTAGGTCTGGGATGTGGACTTACCTGCTGCTAGTAGAGGGATCCCTCGCATAAGAGGTATAAATAGAGGGCTTTGGCGCCAAAAGAGATGTTATTGGGAGAGAGTCAGGGGAGAGAGTTGGGGGGGCATCCCGCAAGTTCGCCTGTGAGGGCCGCAGCAGGGCCAAGGTGGGCCCTTTGCCACGCTGTCCCTCCTCCCTCAAAGACCCATGAAGGGGTGCGACAGTTTGGGCCAAAAAGATTCATTTGGGGAAGCTGTTTGGAGCACTAGTTTGGGGTCCCGTCAGTGCTGTTCACATGAGCTGAGCCCAGAAGAGAAGAAAGGGAACCCGCCAAGTGATCTCTGGCACCTTGGTAGGGGTAAGCACCGATAGGGTCCTGTTCCAGAAAATCTCTCACCCATGGGCAAGTGCAACCTGAGAACCATGTGAGTTGTCTGTGGTCGGGCCTGCTATGGCAGAGGGGGCCTGTGGCGTGGTCCAGAAGTGGCAGCCTGGATCGTTGTGGGCATTGGGTGGCAGTCTACCTCTTTTCCCCAGTCCAGTAGGGCCGCTGCAATGTTTGGGCTCTCAGGGGGAGCAGCCTGTGGAGGTATGAGGAGTTCTGTGGGGGGAGTGGCTGGTTGGGACCGCAGGTGGGGTGGTGGTCCACCTAGGTGCTCCATGTGGCATGCCAGTTGGGCCCCCTGGGTGGAAGCAGTCCTGAACTGAAATCGCTGTATGAGCGGAAAGTACCTTGGGTCTCTGAGATTGCCATGGAAATGTGGAACTCCTTGGTATACTTGGAGCAGGCATGTGGAATCAGTGATTAGGTGGCAGGAAGATTTTCGGTGGTACTGTTTCTGCTAAAAGTTGAACATCATAAGGGGAAAAGAGAAAGTCTCACAGCAATAAAGTACCTCCCCTTCGTTAAAGTAACCCCAGTGTTAGAAGGCAAACAAGAAATGGGAGAGAGACAGTAGAAACGTCTCGTGCTGTCTCAGTTTCTACCTTGGACTGAGTATTACTGAGGCCAAGAGAAAGAGATTAAAGATATTTAAGTCTTTGTTTATGGGATAAGTGTGTTGATCTAAGGACCATTTTCAGGCATGCCTGTTTGATGGAAAGATATGAAGTGTAAGAAATGAGAAATGGAAGTGCTGCTAAAAGTCCAGTACCTGCATGTGTGTGGCCTTCTTCAGCCCACCATCTAAAGTGCTGTTGTCAGGAAAAGAAGCCTGTTCGGCTCAAAGGGATTTCTGCATAAAACAAAGTCAATCTGTTGGAAAAAGAGATTGTTGCAGGATTTAATGTCCAGTTCTGTACCTCTGAAATACTCCCACTGCTGTGCAAATACCCTCACGCTCCATGGAGTGACATTTCAATTTTTTTGTTATTAAATCAGTTGTTTGCATGTTAATCCCGTAGTAGACACTGAATTCACTGGACAGTAAGAGTGTTATTGTTGTTGCCTGCTAACCTCATTGCCCCTGCAGATAGCCCACCTGAGTGACGTGACATATCTGCTTCCCTGCAATGCGAAGCCATCTTGTAACATCTACGAACCAGGTAATGAGCATATTTATATTTCTTGGGCTGTGTTTTCTGGCTGTACAGTGCCCCCCTCCCCAGGACAGTTACCATCAGGAATACGAACATACGAACATATGAATGTGCCAGCAGAAACAGACCACCCGGTCTATCTAAGTCTGCTCGAGTGTGCAGCTAGCACCCCTAGTTTGCAGCTGCCCTACCCCCTTCCTATTTGTCATTCCACTGCCACCCCCACCTCCCCCACACTCACTCTTCCCTGTTTCCTTTCCCATGCCCTTTTGAAACTGTTCACAGATTTACATGATACCACCCATTCTGGTAGGGTGTTCCATTTTGCTGCCACCCTCTCTGTGAAATAGTGTCTCCTCATTTCCCTCCTAAATCTTCCCCCCTCTATTCTTAGCCTGTGCCCCCTGGTGATCCTCCCCCTCCTTAACTTAAAGACCCCATCTGCCCCAACCTTATTGATTCCCCTCAGATACTTGAATGTGTCTATTATGTCCCCTCTGTCCCTTCTATCCTCCAGGGTGTATATATTCAGGTCTCTCAGCCTGCTGTCATAGTCTGTCCCTTCCATTCCACATATCATCTTTGTTGCCCTCCTCTGCACCACTCCAGTAGCCTGATATCACGCTTTAGGTATGGCATCCAAAACTGCACATAATATTCTAAGTGCGGCCTTACCAGTGGCCTGTAGAGGGACAAGATTACCTCTCTTAGCCTGGATGAAAAAACCCTCACTATGCACCCCAGCATCTTGTTCACTTTTGCAGCCACTCTCCTGCGCTGGGCAGTGTTCTCCATGATCCCTGTTATCATTACCCCTAGGTCCTTCTCCTCCTCAGTGATCCCCAGCTTAACCCCTCCCAGCCAGTATTCTCTCTCCTTGGGTTCTTCACCCCAATGTGCATAACCTTACACTTCTTTGCATTGAACCCTAGTTGCCACCTCTCTGACCACTCCTCTAGCTTGCTTAGGTCCCCCTGCAGCTACTTCCATTCCTTCTCTCCATCCACCACTGCGCCGATTTTGGTGTTGTCAGCAAACAGACTTATCTTGCTCACCACCCCGTGTGCAATGTCTGATATAAAGATCCCAAACAATACTGGCCCCAACACAGAGCCCTGTGGCACCCCACTCGTCACCAGCCTTGGAGTTGAGAGCTCCCCTCTCACCGCCACCCGTTGCAACCTCCCACTCAGCCAGCTTGTGATCCAATCTTGGAATATCCCTAGACGCAGGGGGGAAGGGGTTGTCTTACACACAAAAAAAAAAAAAAGAAAATCGGCTTTTGCAGTAGCAGCATTAAAAACATTTTTTACAAATGTTTAAAGAACAATTTTTTTGTGTACACTGCTCCCAGGGATAAGCCCTCCAGCCAAAGACCCTGACCAGTTGCGGCAGCCCTTGTCGTTCTCGGGGGGGGCGGGGTTATAATTAATGTGCATATGTTCACTTATAGATTCTAAGACCACCTGAACAGTGTGAAGGATAACATATTCTCACATGTAGGCAGTTAATTATGCAAGCCCTTCTTACTACATATCCTTTCCTGGTCAGTGAAAGAAGGAGTATTTATTTGCCAAAAGTTTCACCATATAGTTTTATAGTGTTAATATTATTTATGACGTAATTACATTTATCAGCAGTATATTTTTATTTCTCTCACAGGTTTTTAAAACAACTTTTTTGCAAATGTTATAATTAGGGACTCAAGTTGTTAAAGATGTCCGCCACTAGCAATATTTGAGAATCTCTTTCCTTGAGTTTACTTTTTGAGTTTGCTTACTGGATTTACATTGCAGATGTATTAGGAGGGGACTAGCACACATATCCGATGGTAAACGGCCCAGCACCATAGAAAAATGTTTAATTTATTCAGAGTGGGTATGGCCAGAGGATATTGACCTTTGGAAACTTCAAAACCCCATGTCTCAGTTCAGGACTGAAATACAGTGGAAAGAAAATGGATATATTGGTATTTTGGCCGCGGAAACACATTAGTACTAAAAAAAACTGCATGACGAATGTCGTTTCCGCTAACAAATATTGCCGCTTTAAATAGAGTTTTCAGTTAATTTAAATGCTTGCACTCAGCAATACACTTTTATATATATTTCCAAAAATGTTTGTAACGAAAAAAAACTTTTACAAAAGAATTGCAAATTTGCATTGATAATATACGGACAAAGTTCTTAATCCAGGTCTAGTTTGACAAACATGTTAACCAAATGCAAAACTCTTGGTTTGGAATGCTCCAGCCTCTTACACTCATCCCGCTTGTGGGAATTTTGACCGGGTCGGGGGGAGATGTTTCTGCTGTAGGGGGCTCAGAGTCAGACAGAGGGTTAGAGTGATAAGATGCGACAATAATCGATGGGGGTTCACTGGCTTGTTGTACTATATGCTCTGTATCTCGGCGTGACACAGGGTTTGCCCCGCAGTACAAACAGGACAACCCACTATACCGGTTATTGCTGGGCTGTATTTTGTATTTTAACACGCAACACAAACTCAGCTGTGAATGCTACTGTGCAGCTACCTCTGGGGTGGAACGTGGCAGCTAGTCTCTGCCAGCAGAACAAGATACGATAGTTTTCCATGCTGTGTGCCCAGATGTGAAATGATGGAAAATACACTAGGGAATCATATGTGAGCATCAATAAAAATGGTGAATGCAAAAACAGATATTACTCTTGTGACATCGCCAGTCAGGATCCGACTAAGCCCGGCAGAGGCTCACTTTGTTTTTCTGGTGAGTACAGACGTTCCTGTGTGTGCTACATCTCAGTTTGGGGAAGGGGGATCAGAGAAGGTCAAGGTTCTTCATCAGTTAATCTGAGAAGTATAAAAGACACAGCACCAGATTCACAGCCTCTCTCACTAGCCTCTTCTCAGCACATTTATGCCAATGATTTGGCTCACTTGGGGCATAACCAGGCAGGGATCAAACTTGACGATGCTTAGGAAGGGAAACGCCCATCTCTGGATGGGGTAGGAGCTGCAATCTTTAGGATGTTACAGAAAAGAACAAAGTGCTTTAGCTTTCGAACCAACCAGGTCCTTCTTCAGAAGCTTTAAAAGGTATCAAATCATTTGTTTCTGGATCTGTTTTTAAAAGGACCAATACGGCACCTACAACATTTTTTTGCATCTTTAGGATGTGGAATTCTCCCATAGTAGTCAATTTTGAGAAGTGACAGAGGAGCATGGACACCTATGTAGTGTAAGTGGAGGGGAAAATGAGTTGTGAGGGTCTCTGCTGGATTTACCCCCTCCCCTGACAGTGGGTCAGGATCAAATCAAATGATTGGCTACAGGCCAGCAGCTGACAATAGACAGCCCTCTCATCTGCAGAAACCCCACAGGGTAAGAAATGAAACAGTGCACAAGTGTAAAAGAGCCCCCCCACACACACACACACACACACCGCCAGGCTTTCAAATTGTGTTATGGAAGCTCTGCAGTAATTAACAGGGAAGCTGACGGCCAGGCTATTTTTGGCAGGGTGACATCATGCAGTAAATAATCCCCATGCGTCAGGCCACCCGCCAGCTGAAGCTAGGAAGCATTACCTGATGTCTGAGCTCCTGCTGATCACCAAAGCACTTAACTGCAAAGGTCCTTGTTTAAAGGGATGGCCACGCTGTGCAGGGGGAAGGGGCAGTGCACCACCTACATGGAAACAGACCACAGTAATACAGTCTCTGCAGCCTTCAGTAGGTAGAAAATCCTTTTTTCTTTTGTTTTTATCCAATTTTGAGCCTTTCTTACCCCACCTCTCCTGTCCCCTGTCCAGACAAGGTCACCAGGACTGCACTTTTCTCTGTCGTGGTGGGGGGGGTGGGCTCTCTTCACAGCTGATGTTAATGCCACTCCTCGATCTGCCTGTAAGGGTTGTGTCTTTTTATTTATTTATTTGTACAGTCGGAAACAACCTTTGAGTTAGAACTCTTTTACAAAGGTTCCACGTCATGAACACAAGACATACACTTCAGACAAGTTTTCACTTACAGGACAATCTTACAAGCAAATAATTTCTACAGGTACACTAAATTCATCAAGAGGAATGACAACGGTACAAAATGAGGAAACCACAATAAAATATGAGATGTCTAAGATGCTGTATTCTTAAAGTGCAGCCCAGAGGAGCCTTATCTGCTATAGCTTTATAAGAGATGAGAACTCATAGCTTAGGTACCGGGGGAGAGAAGGAGAGAGAGAGAGAGAGAGGAGTATGGTGGGATAGAAGGTGAGGGCTTTGGGGGGAGAGAGAGGGGAGGGGAGAGAGAGGGAGAGAGATGGGGAGAGGTGGAGCACAGTTCAAGAGGGGGAGCTGAAGAGGGGGAGCACAAGGGGAAGAGGTCAGTGAGTGAGGAAATAGGGGACATAATAGACTGGGTTTGGGGCTAAGAGGATGTCATTGGGGCGTATGTACTAGAGGGAAATGACTGGATCAGCCCAGGCATTCACAGATGCTGTTATTCAATAGAAACTGCTTCTGTTCGGTTTTGAAGGACATGTGCAACTGCTGAAAGCTCATTGAGGCAGAGAGGTGCTCTGAAAGAGAAGGAACGTTGCCCCAAGGCAGTCCTTTGAAAGGGAACACAAAGTGGGTTGAGTTCTGCACCTCTGGTGTTGTACTGTGACTTGGCTACCGTAAATAGATCAGAGATACAAGGTGGGGTTAGGCCGAGCATGGCTTTCCTCCCTAGAAGGCAGGTTTGGTATCTGATTCTGTCCCCGAGGGATAGCAGGTTGGATTTCAGATATAGTGTGCAGGTGTGCATGAGGCAGTCTGCATTCAGCAGTAGTCTGTATGCCTTTTTCAGGGCTGAGACCACCCTCTTGAGTGCTGAATCAGCAGCCGCACCACAAACTACCAGATCATGGTCTACTATGGATAGAGAGGAGCTGTCGATGGAGAGATGGAGGGCATTGGGTGAGAGGCTTTTCCTGGCCCTAAACAGGATGCTGAATTTGGTGTTCACTGCCTTCTCCATGGTGTCTATGTGTTGCACATAGGAAAGGGTGTTATCAGTTGTGACCCCCAGGTACTTGAAGGAGTGTACCTGTTCAAGTGGGACTGACCTCTTGTTAATGACTGTCAAAACGGGGTGCTGCCTCTTAAGCTGTGGGCTCGAGAGGAACATTGTTTTCGTTCTTTTATAGTTTAGAAATAGCCAGATGGCCTAAGCCCCACCCCCCCAGAGCCAGGTGCCACACTTCTGCAATGCTGTTGGGCCCCCAACTAACAGAGTTTTTATTCTGGCTTGCACACAACTTACCCCCCCCACCCGGCTATGCAACATTGCTGCTGTACCACAGGCCTAATCCAAAATTGCTCATCTTATTACCTTCAGTCCTCTTCTCTGTCCCCATGTGGAGAGGGCAGCCATTGCACAGCAAGACTTTATTTAGAATAACTGCTTAGATGCATTTCTTACCAAATTTCAAAAGCTGTAGGTTGCTGCTTTTTTTGTCAATAAGATGTAATTAAATCTTCAAAATATAACACAGTAGTAATACCTTATTATAGATCTCCAAACATTCAAACATTAAACCAGATTAAAATACCATAAACATAAATAACACATATCATTCATTTAGCTATCAAATAACTCTAATGTATCCAGTGAAAGAACCTGCAGCTACTTACTATATACACACAAAACAGATAGATCTTACTTCGGGGAAGCTCTTGCAGCTGGCCAACACCAGTAAGACTTATCTGTCAGGTGTCAGGACCACACAGAAACTTTCTAGCTAGCAGTCTACCATGGGGGGACCGCCCACTGCCAACGTCGCCCTCCGATGTCGGCCAGTCCTATACAGGCAGGCGATCCTCCACATTCTCCTCGGTTCTTTCCTGCCATTGACCCATGCATGTTGGACCTTAGCAGATGCCGCAGCTACAGTCGACTGCCATTTCCCATGCTTGCTGTGCTTTTTTATTTTTCTATTTTCTTTAGTTTTAGCATCAGTGTTACCATCATTGAGTTTGTCTTCTACACCTGCCTCATCTTCCGACCACGCCACAGAGTGTGCCTGCGGTAAACAAATTCCTGAAAAAGACGGTCACTCTGCTTACATCCTGTGCCTTGGCCCCAGCCACGACACGGAAGTCTGCCAGATCTGCCAGAAATTCAACCATGCCACTCAGAGACAGCGTCTAAAAATCCAGGAGAGCTATCTCATCAAGCAGAACCTCGTCGTGATGGAAAAGGACCTGCAGGCCAGGAGCTCTTCGGCATCACCAGCCTAGTCTTCTGAGGCGTCCTCCTCTTCTCAATCCCAGGAAAAATCTGGTGTGAAGCACAAACACCGGCACAAATACTGAGATTGGGACCGGTTTGCTTCCCACACGCAGTCTCCTCATAAACCTTCAACCGCGTCAGCGTCTCCTCCCACAGGGGGTTGGCCCTTACGGCCCCACCTGCCCTTACTCCCACAGGTTGCCAGTGGCCCTGCTGCCCACCCTTATCTCTGTCATGGGCATTCACTCCTTGGGGCAGGGGACTTTGACTCCTGCTCCTCAGCCCTTGATGCTCAGGGCTATCACTTCCACTGGTTCCCAACTAGGAGGCTTGGCCGATGTGGGTCCAACCAATATTGGCTTCTCTGCCGTCACCTCCCTCCCCAGCCACAGCGTTGCCTGCATTGGTCCCCTCTACGGGGTCTGATGCCAGTGCTTCTCGGAAGCGCCCATAGTAGACTACCAGCATTTCTTCCACTCTGGCATCACTTCTGCCTTTGCCAAGGAGGTCTCCTTCCCCCCAGGCACCCGTCTCTCCTCTCCTGACTGTGGTAGATTCCCCTCTCTGGCATCCTCAACTGGTGCCCGCTGGGACACCACCAGTACTGCCGCTGATGCAGCCTGTGGCCCCAGTGCCAGTATTGCCTCTGCCGCAGTCTGCATGCCTGGCATCAGTTCCACAGCCTGCGCCTGCTGGCCCTTTGCCCTTGCACACTCCGCCGGCCTCGACGCCACCTTTTCCTCACCCATCACCAGCCTACCCTCATCCACCTGTATATAATTACCCTGCACCAGTGGATCACAATGCCCTGTTTTCTGCATGGTGGTCCTTAATACAGAAGCAGACACCCACTCCTCAGGGCCCGCCTCCAGTGTCCCCTGGGTGGGCTGCCAGGGATCTTCCTCCCCCGGACCAGGTGCAACTGGGTCCCAGTGCCCCCCCACATGCTGGGGTCCAGTGGATCCAGACCTGAAACCGGCTTCAACATGTGCCAGGACAGGTGCCCGCTGGCTGAAAGCAAGCCAGATGAGGAGGATAAGGGTGACTCAGGGTCTTTCTCCACACTGGGGGGGGGGCTCTTCTGAGGGTGAAGAACCCATTAAGGTGATTTCTAAGTCCCCTTCTGATGATCCATCATTCATGGACATCATGAGGCACATCTAGGCCACCATGGATTGAGAAATGGAGGAACAGGACATGAAGCAGCATCACCTGGCCATTTATTTGAGACAACCTGATGCCCTCTTCCTCTTATTGACTCTTATGAAGCTGTCACAAGGAAGGTTTGGAATCATCCCTCTACAACCCCAGCAGTGCCTAAGAAAGCAGACAGGATCTGTCACGCTCCAGTGGGTAAGCCTTTTTTGGGGGTCAGCCCAGAGCTGACTCTGTGGTCATCTACGCAGCGCATGACCACACCAGGAAGCCCAAGCACCTCAGCACCCTTACCCTGACAGGAAATCCAGACAGCTGGACCACCTGGGCAAGTGAGTCTTCACATCCTCTACCCTGGCCATCTGGTTCATTAATTATTTAGCCCACATGGTCCAATACCAGAATGTCCTCTAGGACCAGGCCAGGGATCTGGTTCAGGCCTTGCCTGATGACCTCTCCAAAACACAGTTCACCCAGGTCCTCAAGGTGGGCTCAGACATAGGGACCCATGTCCTTTGGGCCACTTACTGTATGATGCCATTGATGCCTTGGGCAGAGAAGCAGCCACAGGTGTCTCCCTCCAGTGCCATTCCTAGTTTCAAGTGTCTGGCTTTGCCTCTGATGTGCATTCCAGCATTTTGGATGCCCCCTTTGGAGTTCTGTCCTATTTGGGGGGGCATGTGTAGGATATATGTTCCTTCCTTTAGGAGTTACGCCACGCCCTCCATTCCAGTCACTCGCTGTATTATACCCAGCCTAAGACTGGTCAGTGGCTGCCCTTTTGCTGCTCCTCCCACAGACAGGCCCACCCACCAAAGGTCAGGACAAATGCAAAGGGGTTTCAGCTCCATCTGCAGCCACCACCAGAGCCCATTGAATGCTTGTGGCCACCCTTCCACCACCTGCTCCTACCTTCTACCTCCTGACTCTTTGGCAGATCCCCCCTGAATGGGTTCTGGGTGAGGCTGTCAGGGGTCGGGTCTCCCTTCACCTCGACGGGTGGCAGGACAATACCTTGGACAACTGGGTACTGCAGATCATAAAACATGGCAACATGCTACAGCTTCTCAAGTGGTCCCTAGAAAACCCTCTGAGAACTCATCTTACCCTCCAGCTCATTTGTCCCTCATCTGGGAGGAAATTCAGGCGTTTTTTCCAAAAAGAACCCATCCCTCCAGCCGAGTGGGGCAGGGGATTCTACTACCACTTCTTTCTGGTCCCCAAAAAGACCAGGTACCTCTGGCCCATCCTGGATCTGAGTCATCTCAACTTGTACATAGAATACAAATGATTCAAGATGGTCACCCTTCAGGGGTTGTTGTCCCTCCTGCACTGGGGAGAATGGCACTGTTCTCTGGGCATGTAGGGATGCGTATCTGCATTTCAAAATGTTTCTTTCCCATTGGCGCTTCCTCCACTTCCATTTCCAAGGAGCCCATTTTTAATTCAGGGCCCTCTCTTTTAATCTCTCTTCAGCCCCCAGGGTCTTTACCAATTGCCTGGCTGTGGTAGCAGCTGCCTTGAGGATGCAGGGCTTCTATGTGTTCCCCTACCTGGATGATTGACTGTTAACAGCATCCTCCAGGGACCATCTTGTCCAGACCCTGGGATATAGTTTCCGCATCTTCCAGGCCTTGAGTATCACCATCAGTCAGCCAAAGTCCTGTCTGTCTCCTTGCCAGTGCCTCCAGTATATAGGGGCAGTTCTGTACACCGCCCAGGGGATGTCCTTCTTGCCCATTTACAAAACAGAGCACCTGATGGCCCAGGCTCACTTGGTCTCCTCCAGTCACCAGGTCCTTGCCAGGGTTTTCCTGTAACTCCTGAGCTACATGGCAGCAGCCACTGCCATGGTTCCCCTCACCCGCCTTCACATACGGATACCTTAGTGGACACTGAGAGTCCAATGGGATCAATGCATGGACGATCTGCACCAGATGGTCATAGTCTCCAATCCCATCAAGAGAGTCCTGTTGTGGTGGCTACAGCCATCCAACCTGCTGGTTTCCTTTCAAATCTCAAAGCCCCTTGTCAGATTCTCACAACGGACACCTCAGGTCTGGGCTGGGGAGGTTGCTTGGATGCTCACCAGACTCGGAGCACTTGGACAGAAGTGGAACAGGGTCTCCACAACAATATTCTGGAGATGCGAGCGGTTCTGTATGCTCTGCAGGCCTTCCAGATTCATCTCCTCCCCAGTCCGCTGTTGGCGCAGATGGACAACGTGTGCATGGTGTATTACATCAACAAGCAGTGGGGGACTCACTCTTACCCCGTGTCGGGAGGCAATGAGATCTGGTATTGGGCCATCAAGCATGGTCTGGAGCTCTCGGCCATCCATGTTCCAGGCATCCAAAATGTCCTGGCGGAGAGTCTATGCTGCTCCCAGTCAAGGGCTCATGAGCGGGAGCTTCTGACTCCTGTGGTCGAAGATCTTTTCGACAGATGGGGTCAACCGGAGTGGACTTGTTTTTTAAATTTACATTCTTTGCGTTTTCTCCCCAATCCCAGGACCCTGGCAGACACGTCCGTGCATGCGTGTGGAGGTACACATGCACACCTGGTACTGGCTCGGCCAATTCCACGCCACCCTGTGGCTGTCGCTTGGCTCCCCATTGCCCAAACTGTCACTCATCTTCCACCAGGTGGCAGCCAAGGGCCGGAGAAACCCCCTCATCCCTCTCTGGGGGAGGACAGCCACCTTGCAGCAGCTCAATCCTGCTCCTTGCCTCCCTCCACCAACCCCCAATAACCCGGGCTCTTTCCTGAACCTGGGTCGCCGGCGTAGTCCGAGGTGTGGCGTTCGGTGCCTCAACCCTCAGTGCCACCAGGCCTGCTAGAGTTGGAGTTTTTTGCATCCCCACTCATCGCAGAACTACTACTTTATTGCTTACTCAATCCTGGGCCTAGAGTTTTCTGGTGAGACGCATTATGCCTCTCCTGGAAGGGGAGGTTTCTGTATCCCTTCCCCCCCCATCCTGCTCCTACAGAGGGTGCTGCTCAAACTCCAGTTGGAGGGGTGTTGTCGAGGCACAGGTCTGGAAGCATAGGAAAACTAGGAGCACTTTCAAAATTCGCAAATAGAGTTTTATTTTTTTCCAATAACAGTAAAATAAAAAATACATTTTTTTAGTATAACTATTTACAAAGGTAGTACAAACAGAAAACTAAGTCCTTCTTCTGAGGGTATCTCCTAATTCCAAGTTTCAGTCTCTCACTCTCCTTGTCTCTCTAGCAAAAACACTGCTACTCTTTTTATAATAAGTCTTTGGGAACTCGTTAAGAGAGCCTACTTCTCATAGAATGTTCTTGTAAGTTTACAGAATGTTCTTGTCAGTTTCGATGCAAGTGCAGCAAACAGAACACAGTGACCCAGAACTGACCTCTTGTTTACAGCTCTGCAAAAGGCTTAAAAAACTGCATCTCAGGTTAACCCTTTGAGTTCCAAACAACTTTTTGCAGCCATTTCAACAGTATAACTATAAACAGTTTTAAACAAAAGGATTCCAGTATCAGTGACATTTCCACATAAATATTCACATATATTTTTATACCCGCATATATGCAAGGGGAAGACAAGACAGAAATAGCATGGGAAGGTAGAGAGATAGCGAGAGGAGGAGAATTGTGAAACTGTCGGAGTGATCAGTTCCTAGGTCTCACAAGAAAATTGGGTTGCGCAACCAGACAGACAAGAAACAGAAAAGAAGAGGATAGAACAGATCCTTACATTTAAACTCTTTCTGCATAACAAATGTGGCAGGGCATTATTTAACCCTGTCACATATCCCCTATTTAAGATGGAACCTGTTTTACAAAAACAGGTTTCCAAAACATTCTTTTAAAGTCCCGTCTAACATTAACTTATAACCTTAACAGTTCAGTGCATTTGCAGCATAGCAAACAGGGATGTTTCAACTCACGTTTTTTCAACCTTCAGAATTTCCAATTCCAGATCCATATCGATATCTTGACAGAAAATCAGCATTGATGTTCTCTTTCTCAGATTTGTGCATCTCTTTAAATTTAAATGGCTGTAGTGCCAAGTATCACTGTGTGATTCTAGAATTTTTATGCTTCATTTAGTTAAGCCAACAGAGAGGATTGTGATCTGTTGCAAGTACAAAGTCAGTTCCTAGTAAGTAAAATTTAAGGGACTCCATGGCCCACTTTGCCGCACGGCATTCATTTTCAATGGTGGAGTACCTTTTCTCTGTCGTGCAATTTTCTATTTATATATAGAATGGGATGTTCCTTCCCATCTATACGTTGATTCAAGACTGCACCCAGGCCTACTTCTGATGTATCTGTCTGTAATAAAAACTGTTTCTCATGTCTGGGCTTCCAAAAACAGGGGCTGAACATAATGCAGCCTCAATGGCCTGAAAAGCCTCATCACACTCTGGGGTCCATTTCACATTATTTGGGAACAGTTTCTTTGTGAGTTCAATGAAGGGAGTAGATAACTAGGTAAAGCTGGGAACAAATCTCTGATAATAACCAGCCATCCCTAAAAATGACCTGACATGTTTCTTGGTTTTGGGGACAGGGCTGTTACTACAGCTCCTATCTTGGAAACCTCTGGCTTGACTTCTCCATTTCCCAAAACATAGCCCAAATGAAAAAATTACTCACCTTAGCAATGTTGTTTCTTCTAATGGAGTCTTGCTATATTATGACATATGCAGTGAGTCCCAACCTTCGAACTGCTCCAGAGGTGAAAGAGTTAACTTCATGTTGTTTGAAATCTATTTTCCTGCATGCCCAATGCACACTTAGTAGGATTAATTGTCAGACCTGCCTTTTTAATCGATTGGATAACTGCTCGTAGGTGTTCCAGGTGGCTTTTCCAGTCTGGACTATACACCATGAGATCATCCAGGTGCGCAGCATAATAACCAGTGTGAGGGGATAAAATTACATCCTTGTACCACTGGAATGTAGCAGGTGCCCCATGTAAACCAAACAGCATGGTGGTGAACTGATAGAATCCTACAGGAGTGGCAAATGCAGTTTTGTCTCTGGATTCTTTAGCTGGGGGGATTTGCCAGTAACCATTGGTGAGATTGAGGGTACTGACATACTTGGCACTGCCCAGTCTGTCCACCAAATCATCTATTCTGGGCATAGGACAACTGTCAAATTCTGACACTTGATTACGTTTCCTAAAATTAAGGCAGATTCTTACACCCCCTTCTTTTTTGTTTACAATCACCATTGGTGATGACCAAGCACTTCTCAACTCTTCTATGATACCCAATTCTTTCATTTTTTTTGTATTTTCTTAACCACATCTGCTCTTAACCACTCTGGTAATCTGTATGGGCAGGATTCACAAAGGAAATGCACTTGGTGCATCTCGGATGCCCCGGCGCAAATGAGATGCGCCGAGCACCAACTGTGGTATTCACAGATGATGCACCGGGGCATGCTCCCAGTGCATCCCCTCTGTGAATACTATAGTTGCGCCCAACCCTGGACGCGCCAATGCAACCCCTTGGCCTGGCTGGGAAATCAGTGGGGCAGTGCACTTCATGATGCACTGCACCCAAATGTGCCATTCAGAGCCAACAGCATGGGACCATTAGGTATGCAAGGTGCAATGGGGCTATTTGCATGTCATTATGGCCACATTTGCATGCACCATGCAGGGCTGCACCTGGCAGAATGTGCCAGGTGCCCTGCAAGAGCGGTAGTACAGCCACTAACCCAGCACTCCTGTTCAGGTATTTACACCCCCCATTCTGCCCACAACCCCCGAGTCATTCCACACACTGTGGCAGTACTGTACTGAGAACCCCCCCCCTGCCTGTTGGTGGGCTACAAATGTGCAATCCCAATAAAACATAAGACACGTGCCCCCAATGGTACCTGTTGCTGGTGCTCATCAGTATGCATGCCCGTTGTGCCCAGAGATGCATACTCCCAATCAGAGAGGGTGATCATGATCCTGCTAGCCCCTCTGTGGCCCAGACAGATTTGGTTCCCACTCCTCAGGCGTCTGACAGTGGAGCCTCTGTGGCCCCTTCCACTTTCGGATCAGTTACTCTCTCAGCAACAGGGAGCTGTGGTCCATCCAAATCTAACATCCTAACATACTAAAATGCCAGCAGAATAGGCCTAATGGTCTTTCGTGTCTGCTCGTTTGGTCAGCCCCCACCCTGGGAGCTGACCTTGCTGCCCTCCTCGCCTTCTCTGGCTTCTCCCTTCCCAGTTCCGGATATTCTCGCTGTACTGGATTTTGCTTCCAGAACCTTCCCTGTACCTGTCCCACCCCCTCTTGAACCCCTCCACCGTCTCTGCCTCCACCAGCCCCTGGGCAGCGATTCCATGGCTCCACCCCTCTCAGTGAAGTAGCACCTCCTCCTTTCTCCCCTGAATCTCCCTCCTCCAGCTTCCACCCATGCCCTCTAGTTGCCTCCTCCTCCTTCCTTCGAAGCACCCTGACTGCTCCTCCCCTATTTAACCCCTTCATGTACCCAAAGACCTCTATCATGTCCCCCCGGTCCCTTCTCTCTTCCAATGTGTACATATTTAGCTCTTTGAGACTCTCCCCATAGGTCCTGTCCTCCAAGCCCCAAATCATTTTGGTTGCCCTCCTCTGGACCTTCTCCAGGAGTTTAATGTCCCTCTTTAAGTGTGGCCTCCAAAACTGCATGCCATACTCGAGGTGCAGCCTCACCAAGCAGTTATACAGAGGGAGTTTCACTTCCCTCCTTCTGAAGGGTGATCCCCCTAGTGATGCATCCCAGCATCCTGTTAGCTTTGGCTGCTGCCCTCCTACAAGTCTCCGAGTTGTTCATCTTGACATCCACCACCACCCTCAGGTCCCTCTCAGCCATCGAGACTTGTAGCATTTCTCCCCAGGGTGTACTCTTGGCCTGGGTTTCTGGCCCCCAGGTGCAGTACCTTGCATTTCCTGCATTGAACCCTCAGCTTCCACTCTCTAGACCATCTTTCCAGAGCCTCAGGTCCCCTGTAGGGCCACCCTCCTCTCCTCCCCATCCACCACCGGCCCCTGTTTTGAGTCATCCAAAGAGACTCATCTCACTCCTGATACCTGTCCTTATGTCAGAGAGTAGGCGTTGAACAGGAGAGCCCAGGACTGATCCCTGTGGGACCCCACTAGTCGACCCTCCTTGGGGATGAGACTATCCACCAACTCGACCCTCTGGGTCCGGTCTTGGAGCCAATTGCCTATCCATCTGATCATCTGGTTCCCCACCCCCATTTCTCCCAGATTATCCAACAGGCCCACGTGAGGAACAGAGTCAAATGCCTTGCTGAAGTCTAGAAAGAGAACGTCCACTGGTCTACCCAGGTCCAAGGCACTCATCACCCAGTCATAGAACTCTACAAGGTTTGTCTGACACGATTTCCCTGGGATGAATCCATGCTCTCTATCATCCAGGCACCCTGACTTATCCAGGTCCCCCCCCAGCCTCTCCTTGACAATGCCCTCCATCACCTTGCTCACCACCGATGTCAGGCTGACAGGCCTGTAGTTCCCTGCCACCTCCCTTGATCCCCCCTTGTGGATAGGCACTATATGCGCCACCTTCCAGTCCTGGGGCACCCACTCTGTCCTCAGGGAGATGGTGAAAAGCCAGCCAGGTTTTGCCAGGACATCCATGAAGTTCCTTCAGCACTCTGGGATGTAATTTATCCGGCCCTGGTGCTTTCTCCATCTTAAGGGACCTGATGGCTTCCCTCACTGTCTCTGCTGTGATTTCCACCTCCGATACCTCTTCTCCCTTCTTAGCCTTCCCTCCTCCTGCCAGTGATGCCTCCCCCTCTCCCCAGCCCCGACGATCAGTAAGGGGCCCCTCTCCTCAGTATCACTGTCTCCTCCCATGTGTAATGCAGCACGCCCATTTACCTTGGTGAAAACTGAGGTAAATTACTCATTTAGTACCTCAGCCTGCTCCCCCAGGTCTTGTGCCCATCTCTCCCCTGTTTTAATCCTGCTAATCTGCCCCTTCACCCTTCATTTTCCCCCAATGTATCTAAAGAACCCCTTGTTCCATCTCCTAATTTCCCTGGCCAGGTTCTGCTCTTTCCTTGCCTTAGCTGCCCTCACCACCCTACTGGTCCTTCTAGCCATCAGCTCGTACTCCCCTCAATCCCTTTCTCTCCTTGAGCACTTGAATTGCCTATAGGCTGCCTTCTTTCCCCTCTACATCCTGGACCTCCCTGGTCCACCAGCAGGGTTTTCGGGCCCTACCGCATTTTCGTCTTACTCTTGTACAGGTGCAGGTAGCATCCTGCACCCCTCTCCTGATGATTTCCCACCTACTGTCAGCGTCCATGTCTGACCCAGTCACATCCAAATGCTCCTTAAGGATCCTTCCCATTTCCTTAAAATCTGCCCCCCGAAGTCGGTTACCTCCGTCTTTGTGCAGCCTTCTACCTCTCCTAGGTCCAGGCAGAACCACACTGTGGCATGGTCACTCCCTGCCAACGGGTCCCTTACATCCAGGCCCCCAATCTGGTCACTGTCTGCCAGGACCTTATCCAGTACCCGTGCCTCCCTGGTCAGTTCCCCAACCTGCTGAGCTAGGAACGTGTCTTGAAAGACATCCAACAACCTCTGTTCCCTGGCCACCGAGGATGTCATAGTCTCCCAGTCTGTTCCTGGCATGTTTAAGTCCCCCAACACCACCACCCTTCCCCTGCCCAACCTGCAGTGTCTCCCAACATCTGCCACCAGACTCTCCTCCAGCTCCTCCGCCAGCGCAGGGGGTCTATACACCACTCCTATTTTTATTCTCTTGCCTCCCTTGTTATCAAGGTATTACAAATCGCCTCCACGGTTCCTCCACCTCCTCTACTCCCCTATGCCAATGCAGTTTTTGACTATTATTCCCCCTCTCCCTTCCTCCCCGTCCTTCCCTGAACATAGTGTAACCCTCCAGGTTCAGGTCCCAGTAATGTCCTGCGGTGGCCCAGGTCTCAGTGACCACTGCCACATCCACCGCTCCCTCAGTTAGCATCGCCTGGAGCTCAGGCACTTTATTGGCCATGCGGCTGGCATTTAGCTGGACTACCTTCCACCCTTTCCCTTTACATCCATTTCCTCTGCTCGTGTTCCCATGGGGATTCCGTTTTCTCCTGGTCTGCACTTTGCCAGTCGGCCTTTTCCCGCATTCTTCCAGCTCCCCAGAGGGGTGGAGACAGAGTCCCTCCTTTATCTATGCTCCCTCTACCTGCATGCTTGGTTTCTTCGGACCTAGCTAAGCTTAGATTTGGAGTATCTGATGAAATAGCCCAAATCTTGGTAGAGGCGTGGAAGCCCACTACCAGGGCCACTTACGCCATGAAATGGACACGCTTTTGTCTTTGGGCCACAGCCAGGAGATTGGACCCTCTGGTCTGTTCGGTCAGCTCTATTCTACAATACCTTTTATCCCTTTCAGAGTCAGGTCTCAGTTACTCCTCCATCAAAGTACACCTGGCCGCTGTTTCCGCCTATCATCACTGCATCCAGGACAGGACAGTGGCTTAACTGGAGGTGGTTAAAACCTTTCTTAAGTGGATCCTGCCTCTCCATCTACCTATCCAGGACCCTGTTCCTCCTTGGGACTTATTGTTTGTTCTGGAAAGACTTACACGTCCCCCTTTTGAACCAGCTATGAGTTGTGAGCTTCGCTACCTCTCCTGGAAGACGTTGCTCTTGGTAGTAGTCACCTCTGCTAGACGCATTTCGGAGCTTCATGCTTTGATGTGTAGAGAGCCTTATCTTATTTTCCATAAGGATAGGGTGGATCTACGCACCAATCCAAAATTCCTTCCGAAGGTTGTCTCGGAGCTCACTCTTAATCAGACGGTTCAGCTTCTGGTTTATTACCTGGAACATTCCAACAGGGGTGAGGCGCTTTTGCACACTCTAGATGTGCACTGTGCTTTGCACAGTTACCTGTCCAGAACTAAGGAGGCCAGGCAATCAGATCAGCTTTTTGTGTCCTTTGCAGACAGGTCCTTCGGGCACCTGGTCACCAAACAGATGCTCTCACACTGGTTGGTCAACTGCATATCCTTCTGTTATGAAAAGGGTGGAAAACCCCTTGTGGGTGCGATCAGGGTGCATTCCACCAGGGCAGTTGTACTTCCTTTGCAATGCTCAAGAGAGTGTCAGCGTCTGACATTTGTGCTGCTGCCACTTGGCAATCCGTTCACACTTTTATCAAGCACTACAGCCTGGATATTGTTTCCAGGCGCTGAGTAGGTTTTGGCCTGGCAGTTCTCCAGAGCCTTATTTCTTGAGAGGTCTCTGTCCCCATGTGTGTTTGCCTCTGCTTTCCTTCTCCCAACAGTTGTCTTAAGTTTTATACCATTTGGAAGTGTGTCTTTATGTTGACTTCCCCTTCCCAAGGGTAGTCTTAAGCTTCATACTTCTTGGGAGCCTTTCTGTATGTTTACCCCCTTCCCTTCCCAAGGGTTGTCTTTAGTTTTATACTGCTTGGGAATCAGGCCTACATGTGTTACCTGCTGCAAGAGCTTCTTCTCGAAGTAAGATAGTACAGTTATGTCAGAACTTACCGTAACAGTAGATCTTTGAGAGAAGCTCTTGCAGCAGGTATGATTTTCCCTCCCTCTTTCCCTCCGGAGTAAGCCTCTCTACTCTGAGCCAAAGTTTAGCCTTCGGTTGCAGGTCATGTTTTGCCCTGAATTCTTTGTGGAGTAGTTTTTATCCACAGCTGCTATTTTTGGCCTGTCATTGGCATACAAGAACTGGAGCACGTGGGGACCGCCTACTGCCTTTATACAGGGGGGACGTTGGGGGCAGAGCTGGTGCTGGATGAGCGGTCCCACGTCGGTACTGCTAGAGAAAAGAATTGCCAAGATCTGCCGCCAGGTGGCATCAGTTCTGCATGTGTTAGTTGCTGCAAGTGCTTCTCTCGAAGATCTGCTGTTACGGTAAGTTCTTACGTAACTGTACTTTTCTGATTTTATCTTCTCATGCTTCTTTTTTTTGAACTCATAGTTATTGATTTTACAATGTAACAGATACAAGTATGGCCCATAGGGCACTGCATTTCCATAATAAAAACATCATCAATGAAGAGACCATATCTTTAACACTCCTAATTTGGTACGTCATGTGGGGGGTTTCAGCTATTAATACATTAGTACATTCCAAAAATAGGTAATTACAAATGCTATTACAGCCATGAGTGGGGAAATTCTTCAGTTAAACTGCCCTATAACACGAAAAGTTTCCACCCCTTTTAATAGGTGTTACTTCCCCAACCTCCTACATTGGAGAAAAAACAAACAGAACATAAGCTCCCTCTCCCCCTTCACATCAATCCACACGATGAGCGATAAAACAAAACTCTCGTTACAGGGCTTGTTAATAACTTCTATGTCCCCAGTACTGCAACTCCATTAATTGTTCTTAGGTCATAGGAACTTTAAACCTTAAACTGATATAACAAGTAAACAGTAAAACTGATCAGGCCAAACATACAATTACAGGGTTGCTAAGCCATGTCACAAAGGACGATTATACTAAGACCCCTCTTATTTAGTGCACCACAGCTGCTGACTTTAATATAAAACATAGAGAAAACAGTTATTCATAACATCACCAGCATACTAAAAATGCACAGTATTATAGAATCAGTGTTTGATTTGTTAAGTGTCCATGTCTGCATTAGTCCTTCTTTCCACTTTTGCTTACTGAATCCTACTCCTCTGAGGTTCAGGTATGTTCTTCCTCCTCTGAATCAGGGTCCGAGTCCCACGCTGAGTAATCCTTCTCAGTCTTAGTGAAGAGTTTGCAGGCCTACATCGGATCCGAAAAATGGCAAGTCTTCACCCCGTAGGCAATCTTGAGACTAGCCGGAATCAGCAGGACGTGATGAACCCCAAGCTGGCGAAGTTTCGATTGAATGCCATCAAAGGCCTTGCAGCGCTGCCTCGTGGCATAGCTCAAGTGAGGGAAAATGTGAATTAGAACTTCCTGCCATTTAGAGAGTCCCTGTTTACATGCCATGGACAGTACATAGTCCCTTTCCTTCACTAAACTTAAAACGACCAAAACTGCTCGTGATGATGGGTGAGCAGAGTCCAGGTGTAATCAGGCCCCTCTGGCGTTCACTCTGTAGGCCCGTAGCACAGAGATTGGGGAGTCAAGGTGCAGGAAATCAGGGAGCCATTGCTCAATGAAGCTGTCTGATGCATCACCCTCCGATTCCTGTGGTTTGCCCAAAATTCTAATTGGGATGCCCCTGCCCCATTTTCTAGAGTTTCCAAACATCGACGAAGCAGGGTGTTCTCTTTAACCATACCAGTTGTTGCCACCAGCACCATTTCTGCCATTTTACTTGCCCCTTGAGCTGACTCATCCACCAGTTGTAGTTTTGTTTCTGCCACCTGAATCCTAGCGGTAAAGGCATCCACTTTTTATCGATCGCTTGGATTGCTTTGAGTAATGCAGCATTACAGGGTTGGGTAGAAGTAGCATCCAGAGGATCCTTTGCTTTATCAGGGCCTGCTCGGGAGTCTCTCTGCTTAGCTGTGTCTCCTCCCTTCGTTGTTTTGGGTGACCCATTGCTCAAAACTGGGCAAATGATATATGTCTGCAATCCTCCGGAGTTCAGCAGTCCAATTATAGCCTGTTAGAGTAATAAAAGTTCACTTTTAATGATGTAATTTGCCAATCAAAGGTAAATCAGTGCAGAGCTGTAGGAGAGTGCTGCTTTCCATCTCGGCTGCTAACCACGCCCCCCCCATGCTTCTCTTATTGCATCTAGTGGCCCTCTAGGTTGTCTACCATACAGCATTTCAAATGGTGAAAAACCTGTTGATGCCTGTGGCACTTCTCTGTAAGCAAAAAGCAGGTAAGGTAAGGATTGGTCCCAGTCTTTCCCTTCCCCTTTTACAAACCTTTTTAACATACAAACATATGAAATTTGCCAGCAGATGACGGCCTAGTGGTCTATCAAGTCTGCTCAAATGTGCACCTAGCACCCCTTATTCTGCAGCTGCCCATCCATTGACCCTCCCTCTTGCCCTGTCCCAGCCCCTTTTGAAGCAGTCTACTGTTCTAGCGGATACCACTTCTGCCGGTAACGCACTCCACCCAGCTACAACCCTGTCTGTGAAAAAGTGTCTCATTATCTCCCTCCTGAATCTTCCTCCCTCAAGTCTCATATCATGGCCCTGGGTGTCCCCCCCCCTTACTTTAAACAGACCCTCCATACTTGTCTTGTACATGCATTTTAGGGTTTGATTGAAACGCTCCATAAGACCGTCTGTCTGAGGGTGGTAAGGGGAGGTTCTTATGGCAGTGATATCTAGCAGTCAGTACAGCTCCTTCAGTAATGCAGCACCAAAATTACTACCCTGATCAGTAAACATTTCTTTTGGTATGCCCACTCTGCAGAAAATTTTGGCAGGCTCTGCTGCCACTTTTGGGGCTGTGATAGAACTGCTTTTGGTACTGAGTAGCATAGTCACATACTACCAAAATGAATTGATTACCCTTTTTATTTTTGTCTAAGGGGCCTACCATATCCATTGCAATTTTCTCAAAAGGCACATCTATCAAGTGGTGCCTTGTCTTTTTTAGTCACTGGGGCTACTTTCTGACACTCAGCACAAGAACTACAATAGGTAGCAACATCTTCATGAATTCCAGGCCAGTAAAATCTGTACAGCAATCTGGCAAGGGTGTGATCTTTCCCTGAGTGACCGGCCATAGGACTATCATGTGCTATCTGTAACAACTCAGATCTATACTTTTGTGGTATAACCAGTTGTTCCATCTGGTCCTGTGTCTGAGGTTTAACCCAAACTCTGTACAGTAGCCCATTACATTTTTTAAACATTGGTTTATCCAGTTTTGGTTTCACCCCCAGCTGCTTAAAATAACCCTGGAGAGAAACATTGTTAGCTTGTTCTGAAAGAAAATCACAATCAGTGATCCATTTAGTTTCATCATTTTCGTATGTTAACCCCTTATGGTCATCAGTCTTTTGTTGCCACCATTTCTTCAGGTGTCGTCTTTCTTTTCTAGATTTCTAGATCTTGGAGCTGTGCTCAAACAAGTCCAAATCCAAATCAGCAAAAGGAAAAGAGTCCCCACCATCTGAGATTTTCTTTGCCCAAGCTCTTGTCACCACAGCTGCTGAAACATCAGGATTTATTTCCTCTTTGATTAAAGGGAAACATCCATGTCCTCCTAACAGCAGTACGGGATCCCTATAATCTTCAGTCTTACAATCGCAATGCAACCCAACTAGAAAAACAAGATCTTACTTGCAATTTTTTACTTTTAATCCACACAGCTGTTCCTCCTCCATTTTCCACGCTGCTTGGCCCCATAGGGAGTACTTCCGACTTCCACTGCACCTTAAGTGATGTTTTGTATGGGGATGTAATCATTTGTCAGTTTGCATTGTGTTTGTGTAATGTTCTACATTTCCTCGTTTCTTAATCTTGTGTGTGCAAGTGAATAAATGACAGATGCCATTAAATAAATGGTATACTGATCTCCCCAGCATGATTTCTAACATTGTCCACCCCATTATACATTTCTGCGCAGTGTCAATAGTTGTTGTCAGTTTGCAGCCCTACACAGTAATAGTGAAAGTGTCTAGTGCCCTACTTCAGTGTATTCATTGGAAATATTACATTCTATGCAGTTTATGCCATGAGAGTTATGATTGAAACCTCCTTCTGAACTATCGAGCCATGTTTCGTATATTGACGGTCGTATCACGGTGCTCCATGATGGAATTACAGAGCTACTGAATTGTCAAACCAGCATCGGCGTATGCTTTTAGAACCTCTCCCATTCCTAACACAAATTAATTAGAGCAACTTGGTTAACTCCTGCTATATTTCAGGTGATAGCATATACAGTACTGCCACATAGAAAAGTTGTCGCAAGCTGTCCTCTAATTAAATAGAGCAAATAGATCATTACAAGCAGGGACCTGCTACTGATATGTGGCAGGCTAGAAAATTATGAAATAAAGAATGCGAGGTTCTTGTTTAGAAATTATCTGTATGGTAAACCTACCTCTCATACAGCTACAGTCAGGCCAACACAACAGCACCCGATCAAAAACAAAAATACAGAAAAGCAAAGAGACGGAGTAAGAAAGACACTGTATCTGACATGAAAAGCTGCCTAAACCAACTGGAATTTGCAGGCTAATGCAATCCTGCAAGACAGCAAAGGCTGGGACATCGTGAGATCACAAATGGAAGCAAAATGTCGCTATGAATAAAAATATAATTTAAACGGCAGTTTGCCATATTGTAAACAGTGAAACAGGGAGAGAATCTGACAATGGTGGTGGCAGAGACGGGCGCAACCCTCCATGTTTGAGCACAGCCAGTTAGCTTCTGCAACTAACATAATGAGACTGAAATTGACAAGCATACCAAGGACAACTAAATCTGGGGTTCCAGTTTTCAAAGGCAGAAAGACTTCCCTCACAAAAAAAAAAATCAATCTTTGACCTTGTACAGATGTTGACTATAAATAGCTGCCTTGGCTGGGCTGAAAGTCTGCCTGGTTAGGACATGCCACGTATGAAAAAATTATCATCCTAGGGTCCATACACAACTGTTTCCAGCCATTCTGCCTCACAGCCCCCCAAAAACTGCAAGATGCAAAATGCGCGAAACTATTTCTGGGCAACTTGGGAGGTTCCAACTGTAGCTACAAAGTTTGCAGTGTTTCCTTAATGGATTCACGAATGGGGGTCCCCTCCCTGTTCTTGTGTCTGAGACCCCCATCCTTCTGTTGCACTCCTACATTTCAATTACATGTCCTGGTGGCCAGTATCGCCAGACATCAGGGCCACAAAGCGATAAAAGAAAGGGGAAGAAACAATTGGAAATGGAAAAGTACAGAGAGGAAGAAAAAGAGAACAAGGACCCACAGCAAGAACAACAGACACATGCACACGTCTGATTTTTTCTGCAAACAGGCAGAATAAAGGGATTTCGATTTTCAGGAAAAGCCGAGCTGGAATGCTATGGTGTTTCCCATATATAAGTCAGATACTCAAGTTGAAATGCATACCCAATAAATACTGCAAACCAAGCCAATGGCATTGCCTGCCTTTGTGAACCTGTATGCTGCAGAACTGGATGGGTGTGGGGTAGGAGACTTGGGGATCATTTCCTCTCTGTGGCTTCGGACTCTGGCTAGGAAAATACATGATTGGGAAGGGTGGACTTACCAGCACTGGAGGTAGAAGGTGATCAGGCAGTGGTCCCAGCAGAGCAGGTCGCCCCCTCCTTGCAGCTGTTGCAGATGTCATAGTTGATGGTCTGAGCACTTCTACCAGGCGCCTTCTCGGGCTTTCGACTCGGGTCCCGTGGTGACATTCAGCAGCAACAGGGAAGTCTTGCTGTAATATCATTTGTCATCGAATAGCACCCCCTATACTATGTATGTGGCAGGTCCTAACCAGGCAACAAGCTTGGCTCTGCACCTTTATTGCATACACCGTAAGCTGAAAATAATTCCTGTACCTACTGTATGTGTTGGGGAATGTATAGACGTAGTAATATATGGTTTCTGCATTTAGCAAATTTGGATAATGAGTAAAAACGCAGCTCTCCTCTACACCTCTGATGGGTAGTCCAATCGGGAGAGACGGAGCATCAGTAGCAGCCAGCATGGGCATGTGCTGTTCCCAATGTTTGTTATAGTCATGTCCGATGTATGCTTACATGTAGATGAATATCACAAAAAAAAGGTCATATTTTTCCAACATAATTTGTTACCACGATCTCAACTCGGGGACATTACATAGGGAGTGAATGTATTTTTATCCAGCTTGTCAGGATAGCTTGCAAGAGCAGAATTTGGATTACTATGTGCTGACCAGAAGGACTGCAGCACCTAAAACAGAAGTGTTATGAACACACAGTGATGGACCATGTGATGTGTGACTATCTCGATCGCAATGTGGTCTCAATCACACTCATTACACTGAACAAGATGTGCCAGAAATCACCCTCCCCTCCCAATTGTTTAACCAGGAGTGGCGCACTAAGCTGAAAGCTTGTTTACAGGTGCGACCTGGGAGCAAAGGGAAGTTAAGCGACTTGCTCAGAGTCACACAGTATGCAAGTGGAGGCTGTGGGATTCAAACCCAGGTCTCCCGATTTGCAGCTCAGAGCCTTAAACCACTGCACTATACTGCCTCCTAATATTATTGTAAGGTGTCCTGTTCTGGTGATTGATTCTTCCAGAGGCTGTCTTCATGGCAAGTGTGCACCTCTTTGCCCCTGACTGAACCCGTAGAAACGTGCCGGCAGTAGTAGTAGTAGTACGGGTGCACGTGGGGCACCCCTTATCTCATTGTGGTCACCCACTGGTGGTCACAAGGAGTCTGGCTGTATTGCATTGAATGCCCATGCCTCACTGTTACTACACTGCAAGACATGAAAAGCACTGTACATGGACCACCAAAATGTTTACCCTGCGTCACAGGTGGCAGGACTGTGCCATGGTCAACGTCCATCACACCTGTGCCACTTCTTGCATAACTGGAGCAGTTTCAGCCTTTGTAATGGCAGCTGTCACTAATACCACAGTGTTCTGCGTGCCTACATGCTGCAAGGCAGCATGCGCTATTAGCGCAGCAGTGCAGCTGTTTATGATGGCCCTGTAACTCTGCAGTGAACCCCTTCTGTGATGCAGCTGCTACCAGCAAAAGGTAGCCGGTAGCATGGCTTGTTGTCCTGTATATGGATACTGGGTGGAGGCAAGGGATATGGCCGCACCTGAGCTGCATGCCCCCTTGTGAACCACAGGGCTCTATACTCGGTCCACTCCTCTTCTCACTATTTATCAACAACCTGCCCAACGTAATAACATCAGGCAACTCTCTACTTTATGCTGATGATCTTGTTATATATGCTCACTCTGACAACATCTCCCACCTGAATGCCACTCTGTCATCAGCTTTCCACCTGGCACAACACTGGCTTGATGCGCATCGCCTTATACTCAATGCTAGCAAGACTAAGGCCATGCTCTTTGGATCAAATCATAAGCTTAGAACCTGCACATCTTCACTTAAAATTCCTGATATTAATGGAACCCCCCCTTGAGATTGTAAGTTCTTTCCGCTATCTTGGAATACAGCTTGACCAAAACCTCGACCTGAAGCAGCATATCCACGAGTCGTGTAAGAATGTCAACTGTAAGCTGGGTGCTGCCTACAGGATGAATTATATGCTCACACCCTGCCAAACTTGCTATTGCCAGGGTATCCATTACCACTCTGTCCTATTGTGCTCCTATCCTCACAATGGCAAACAAAACTGTTCTACAGAAATGGGACACCACCTACAATAATGTCTGTAGATATGCAGCTAAAGCACCGCGTCTGACGCTTTCCTGCCAACTCTGTAAAGAGTTGGCTGGCTATCCCCATCCTCCACGAGGCAATATTACCTCTGCAGCCTATCAGACTCCATAATCAGAGTGGCGAAACCAGCCACACTGTCTGAACTACTTCAACCTGTGATCCCATCAGCGTGACCTGAGGGTCATCAGACAAGTCTTTTTATCAGTTCCCTCTGCCATTACTTCCAAGGGTGCTGGCGCTTTCAGGTGCGCTGCCCCTCATGCTTGGAACTTGCTGCCTATGGACCTGAGAAGTGCCCCCACACCTAGCTTTCAGCGTGGACTCTGGCCTCACTTCTACTCTATGGACCGTTGCATTTGCTTTGATCCTACTTAAACTTTGAAACCTGTCTAAGTCAATCCTCCCTTTCCATATATTCACTAGCCTACCTCCCTTTGATTGCTCTGTCATTTTGTTTGTCTGCTTGCACTTTAATGAACTGTTTACAAGTCTGCCTGCACTTTAATGTAATGTTTACAAACTTTTCTGTATGGTCACTCTATTCTAATCATGCTGCTATAAATTGTCTTAAGACTGCCTAATTGCCTTAATTCTATAATATGTATAGTATCCTGACTTGATCATATTATTATGCTGCATATCTAACATTGCTTCATCTCTCTGACTTTGTGTATAATTCAGACATAATCCTACTTTTGTTTGATCCTTTGTCCGTTCTACTGTGTTGCACTAAACTATATGATTTACTTAATGTTAGTGGGTACTGGTCCTTCTTGCTTCCCTCTCCACTCCCCGCTCGCTCCTCACCCCCTCACAGTCCTGCCGGGTCTCAGTTCCAGAGCCCTGGCTCTTTTGCGCCTTTTCCCGCTAAAGCCGTAGTTAGCCGTACTTTGCCGTAGGCGCCTCAGAGCCTGCTGAGTTTTAGTTCCATGGCCCGGGTCTTTTTGCTTTTTCCGCTAAAGCCGTAACTTCGCATGTTCTTTGCCGTAAGTGATTCAGTTTGGCTGCCTCCCTGTTCCAGTTCCATAGCGATGGGTCCTTTTGTGCCTTTCCGCTAATGCCGCACTTTGCCACCGTATGCCCTCAGGCTGGCCGCACCCCACCACTGTGGTCGCGCTCACAGCCTGGGTGCAGAACCCTGCTATCCCCTGCTTTCCTGCTGGTCCATGGCCTTCCTACTGTCCCTTCTTCCCTCAGCTCCCCTTGCCCTCCTCCTCCTATACCTTCTGCCATCCCACCTACTATAGTCCCTTAACCTCTGGTTCATCCTCTCGCCTTTTCCTTACCACTCCTCTCCCTACCTGCTGACCATCCCCTCCCTGCTCTATCGTCCCTCGGTTCCACAAGCCTGGCTACGTATCTCTGCCCAACACACATGAGCCCGTTGGCTTAATTTTCCCTGTCTTTTCTGCCGATGCCTTCACCTTCAATCAGTTTCACACCTCCTTGCCTGCTTAAATCCCACCTCCCCTTCCCTTTCCTCTCCTCTCCCTCTAAGGTGAGCTCCCCCCAGTACCCTCTGCCTATTGAAACTGTATGCCTGCCTTTGAAATGGTATGTCTGTCCTTGTACCAATGTACCTTTGCCTGTATTGTGTTAAACCTAAACTGTCCTATTTTGTACTGTAACTGTGTCTCCCGGGTCGTGCCTGAAAATAGTCACCTGTTGGCTAGTGCACCTACCCGGTTAACAAAAACTAAATAAATTTTCATCGCTTGATGCCACACCACTGTGAACATTTCAGTACAATTCATCACCAACTTGTTCAAACCTGGATGGCCACTGTGTATCACAGGATCGGATGTAGCAAGTCATGGATTCTATTTTCTCACATTTCATGGCCAACAATTTTCATTTACTTTATCCTGTAATGCACAGTGAAGCACACCAGGATGAAGCGCAATGTCACAGGTTACTGCAGGAAAAATGGATCAAGTCACATCGAAATTACATTGTTTGCCACGGTATCTCCAATGCAGAATTCTGCAGCGCTGTGTATCATCCTGCTGTACTTCACTGTAAGCCACAACGCATCGCATTATGTTACCTGGGGTATATCGCCTGTTTTTTTCCCTCCTGGTATACACTTCTGTAAGCGGTGCCGCCAAGTACTGGCAACAGACTCAAAATGACCACAAAAATATTGCCACAAGTACAAAATCATTCACGCTGTTACAATGTGAGTAGAATTCATGGGTAAGCTATTTATTGGGTGCACAGGAGCAAGAAGAGAATGAGAGAAGGAAAGGCAAAAGGAAGAAAACAGGAAGTATTAACAACTGAAACAATAAGCTCCTTACAATTTCAAAATGTTATCATGAAGTTTTAGGCTATATTTACACTAACAACACTCTGTATGGCACCTGCAGTGCATCATGCGAATACATGCCACAGTATCTGTTGACTGTCTGTATGGAACCCATGATATACATACATTCCCAGGTACACTGGCACATACACTTTTCAGTATGTGGTACTGTGAGCACACTTGTGATGACCGTATGCACAAAAGTCTCACTTGAAGTGTGAACAATGCTTCTCAATCACTTCAGCCCTAGGTGGGCACTTGGTACGCGCAATGTTCTGTGGAAGGTTTCTACGTGGGAGTGGTGTTGGTGAATGTCCTTTTTCACGGCTCTCCAGCACTGCTTCCATCAGTCTCCTTGGTGTTTTATGGTTCTTACTTGCACGTACACATTTGGCAACCAATCTTTTTTGATTCTTTGGGTGCACGATACGAAATCAGTTAATCCCATCTGCTGTCACCGCCTCCTGCCGATCAACATTTTCATTGTGATCCATTGCCACGAGCTGCTGCCTTGCCACCATTCCATCAGAACTAGTATTGACGCTTGGGGCAGTATTTTAGAAGAAGGGAATGGAACACCTCCAGCCCACCAGTGTGACAAAATCTTGTTACTTTGCCCAGATCCTTTATAAATTTTTTGTTGAAAATTACCAATCTCACTGCTGCATATTCTGCCAGTGTTGGCTTCAACCACATTTTCCTGGCTTTCTCATCAGCTGTCAGCGTGGCATGTGCACACCAGTGGAACCTCCTGTTTCCTGACCACTTATGTTTTCCCACAATATGATGGGCAACAGAGGCGACCATCTCCCTTAACAGGACCTCATCTTCATTGCATGATGCACTAGCCCACCACAGTTGGTTGCTTCTGGATGAGATCCATGGCACAAGTTCTCCACACTCTTTCTTCTTTGCCTTTATGAATAATTTTGATTTTTAAGCCACTTTGCGAGGTGCCACACATAAAACTGATGTTCAATTTGATGATCAGGAGTATATTTTTTATTCTTTAATGCATTGATCTGAACATGTCGGTCTGTTGCAACAGTCTTTATTTGCACTCTCTGCTGTATCAAACTAGTGATGCATCTTTGGAGCCCCTCTTTCTCCATGTTTGTGGAGTTTGCCACCTTGGTAACCTGCACAATAGCAAAATCCACAGTTTTACCCGTGTCATCAGAGGAAACATGAGAAAGAATTTCTTCACAGAATGGGTGGTGGACAAGTGGAACACCCTGCCAGAGGAAGTGGTGGGGGCTGAAACAATCACGGGATTTAAGAATGCATGGGATAGACATAAAGGAATTCTAGAGGTCAGGGGTAAGGGGAAATAGACTTCTAGGAAAACAAACTGAACTTACAAGCTCAAATGGGCAGACTAGGTGGGCCATAGGCCCTTATCTGCCGACACTGTCTATGTATCTATGTTCCATCATAGTGTAGCTGCAGTATTGTGCAGAAAAAACGGGTGAGTCGCATCTTCTGTCCCCGCACAATGTGAGATTTGGGAGTGATTTCAAGGATTCAATCACTGATGATTGCTGATGTTGCCACTCTTTGTTGATGGTGGGGAATTAGTACTTCTTCTGTATGTGGTTGTATGTCTGGTGGCTCATGAACTTAAGGTTCAGTATTTCTGCAAAGTACTGCAGCCTCTGAAATGTGTTCCCACTAAAAAAGATTGCGGCAGACACCTCCAAATTTCCTGCTGGCATCCACATCAAATTGGGCTGACTTGACCAGTCCACACGGTGGCCTTTCTGGCAGGCCAGTGACACTGTCATCATTGTTCCTCGACAGCGGAAGGTCTTCCCCATAGCAGGACTCCCACGCAGGAAGCAGAAGCAGAACAGCTCATCCAATTGTGAGATATACACTACACATTTGTTGAAAGAGGTTCCATTTTCATCCAGTTCGTCTTCGGAGTCAGAAGCATCAGAATTACTTTCATCTGACTCAGGAACATAATTGCTGTCCATATCGGGGTCATCAGTGTCTTCCTCATCAGCATCATCATCATCATCACTATTGCTATCACCATCGTAACCGCCGTGATCCTCTTTCTTGTTGCTGCTCTCTGTTGTATGTTGAGTGCACTGATTGTTGCTCATCTCTGGAAGTGGTGAAGCCCCTATTCCATCCATGTGATGTTTGTTGTTGACACCTCTGGCAGCACATGCATGGTCATGGTTAATTGTTTCTGCCGTTCCATAGAAATTGAATTCGTACTCTGGCCATTGCATTCCTTAATCCATTCCAGATTTGCCGGTGGCTTGCGTGCATTGCTCCACACTGTGTTTGTGAGCTTGTGCTAAGCAACCGAGTGTCTTTGGTTTGGGTGCCTGTTGTCCTGTAGGATGTGTTGTTCTTGCAGTGCAGACAGCAATTGACAACCTGAAACAAAAAGAAAGAAATGAAGTTACTTGGAGGGCATTAAGAAGGGGGAGAAGGACTTCTTCAGGTACATCAGGGAGAAAAGGAACTGTAAGGACAACATAGTAAGGATTAAGAAGGAGGGGGGGGTTGGGTGGAAGCAGGGGGCAATAAGGCAGAAGCATTAAATTATTACTTCTTCTCAATATTTGCGAGAGCAGAGTTCTGGAGGGTTTGAGACCACTGAGGGCGGACAAAGCACAAGGCCCAGGCTGCATCCACCCCAGAGTACTGAAGGAGCTGGCAGAGGTCCTTGCGGGACCTTTAGCAGACCTATTTAATGCCTCACTACACTCAGGGTGTGTACCTTAGGATTGGAAGATGGCTCATGTGGTGATCCTCCACAAGAGTGGCCCCAAGGATGAACAGAGGAACTACAGACCGGTGAGCCTAACATCCGTCGTAGGTAAGCTGATGCAGACTATCCTGAAGGAGAGGTTGGTGGCCCTCCTGGAGGGCAAAGGACTACAGGACAGCAGACAGCATGGCTTCATACGTGGCACAACCTGCCATACCAACCAGGTGTTGTGCAGCTAGCGAAGACAGAGGAGGAGGAGGAGAAGGATCTGGGGGTGCTCATTACAGGGTCAATGAACAACTCGGCACAATGTAGGAAGGCAGCTGCAAAGGCCAACAAAATTCTTGGTTGCATTGCAAGGGGTATATCCTCGGGGAGGAGCGAGGTGATTCTGCCACTGTATAGGTCATTAGTTAGACTGCACATGGAGTACTGCGTGCAGTACTTGTGCCCATATCTGAAAAGGGACATTAAGTTACTGGAGGCGATGCAGCACAGGGTGACAAAGATGATCAAGGGGCTGGGGGAATTACCATATGAGAGGAGGCTGAGGGAGTTGAACATGTACTCCCTGGATGACAGGAGAGACGGGGAGACATGACTGAAACCTAAAAGTACATGAAAGGATTAAACAAGACAGGTACAGAGGTGTGTGCAAAGTAAGGGAGGGGAGGGACACCCGGGGTCATGATATGAGACTGGAGGGAGAAAGGTTCAGGAGGGAGATGAGGAGACACTTTTTTTACAGAGAGGGTGGTAGCTGGGTGGAATGCGTTACCGGCAGAAGTGGTATCCAGTAGAACAGTGGGCTGCTTCAAAAGGGGCTGGGACAGGACAAGGGGGAGGGTCACTGGAGGTCAAGGGTGGGAGGGAGGTACAGCTGCAGAATAAGGGGTGCTAGCTGCACATTCGGGCAGACTTTATAGACCTCTAGGCCTTTATCTGCTGGCAAATTTCATATGTACGTATATTCGTATGTTTGTATGTTTCTGAGTGTGTGGCACAGCCCACAAGCATACACTCTAGGAAGACCATGGTTTGGTGTGTGGAAGTCACAATACTACATGACACCTCTTACAACACTTGCACTGGTAATGTGTTCCACCATGCCACCACCCTCTTCATGAACAAGGGTCTTCTCATCTCACTCCTAAACCTACCCATCCTCCAAAGTAACACTATGGCCCCTAGTGTGCCGCCCTTCCCTTAAGTTGAACACCCTCCCCAAGTGAGAGTCCTGTTTATACCGTTCATGTACTTGAATGTCTCAGTCATATCCCCCCGTCTCTGCTCTCCTCTGGCGTGTACATTGACCATACACTCAGTCCACTCTCCTATGACAATTCTCCCAGAGCATGTACCATCTTTGTCACTCTATGCTCCACGTTGCACCCCCTCTGGTAACTTAATGTCCCTCTTTAGGTAGGGTGCCAGAACTGCACCCAGTACTCCAAGTGTGGCCCAACCAGAGAATTATAGAATCGCAAAATCACCTACCCATGCCTTTATGGTATACACCGTTATCAGCCTCAACAGATCATTTTACTGCCACATCTCATATAGCTCTACCCCCCCAACTGATAGCTCCTCTTGGATTTGTTGCCCCTAAATGCAGCACATGGCAGTAAATGAAGCAGGAATGTACAATCCAAGATGTTGTTCTGGACAATTGGATCATTGCTTCTGTGTGAATTACTGGGGCCACCTCAGCAGGTTGATATTGCATATACCTAGCATCCCACACCCCCCGCCCCCCGAGTCCTGATTGTATTTAACAAAGGGTCATTAATGCCAGGGGTGATAACCAATTGAAGTGTTTGCTGCAAAGTAAATGATATGCCATGTATAGATACTGGTAATCTATGGTGGGGGGTGCCAACTAGTAAAACGTGGCGTGACTGTCACACTACTAACTGAACTGCGATCGTGCTGGACAGCCTGGTAGTGGGAGACTAGGTTGTATGGTGGGTTAGCAACACGAGCATTCATACACTGCAACCTGTAACAGGCTGGGCAGCCAAGAAGGGGTGTAACATGGTTAAACATGAGTATTGTACTAAAGCTATGGAGTGTGGCTGCTGGCAGTCAGTGTCCAGAAATGGGTGCCGCAAGGATCTAGTGTGTCACTGCATGGGTGGTGTATGCATTGTGATCGACTGTCCACATATGTAGTATTGTCACGCTGTGAGAACACATTCTGGAATGCACTGCTAGGACAACAGGGGCATGCCTCGGGAGAGATGAGCGTGAAGAAAACACAGGTGCTGACAGAGATCTAGTAGGGCCGCAGGGTTTCACACTGGTAAGAGAAAACGGGCAGAATGGATGGGCATCGTTGTACATATATTAGCATTGTTTCTGATGCTTCTTTGTTCCGTGAACATGCACCCTGAGAACCACCCCCCGACACCCACTCACAAGCTGCCAGCATGGGCACATTCTTCGCCATTTAAATTTGTATAGAAAATGCAACATTCCGCTGCACAAAGTATTGATTTACTAGTCACATTGTGCATCTTTAGACTGACATGCACTTGCTAGCAACCATGGCAATTAATGCACTAGTGGGTTTAATAATATGTTCCGTACCTGTTCTGCTGACAACAACGCAATGTCTTCATAGGCAGAGATTGGCACATCCAGTGGAGTGGCTGCACCACTGTCTTTGGAAGAGGGTAGCAGGGCATCAATGATCTGTTCAGAAGGATGCAAAAGAAACTGTGATAGATGTTCCCTTCCATAAAAGAATGGCCACTTACGTTGCTCTAACGATTCATTTCCATGAGTGATGCCGTGTCGATGTGTGTTTCTATACTGACTGCTCCATGTTGCTGTGCCTCCTGTCTTCGCTCACTACATATTCTGCGATTCTTCGGTGTGGATTGATTGTGCGGGAAAATAGTGGGACAGGCATCACTCCTCAGTTTACGTTTACGCCTCTCATTCATCAACTCCGCCTACAAGATTGAAAAAAAACCCAGCTATGTTTAGAAACCCATGGATAAACACACAAACAACAGCATACTACCCACACAGTCATAGTCATATGCAGTGTCAACGGCTCAGCAGGTAGCACACTTGCCGCTGAGGCCGGGAGATCAGAAGGCTGTGGGTTCTATCCCCACACCAGGCACTTGGGTTAATATCCCAATACTGGCACTATAGTGCAGCATGAGGGGGGGGGTGCTGTACTCCTGAGGTGCTGTCCTTTGGATGAGATGTTAAACCGAGGTCCCATCTGCCTGTTCTGGTGGTAGTTCAGGTGGATGTTAAAGATCCCATGGCACTTCTCGAGAAGAGTAGGTGAATTTCACTGGTGCCCTGGCCAAATTTCCCCCATTCTCTCAAAATACCATCAACAGCTTAATATGGTTCAAGGTCAGTAGGTCCTCTGTACCCCCCCTCCCCCAGGTCGTGCCTGAAAATATGCAGACTTTGTCTTGTGCACTTACCTGGTCAACAAAAACGAAATAAATAAAAGTAATAAATATCTATACACACTAATGCACAGCACCCAACAACATAGGGGAGCAGTACATATCAGCACAGACAAACAGATAAGGGGTGTAACGGATTATTTAAATGCGAGGTTTAGGGAGAAAGGGGAAATTGTTTAACCAGGAAAGGCCCACTAAGCCGAAGCTTGTTTCCATGTGCGACCTGGGAGCACAAGGGAAGTTAAGTGACTTGCTTAGGGTCGCACAGTACGCAAGTGGGGGATGTGGGATTTAAACCCCGGTCTCAAGGCAGGGAAACAGTGTGACAAGGCAGCAGGTAAAGCAAATAGGATGCTGGGATGCATCGGCAGGGGCATCACCAGCAGGAAAAGGGAGGTCATAATTCCACTATACAAGACACTAGTGAGGCCGCACCTGGAGTACACTGTGCAGTTCTGGAGACCTTACCTACGTAAGGACATAGACAGGTAGAGAAGGTTCAGAGGAGGGCAACAAAGATGGTGCATGGATTGCATCACAAGTCCTATGAGGACAGGTTGAAGGCACTGAACATGTACTCCTGGAGGAGAGGAGGAGAGAGGGATATGATAGAGACATACAAGTATCTTACAGGGAGGAACAGGTGCAGGAATGCACTATTTTTAAGCGAAAAGATGTTCCAGGACTAGAGGGCATGGGATGAAGTTGGAGGAGGACGATTCAGAGGAAGCGTGAGGAAGAATTTCTTCACAGAACGGGTGGTGGACAAGTGGAACACCCTGCCAGAGGAAGTGGTGGGGGCTGAAACAATCACGGGATTTAAGAATGCATGGGATAGACATAAAGGAATTCTGGAGGTCAGGGGTAAGGGGCAGCAGACTTCCTGGAAAACATAAACTGAACTTACAAACTTAAATGGGCAGACTGGGTGGGCCATAGGCCCTTATCTGCCGACACTGTCTATGTATCTATGTATGGTCTGCTGGATGTCACCAGATTTGCAGCTCAGAGCCTTAAACCACTATGCTATACTGCCTCCTTTACATGATTTACTACCACTATACTTTTACGTTTGTTGGTACATGTCCAAACATTGGCAGCAGCATTCAGTGTTGCCAGCCTTGGCTCCACATATTGACAGACTGTCAGCAGTAGAGATGGCATAGTCAAAATTTCAACTTCCCAGCATTCCTTGCAAGGGTGGTGGAGACAGGAAATACCTGCCACTGGTGTGTGGGTTCCACCAGGGATGGCACAGGAATAGGCATTGGTGCAGCCAACATGCGGTGAGCCTCACACTGTGTCTTCAGCCAGACGCTGATACATGCAGGAAAAAATGGGCCGACTATATGGGTGTCAAGCAGGCAGGGGCGGGCTGTACTCAGATGGCATAGCAACATCCACACAGTGATGTACCGCACATGGAACACATCCGGATGAGACCAAAGGTCAGGTGCCAGACTGGCAAGGCAAATGTCGCCATGCGACTAACTGTGCTGAGTACTGCAGGTCCTGTGGGCACAAACAGGGGAACACTAGGGTGTCAATCGCCCCCGTGCTGGTGAGCACATATGTGTGCCTGGGGATAGTATGGGCTGACAGTGCATTGGTCAGTGCACCATGCTTGGTGACACACTGATTGACAAAAACATCATTGTGAAACAGGAGTATGTTTGACTTTTCCTGTCTGACACTTAAAAAAAACCAAAAAAACTCTTTTTAGCAGGCAAGGTTGCCTCAGTGTGCCGTATGACCAGGTGCCATTAGCAGCCAATTCACAGGAGCAGTTATCACAAACACGCTGATAAGGTGCACATATTGTACTCAATGGGAGCTATTATCAGATCATTGTTGGAGAATGCAAGCAAGTCTCCAGTGTCCCTTTCATAGTAAAGTATGCTGTTATCACCTTGCATTTGGACAGCAGAAGAAATTTGTATCGTTCATAAATCCAGAGAAAAGCAGTTTCATTAATTATTTTTCAGTGTGCAAGTCTCCTGTATCCCCAACGCATCTTTTGTTAGTACGCTAGGGCAAACGGCTGGGCTGCCTAGAAACGTCCAGGTGGACCCCTGTAGTGTGGCACAAGAGACTGCAAAGCATCACAGTGGACATCACCGTTATGCCAATCACCTGTGCAACAACCACATATGCAACACATCATTCTGGCTATGTTGCTCCATCGTATATGCACACACACCACACACACACACACACACACACACACACACACTCACTCAAACAAACATATGCACAGCGGCACACATCAACACAATACACCACGCCAAGCACTACAACATGGACAACGAAAGCAAGCATTTGCATGCTAGGTGATGGTTTGGCACGGTAGAAAATGGCCCCGTACATGCTGCCCCATTATGTTTACATACTGACTGGCCAGTGAGTCACACCGAGCTGCAAGGTGGCAGCGTGGGGCACTTATGTTCAGAAGAGAAACAAGCAGTGAAGCTGTCTGACTCAGCCATGGTGAAAGACATAAGTGCACACTCTGTCATAGACCTGAAACACTGTGTACACCAGCACTCTGTACACAACATCCCTCAAAAGTACAGCATTTGGGTCCTAGCACCATTGTGTCTGCTCATAAGTAACTCCATGCACCCATAACAAGCCTATCATTACTACCTCAAGGTTCAGCAACAGACACAGATATAAGGGTGGTTTATAGGAATAAAAACAAAATTGCTTTCATACTGTGATTGGCGTCTTATGCTAGGGCTTGAAACACACTACACACTACACACTGCACACTATGCCTTGAAAGACTAGCAAGACATGCGTGATAATTTTGCCCATGGTGCATCAAAGGATGGCATAATATGCTACTATCCGTGATTTTTCACAATGCACATAACTCAACTAGGGTCCAATTGTTTTTAAAAAAGATGTTTCCCCCACGATGTCTTCCATCGACATACTACAGTACTGCTGCATCTCTCATTGCACACTGCACATATTCTGGGATCAGAAATAGTAGCAATTAGGAAAAAGCAATGCTCAGAAACGCACAACACATAACCAGGATGCATATCACTGATTATTGCTTGGTTGCAATTTCGACAAACAGCGAGCATTTCAAAATGTTTCCTAAAATGGTACATTGTTTGCACAGAGGCTAGTACTGTGCAGATATGGCATGGACATTGATGGGGTGGGGAGTGCAGTCAGCAGTTTGAGGGCTAACAAGCTAGGTGTTGTGGCACTTTGCATGTAATGCACTGTTATGCACTGAATGCCATTATGGAAACAGAGGAAATGTAATTTTGGTGACCACAGGACAACTCGTAATTGCGGGCAGCTTGCAATCCTGATGGGAGAATAATGATGTACTGTGTCACCAGGGGCACTGTCCACCAACCCCCCCCCCAACAAAATGCGGGTGTACTGTATATCAGTAATCATTTTGGACACCGGGTGAAGTCAGGCAACATAGTTTGACAGCAGAGCAGGGGGAATAAAAAAATGCCTGTAATGGAAGGGGTTAGAACACCGGCTGCAGGTCGCCCGAGGACAGTTTCACCTGTGGCAGCAAGTAGAGATGGGCATCATCTATCAACACGATAAGATCAGTGGCAAAACAAATATAATCCTTCTTTTACAGTGTAACAGGTTAATGCTGGCATACACAACTTCGGGCGGGAGATTGTACTCAGAAACAGTGATGAGTAGAGGAGAAAAGAAGTTAGCCACGGGCAACCAACATCAAAACATACCTGTAAATCTCTCTCATAGCAATCGGGCAAAAAATGCAAGGAACACACAACCGTGTTTCTGCTCTGCGTGTCTGGAAGATTTTCCCTCTTGATACCTGCTTTCCACAATGAACATAAGCTTGTATCTCGTGGGAAAATGTGGAAAGATAGGTATCTACAATCAGGTTTTCAGCTATCACTCCGGCAGCCCACAACACAGCAATAAACCATTGGAAAAGGATACTGCAGATAGCCAACACAAAAATCACCACACAGAAGATGAGCAGAATAACAAATCTCGAGTCACAGACAGAAAAGCATCGTAGTTTGATAAATTGCCAAGTGAAAACTGCTTGCATTTGTAGTCGATCTGACTACCTAATGATCCCCTTCTCCCCGCATGCGACGTCACGGGTAGACAGTGAAGACTGCGCAGGTGCTTTCAGCAAGGCAAATGTCACGGCTCACAGGGTGTCTATGCAATCAAAAATAGATTTTGCGAGGGACACACATAAACAAGTAGGTGAGTGAGAAATGCATTTTTTTTCACTAAGGCTGTATGTCGGGGTCACTATAGGTCTGTGAAAGAAGCCAGTAAATGGGCGTTTCCCTTTAACTCAGTAAATCCTGGAAAGTTATTTCCAATAATCACGGGTACAGGTAACTTAGGTACTACCCCCACTTTCATTTGGTGCGACACCCCATTAATAATCAGAGGCACTTGGCCAGTGGGAAAGTATCGAGTGTCCCCGTGGATGCAGATGACACCAGTACCTGGCCTTTTGGACAGTGTTCTCCCAGCACTTCAATATGCACGAGGGTCTGTCTGCTTCCTGAATCTATAAGTCCCTTCACAGTCTCATCTCCCACCTTCACATCTGTTAAGTACTTGCCTCAATTTGCCATGGACAAATCTGCTCCAGTGTCACTCTTCTTGTTACGGCAATTTCTTGCAATATGACCTGGCTTATTACAGTTATAGCAAATAAAGTCTTTGGGTGCAGATTTGTTACCCCTGCCAGATTTCTTATCAGATTTGGAGTTTAAATGGGAAAAAGAGCGTCTTACTGGTGCTTGGCTGGTACCTTGCTGCTGTGGCGTCTCGCGATTTGGTAGTCTTTGGCCAAAGAAACTGCCTTTTCCCCACTTTCTGATCAGCATTATTTCACCCAAAGTTGCACATCTGTAGGCAGAATGCTGATGAGATGCTCCACTGCAAATGTGTCGAGGATCTGTCGGACTGTTTTGCTCTCTGGTTGGAGCCATTTAATGAGTTCTCTGAGTCGCGTGAAGGCTTCTCGAGGATTGTCGACTGAGTTGTACTTCAGAGACTGAAATCTCTGCCTGTAGGTCTCTCCAGAGATGTCATACCTTTTCAGAATTTTGCTTTTCACCAGGTCATAGTTTTCTGACTGTGCAGTGCTCATATTGCTGTAGGCAAGTTGGGCTTTACCTGTCAGGTAAGGTACCAGTCTGATTGTCCATTGCTGCTTTGGCCACTGGCAGGCTGCGGCAACCTTTTCAAAAGTTGCCAGGTATGCTGCAATATCATCTGAGGGACACAACTTTGTAAGTTTAATGTATTTTAAGTCGTGTGTGCCTTGTTGCTCTGCTGGACCTGTGCCAGAACCTCCAGCTTTGATAACTTGCAAGGCATCCAGCCATCACTGCATCTCTTCTCTTCTTTGCTGCTTCTTTCGCTGCATCTCTTCTCTTCTCTTCTCTTCTTTGCTGCTTCTTTCGCTGCATCTCTTCTCTTCTCTTCTTTGCTGCTCCTGTCGCTGCATCTCTTCTTTTATCTGCTCAAGTTGTTGCATCACTTCTTTTCTCTGTGCCTGTAAATGTTGAATCTCATTTTCTCTCTGCTGCACCTCCTCTCTTCTCTGTTTCTCCATCTCTGTTTTCTGTATAGCCCACCATTTCAAAAAAGACAGTCAGGCTTTCAGGTTCTGTCACTGCCTGTTTTTTTTTCCCATCACTGGTGCTGGCTGTACAGTCTCAGCTTGGACTTTAGTTTCTGCTTCTAGTTTGGCTGCCATTCTTTTGGTAATCACTCCTGGACTTGTTGCTGCAGAAAGTGTTTACAATTGTTGTAACCAGCTACAGTTAAAGTTCAGAGCTACAGCTAATGTTAATTATCTGCCACTTTTAAGTGCACCAACGCTGGCCAACCCACAGCAACAACAGGCCTGCACCAGTCTGAGGTACCTCAGTGTAGGAGAACTATGGGGTCTGGAACCAGATGGGAGGGGGGTCTGTATTCCAAGTTGTATGCTGGTGGGAGGTTTGGCACTGTTGTTTACTGCTCACTGTTTATTGTTTATGGTCAGTGCCAACTGGGTATATTCCTGCATTGCATTTCTGCCAAACAGTTGAATGTTTAATCCTAGGTACATCCCTGCTCCAGATATTTCCTCTCTTTTTCTATCCTCTCTGGTAAATAAAACTGTGTTTATTCTTTTTCCTTACAAGCGTGTCAGTGAGCATATTATTAAAGATCTCCTCTAATTACATGGTTGGTACTGAATTGCAAGGTAAAGTGTATTTCTGTGTGTGGGTTGTTTGGGAAGGGAGGTGGGTAGGTACAGGATCCCAGGGGATTATACCCAAATTAACAACTGGCCCACAAAACCGTGCTCCAGGTGGATGCACCGCAGTTATCGTGAAATCATTTGGAAATGAACTCCTAGACCATTTTGAACAGAACCCAGGCCCCTCAACCTTGACCGTACACACTTGGCAGGGGTAGTAGCCTGTTGGCCCACGGCGCCCGGGTTACATAAGGAAGGGGGGTGTTGGGGCGGTGGAGTCAGGAGCTGCCATTTGCTGGTAGCCCAGTAATTTGTCTCCCTGCAGGACCCTGCCATCTCTCACATCAAAGAACTGTCCACCATAATGTCAGGTCTTCAGCTGGGGGGGGGGGATAATCCCCATGACGTCAAGGCTGTTTCACATTCCCCTGAAGGAAGTGCCTGAGTAGCAGGACAGGTAACCCCTTCCTCCAGAAGTCCCCTAGACTCATCCGGTCCGAGGCATGGGAGACATGCTCAGAGTGTATATTTGGTTCTTCCATATGGTAGCTACCCCGATCACCATGGGACCAGGTGACAGCTGTTCCTTCTGGCATCGGATGCCCTTTTTCTTTGTCTTCCTTTGGCTAAGTAGGAGATTTTCTGTTTGGCAGGAAAGGATCAGTCATAACAAAAAACTGGAAACCTCAAATTAGTATTTCAGACTATTGGTGTCAGTACTGTTAAATTATTCCATGCCAGGAGGATAAGTTATTTGAAGAACACTACGTTACAGGTTATGAGAACTAAACAAATTAAGAAGAGGGTTTGTTTACTCACCAGTGACTTGCAGCGTAGTATAAGTGGGAGAAACAAGCAGAGTCACTGAACCTCGGGGTGAGGTTTTCAGTGCAGTCAGGCCTTCCTCTCCTCACAGCCTGGATCAATAAAGAAATGTATATCATGTGCCCCGGTATCACTGGTACCTTCCTCTGAGTGCAAGGTGATCATCGGATTGAAATATGAATCATATGAGGGGACAAAATGAACTGTTCAAGTATTTACATTTGTACTCCTTGTTTATATTGCAAAACAGGCCATGTCACCCTCCAGAAGGGCCTCCCAGATAAAGGGTGCCCCAGGTTTCGCTCCCATAATATCTTTTTTGCAATCTATGTTTCTCTTCATTTCAACACACCCATGGAACAGTGAACTGTTGTAAGAGGTCTTCAGCTGAAAATACAGAAAACTACACCGAGTTGTGAAAGGATCCAAAACAAGTAACACCCCCCCCCCGGAAAAACTCTGTACAATATAAATCTTGCATTGTTTAACAACTCCCCCATCTACAGTAATATACATAGCCCCCATAATACCTCTGTTTTCAGGTAGGGGTTCCTGTTGTTGGTCCTTTGCTGAGGTTCTTTTTTTAATCCCCTGGTACTTGGAGCTTCCCTCCTCTGCATGGAGACCACCTAGCCCAGTCCATCTCCTGCTCTGGCACTTACCTGTCCTCATGGGGTCCACTGGGAATTCTGCTACATGGTGGATTTCAATTAGGGGCCTGACAGGGAAATGCCCCCCTCTCAAGTCTACAGGTGCAGAGGACAGAGGCTAGTCAGAGTGACGAGGTCTGAGTGTGCTGGTCTCATGCTGCCACACTCCTCGGTTTTCTTTCCAACCCCAAGGACGCAGCTGGAGACAGCTCCACAGTGTGCATGCATGCATAGTTTGCTTCCTCCCTTCCTCAAGTTCCTGTGCACCTCCACCTGAGGTTGCACAAGTGGTGCTGCTGCAGCGGAGAATGTTGTTCACACTCCGTAGAGGAAAAGAACACCCTGCAGGATACTCTGTCCTGCCCCCCACCCCTTGGCTTATTTATTTATTTAGTATTTGTTGAACAGGTAGGTGCACTAGGCAGACAAATGCCTATTTTCAGGCACAACGTGGGAGATTCCATACGTGACTTGCATTAATAAGGAAAGGTACAAGGAAGACAATTCAGGCAGAGCAAAGCATTGTACAATACAGCACAAGTGGAAGAGCAGTATAGGAAATGGTAAAGATGAATAAAAACAGTGAAATCGTGTCTACCAAGCTACTGGGGAGCAGGAGAGATTAGGTACATAGCGAAGATAAGAAGTCATAGTCTAACTGAAGAAAATAAGTTCATCATCATTGTTTGACATCCAAACTTAGCCAGAATTAAACATGATTCAGGGTAGGAAAACATAGACATTTTGCATAGATGTTCAAGATGCCTAGTGTGAAATGAGTATGACCAGGGACTTTGTCAAATCTCGGCTGGAATGCAGTTCCATAATGTTGGTGCAGCAAGGTAAAGATTCCCTTGGTCCTGGTTCTAAGTTTTGGGATCTCCAGTGGACCACACTCCAGAGTTTTATAAATTTCATAAATTGGATGCGAGACAATAGCTTTCGCCAAGAAGTCTCGTTAGACACTATACTGTATCTCTATGTCCCTATAAACTTCATCTAATTTATTCTTAAACGAGATTATCGTTTTACTGTTTACTGTTTCTGGTGGCAATCTATTCCAGGGGCACACAACCCTTTGGTTAATCCAGTGCCCTTTTTTGTTGGATTTAAATAGTTGGCCCTTCAATTGCTGTTCATTTGCTTGGGTGGTTTTAATAGAGGTTTTCAGCTCCAGTCTCATACATTCCCATAAGTCTTTGTTTCTAAAGGCTGAGTAAACCAGACACAGGTCTCCTCTAAGTCGTCGGTACTCCAGCGAGTATAAGTTCAGCTCACTCAATCTTTCATTATAGGACAGAAACTGTAAGCCAACAATTCTCTCAGTTGCTCTCCTCTGCACTCGCTGGGTGTTCATTATATCCACTGGGTGGTATGGCTTCCATAACTGCACCTCATATTCCATGAGTGGCCTCACCAGTGCGCTGTACAAAGGCAGCAACACTGCTCTGTCCCTACTTCTAATATCGCGCTATATACAATGCATCATCCTGTCAGCCTTGTTAACTGCCCTGTAAGTTTGTTGCCTGAAGGTTAAATCATTTGAAACCCAGATACCCAGGTCCTTTTCACAGTCTACCTTTATAGTGCCTGTCCAGACAGGCTATAATTTGACTGGATGTTATTGTGGCCAAAGTGCATTACACTGCATTTGTCCACATTCAATTTCATCACGTGGGTGGTTGCCCAAGTACTTAGTTTATCCAGTTCTGTTTGTAGGTTTATTGCATCAGCTTCTGTTCTTACTATTGCCCTATTTTGCTATCGTCTGTGAACTTAGACATCCATATTCCATTTGAAGTCTGGAGAGATGACACAAAAGATGTTAAAAGCACGGGCCAACATTGAGCCCTCAGGGACTCCACTGGTCACCTCACCCCAGTCTGAGTAATACCTGACACTCACTCTCTGTTTTTATTCTGAAGCCATGCATCCACCCACTGAACAACACAAGGTTCAACGTCTAATCCACGCAGGGCATTAATAAGACCATCATGAGGTGCCAGGTTGAAAGCCTTGGAGAAGTCAAAGTATACCACATCCACTGGCAGGGTTATGTCAAGAGCTTCACTCACGGTTTCAAAGAAACTGATCAGATTAGTCTGGCAAGACTGCCCTGATGTGAATCCATGCTGAGTGACATCAGAGTAGCCCTTGGCTTGTATATGGATTTCCAAGTGTTCTTTGATGTAACCCTCCATTACTTTACATCGAACACAGGTCAGGCTGATAGGCCTGAAGATGCCAACATCTGATTTGTTTCCCCCTTTGTAAATTGGTGTGACAGTTGCCCACCTCCACTCCCCACACCATCCCTAAAGGACGTTTCAAATAGTAATCCAACCAGGCCACTCAGTTCGTTTGCCAATTCTTTAATTAGGCGAGGATGAAGGCCATCGGGCCCTGGGGATTTGTTTGTTTTGATGTTGTTCAATTTTTTCAAATACTGTCACATTATTAAAGTCCATAGTATGATTTGTGCCCCTACCCCTGTCAACTAAGCATGTCCGACAACCTTTAGGTTGGAAGACACTTTAAAAGTTTTCATTAAATGTAACTGCCATATGTTTTTCACATCTTATTGTTTCACCTCCTATTTGTATTGGCCCTACATTAGCATTGCCATTCCTTTAGTCGTTAATGTAATTAAAGAATGTTGTTTTGTTGTCTTTAATCGGTCTTGCCACCCCTTCCTCCTCATTTGCTTGGGCATATTTTATTGAGGAAGGGTTGTTGGACCAAGCTCCAGGGTGAGTGTGGCTAGTATGTTTGTTAGCTTGTACTTACTTACATTTATTCATTTTGCAGTGAAGCATCTGAAACTTCACTGGCTCTTGAACTCTTTAATGTAAGCATTTGAAAGTTCTCCACAGGAGTGCACTGCCTTTCAGGAGTCTCAGCACAGTTTAGGGGTGACCCTCCTCCTAAAACAGTGCACCTTACCCTATTGTGACTTTTGTGGTTGAACTGCCTTGCGGATCGTATGGCGTTCACTCCAGCCCTCAGGAGGATATACTGTGCACAGGGTTGAGGAGGGTGACAAGGGACAGAGGCATATGATTTTGAAGGATGCCATAGATGACACCCCCTAGGCAAGAGGTCATGAGACTGGGACGAGGAAGCCAGCTGACTCTGTCATAGAGAGGAGCAGTGATGTGCCAGTCTATACGATGTTAGAGCAAAATGACAGATGTTGTTATAGGCTACATCCCATCTCAAGAAAGTGGTTTTTGAGGCTGATAAAAAAACAGGAGCACCATAGAAGAGTTTGGGTAGGAGCATGTCTCTGGCAATAGCTAGTCTGGCCTGCAGGGTCGGATTACAGCTGACTTTGTAGGAGGTGCCCAGCATGGAGTTAACAGATTTGCAGACACCTGTCACATGCAGCGAGAAAGCCAGTGAGAGGTCAAGGGTGATGCTTAAATAGGTAAATGAGGTGACCACGGGGACTAAAGTGTCATCTTGGTAGGCAACAGATACGAAGATTGGGCACTGTCTCAGTCTGGGGGGTGGTGGCATCCCAAAGAGCATTGTCTGAATTTTGAACACAGTAAGGATCAGTTTGTTATGGGATAGTCAATCATGGACTGACCGAAGATCAGAGGTAAGATACTGATTAATGTCAGAGATCTCATTAGAGCTGTTGTAGAGGACCAGATCATCTGCGTATAATGTAGAAGGGCAGTAGGACAGGCTATGAGCAATACAGTTTATATGTAAGGCAAAGATAAGGGAGCCTGGGCTAGACCCTTGTGGGACTCCCACAAGTGTTGGGGCAGGATCAGGCTAGGATGATCCAAATTTAACTTTCTGTAGTCTATCGACTAGATAATTTCTGATGCACAGGAGGGCAGTGGGGGATATACGTTGATCTCCAAGTTTACCACAGAGAAGAGGGTGGTCAAAAAGGTCCAAAGCCCTCCTTAAGTCAATGAAGACTGCACCTATAAGGCAGCCCCTATCCATGTCTGAGGCAATATGGTTAGTGAGGGAGAACAGGGCAGTAGTAGTGTTGTGCCCTGTAGGGAAGCCATGGTGCACTGGCAAGAGGCAGTGATGGGCAGTAAGATCAGTGGTGAGCTGTGCGAAGACAATTTTCTCTGAGGATTTTGCCTAGCACTGAGAGTACGGCTACAGGCCTGAAACAGTCGAGCAGTTTATGATCTCCTTTCCCTGAAATAAGGCACCACACCAGAAGATAGGGATAAATTAATGGGTCTGGTAATGGGGGGGGGTGGCAAGTTCAAAAGCCACAAGCCTGACAAGGTAAGGCTCAGTGCCATCAGAGCCTACAGATTTGGAGATAGGAACCTGCAGATGGAGCTCACTGACCTCAACCCTCTTAAAATAAAAAGGAGGAGGGCCATGGGGTAAGAGGGTATGGGGAGACGGGTTACTATTGAGTGGAGGTGCAGAAACAGCATGGAAGACATTGGTATATGTGGAGAGGTTTGGTGAAGAAACTGTTAAAAGCGTCAGCTATGGTCATGCTACTCGAAGAATTAACATCATTAAGTATCATGTCCGAAGGGGAGTGAGCACTGGTTTTGCTCAACATACGTTTAACCTATTTCCAAAAATCCCTAGGGTTGTGAGCAGTGGAGGTGAAAAGCTGCTTGTAGTAAGAGCTTTTAGTAATTCTAATAGCTTTTTTACACTCATTTTGACATTTCCAGTATAGGACACAGTTGGACTTGGAAGAGGAGGCCTTACAGACAAGACATTTTTTGTCTCTCTCCGTAAACTTGGGATGGAGGGGGCGGTCCAGTCATTTAGTAAAAGGCCCTCTGACCCTTCTCCGTGTAATGGGGCAGATTTATCTTGTCGGCCAATGAGAGTGGAGGTGAAAAAATGACACAGCTGGCAGACTGTTCCACTTACCTTAATATAGCACATTGATAGTGTGTGCATGATTTTGTTGCCCAGGTTCCTATACCTTACGCAAACTCTTCCAGTTTCCCCCCACTGCATATGTTCCGGAAATGGGACAGACTGATTTTCCGATATACTTGGAATGGGAAACATCCCTGAATTAAATTTACAACTTTTCAGCTACCATGAACAGGATGGGGGGCTTGCCTTGTCAAATCTCTCTTTCTGTCTATCACACCGCATCCGCATTCCATTATATTGGCTGATGTCAGAATATGTTGCCCATTGGAAAACAGTAGAGCTTCAGATGGAGGACATTCTCTCTCTCTCTCACACCTGTTTTATTTGCCCTTCCCCACACAGGACCAATAACCCTTACACCTACAATACTCTCACTAAATGGTATAAAACTCTTTTCTCTGTGCACCGTGACAGGTAAGATTTTTAGTAACCCCGTTGACATATAACTCTACTTTCCTCCCTGCAAGTATGGATCACGGCTACTGCAGATGGGAGAGGTTGGGTTTAACCTTTCCCTTCCAGTTTCTGCAAGTTCGGGAGTTACTTACATTTGCTGACTTGCAGACACTACGTCAGGGTTGATCATTACCGTTACCGTCAGGTTACACATTAAGTAACTCACTCACTATGAGAATGGCCTGAGGATCGGGAACTACCACTCCTGCTCCACATCCTTGTCAGAATACTAAAGGGAGAGACATTGAACGCACTCATTTTGCAATTATTCCAAGCTTTACTGCAGGTAGAAGGAGGTAATGTGAATTATGTTAAAACCTGATGAGAGGTTGATTTGCCAACTCAGATTACTTCTTTAGATTGTGACAGGTATCTGGTTAATGCACCAGAGGACTTCCTCCTTTTTATTTATTTATTTATTTTTTATCATTTATTTATTCTCCTCCTAGGCTGGGCATCCTTCCGAGGTGCACACGTGGTGAGAACTACCACTCCCTGCTTGAACCATACAATTCTGACTGGACTCACCCGACAACTGGGCACCCCTAGCACACCGTTTCACCCACCGGGCCAGGCCCCTCACCCTCAGTGGCCTATCTGAAATTAGAGAGGGCTTACTGCAGTTGCTGAGTCAGGCCAGGAGTCCATCGGAGATCGGGCCGGTGGTGGGATGTGTGTCCTGCCTCTGGTGCCCCCATCATCTCCACAGTCCCAGGCAGGGTTTTTCCATTTTTTTTTTGGTTTCCCCTTGGGAGTGTGACATGCAATAATGTCTGCGCACGGCTCACCTGCTGATGCCTGCCACACTTCCACCCCCTCTCATTCTGGCTGGCGTGCCTGTGCTGCCCCTGATCTCCATCGGGGGTTGCTAGGACACCGAGCAGCCCCGGAGCCCTCCCCAGAGAGAGGAGAGCAGCCCTCTGGATGCTCAATCTTCTTCCTCCCCTGCCGACTCCCGGCGTCCCTGGCTCATTCCCAAACCTGGGTTGCTGGCGTGGTGCAAGGTGTGGCGTCCAGTGCCTCTACCCACAGCGCCACTAGGCCAGCTGACCTCCTCCTTTTTATGGAAAAAATTCTCCTGGAAGACCTGTATATGTTTGTTTTTTTTTGACTCCCCTAATCATGGCAAAATTTAAACCTACATTGACCGCAGTCTGTTGGCGGGGGTGTAGGACCATGCCAGCAACTCATGGCCATATTCTGTGGGGTTACCCCCTACTTCAATCCTATTGGGAACTCACATTGACCCTAAGGGGTGTTTTGGGGGCAGACTTACAACTACCAGGCCACAATGTTCTTTTTCTAAATCTTCCAGAAGGGTTTATAGTAGAGGACCAAACACCTATAAACTGTTAAATATTTGCTTGCTTGTTGCAAAAAAAAAACAAACTGTAACGACACTGTGGTTTACAGATCAGTTACCCTCTGTCCAACATTGACAGGATCTTATGTGGAATGTTTATGAATTGGAAAAATTAACAGCAAAATTAAACCATGCTGTTCGTATGTTTTATTTGCTATTGGGTCCACTACATTCTAAATCACGGGTCGGACTGTGTACCTTGAATGTTCATGACCTGTATATGTTAAGTGAAATGATACGGTAAGAAAAGTGTGGGTGGTATAGCGTTTGGCTATTATGCTTTACAATGCCTGCAGTGTCCTTTTGTTTTGTCTCTTGTTTTGTATTGTATAACACTGCAAAACCTTCACTAAATAGAAATTAAAAACAGAAAGACACAGCTGAATTGATGTTTGAAGTCTTATGCAGATAGGACTACTCAGTATGAGTCACCACTGATCTAAAAGTTCCAAGTCCAGATTGGTAAAATTATGAAATTGAATAACTCTAGCAGGTGGCTTTATAAGCTAGCATGCCATGTGCAGAAAACAGGAGAGTGATCGCTAACAGCATCAGGGGTACACCTGAACATCTAATGCTGTCAGCTCGGGGGCTGAGAGTCCAATCAGTGAGGGTGGCCTTGCATCCACTGTGAGGATGTCCTAGTAGGTTTTGAGATAAGCTGGGTCAAGTTAAGTTTGCTGCGGGTCTGTGCCACGGGTTTGCTGCAGAGAGCAAGTTATTGTTAAAATCACCTAAAACGATGGATTCCTTGTTTTTAACCACAGTACCCAGGAACATGATCATGTGGAGAGGAGAGTTATGCTACCAGTCAGTGGCAGGTGGATACAAAAAAGGGGGAGCACTTTAACATTTCCCAGCGTAAGTACCCCATGGCGGTATTCAACGGAGGATGCAGGTGGAGGGGTGTTGATTGAGAAGGAGACACTGAGATGAGAGTTGAAATAGATCAGGGTACCTCCTCTATTCCTGGGACCGGGGCAGTCGCTACAAATAAAAATTATACCCAGGGAGGGCACAGAGGCTATCAGGTATGGGTGTGTTAAATCAGGTTTCAGATATACCCAGCACGTCAGGCTTGTAGCAGGACACCAAGGCGCAAGTTCATCCAGCTTAGGGATGAGGCTCCTTATGTTAGGGTGTGCGATCTTTAAACCCTTAGGAGACTGCCAGGGTGGTGGCGGACTGAAAGTAATATGGGTAGTAGTGGGAGTTAATTCAATATCACTGGCTGAAAACAAATATATGTTAAAGAACAGTAACTCAGATACACACCCTTATTGGTACAACCCCAGTGACATTTTTTAAAAACGAGCTCATTAAGAAGATACAGATTTTAAGCAGGCACAGACAACAAGGCATAGAAGGTTGCAGCTGAACTATTTGATTTGACATGTAGCAGTGCGTAAGGGTTACAAATCTATCCTGGTGGGTATAAACATGTGGAAATGAGCTCGAGACATGCAAAGGGCCCCCTAACAATACACTGAGAAAAGTGCACACTAGTAGCAGGCCCATAGGTGTTGGCACTGGAAAATTACTTGTCAGGACAACAATTTGCAGATACTGACCCCACCAACATAGGGTGACACTGCAGGTAGTTAGAAGTGCTGGTTTATAGCAACCCAATAGTGAGGTGGGGTGGGATTAGGGTCAGTAAGCAGTCATCGATGTACACGTCAAGCTTTAGTATTATAACCACTCTAAATGAAGTGCAAGGCGGTCCTGCTGTTTTATTTTCCAGATCCCAAACAGAGTTATAGGAATACAAAGAATGCACCAGTAGCTACCACCAGATTTCAGCTAGATATCAAGCAAAGATTTAAATGCCAGAGCTGCTGACAAGTAATTAGCCCCAGATGACAGCAACAGTAGTAACAGAGGGCCTAGTTAACATTGGGATAGCAAGCAAGATAACCAGCAAAAATATAACAGCCGAGTTAAGACACATATTATACCCCAGAATAGCAGTTGTAAAACAAACAATAAGCCTACATTTACGCGGGGATGAAATCCGGATAACAAACAAAACTTTAAATGCCTAGGCAACTGACAAATGTAATGCACCAGATAGATGATGCTGTACAGACAGTGTTAATGAGCATAAATTAAAACCAGGCGTGCCGCCAGCTTGCAGACAAAATTATAGCCTGTAGTAATGGCCATCTGATAAACCCTGGTGAGTGATACAACACAAAAAACGTTTGCAGTTATAAAACATCATGAATCCAAGCTGAAAATTAACATAGTGCAAGGTCGAACAGATACTAACCCTGATTAGCAATGGTTAGTTGCACAGGCACAAGCCAGTAGAAATTTAAAACACTAATGGACAGTGGACTGAGCAGCAGTGGATGCTGAGAGAGATTACATTTTGTCAATAGATCTATCTAACAGTATGTGCCACCACAGACAAAGCAGCACAGTAACAAGGCAGATTAAATTTATAGTGCAGTTAGGACTGGTGTCCTGGCTTCATGGATAGGACAGAATATTCATTCCGGATCAGAAAATTAGAAACGAGAGGGTGTACATTTGGGGCAGTGTGGTTGGTCGATGGCCGACTCCCACAGCTGACACCCACAGTAGACACCCTTGGCACTGTGGCCCTTAGCACCGAGAACCGTGAGCATGGAGGACCACTAAGGCAAGTGTCCATAAATAGATAAAAAGTCAACATTCAGAACTGTGGCACCAGGAAGCACGATTGGCTGGTCCACTGGTGTGCCAGCTCCCAACTGGCTGGCGGTCTGTGAGCTCTGGGGGTCCATTCTTGTGGGTGCTGCAGCCATGGATCATTGGAGGGGAGGGAGGGAGGTCCTTACTAGGACAGACCCCTCATGACCCTTTGTAGAGTGACTTGGTCGGTCTGGGGCTTATCCCCAATGTACTGGGCTAGTTACTGAGCCCAGACTGCGAGCATCGTGAACCCTACCACTATGCTGATGGGTTTTGGGATTATTCTTTTTTTTTTTGCCTTATAACTTTTGTGTTAAAAGTTAAAAATATAAGTGCACAATACCATACACTGATCTCTGAAAATATATGCCTAAGTATCACAAGAATGTCCTATTGCTACCTTAAATACTAAATGTATTCTAAAAGGTGATCTGTGACAATTATTTAAACATTAAAAGTTATGCTGCATGGGACTATAACAATGCTATCGGGTTATAATGAAGTTATTCGATAAAGTTGACCAGATTCTTTGCTTTTCCATTCTGAAGGAATGAATTATTTAAGTTGGAGGCATGCAGAGAGATACCAAATGTGGTTATGTTTTAGTAAAGTACAATCTCTTCATGCTCATAATTCCAGATTTGTTCTTAATGGAGAAAGTAGATATAACCGTTGCTGTCTTCAAACCTGTGAATGGAGTAATTCCATCTGATCATGTATAGTAACTACATATAAGGGGCCGGGTATTCAGAGGAAGCAAAGCAGGCACAATTTCCTGTTTCAGGTGTAACTTGCATCACTTCAAATGTGTCAAAATGTTTGCAGGCAGTTTTCAAACACTTTGATACATTTGCGGCACTGTTCACACTTTACAGCAAAAACATGATGCAACATATTTGTGATACATGCATGATCTGTGCTGCGCAACCTGCAGCATGAACTCAGACCACCTTTTTTGGGGTGTAACTGTCATGTCATAAGTAGCACAAATGTTGCTGACCCCTCAGCGCAGCAGCAGTGTTACCGCTCGAGACACCGGTGACTCAGGTTCAGGAATGAGCCTGCGTCATCTGAAGGAGGAGGATTGAGCATCCCGAGGACACTGTCCTCCTTCGGGAAAGCAGGCTCACTGTCCTTGCTGCAATACTGTTACCTGGGTGACCACAGGTGGCAGTGCAGCAAGAAAGAACCAGCGGAGGTGAGCATGTGGCTGAGGACACCGCGCCGCAGCGCTGCATATGCAATCGCATTGTTCCCCCTCCCCGTGAGTGCATACATCTTGAAGAGAGCAGTAATGGAAAAAATCACTCAGCCCCACTGTGGCACCTCTGAGTCCGAGATACATCCAGGCAGGTCTCCTCGGTCACTGCTGTCTCCAACAGGAAGGGTGACCGCGGGTGCAACCCCTCCCCTTCCCACCCGGGGACAGCCAAGCGACATGGGGGCCAGCAGCAAGTAATGCTGTAGGATAGACCTGGAGGAGATGCCAGGAAGCAGCACAGGAACCTGGCTGGAGACATGAGGGGGGGGCATAAAAAAAAAATAGCACTGTTGCACTGAAAAAGTGATGAAAATGTCTGATCATGCATCACCAGGTCTTGTTCTTTCCTGTTTCCGGTTGTAATTATTTGTCATGGTTTGTATGACACTATTTGGACTGTTCCTGACCAAACAGACATTCCTTCCCTGATGTCAGAGGAAAACCTTTTGAAAAACTATATTCAAACGGACTCAGCTTATGCTGTAATTAAGAAAGTTCTCTATTTACCTTCCCTTTCTGCTGTACTGCTAAGGACATCTGAATGAAAACAGGATCCTCTGTCACTTGGTCTTTTTTTCCCCATAGAGGGTTTTCTCTGCTGTTTGTCTACAAGTGGCATCACAAACATTTCTGTAGAAACTGGTTTAGATGTCCCAAGCAGAGGAGTGTGATGTCATTTGTGGGCATGCAGCCCAAACAGATAAAGACCACATGTCACAGATTCTGTGCTGACACAGCTCTCGCTTTCATTAAAAAAAATCATAAATAATGTATGAGTGTAAAGGCAAGTATATGAAATATAAGCCAAACTGTGTCGGCTTCTGTTTTTATCAGTATTGTCGCTGAGGTGCTGGGGACTCTATAATGTGGAGCACTGGCCAGCAGAGTAAGAACGAGGGAATGAAGTCAGGTGTCGGGGCTGTTGGCAGCTGGGGCTTCCTGAGAGTAGTTTCCTTTTCATTACAGAATTACACTTCCATGGAGATTTGTGGTTTGTGGCAGATGACCAAACACTGAGCTGTTGGCTTTAAAACGCGCAGTGTGAGGTAAGTACCACAGGGACACAGAGGTCTGAGTCAGGATGTCACCCTGGGCGTTGTCCAAGACTCTTGTTCGCATACACATTCTTTATCCATCTAGTACCAGTAAGCAACTGATGGTAATTTCCAACACCCAGCTGGGAACATTTTCCAATCTCCTGCTCCGGGATCTTGAATGGAAGTTAACAAAACTTCCTCATTGTGAGCCTTCAATAGATTTCACTACACACTGCATCCAATACCTTGAAAGCTTTAGTGTCCCCATTTAACTGGTTATGCTGAAAGCTACACAGCAGTACAAGTTACAAAACACCCAAACACAGCAGCATTTCAGCAGAATCATAGAGGTTACGAGTCTCCTTCATCCACAACATTTTATACAATAAATCCCTTAGGATACCTTGTTTCTGAGTTAGTTGTTTTTGAGGGGGAAGTAGAAGGGATATCACAGAGGATGCAAAGTTCCTCCACCCAGCAAAGTTTATGTAAATGGATGCTACAGAAACCCTGTTATAGGATTTTCTAGCGGCGAAGAAGAAGAAGAGGGAGAAAAAGAAATAATTAGCATTTATATAGCGCGTTTCACACTCCTTGTATCTCAAAGCACTTCATAAGCAATGAGTGGCTGGTAGTGAAGTGACTGTGAATGTGTAGTGGCAGCCATGTCACACATCAACACCCACACACAGCCTTGGACAATTGCACGAACCAGTAAAATGGGAAGGGGAAATGTTGGCCAGGATGATTTCTTTTACTTCCTGCTGGACACCCACTCGGATGTAACCAGAGATGAGCTGAAGGGACCTTGGTTTGACATCTCATTCAAAGGACAGCACACCTGATGCTAAAGCAGCACCCTAGTACTGTATTTGGGTGCCAGCGTTTATGGTACAAGCCCAATGCCAGTGTGAGACTAGAACCCACAACCTTCTGGCCAAAAGACAGATGTGCTACCAACTCAGCAATGCTCACACCATCGGGTCGCAACTGCAACCCCAGGCTACTCCTACATGACACCTTGCATAAAGATTCTTTTTGAGGAAGATGGGATTCTGAGGTAAAGAAACTGACCCATTAGCTCACAGATGACATCATGTTCCCTGGAGTTGTTTTTGATACCTCCGCTGGAAATTACATAACAGTATATTATGGCAAGTAATTATATCTACTTTATTTCCATTAAAAGCCTTTACGTCACTTTCAGAACTTTAGTTGCCATAACAACGTGACACAGCTAGTCACTGGCAGACTGCTGCTGTTTTTAAATATAGTAGCTTGCTGCCCAACCTGTCCTGTCCTCTCAGAGGGTGGCAACAGGAAGCGAATGATGAGACAAAAGGCTAAAGCTGAGGGATTATTGCAAGAAGATTGGTGTATAAATCTTTTATTGAGGATGTAGGAATAATAAAAAGTATTTGAAAGTGTCAGCCAACTCGGAAAAGGAAAAGAAAAAGTAGCTGTCATGGAGCTGAAACAATATTGTCCGGCACTGGCTACTGTGGGGAAGTGGCAGGTTGGTGCAGCCATCCATTTGAACGAGGTTTGCGTCTTGTGCCAGAAAATGTCAGGAGTAAACTGGCCATGAAGTCTTAGTATCCAACTTGGAGCCTTCTGGTTTAGGAAGGACGATAGCCACGCATTACATGGCTGTTCACTGGTGCTGTGGGGGGAAGTACGTGGGAGGAGGAAATTGTGACTCATTTGAGGTGGAGCTGTTGTTGTCATTACCAATTGTAGAGTGTGGCAGGAAGCTCCTGCCACTCTTGAGGACCAACCTTTTCTTAAATCTGTTGCAACAGTTCTTCTATTTCTTAGCCTAATCTATCCTTTACAATTTCTAGTCCATAAGGTTGGCCACCTATGGGCACCCCTTCCCTTCGTTGACTATGCTATAGTGTCCTCTTTAATTTTCCTTTTCCCCCTCAGGTCCTCGTACAGGGAGGTTATTGTGGTGACCTCCAAGCATATGTAAAACAGGTTGTGTTTATCATTGTTGGACACAGCACTATGTCATAAAATACCTCTATGTATATACGTTATGTTTATGAAACCTGTAAATGTTGAAAATACCATGGCACTAGGTGTGTTTGATAATGGTAAAAAGTACTAGGTGACTATTATAGAAATTAAGTTACTTGTACTATTTAAAATGCATGTAAATTGCTGTAAACTGAACAAGTCTGAAATGTCATGGTGATTTACATATATCCCATGATGCTTTGCATTATGGAAGTATGTATGATGTAGTATTTCTTTGAAACTTGATTTGTTGCCAATGTCTTTTGGGGTAACCCTTTTTTCAGTGATTCTGCATTGAGGTTCTTTGTCTACAACTTGTTTTTTTTTTCCTTTTGAGCCCCCACTACCCAAGCAAACAAGGCCCACATAGGGGTGGAGGCTGAATCTCAACTGCTAAGTTAGATCAGAGATCAGGACGTCAGTAGGTGTTGGCTAACTGTAGAGGAAAGACTTGCATAGTCTGTTGCTACAAACTGACGTACTGAAAAAGGGATATGTCATTGCTAAAGGTAATCTCCTGCATTTTAAATAAACATCACACAGAGATTGAGTGTTGAAGTTTGGTGTCTGGTCCATCTGTTATCCCACAACCCCTCCACATATAGACATTGTATGTCCAGAATGAGGCCGGCTAGCGCTTGCATGGAGGAAGGACTGGACCATGGTGGTGATGGTACTGTATGTTACAAGTCTCCTGCTTCTGGTCTGCCTATTGGTGCAGTGGTGGAGCTACCACTCACAGTGCCAGTGACCTGGATTTGGGAATGAGCAAACATTATCGGGGTCAGTTGGGAGGGGATTGAGCATCCCAGCAGATGCTGTTCTCCTCCGTGAAGGACTGGAATCAGATGCTGCCATGAGCACCACCTGGGGTGACCACAGGTGGAAATGCATGGAGGTGCTGCAGGGAGGGACATTGGCTGGTGCCACATGCTGCACTCTCATGCCACACAGGGGTGAGCACAGTTGGAAGTGCACTGTGGTGCTGTAGAAGAGAGAGATGTTTGATGGTGCCACATGCTGCACTCTCATGTCCCCACACTGGGGAGTAGGCACAGTTGGAAGTGCACTGTGGTGCTGTAGAGAGAGATGTTGGATGGTGCCACATGCTTCACTCTCATGTGCCCACACGGGGGTTGTGAGCACAGTTGGAAGTGCACTGTGGTGCTGTAGAGAGAGAGAGAGAGAGAGAGAGATGTTGGATGGTGCCACATACTGCATTCTCATGTGCCCACATGGAGGGGGTGAGCACAGTTGGAAGTGCACTGCGATGCTGCAGGGAGTCTGAGAGAGAGAGGGATGTTGCATGGTGCCACATGCTGCATTCAAATGTGTCCACACGGTGGGGGGTGAGCACAGTTGGAAGTGCACTGTAGTGCTGTAGAGAGAGAGAGAGAGAGATGTTGGATGGTGCCACATGCTGCATTCTCATGTGCCCACACGGGGGGGTGAGCACAGTTGGCAGTGCACTGTGGTGCTGTAGAGAGAGATGTTGGATGGTGCCACATGCTGCATTCTCATGTGCCCACATGAATTAGTGAGCACAGTTGGAAGTGCACTGTGGTGCTGTAGAGAGAGAGAGAGATGTTGGATGGTGCACATGCTGCATTCTCATGTGCCCACATGGGGGTGGTGAGCACAGTTGGAAGTGCACTGTGGTGCTGTAGAGAGAGATGTTGGATGGTGCCACATGCTGCATTCTCATGTGCCCACATGGGGTGGTGAGCACAGTTGAAAGTGCACTGTGGTGCTGTAGAGAGAGATGTTGGATGGTGCCACATGCTGCATTCTCATGTGCCCTGCAGAGGGTGTGAGCACAGTTGGAAGTGCACTGTGGTGCTGTAGAAGAGAGAGAGATGTTGGATGGTGCCACATGCTGCATTCTCATGTGCCCACATGGGGTGGTGAGCACAGTTGGAACTGCACTGTGGTGCTGTAGAGAGAGAGAGAGAGAGAGAGAGAGAGATGTTGGATGGTGCCACATGCTGCATTCTCATGTGCCCACATGGGGGTGGTGAGCACAGTTGGAACTGCACTGTGGTGCTGTAGAGAGAGAGAGAGAGAGAGAGATGTTGGATGGTGCCATGCTGCATTCTCATGTGCCCACAAGGGGTGGTGAGCACAGTTGGAAGTGCACTGTGGTGCTGTAGTGAGAGAGAGAGAGATGTTGGATGGTGCCACATGCTGCATTTTCATGTGCCCACATGGGGGGTTGAGCACAGTTGGAAGTGCACTGTGGTGCTATAGAAGAGAGATGTTGGATGGTGCCACATGCTTCACTCTCATGTGCCTGTACTGGGGGGGTGACCACAGCTGGAAGTGCACAACAGTGTTGCAGGGAGGGAGGGATGTTGGCTGGTGCCACAAAATGAACTCTTGTGTGCCTGCACTTGGGGGGGGGTGTGCCCACAGTTGGAAGCAGGGAGGGAGGGATGTTGACTGGTGCCACAAGCTGCACTCCTGTGTGCCCAAACTGGGGGGACCACAATTGGAACTCCACAGCAGTGCTGCAGGGAGGGAGGGACATTGGCTGGTGCCACATGTTACACTCTTGTGTGCCTGCACTGTGGGAGTGACCATGGTTGGATGTGCAAGGCGGAACTGTGGAGAGGGAGGGACATTGACTGGTGCCACATGCTGCACTGTCATGTGCCCACACTAGGGGTGTGTGACCACAGTTGTAACTGCAGGCAGTGATGCAGGGAGGGAGGGAGGGATGTTGGCTGGTGCCATATGCTGCACTGTCATGTGCCCACACTGGTGGGGGTGACCACAGTTGTAACTGCAGGCAGTGATGCAGGAGGGAGGGAGGATGTTGGCTGGTACCACATGCTGCACTGTCATGTGCCCACACTGGGTGTGTGTGACCACAGTTGTAACTGCAGGCAGTGATGCAGGGAAGGAGGGATGTTGGCTGGTGCCACAAGCTGCACTCCCATGTGACCGCACTGGGGGTTGATCACAGTTGGAACTAACCCTTGCTAGGTCCACAGTGGCATTTCTTTTTTTTTACATATTTTTTCATCGCTCTGGGCCAGGCAGGGCCTCCTTTCACCCCAGCCAGCTTGCCCGTGTATCATCTGGCTGAGAACCCATCACATATCCAGTGGGGACCACCAGCCCACCTGCAAAACACCGCTGTGCTGCCCTCTGGCTTAACAGGTATGCCTTCAGCTCCACGGCCTTTCTTCCTCACTGTCCATCTGTCCAGCCACGGTGGAGGTTAAGACTGGCAGTATCCCTGGAGGAAGGTAACTTGGTTCCAGCGGTGGACATGGTGGGCAGGTCGAGGCTTTATCCTCCTTGTCTTTCACCTTGTTTTTTCGTTTTCTTTGTCCTGTCCACTCTTCTAGCAGCATGCAATGGGATCGGTTGCTGGCAGAGCCAGCACAGCCAATCCGCACACTTGATCAGAGGGTTCCTCCCTGTTAATTGTTGAATCCCTGCACCACCACCCGTGGTCACCCAGGTGGTGATAGTGCAGCAGATCACAACACCCTCCCCCTCCCAGAGAAGGAGAGTGTCCTGTGGGATGCTTGATCCTACCTGCCTCCCAGCCAACTCTCCAATGGCCCAGGCTTATTTCTGAACCCAGGGCATCAGCGCCATGAGTGGTAGCTCTACCACGGCGTGGGTGTCAGGTGCTCAAGAGGTTTCTGCCGGAGAGTTTGGATAAAGAGTCGGAGGAGGATTTTTCGTGGGCTCAGTTTGAGGAGGACCCCCTGACTGAGCAGGATATTCCTTTTTTCCCAGGATGTTACCTGTTGGAGGTCGAAGATGCAAGTATGGAACTTGAATGTGAGACCCCAGGTAAGACTGTGCCTAGTGATATTTTGCTGGGGTTGAAGACTCCAAGCAAGCAAGAAGAAGCCTATGAGGCTGAAGGGACTTTTTCTTGTATTGATGCAGCTAAATCTATTAACAGTATTGACTGGGGTATACTGCAGGGCTAAAGATGCTACATTGTCAAAATGTTGCAATATGTTAAGATCTAGGAGGTGGCGCATGTGTTTTATTTTTTGATGAAAAAAACTTACAAGGAGGAGGTGGGTGAAAAATGGATAGGAACTTGTGTTGGGTAACACCTGCGTGTCTACTTTCAGGTGTCTATATCAGTAGCAAATGAATGAATCAAGAGACATAGTGGGTTTATGTAGAGGGTTGAACCTAGGACTGGGTCCCTGCTTAAAACTGACATGTCTGGTGGATTGGAGCAGGTAATTACTTACTCCAGATAAATTGTTTCTATGGTACTGGACTTTACAGCCATCCAGATTTTTGGTTAAGAAATATGACAGACTTTCCCTTAAAGGAGATGGGAAGGTACCATTGGTCTCTGTTGAGAAATGTGTTAATGCCTCAGGGTAAAGAATGACAATATCCACTATGTTTATGATAGAATGTTTATCATTAATAGGGACCCTGAGACAGAGCTTCTGAAGATGGATGGGTGGATACTCCATCCCTTCCTGGGACAGGAAGGTGGCAAGCAGTCTGCAATAACTGCTTCCCTCTTAAGGGATATGTGACAGGGAGCTCCTGCCACTCTTAAGGACCAACCTTTTCTTAAATCTGCTACAACAGTTCTTCTATTTCTTAGCCTAATCAATCCTTTACAATTTCTAGTCCATAAGGTTGGCCACCTATGGGCACCCCTTCCCTTCGTTGACTATGCTATAGTGTCCTCTTTAATTTTCCTTTTCCCTCTCAGGTCCTCGTACAGGGAGGTTATTGTGGTGACCTCCAAACGTATGTAAAACAGGTTGTGTTCATCATTGTTGAATTTAGTATGTAACAGCACTATGTCATAAAATACCTTGATGTATATATCTTATGTTTATGAAACCTGTAAATGTTGAAAATACCATGGCACTAGGTGTTTTTGATAATGGTAAAAAGTACTAAGTGACTATTATAGAAATTAAGTTAGTTGTGCTATTTAAAATGCATGTAAATTGCTGTAAATTGAACAAGTCTGAAATGTCATGGTGATTTGCATGTATCCCATGATGATTTGCGTTATGGAAGTATGTATGATGTTGTATTTCTTTGAAACTTAATTTGTTGCCTATGCCCTTTGGGGAACCTTATTTTCAGTGATTCTGCACTGAGGTTCTTTGTCTACAACTTTTTTTTTTCTTTTTGAGCCCCCACTACCCAAGCAAACAAGGCCCACATGGGGATGAAGGGTTTTCACTAAAAATGTTTAGATCAGAGATCAGTATCAGTAGGTGCTGGCTAAGTGCAGAGAAAGGACATTCATAGTCTGTTGCTGCAGACTGATGTACTGAAGAAGGAATATGGCATTACAGAAGTTTATTTCCTGTATTTTGAATACACATCACACAGAGATTGTGTGTTGAACATGAAGTTCGGTGTCTGGTCCATCTGTTATCCCACAACCCCTCCACAAGGAGTATTAGGAGGAGACGGTCTGGAGTTGTGGCCTGCCTGCCCTGCTCCTGACGCCACAATTCAGAGTAAAATTCAATTCAGTAAGGCAGGCATGCTGAGACAGCACATATGTATTTTTTCCCTGCCCGTTTCTTAAACGGTGTACTGAAGCAGGCAGCAGACTCAATTTCCTGTTCAGGTGCCATTTGGTCATCCCGCCCAGACAGACCCCTGATGATGGCGTGTGTTCTGGAATATATTAGCCCAAGGGTCAATTTGCACAGTATTTATTGAAGAGGGACTGAACTTGCCTGCATGATGACAAGAATTTAATGCAACTGATGTCTGGAAGGAACTGAATGCTGCTACCCATGATTAATACAAAGCTTTAGCAGCTAATTACAGAGTTTTAATTTTTCTGCTATTTTTGCAAAGAAATGTTACTGTGCAAAGGTAGATTAGCAGATGTTACATACCAGGAATATTATAGGCAGTACTGAGAGTGTAGGGAAAACCTTGTTTTGGGAAGCATTTATATTCATCTTTTCTTGAGACACTGTCAGCTCTATTTCCCTAGCGCCATCTCATTTACAATTAAGAGACTTGCAGTCAGTAAGTAAATATTGAAATGGCGTCCTCTGATATTGCAGCACTGCGAATGAGTGCCTTTACTAGGGATGTAAAATAGTACATATCTACTTCTGGAACAACACTCCCATCTGCATTGTTTCTGCAGAAGCTTCAGGAGGGGCATCTCTCCAGAGAGGCCTAATGTTGCCCTTTATAAATTCTTGGATTCACCTTTTTCTGACATCCCACAGTCATGTTATGTTTTACTACATTTTTTTGACAGGCTAAAGCTGGTTTTACGGAGTAACACAGTAATAAAGGAATGAAGGTCAGCTGTGATATTAATTGTTTACCTTGGAGTCAGTGGTAGGGAAGCTGTAAAAAAAGTGTGTTTTCTCTTCAAGAAAAGATCCAAAATTTACCACAGAGCATGTAAGCCCCCGAGCAGACCCCAGCCTTTCTGTAGAAATCTTTCACAGTATATTACAAAATTGCATATGGGGTGGGTGGTTGATGGCACTCTTCAACAGTCAGTTGTCCACAACCATTGGAACTGCAGACTTTAAGGCCAGCCAGAGTCTCCCACTCCCCTGATTCCATGGGGAAAAAATTCCCTGAAATTAGGGGTAGGGAACATGTAACAAAAGCGTGTGTTTTTTTTCTTCAAGAAAAGCCCTAAAACTCACCACAGAGCATATAACCCCGAGCTTCTGGGGACCCCTGACTTTTATTTGTCCCAATTCACAAATATCTATCCACACCCCCAAACAATCCTGCCTCGCCACTGCCTACATCATACAATTATAAAATGATACTTATAAAATGGGTATCAAAATTCTCAACATTTCATTGGCTAAAATACATCATCTAACCATTCATTAATGCCTAGTACATGCACACCTGGCTACCAAAGTTAACTAATCTACCTAGTAACAGCCTTACTACATGACACTTGTCAGTATCAGTGGCTTACCAGATAGCACACTTGCCTCTGAGGCGAGGAAATCAGAAGGATGTGGGTTCTATCCCCACACCAGGCACTTGGGTTAAATCCCAATACTGACACTGTAGTGCAGCATGAGGAGGGTGCTGCACTCCTGAGGTGCCGTCTTTTGGATGAGACATTAAACCGAGGTCCCATCTGCCTGTTCTGGTGGTATTACAGGTGGATGTTAATGATCCCATGGCACTTCTCAAAAAGAGCAGGGGAATTTCCCCTGGTGCCCTAGCCAAATTTCCCCCCATTCACTAAAACTACTACCAACTGGTTGGCATTCATCTGTATCCCCCTTCCCTGGGTCATGCCTGAAAATAGACAGAATTTGTCTAGTGCACTTACCTGGTCAACAAAAAAGTAAAAACTAAAATAAATTAATTGACAAGCTGCTGCTGCCAGAGTCCTTAGTGCAGCAGCTCCAGAAGAGGCACGCAGTTCTGGAGCTGAGAGAGAGGAGACACTGGGACATAGGAGTGGGGCAAGTGTGCTCAAATGGGCCAGGGTGAGTGTCGGTGATGCTGAGGGTCAGTCAGGGACACGGGCTCGCAGCGCCAGTTTTATCAGCGATATTAGCAATGTATACAGAATAGTTTAGCTCTGTTTAAGATGTTTTAAATGCTTAACTTCAGTGCAAGATATATATTTTAATTGCTGTGGACAGTCAGTGTAAGGTGGAAAGCATGCTGCATGGATGGGGCTTGCTTTGCAGTGCAACATGCCAAACCTCGGGATCAACTCTGAGGAGCTCCATGGGGGGAGTACAAGGTAAAGCACAATTTCTTAAGTCTTAGAATTTGTTTAAAATAAAACTTTGCAAATCCATTTACTGCCATATTTCTGACATTTCTGTTACTATCAAACAAATGAAATATGCATCTGTTGTTGGACTACTTTTGAAAGTGGCAGAATGCACATACATGTTTTCTATTTAAACTTAAAACCCTTTCTCTTTTTAGTTTTAAGCGAATAATTTATAAGTACAACAACCCACTCCAGGCCATGGGTGTATTGGGCATTAATGCACTGCCTAGTGGATGGAGAGGTCCTTGTCCTTTGGCTTTATGCCTCACAAAGCACCCGTGGTGTGCATTAATGTCCTCATACATCATGGCCTGTTGTGGGTTATATCTTAATTTCTACCTGTATGTAAATCAGAAAAAAACACTAGGAAAGCTAAAAAGCCTGTAGAGACAGAACAGGAACAAAACTGGAATCAACTCATAGAGGAGAAAATTACTTACACATTCCGCACTCTTCTCCTTTAAGCTGTGTCCTGGTATTTGAAATCCATTCTCATTGCTACCTGCTGTATCATTGCTCTAAGGTTGCCTTTTTTTTCACTCGCTGTGTTTCATCAGTTCTCACCTTCCATGGTTATGGGCAGTTTTGAGATGAGCTGGCAGGATACCTAAGAAACACGATGAAAATTGGGACAAGGAAGCAAAGCAGCTGCTGATTAAATGAGAAGATTCACGCAAGGGGCCCAATGGAATAGCATCAGACAGATCATCCGGAGATGAGACGAGAGCCAGTTGACAGGGAGCACTAAATAATGTTACCATTTGTGTCAAAAGATGCAGCACACCTGCCATCAGCCCACGCTTTTGGTCCTTTGATACTCTGGCTTCCATAACATTTCATGTAGCGTACCTCCCTCGTTATTGGCTCAGTAACCCAGGGTACAGAGTTTCTCCCACTGTGATGTCCCCCTGAGAGCAAGAATGACAAAGTGGCACCTCTCTGTTGTCTGACAGTTGCCCCCCACCAGTCCTAGCCAGCATTGCCACTTCTGACATACTGTCGCTGTTACTAAATACTTCTCTGTGGTTAATTAATTATAAATAATGAAAGCAGAAAGTGAAATGTGACACGGGATGAAAGTGTGTTGCATGATAACACCTCTGCATCACATCCAGCTGCAGTAAGAGAGACTGGTTAGAATACAATTATAATATGGCAAGAAAAATTCCTGGGCTCTGATTGGGCAGTGCTGACCTTCAACAATGATGTTATCCCAGCACATCACACCTATTCAAAAAGCAACCAATCTGTATTTTAAAAATGTATTTTTTCACCTTGTTTTTTTATAAGCAAGCCATTATCTAATTGTAATAATGCACTCTAGGGTGTGTGTCATGGGAATAATGTTACTTTTCGAGTGTTGGATGAACTCGGCCTGTGGCCTCGTGCCCATCCACCCGAGGCATGACATTATCATAGCATGCCACATGCCCTGCCATGCATTATCACTTAATCTGAGCATACATTCCCATAATTCGACACTGGAACTGACACAGGCCTGTTGCATAGGTGAGAACTTGGCTTTGTGATCTGCCTTGCTTCAGTTACTCCTGCTACCCAACCAGTGCACCACTGGCATCGGCTGTGAAGGCAGCCACATGACTGCCCACTCTCCCAACTGAAGGAATAGTGTGGCCATAGTATCCCCAATCATTTGGGCTGGGATGGGGTAAAAAGGACATACAGGGCAAAATAAAATAATTTGTTTTTCCCCTCCTTCACCTGACTGAACCCCTTCAGCTCCCCACCACCAACCCCATTACCCACTGTCTCTGGAACTTACCCAGGGGACCTACCCATTCCTATACAGCTTCCTCCTGTGGCAATTGGGGGTACCCTAAGCACCTCCAGATGCATCGCTTGGTTAGGTGGGTCCTATGCCCAGTAAGTGCCATAGGGTCTGCGGGGAACCATGAACACCATCCTGCAAGCAAGTGCTTTTTCTGTTTTCTGCCCAACCCTCTGGATGCTCAACAGAGTTGATGGTGTGAAGAGTGCAATCAGAGTGTGTTTACATCTGCCGTCATGGAGCTTCCCCTCCGTGGTGCTCCAGCTGCATTACCACCCATGGTCACTTAGGTCACGATGTTGTGGCACAGCATGCTGCCCTCCCTTCCTCCCTCCCTCCCTGGAGGAGGGAAGCATCCTATGGGATGCTCAATCCCCCCCCCCGGCTGGCCCTCAATGACCCAGGCTTCCAAACCCAGGTGGGCAGCACTGCAAGCAAGAGCACTACCAATGCGCCAACGGGCCAGCCTAAAATAGAATAATTAAAAAAACACAGGCTTCCTCTTGCCACAGCTATGCTGCCTTGCCAGTGACCCAGGTTCGAGAGGGGAATCAGGAAGTAAGGTGAGTGGGTGGCCCAGGCTGGGGGGGGCAGTGTTGCAAATGGCAGTGTTATTCAGCCCAGGGAAGGGATGGTGCTACATCCAGCACTGCAGCTTCCCTATTGGTGGACCAAGGGCTTACTACCCTGTGGGGATCTGCTGCAGTGCCGAGACCAACAGTAGCAGGTGGAGCCATCAGATGGGTGGAGGTAGGAGAAAGCCTGGAAACACCACAAACCACCAGAACAATGGTCACAGACACTCTCAGGTGCCACTCCACAGGGACTCCTACTGGGGAGAGATGGTGGGGGTTGCAGTTGGTGGGGCAGAGAGGTTGCCAAGTGCTTTTATGTATAGCCCTGAGCACTGGAATGGCAGAAGCCAACTGATAAAAAGCGAATAGAAAAAAAATGGGTGGTTTTCATGCACACTGTATCTCAAGGTGCTTTTCAGACTAATAGGTTATACACTGGTAGAATGCAGGAACTGTGTGCAGCCAATCACAGCAGTCATATCACGATCAGTAACATCCCATACAATGCTGTAGACAATCAGGGCTTTCACAGGTGTATCGTCCGGTGCGTGAGGTGGGTGGCCACGTATGCGGGTTGGCAAAAAACTGCCAAGCCTGTCATTTGATTAGCAACACAGATCAATTGTGGCAACAAGAATGGCGCGGGATCGTGAAACCCACTATTGCAGTCCAGCCTGCTTTATTAATTTGAATGGAGCTGTACTGTCTGCTTGTTAGTTACTGTGATGTACAATGATAAAACACAGACAAAAACCTGAATAAAAAGAATATTGTAGAAATCCCACTTCATTGAAACAGTGAATGTTGGTCAGCACACCAGGGAATGTTGATCAACACAACACGAGTTATCTGCTCTTCTTTTTTAAACATGCCCTTAGGATCTTTAATCCTTCAATTACACAGCTACTGGAGGTGTGCAGAAAGGACTTCAGTCAGACATCTCATGTGAAGGATGGCTGCAACAGTGCGTCATCGTCCTAGTTCCGCGCTGCAGTTTCAGAATGGAATGAGTCTTAGAAAGATAAACCCAGTGGACCCCTACCATGCTTGGTAGTTGTTTCATGATTGCGGTGACTGTAGCAAACTCCACCAGCTAGCACTGCTATAACAAATCTGGGGCAATAATGATGACACACGGTGGGTATGCCCAGGTATTATCTCTTGTCTGACTCAGAGTCGTATCACAGTCATGCTGGCAGTATAGCCTAGAGGTTAGAGTAACAAGCCGTGACTGAGCTTGGTGCATGCAGCAGACCAGAGTTTAATTCCCACAGCGTCCACTTGTTGTATGACCCTGAGCAAGTCATTTTAGCCTCTGCAGTGCTCCCAGCACAGGCCTGGAAATGATCCTTCGAAACCATTGTAAATGAGGCCGTGTCTCAATGTTGTTATCTGTGACTCATGAATACCAAAATTAAATGTTTTCCTAGGGGCTTGAAAATACTGTCCTCTACAATAGGATTTTACTAGGGCAATAGCGTTGAAGCCAGCTTGGCAGCATCCTGGATCTTGGACACAGTGGGTCCACTGTCATTTATTTTTTGTCTTTGGTAACGGGTGTGGGCCCACTGAGCACAAGTGCCTGTTTTCAGGGGCAACCTGGGAGCACTGGGCGGTTAAGTGACTCACTTAGAGTCACACAGTATGCAAGTGGAGGTTGTGAGAATCAAACTCAGGTCTGGTCTGCTGGATGTATCAAGCTCGTTCACATCTCGTTCCTCTAACCTCTAGGCTATACTGCCAGCCATTTGCTGGACATCAGATGAAATCTGACAAATATGGAACAGCCAGGCAGGTGAGCCCCTGTGGTGCTTGTGATTGCTTTGGGGATTCAGCTGCACAGAATGTCATTGCTCTCTGAGGACCCTGTCCTCTTAAGTCAGTACACATATCCTAGGTGCTCTTACTATAACCATAAGATGGTCTCTCATGCTAATAGTTCCAGAAATTCTGAAGTTCACTGTTCATTGCATGAGTCCATGTCCTATACACAGGTGTTTCCAATTTTCTGCAAAGTAAAACATTTTGATTTTAAATTCTATTTCCACTTTGTTAACAAATGAAATCTTTACCATGGCTTATCCTATGTTTATATATACACATACCGTGGTTTATAATATGTTTATATGTACATTTACCGTGTTTATAATATGTCTATATGTACACCGTGGTTTATAACATGTCTATATGTACACTAATCAATGTTTATATATACACTTACCATGGTTTATAATATGTCTATATGTACACTCAACAATGTTTATATATTGCATTTACTGTGGTTTATAATATGTTTATATGTACACTTACCGTGGTTTATAATATGTTAATATATGCATTTACTGTGGTTTATAAAATGTTTATATGTACACACTCGTGGTTTATAATATGTCTGTATGTACACTTACCATGGCTTATAATATGTTTATATATACATTTACCGTGGGTTATAAGATGTCTATATGTACACTAACCAGTGTTTATATGTACATTGACCGTGGTTTATAATATGTCTATATGTACACTTATAATGGCTTATAATATGTTTATATATACATTTACCATGGGTTATAAGATGTCTATATGTACACTAACCAGTGTTTATATGTACATTGACCGTGGTTTATAATATGTCTATACGTACACTAACCAATGTTTATATGTGCATTTACTGTGGTTTATAACATGTTTATATGTACACTTACCATGGCTTATAATATATCTATATGTACACTAACCAATGTTTATATGTGCATTTACTGTGGTTTATAACATGTTTATATGTACACTTACTGTGGTTTATAATATGTTTATATGTACAGATTTACCATGGCTTATAATATGTTTATGTGTACATAATGTGTGCATTGACAAAGCATCAGTATGATGTGAAACGTATGTCTGTGTGCGGGTGGGGAGCTTGCTGTGTATCATTTGTTGCAATAAATGCTGCTTTTTATCGTGGCCTAGCTCAAAGGTCGTTTTTTCTCACATAGACTGAGTTGCCAGACTTCACAGTTTTTATGACATATAATATGTTTAGGTGTACACTTACCATGGTTTATATGTCTATATGTACACTTACTGTGGCTTATAATATGTTTATATGTACACTTACCATGGCATATAATGTTTGTGCATACACTTACCATGGTTTATAATATGTCTATATGTACATTTACTGTGGCATATGTTTGTGCGTACACTTACTGTGGTTTATAACATGTCTATATGTACACTTACCATGGTTTATAATATGTATAATACATGGATGGGAACTTTTCCTCATAGAAAAGGCCATCATTTATTTCCCTGTATACCTGTGACTAATCTATCAATTCAAAGTATATACCCGCTCTAATTAAACAATTACAGCTATAGATCTACACTAATTAAAGCTATAAGCCTACACAAATCAAACAATTAAAAGTATATACCTGCACTAATAAGAAGCATACACCTGCACTACATTAAACCCTATGGGATACCAATAATAACATACTTAACACAGCATTAGGAAGCTAACCAAACCAACTAACAAGCTGCAAAAGAACCTGGAAAAAAGACATTTACACAAAACCTTCCCAAACCCAGAAATCTCCCAAACTCCTACCTGCACTCACTACACACCAGTCTCTCCTTCTTGCAAGAGACCTTCAGGTACAATAACGTGATCGCAAATGTGATCTCCATAACAATAACCATCCTAATGTATTATACTCAACAAACAATGGGTAAGGGTGGAACACTCGGAAGTAAACCCATCTTGGGGGCTAATTAGGGCAATAAAGCCTCTCACCCTTCATGCTTATGGCTATAGAACCTTAATTAGCCCCCTCAATGGGTATACATCCTTATATACCATCCTTACCCATTATTTATTCAATATTTATTGTACACTTACTGTGCCTTACAGTATAATTCACTAAAAAAATACCAACAACAGCTTAATCTGGCTCAATTTCAGTTGGTTACTATCTGTATCCCTCCCCGTCACCCCTGAAAAAGGGACTTCTTGTCTCAGTGGGCCTACCTGGTCAGCAAAATTCAATAAATAAATAAATGTTTGTGTACACTTACCATGGTTTATAATGTTTATATGTACACATACCGTGAGTTATGTCTATATGTACACTTACTGTGGTTTATAATATATCTATATGTACATATACCATGGTTTATAATATGTTTATATGTACACTTACCATGGTTTTTAATATGTCTATATGTACACTTACTGTGGTTTATAATATATCTATATGTACACTTACCATGGTTTATAATATTTGTTTTAATTATTTCTTTTTTATTAAAAGTTTTTTTGTTACACATGAGTCAAGAGTATATTTCATACATTTCTTTACATCATCACTTATCTTGAATCATATTATGACATTGACAGTTTTTTATATATTTCACCCTGAGGTTTAAATGTTTAATATGACATATTATGCAGCCCTGTGGTCAATGACCATACTAAAGGTAGAGCTCCAACTCGTTTCTATATAGGTCACTCCCTGTTTATCCCTTATCGTTTTGTTTATTCCTTCATAGTTAATATCCGGTTGACGGATTTCTTCATCTCTGAAAGAACCACCTTCCTTGATTAAATTCTCCTTTCCCTCTGCTCTTTAATACTTATTTGGTCCCCCTCCCTGTTACCGCCCTCCTCCAACTCCACCAACTTGAGGACAGAAGTTTGGATCCATCTCAGCTTGGTAAAAAACACACTTCTATCATTTCATCGTGTATGTTGGAGCTCTACCCTGAATTTTAGCATAACATTTTTCTGTTTCATACATTTCAGACATGATTGATCTCCATTCTGGTACTGTTGGAATTATACTGGTCATCCATCTACGTGTAATGGACTTTTTGGCCACCAAGAGACTGGGAGGCAAAAGAGTTTTCTCCCGTGGAGGGGAATGGTCTAGAAAGATCCCTAGCAGTACCTGCTCGGCTGTCAGTTCCACCCCTTGTTCTATGAATTTGGTTAATTCAGTTTGTAGGGATAGCCAAAAGGGCATCAGACAAGGACACTGCCAGAATATGTGTCCCAGTGTCGCCCTCGGGCATCCACAGCTTCGCCAGCAGACTTCATACTCTTCCAGAAGGAATTTAATCAAGACTGCTGGGGCTCTAAAAAAGTGTGAGTGACACTTCCATGCAAATTCTCTCCAAAATGGAGAGAAAGTAATCTTCACCGCACTCACAGCTGATCCCCTCCACTCCTCCATGGTTATTTCTAGGTGAAGATCTTTGTTCCATTCCTGCATTATAGATTCAGTTGATTCATTTTGTTCATTTCTCAATTCCCTATATATTATACCAATTAAGTGCTTACCCAAATTTCCCCTTATGGCCTCCATAAATAATTTGAGTAATTCCGGGGTTGGATCTTGAATTTTGGGTTGAATAATTTGGTTTCTAAGTATATGATTCCTAACCTGGAAATAACGAAATAAGTCTGATCTGCAAAGGCCATATTGGGTCTGCAATTTTTCAAAGGGGAGTATCCCCTGAGGGGACATAAACTGGAAGAGATGTGAAAGACCTAATCTTCTCCATTCCTGGAATGTGGAGTCCATATATATAGGTGTAAATGAATCATCTTCAGATATTAATTTAGTGTATTCGTATATAATATGGAGAGGTCCACTTTGCCTAAAACATCTCCAAGATTTATAAATTTGAGCTGTAATACCCCTTAAAGTAGCAGGTGACAGAGATCTCTCCTCTGAAGAAAGAAGAATTTTTTTGATATCAAATAAATCATTTAGATGAAGTTCGATATCCTTCCAAGGAGTCGAGTAGGACTCCGTCAACTATATTAAGACTATCCTAAGAAACACCCTAGAATATAATTTAAAATTGGGAAGGTTAAATCCCCCTGAGCCAGGGATAATTTGAGAACCGATAGTCTTATCCTAGGACGTCCTTTGCCCCAAATAAACGTAGAGATTAATTTATCCCGTGATTTAAAATAATATGTTGCCGGTATATAGGGGATATTCTGAATTAGATAAAGTAATCTGGGTAATATATTCATATGCACTATTTCTATCCGTTGGTGGAAGGGGGGGTGAGACAGGTGGACCATCTTTCTAGGTAATTTTGGATTGTAACCGTGAGGGGTTCATAGTTTACAATCTCCAGTACTTCTGGATTAAAGGGGATGTTAATTCCTAGGTATTTTATTTTTGTAGTGTGCCATTTAAATGGATATTCTTTTTTTAATTTTTGGGTAGGGGTAAAACTAAAGGCCAGGATCTCTGTTTTTGTAGTATTTAACTTGAAACCCGCCAGTTTCTCATATTGTTTTAATATTTACCAAGCTGCCGGAATTGATTGAGATGGAGACAACAGGGTCAATAGTGTATCATCAACAAATATATTTATTTTATGTTCTTGTTGTGCTATTGGGATCCCTTCTACTGGGATTGTATTCCTCAACCTTACTGCAGGTGGTTCCAAATATAATGCTAATAAATAGTGTGATAAGGTACATCCTTGTCTTGTGCCCCTACTTAATTTAAACGGTGAAGATATATTCCCATTTACTCGCACATAGGCCCTAGAGGAGCTATATAGTTTGTTTAGGGAAGTGATAAAAAAAGCCGGGAAGTGAAAAGCCTCAAGAGTTCTCCACAAAAATGGCAAATAAACTCGATCAAAAGCCTTTTCGGCATCTAAACTAATGAAGACTGATAGAATTTTAATAGTCAGAACATATTCCTGTAGTATTAGGGTCCGATGGATATTATCCATAGTACTCCTGTTCTTAATAAACCCTGACTGATCCGATGATATACTCTTTGGCATTATAGATTTGAGTCTAGATACCCAGATAGCTGGGTAAATCTTGTAATGAATGTTTAAAATGGAGATAGGGCTGTAAGATGCCAGGTCCAAATTATCTTTATTTGGTTTAGGTATTGGGACAATGGTGGCATAATCCCACGATGGTGGAGGAGTTCCCTCTTGGGCTAGCTCAGCAAATAAAGTGTGTAGTTTCGGGGTTAATTCTTTTTTAAGTATCTTAAAACCATCAGGTCCTGGATATCGTCCCGAGTTCAGATTTGTGATAGCTTCCTGAATTTCTAATTGTGTTATGGGAGCTTCCAAACTACTGATTTGAGTAGAGGAAAGGGTGGGCAGGGTCATTCGGTCCAGAAAATCTGATATTTCAGTTTATAATATGTTTGTATGTACACTTACCGTGGATCATAATATATATTTTTTTTTGTTCTGGTTTCCCCCCAATCCTCAGACCCACCCTGCCTGCCATCCATCCATGCCCAGGCTTGCCCCCCTGGGTGGGGCCACTGGGAGGGCTCCCCCTCCCAATGGACACTGTTGGCAAGCCCCGACTTACCCCCTGGGTTGGGGCCATGGAAGTGGGACCCCCCCCAGTGGACATCGAAAGCAGTGGAGAGGCCAGCTTTTCCCAACACTTGTTCCCTGGAGGCAGGGATGTGCAATGACATTTAGCATCTGCCCTGCACCTCTAACATGACAGCACCAATTGCAGTGGTACCCCCAGCCTCCACCAGGAGTCCATATAGCGGCGGACACTCCCCCCCCCCAGAAAAGGAGAACAGTCCCCAGGATGCTTGATCCTTCTCCCCCAGCTGGCCCTCTGACTCCTGAGCCGTTCCAGAACCCAGGTCATCAACATCACAAGCGGAAATCTAACCACTGTGCTGGTGGGATGGCTGAATTATAATATATTTTATATATAGTTACTGGGGTTTATATGTACATGTACCGTGGCTTATAATATGTTTATATGTACACTTACCATGGTTTATATATAATATGTTTATATGTACACGTACTGTGGCTTATAATATGTTTATATGTACACTTACCATGGTTTATATATAATATGTTTATATGTACACTTACCGTGGCTTATAATATGTTTATATGTACACTTACCATGGTTTATATATAATATGTTTATATGTACATTTACCATGGTTTATAATAAGTTTATATGTACACTTACCATAGTTTATATATAATATGTTTATATGTACACTTACATAGATGATTATAATATGTTTATAGAATGTCTATTTATGCGCGGCATAGCGGTTGGATTCCGCTGCGATGCGGCGACCGAGCCGGGAAGGACTGGATCAGCTGGAGGCCGGCCGGGGAGAAGGATCGGCGTCTCATGACTGCTCTCCTTATCCGGGGAGGGTGGTAGTCGCGGTGCAGGTGGACTCCTGGTGGAGACCAGAGAACTACAACACTCAGGACCTGACGTCAGATGGGGGCGGGGACAGACACTGGTGTCATTGCATGCTCCCGCCCCCTTAAAGGCAAAAACTCCGCTCACCTCCAGCGCCTCTATGATGCCCGTCCCTCGGGGCTGCACTAGGCTCCCAATGAGCACAACTTCAAAGCCTATTAAATCGTTAAGTAGCACCCTAAGATCCTAAGGTGCCACGTCCCCACTTGGGGCAAGCCAGGGTACTGGGAGTGCGGCTCAAGAGGGGGGTTGCTTAAAGGGGGATCTGTGACCGGGCGGAAAAAATCTGGCGTGGAGGAGGGGGCAAAAAAAAAAAAAAAGAATGTCTATTTGTATACTTACTCTGTTTAACATTGTCTTTGTGTGCCAGAGCTGCAAACCCACCAGAGAACTTGAGAAGGTGCTCTTACAACCATCGCCGTAACTGTGCATATAACAGCACTTATAACAGTATTTGTCACTTTGTAGTGCACACTCCTCAATGAACACATCATTTTGTGCATTATATAATTCACTTGGTTGGATGACCCAGGAACATCATAGATTATATCAGTATTGTTTCACTGATAAGACCATTAGACTGAACTCTGACCCACCTCTATCATCTTTAGTGTCTTTAAAGAAAAATGTAAGAAATAGTCCACCTGGTGATATAGAGGGCTGAGACAGTGTCTTGCACCTTACCGGCCCCGTGACAGCGACACAAGTTCAGGAACGAGCTTGGGTTGCCAGGGGTCAGCCGGGGGTTGGGGGCTGGGAGAGAACAGAGTGATCACCTGGCAGCTCTTCAGTCTTGAATTGGGGAGGTAAGGCTTCCCAGCTCTTGGCTGCCACTGGGTGGAAGTCCAGTGGTAGTGTTGATGCGCAGGGGCTGGTGGTATGCTGGATGGGTGGAGCGGGGTCAGCAGTTCCGGAGCACATGTGCACCCCCAAGAGCATGCACCTCCGTGTTTGCTGTAGCTCTGGGGAGAACACTAGGAGGAAAACTGACAGGGGAACCAGGCTCACTAAGCCCTGCCAGAGGAGTTGCAGTCTGCTCCACCACTCCGGAGAAAGAAGGAGAAGGTCAAATGGAGACAGGTAAATGGGCTGAGCAATGATGGCAGGGAGTGGGCTGAACAAGCATCCGTGTTCAGCCCAGGAGCATAAAAATCTATATGGGAAAGAGAAATGTAAGGAATGTTAGTTCTGACGAACACTGTCTGCTTACAATGCCAAAGGTCACTACATTAATGAGTCAGCATCCATTTTCATTCTATGCCACTAAGTGTAGGAACAATCTTCCAATTACTGTTCACAATTTTTACAGTTGGACTAAAGCATCATTTACTTGTTAATTCTGCACGTACTTGTCTGTAATGTTTCAAATTGTGAAGTGCGTCCTCATTTTATATATGTTGTACTTGAGTATTGATAGATAGATAGATAGATAGATAGATAGATAGATAGATAGATAGATAGATAGATAGATAGATAGATACTGCCTGTAGATAGATAGATAGATAGATAGATAGATAGATAGATAGATAGATAGATAGATAGATAGATAGATAGATAGATAGATGACACCACTCTCTCTTTTTATTTATTTAGTTTTTGTTGACCGGGTAAGTGCACTAGACAATTCCTGCCTATTTTCAGGCATGAACCGGGGAGGGGGATACAGATGAATGCCAGCTGACCTTGAACCAGATTAAGCTGTTGGTGGTATTTTTCATGAATGGAGGAAATTTGGCCATTGCACTGGGAAATTCCCCTGCTCTTTTCGAGAAGTGCCACGGGATCTTTAACATCCACCTGAACTACCACCAGAACAGGCAGATGGGACCTCGGTTTAATGTCTCATCTGAAAGACGGCACCTCAGGAGTGCAGCACCCCCCTCATGCTGCACTACAGTGTCAATATTGGGATAGTGACCCAAGTGCCTGGATTGGGGATAGAACCCACAGCCTACTGATCTCCCGGCCTCAGAGGCGAGTGTGCTACCTGCTGAGCCACTGGCACTAAAAACACTGTGAAAAAGTGCCTCCTCATTTCCCTTTTAAATCTACCCCTGAAAAGTTAATATAGAAAAGGCTTAACTGCCGGTGGCTGGTGAGCCACTGATTCGTTTGGCCCTTTGTGTGGGTGAATGCCTTCACTGGGACCTGAGCTATATAGACTGTTACTGCCCTCCCCACCACCACCTGTCCCTATTTTGGCTGCTGTGCCTGCTGATGTGGTAAGTCAGTATTATCATGTTTTGTATTCCCTGAAGTGCTGTAATTTAGAAGGCTAAAGAGACAATTTTGGTTGCCTCTCTTCAAGAAGCCTGTCATCATGCTCGGCACAGCAGCTCTGTCCTCCTCTGCCTCTGATTTCACCTTTCATCCCCTATGATTTTAGCTCAGTCTGTCATTTTTGCCTCAGCGTCTGCCAGATAAAGCATGTGTCGAGCTGGAAGGCCCAGCACTTGGTTCTTGCTGAAGCAAGGGATGCTAAAACAGTCATGGGCTCAGCCACACAAGCAGGTGGATCACACAATGTTTGGGGGACATGGTGCTGTCATGAGGTGTCATCTTTTAAATTAGACTTTTTTTTCTCATAGTCATGTTTATCCTAGCTGCACCCCTGTAGGGATATACCGTGGTTCTGGTTGGACCCCATTCCCATGCTCCAGTATGTACTGCTGCAGCTGACATCTCCCATGGCTTTATCTCCATGAGAAGGGCTCCAAGAAGAAGACCATCGTCCTGCCATGAAAGTATTCCACTTGTGTGACAGGATCCAGTGACAGTTGTTGCTAGAACCTGACTGTCACACAGGGGTCAAGCCATCCTAAAGACAGGCTATTGGGTCCCCCATTTGTCCCTTCCCCCTCCTCCCCTTGGTGTGGCTGGAGCTCCGTGAGGCCTCATCTGCATGCAGGACATCTTGTGTAGGGAGCAAGCTACGTTGGTTCACTGCAGGGAGTCGCTGTGGGAAAAGTTGCCCAGTGCTATCCTTTCTGACCGTAATGCAGTGTCTGCATTCCAGTCTGCCTCCCATCGCAGCACCCTGAATTCACTCACTCAGATCATCTGCATGGCAATGACACCTTCTGCTGAGATGCTTAACCCAGGTCCCAGCTGCCTGTGCTACTAGTTGTTCAGCTGCATGTTAAGGATCACATGGCAATGCCAACCAGGTGGCACCAAGGCAAGTCTGCCACTCAGGACACCAGCAACCTGGGTTTAAAAACAAGCACAGCACACTGGACAGTTGGTGGTGGGAGGAGGCTTGTGCATTCTGGAGGACGCTCGACTCTGAGTGGTGGGGGTGGGGTTAAATCGATTCCTGCTGCAGCAGATCCACCTTGTGGCCCACGGGTGGAGCAGGTCTGCTGGGGACAGCAGTGTGAGGGAGAGATGTTTGGCTTGGTGCAGCAAACACCTGTTGAATGCATGCAGCAACCAGTTCATGCTGACATTCCTGGGGATGGGGCAAAACAGGAAGACCCTCCAGTCCAGCAGTTTGAAACCTCAGCACACTTGGATCTCAGGCCCCCGTCCACCCACTCAGAGGGGTCCCTGCCACCAAATTCTGAGTCTCCAGAGGAGTGAGATGGTCCCCAAAAGGCCCTACCTTGGTGAGTAAGCCATGGGACAGATAAAGGACCCCCTGGAGTGCTGGATCAGGCTATGGTGCTGGGTTGTGTCTTGGAGGCAGAAGGGGGTATGACTGGAGAAACAGGAATATAAAGCAGAAATGTAAAAAGTATTGGTCCAGCATGTTAGTGCAGCGGTGGTGCTGCCACTCGTGGTGTAGGTGTCCCATGTTAGAGTACAAGCTTGATTTATCTGAGGCCAGGTGGGGAAGGAGGAGTTAGCATTCCAGAGAGTGCTCTACTCTTTCGTGAAGAGAGGGGTGTGATCCCTGCTGCAACACTGTCAGCTGGGTGACAACAGGTGGTAGTGCAGAAGAGGACACAAACAAGGGTAGGGAGGTGGTTGGCCGAGCTCCCTTCTGGGTGCTTGCATGCTCATACCCAGAGTTCTTAGCATACCAGATGTTCCTGAGGGATTGGGAGAGGGAGAAGTAAAAAACGGAACAGTGGAAAGCCCTGGAGCAAGTGGGATGATCCTGAGTGCTCTCAGGCCCTGACTTTCACTATTGGCTGCCCTCTTCCCCCAGGGTTCTCCTTCCTGTGTCCCCACCCCACCCCAACACCCCCGAGGTGGGAGGTTTGAGTCCAGCACTGCACTGGCGATCATGGGGCCCTGTGCGAACCCCTTGGTGGGGCCCCATGTCAGGAGTCAGGGAGCCCCAAGAAACAGTGGCATCCATGTGGTGAGGTCCTCATATCTGCCTGTTCAGTTTGTTTTGGGCTTTCTTTGAACTCAACTGTAATTACTAAGAGATGAGAAGATACACACATCAGTAATAAATTCAGGAGAAATTTGGACAGAGACACAGAATCACAGGGATCAAAGGTGGCCAGCTGGACACCTGCTTTTTGGGGCCCCTTTGCTCTAAGGGCCTGTTTGAAGATGTACAGTTTGTACTGTGCTGTGGCAGCTCCAGTCAAGCATGGTTGGGGCCTGCCATGAGGGGTAAGCTCATAAGGTTGAAAGGAGAAGGTATGTACCAGAGACGCAAGGGGGGGTCTAAGCCCAATCCGGAGGATGGCCCCAGTGTGGAAGCATATCCAGTACATGTTAACTTCCAAGCTGACATTTTCTGTAACTACAGATCCCAGAATCCCCTGCAGCTGACATTAGAGGAGGGCTGGGCTACAGCAGATGGAGATTCAGTAGCCGGCAGTGCATTTTAGAGATTTTATAAGCTGAAGATGTTTGCCGGTCCTGCTATTCTCCCAGAGCTTAGTACAGTCTTCTGTGACTGTACATAGCCCTGAGAGGACAGCGGGACCCAAAAACAAAAGATCAGACTTATAAACACTTTAACAATGTACTGGGTTATTTAATCACCCACTGCTGCAGCCCTCCACTGATGTCAGCTGAAGGGATCTAGAATTTTAACAGCCAACTGTCAGATTCGAGTCATGGATTAACTAGATACAATGTACTGTACTGCAGTAATGAGTAAACAGTTAGTAAAAAAACATTTTGTTGCATATAAAATGCAAATTGGGACCAACTGCAGTGCTGACTGTTCCCTTTCAACATCAGCCCTTTTGTTTGCCTCTGTATCCCCCTCCCCCCCCAACACCACCACCACCATGGGGAAGGCCAAAACTAGGAAGCATTTCCTAGCCCTCCCTTCCCAGTCAGCAGAAACTGTAAATAAATAAAGCACTCCAGCTGAAGGAGAGTACTTGAGTAGTTCTGCCACCCGGTTCTGCCATTTTTCTTCTCAGAGGCAGGGGTTTGGTTGGTACTTACCTTTCCCTCGAATTCAAGCAAGTTGCACACTCGCCTCTGAGGCTGGTAGATCGGAAGGAACTTGTTTAAATCCCAATACTGACACTGTAGTGCAGCATGGAGCATGGGGGCTGCTCTTATGAGGTGCTGTCTTTCATATGAAACATTAAATTGAGGTCCAGTCTGCCTGTTCTGGTGGTTGTTCAGGTGGATGTTAAAGATTCCATGGCATTTCTTGAAAAGAATAGGGGCGTCTCCTCGGTGTCCTGGCCAAATTTTCCCCATTCACTAAAAATACCACCTACAGTTTAATCTGGTTCAGTGTCAGTTGGTTTCCATCTGTATCCCCCTCCCCCCAGGAGGAAACTCAAAATAGGCAGAATTGCCTAGTCCGCACTAAATAAATAAATAAAAAATAGCAGGAGTCACTAAACACTACTTTTTACAGCTGTTCTGCAGATTACTGCAGGACTTGGAGACTGTCCCACTCCTTATTATTGACACAGCTGGATATGACAGAGGGATTGTGGAGGTGGGGGAAGGGACAGAACCACAACAGAGTTACTGGAACAACTGTTGAGCCAGTCTCACCCACTACTCTGCTAGCAGCAGGCTACAGGCAGAGAAGAAGTCAAGCCACGTTATGAGAGGGGTGAGAGCAAGAACAATGAAGGAAACTGAGAGCAGGGAATGGCAGCTGAGAGAATAGCCAGAGAGAAAAGCCCCCGCCAGCAGAAACAATTAGGTTTTTGACAGTGAAGCTAACAGGTTCTTGGATTTCCTGTCAGACAGCATTAAGCCAACAAGCAGCACTGCAGTGTCTACAAAGCATCTCCAGTCACCAGTGAAAAACATAAAAGTCCAGTTGGCCCCAGCAGATCCCAGTTACCCAAGATACAATGGAATTTCACGCTATAGTTTTCTCTGTTAATCAGGCTGTATGCTTGAAAATGTAATCATTAGAGCTGGTTACTGGTCAGGTAGTGCTATGGCAGGACTTCTGCTCTTTGCTCTGCAGACCGGGTTCAAAAATGCGCTCAGGTTGTAGGGGTGAAGGAATGATGAGGGTCCCACTGGACAGCTGTCCTGCTTTGGGTAAGAGATTCAATCCTCTGCTGTCTGACTGCTGCATAGCAGTACATACAGCAACTGCCACAGGGTCAGGGGCTGCTGCACATGCTGGTGCTGTACTGTGCTTTATCATGCGCTGTGTCACTGCCGCCAGCAGCAGCCACCCTCAGGGAGAAACAGGGAACCACTGAAGTGGCAGGGTGGCAACCAGCTTCATGCCTGCCTGCACTACCAACCAGGCAAATGCCTCCCAAACTGGATCCTTTTCCCGGCGGGAAGATGCTCTGCTTGGGAACCCAGCTGTCGGGGACAAGCCACAGAGGCACAAGTGTAGGTCGGGGAAGTACCTGGGGATGAGGGATAACCAGGCTGGGGGTAGGGGGTCAGATGGGGCTGGAGAAGAAACACAGAGTTGAAAAAACAAAATGTAACCCTTGTTCTGTACAATTCAGGTTGTCTGAATGCTATTCAGGAGCAGAGCTAATAATCCGGCTACTTGTGACATCACACTGTTGCTGTTGAACTGACTGTGATGTCACCAGCAGGGGATTATCCCCTCTGCTCTCTCCTGAACAGCATCAGGAGCAAATGGGGTTTATACGTTTTTTAAATGTTGTATTAATTGTTTTTATGACTTACAAGAAGAAGAACTATATAAATGGATACATATCTTTTATCTCACATTTTCTACATGCATCTGCTTTAGGAATTTGCAAACTTCCCAAAATTTGACCACATTAACTTTGATCTTCAAACCACAGAAAGTTTGCGAAAGTTCTCTTAACGGTGGACTAGTTCATGTTGGTTCGACCATTAAAAAGCATTATGAACTTGGGCGAATGTAAAGAATCTAAAACTGCCACAAAAAGAAACGTTGTGAACCGGAATGAAGAATTATTTAAATTTTTTAGGGAATGCCACCAAGGTGCCTTCTACCACTATCCTGCTGTCAGTTCGCACACACTTACTGCCCAGTAAAATTAGTAAATAAAAGTAACCCACTTCCCAAAAGAAGAATCGCCTCAGGCTTCTGCCGGTGGCTTCGGATGGTGTCTGTTTGTAATGCCCTGCTAAAATGCTAGCTGTGCAAAAAAAACAGATTCGGCAGCAAGTGGCACTGTCAGGCTGCCGCCTCATGCCCCTTCTTCCCACAGCGGGCCCCAAGCACACTCCTCCTCCTCCTCCAGAGTCCAGTCTCTCAACTCTCAGGCAAGCCCCTAGTCCCAGAGGCCTGTTACTCAGCCTGCTTGTCTTTTATCTTTAGTTTCCCTCCTAAATAATAACATACACCTTCAGCAGCTCTGCTACTGCAGAACAAGTGTAGATCAAACTTTTGACAATTTTCTTTGCTTTGAAGAATTTCCTAGCTAATTTAACTAGAAGTGAATCACATCTGAGCTACCTAACAGCCCTACAATGAGTGTGAGAGTTTTCACATGGGCTCCCATGGTGGGGCTGAGTCTTTTCCAAAATGAGGCTGGGACTCGCACTATACTTTAGTTAACTGCTTCAGGTGTGAAGTGTGGTTCACGGTTTGACTGGTTCATCTGGTCTGCACCATTTGGGGCAGGGCATTCCTTTACTATGTTTGAGCTTCACTGGTCCCACGGGTACAGTCCGGGCTTGGCGCTTCCCTTTCCAGTACCCACTGACCCACCTAATGTACTGATCCCAGCAAGGGCCCACTGGATGACATCCTACACACAGCTGCATATATCACCTTGCAAACCCTCTGGTCTGCCCGCTTGGATACCTTCCCCAGCAGGTGACTCTGTGGGCACCGCACTGCAAGGGATTCCCTTCTGCTTGGAGACATGTCTACCTTATCTGGTTGTGTTATATCTCAGCTTGCTTGCTGTTTATGGCAGCAATGACTCAGCAAGGGTCAGTCTCTGAGATTGTCCCGGCAACGTGGATCTCTGTAGATGTCTTTCAGTGAACCTGAATGCCATCTGGAGGTATTCCCTAAGGAGATACCACCTGGGGCTTGCAAATCTATCCAGTGGTCCCACAATGGGCAACATCCTTGACATGACCCACAGATCCCATCAGCTCAGGATCTGTCCCTGGAGCCCAAAGTCCTTCAGGTCTCACTCACTGTTTCCATAATGTTCTTGAAGTCTCATGGTGTCCAGGACTTCTGCCATTCCTGGTGCTCCGAGAGCTGCTGGCACCTAGATCCGGCCACACTTTCAAGCAGGAGCTTTCTGTTTAGATGCTTCCTGTGCCCCTGCCTCATGTCCAGCACCCAGCACCCACCCAGGCTGACTCCTGGGCATTAATTCTCCCTGATGTGAGGTGAGGTGAGAGTGACTTGGTGGGCACTAGCTAGCGCTGAGCCTCCTAGGCATTCTGGATAACTCTCATGGTACCCAAAGGTAGCCTGGCACTACCAGCCTCCTATTAGCTATGCCTGCTGATTCAACTTAAAAGGGAGCAGTCAGCACAAAGGGACCCACACTCAAGTGTGCGGCTGGTCCCAGTGCGCACTTTGTGTGCTAAAACATTTTGGTTTACTAACTGTAGCAGACTAATTTTGCTTAGTTCCACACTGACATCTTCTGTTACTACAAATCCCAGAATCCCTTGTAGCTGACATCAGAGCAGTAGGCAGTAGTGGGAGATTCAGTAGCCTGCAGTGCATGTCAGAACTTTTATATTCTCAAATCAGATGTTTTCTGGGTAGGCTTTTTTCCAGGTGCTAAGTACAATCCTCTGTGACTGTACTTAGCCCATGGAGGACAGCAGGACCAGCAGACAAAAGATAAGCTTATATAAACTCTAACATGCACTGTAGGCTATTGAATCTCCCACTGTTGCTTACTGCTCTGGTGTCAGGTGCAGGGAATTGTGGGATTTGTAGTAATAAAAGATGTCTACCTAGAACTAAGCAACATTAGTCTGATACAGTTAATAAACCAAAATGTTTTTTTGCACACAAAATGCACATTGGGACCAGTCCCCTACTTGAGTGTGGGGCTGTTGGTGCTGACTGTTCCCCTTTAAGTGTGCAAATAAGGCTATTGACCCCTATTACCCAAGGATTTTCAATGACTGAGATATTCTGTTTTTCACTGCTAGCAGCAAATAATAGAGTGTGTATAATGGACTGTGAATAATGGAGTGTAACTAACATCTCAAAATGTTAAAAAACAAGACTCCAATTGGCCCACTGCTGCAGCGGTGGGGCTTCCACTCGTGATGCAGACGTCCCATTTTCAGGAACGGATCCGAAGAGTTGGAGGGCTGGCCAGGGGGAAGAGGATTGAATGTCCCATGTACTGCTCTCCTCTGGGGGGGGGGAGGAAGGGAGCATCTGGCATGTGACTGACCTCTGGAGGTCCTGGGGGGAGCAGCTGCCGGACCTTATGTTGTGGGGCGGCATGCTGGACGTTGGGGGTTCGGTGCCGCATGTCATTGCATGTCATGCCTTCTGTGGGAAAAGCATCCAAAAAATGCCAGCCACAAGAATGACACCCTGCTTCACTGGTCCCACTATGCCTGCCCATGGCACTCATCTGGTGACTGAGTTCAATAGTTCTGTCGGGACCGGCCAGCCCCATAGCCCCACCCTGTGGAGGGGGGCAAGCCAACGAAGAACACTAGAAACAGGGGGTCTACTAGGAACTGAGTTCAGACTGTATCAGTGGTGCACCCATTGGGGGGCAAGCCTGGGAGGATCATCCCTCGACATAAGTCCCGGGGGGATGAGTGGGGGAGCGGGGGCTGAGCCACTGGGGTCCAGCACCAAAAATAAAAAAAAAGACTCCATTTCACACTGCTAGCAGCAGATAGCACTTACAGTACTTGTAAAACAGCCACCCTACTAATTCATTCTTACCTTTAGATAATAACTCATTTGCACTCAATTAACATCCTAAACACATTCCCACATGGAAAAGCTGCAGAAATACAAACCCAAGTTTTTACTGAGTGATATAACAATGTGCACATAGCTGTCTGTGAAGAACTCAAAAGAAGTTGCAGCTTATGGAGCTGTGGACAGTAGAAGCCATTCACCCTTCAGGCTTGTAGCTAATCCTATCCCCAGCTTCACTCAATGAAATTAACACTTTGATCTTCACAGGCACGTATGCATAATTCTACATGTAAAGTCAACCCTGCTGCCGCACCAATGCTGCAACACCACAACGTGTGAGTTTGTGTGGGCAACTAGACCATCTGTATCATTAAGTGTGTGTGTATGTGTGTGTTGTGTGTCTATGAGACTAGAACCCAGGCAGTGGAGGAAGGTGCAGGTTCAGTGCTGGTTGACAACTCCCACCCCACCTCACCCCACTTCACCATCCAGTAGGTCCTAAATCACCTGTCATTGGGGGAAAAAAACAGAAAGGAATTTGGATTCATACAGCACCTTTTTTACAAACTGTATCCTAAAGCACTTGACAATCAAGGAGAGAAAGAGGAGAGACTGTTGCTGCCATCAGGCACAAAGAGAGAACCAAGAGTAAAGAGAGATGTGTTAGAGTTATCAAGAATAGGGAGGTTAACTGACTTGCTCAGAGTCCTACACACTGGAGTGGCGATTGAGAGATTCATAAGGTAGAAAAAATGGGCAGACTGGATGGGCCTTGCGATCCTTACCTGCTGTCAACTTCTGTGTTTCTATTCAAACCTGGGACACAGCTGAAAGCTGTAACCACTAGGCCAACCTGCCTCCCAAACTTTGATAAAAGAGTTTCGGTCACACTAATTTCAAACCACGGAAGATATGCTGTTCCCGTTATTAGAAGGATCAGCAATGTTTGGGCAGGTAATCTGGTTCTAATCCAGACCACTGGAATGGAACCATGCACCCCACTGCTCACCGACCCTTAGGCTTCCAACTGACAGAATTCAGTGGGTAGTACATGACCATGACGGTTCAGATAGCAGGCGATGTTTTGGTAAATTGGCCTCAGAGCAGCAGAACCAAAGCTCTGGTGTGATCCAGAATATAATTACACAGACAGTGCTGTAACCGACTTGTGCAATGTTTGGCAGATACCTTGGTTATCCGACTGTTACACTTATCTGGGGTATATTCACTCTGCGTCAAGTTCTCAGGGCAATTTTTCCTGACCCAGGTTTCATTATTTATGTCTGGGATTCATAATCTGTAGCTAGAGTTCATTATTCTTAATGGGGCTCAATATCTATATCTGAGATCGGTATCCGTGATTCGATATCCATATCTGAGATCAGGATCCGTAATTCGATATCCATATCTGGGGTTTATTGTCTGCATCTGGGGTTCATTATCTGTTCTAGAGATGCTTCAGTATCCCCAGAAAATAGCAATTTTAAGTCTGTTTTTTTTTTAAGGAAAATGAAGTATTGTGCTTGTTTTCCCTTTACGTTGTCTGGATTATCTGGTCAAACATCCATTATCTGGCTCACTGTTACTGGATAGGTTGGATGAGGTTTGAGCTCTGCAAACGTTATCTGCATAAAGCCTGGTACACAGCTTCTGTTGTCTATTTCACCTGCTCCAGCTGAAGCTCATGGAAACCAACCGTCCTGGTTGAACAGTGATATTGCTATCACTTGCTACGCTGGTTAGACCCCACCTGGATACTGTGTCCAGTTCTTTTTTTGGTTTTAATACTTCTTTATGGAATCCAATACCTCAGGCATATATTAATGTATTACAGTGCATGGCACAAGTACGCTGCACAGGGCTGATAATGGATCATTATATCGCTGATAATCTGTATGATATATCGCTATTGATAATATATCACTGATAATCTATATGACATATCACTATTGATAATAGATCACTGATAAGCTATGTGACATATCACTATTGATAATAGATCACTGATAAGCTATGTGACATATCACTATTGATAACAGATCACTGATAAGCTATATGACATATCACTATTGATAACAGATCACTGATAAGCTATATGACATATCACTATTGATAACAGATCACTGATAAGCTATATGACACATCACTATTGATAACAGATCACTGATAAGCTATATGACATATCACTATTGATAACAGATCACTGATAATCTATATGACATATCACTATTGATAACAGATCACTGATAATCTATATGACATGTCACTATTGATAATAGATCACTGATAAGCTATATGATATATCACTATTGATAATATATCACTGATAATGTTGGAGTGTTCAAGAAATTAAACATGCAAACTATAGAAAGTCAGAAACAGCAATGAACAGATCAGTGGTCCAGAGTCCATGGGGCCAGTATAGGTCAGTCTGATTGAGGGTAAACTGACTGATGAAGAGCTCACCAGATGTACAAATGTCTATACCCCTTGCTTTGTGCACAGGAGCTTAAGGAGACAAAGAAAATACATTAATGCAAATAAAATAGCCACATAGGCATTTTATCTATATAAAAGTCATTATACACACAAGGGCCCGGATAGTCAGACTGCGCCAGGCTGTAGCGCAAGCCTGGGCACAGCGCAACTTGGCTGCACTGGGGCGTTGACTGGGTGATATTCCACAGAGCTGCACCATGGCACAGCAGCATTGAATATCGCACCCTGGCCACCCGCAGTGCACATGGTACAGTGGCACTGCACCAGTGCAAGTGGCCAGAGTGGAGCAGGGGGATGCGCTAGCGCAAGTTCCGTTAACGCTAGATGCAACAACCGCGATATTCAAAAGTGCACATGCAAATAGGGCCATAATGCACTCAAGGCACAAATGAGGCCATTTGCTTGTCATTATGGCCCCATTTGCATGTAGGTGCGACGATCCCCGGCAACTTGCACCTGGCACCCTGCCAGGCTGCAGCCATCGGGGACCGATGCCCCCTGCACAGCACGGCAATCTGCCCCACTGCCCGATGTGGGCATACATTAAATATTACATTCGTCCTATTTCCCTGGTGGTCCAGTGGACCGCTCGCAGTCCGATTGCAGGCATAAGTAAAAAGAAATGTTTTCCTATATCCCTGGTGGTCCAGTGGACTGCTTGCAGCCCGATCGCGGGATAAGTAAAAGAAATGTGTTCCTATATCCCTGGTGGTCCAGCGGTGCCCCCACCCACCGCCCACTGAGCCCCACCGCCCGCTCCCCCAGTCAGCGGCGGCAGCTCCCACCGCTTGCTGCCCACCACCCACTGACTGACACTGTATGGTAGGGCTGTACACCCATTGGTCCACAGCATGAGCCAATGGGTGTGCAGCCCATACTGTACTACACAGTCCAGATATGTGAATGGATCCATTCCCTCACCTCTGTCCAAAACTGTTGCAGTTTTGAACACTACCAAGAAATGTGGGCATGGGTCACCCTGGATGCCCCGTAACCCCTCCAGCCAGGGCTCCAGATAAGATTTTTTGGGATGAGTACTGCTCTCCTCATTTTCAAAGTGACATGAGTAAAACTAAATTCAGATGTGTACAAATGTCTGGACAGAGTGAGGAGTACATTTTCTAAAACGATGTAGTTTTTTTCTAGATAAGAACTGATTAAGTGCCAATGGCACCAGTACTGTGAGGCACCACCCCCATCCCATTTATATTTAAGTTGTGGCACTAGGCAGTATCTACCCCTCACCTTCCACGCATGTTCTCACCACCTTGGGACTGAGGAAGTGCGCCATACTCCTTCCCAGGTCCATTTCCACTGGTTCTCTGTCTGAGTGATATTTAGATCCTCCTCCCATTTAGTTTTTTAAGGTGATTTAGTGTTGTGCCTCAGTTCTCTAGTTATTCTTGCATACAGTACAGAAATAGCCCCCTTAGCTGTCATGCATTGCCAAAGTCTGTGAAAAACCTCAGCTTGTGTGGGTGCCCTTTCCTCTGCTGGCAGGGATCTAACCTATGTGTGTATATAGTGCCGAAGTTGAAAGTATCTAAATCTGTCTGTTCTTCTCTGACCAAAGTTTTAACTACAGTCCTCAAAGGAGATGTTGACCCCATCTCTCAACATTTGCCATGGGGCTTGAAAACCTTCCACAGCCTACCTGTGCAACTGGGGATCAATCTGAATGGGTCTGAACTAGCCAGCGATTCACTACATTACCTTATTAATATTAATACCCCCTGTCCCCCTCCTCCTCCACCCCTCTAAGACTGTGGGTATTCCCCTAAAGTCAGCCATTCCGTCACTTCTAGCTTGGAAAAGTTGGGTGTGAAGGGGTGTTGGTATCCTCAACCATATATATTTTTCCAGTGAGCCACATATTGTGGGTTACCCCACAGTAGGGCTATTTTCATTTCGGCTGCCACCCAGTAAGCAGAGAGCGGTGGGACCACCCCACCTTTCTCCCTCTTTGGGAGATGTGAGTCGTACTCCAAATCCGAGGCCTAGCCCTCTGCCAAATAAACTGTAGCAGCTGTCATTGCCACCTAACCCTATGGTGCCATTCTCAGCCTCAAACACGAGCGGGTGTACCAATCTTCCTTCAAACCCCCTCCTGCCATTTCAGATGACTTTGACTGAAGAAATCTACATTTAAGGGATTTTGCTGGAGGAATCAGCAGGAGCTTCTCTCAGCAGCCGCTCTGGTCCGTGATGTCTCAGAAAGTTGTATCCAGTTCTTGGCACCACACTTTAGAAAGGACATAGAAAAAATGGAGGCAGTTCAGACAAAGGCAACTAAAATGGTGCAGGGGTTGCACCAAAAGTCCTATGAGAAGAGAGTGAGGGATCTCAACATGTACAACCTGGGGAGGGGGGACATGATAGAGACCTACAAGTATTGTATGTCGGGAGCCTGTTTCAAACGAAGAAGTCCAACAGAAGAAGAGGGCAAGCAACAAAGCTAGAAGGGAGAAATTTAGGAGAGACATGAGGAAATATTACTTCATGGAAAGAGTGGTGGATGCTTGGAACAGCCTGTCTCCACAGGTAGTAGGGGCAAAAAAAGTAGGGGGTTTCATACATGCATGGGATAGGCATAAGGGAATAATGGTAAATAATAAAGGGGGTGGGTCGAGGGATACCAGTTAGGGTCTGTGGGGAAAGACTAGGCAGGGACCATATGGGCAGACTGGTGGATCAAGCAGTCCTTTTCTGTTGACAAATTCTGTGTTTCTACGCTGGTGACCGGAGTTCAGAAGTGAGCTAGAGTCACAGAGGGCACACCACGGGAAGGATGACTGAGTGTCTGACAGACTGCTCTCCTCCTTCAGGGAGGAGGGGTCAATGCACATCCCTGCTTGACTGCCCCCTGGCTGCAGTCAGGTGGGAACCCAACAGAAGGTACTCCAACTGTGGGAAGGGCTGATGTCAGATACAAGTCTCTGGGAGACAAACTAACAGGTGGGAAAACCACCAGCTATGTAGGGAGATGTCTGGCCTCTCACAGGCCCTGCACCGCTTCACTCTGTACCAGACCAGAGTTCCAGGCCCTGGGGGACAAGAACCCTAGACCACAAGTCCCTGCCGGGGGGGGGGGGCATGGCACGCAGAGGAGGTGGCAGTAAGCCCAGCAAGAAGGCAGGTGATGAGGATAGGGCGGTCGCGCCGATGGAGGATGGCTGGCTGAAAATATTGAGGCAACAATTGTTTTAAATTAGCATAAAGTCAACATTTATTAGGGTGCCAGGAGACGCCGACTGGCTGCCCCAGTGCTTGCCATTTGGTCTACGCCCCGTGATGAAGACTGAATGGCAGAAGCGCCATGGAAGTCAGTCTAATAAATGCTGACTTTATACTTATTTAAAACAATTGTTGCCTCAGTCTTTCCAGTACCTCTGATTTTTGGTTTTTATACTTTTGCTTGTGTTCTTTGGGGGCACTAGCTCACTACGTCCTGGAGTGCAGTGTCCCTTCCCTGTTTCAGTTCCTGTCCTGAGGGGGATAAATACCTGAACAGAAAAAAAGATTCATGTAACAAAGGCAGTAACTAAAAAGCTCCATGGATTAACTGAGCACCTCTAATCCCAGACTTGTGCTGAACGTCGGATTTTTGAATCTAGGGTCTGTGTGGCTACAAGAAGCAAATTACAGACTGATGGATGGCTATGACCCAGAAGTACAGCACGGCTTGACTGACGTTCGCCAATTGAGGTTTGTTTTGGAAAGAGCGAGGGCTCCAAAATTAGTGACTTGTTAGTGGAAGATGATCTGTTGCTAAGTTTAGGCAGGCTGCTCTCGGATCAGAGAGGAGGAGGAGACAGAGGAACAGGGAAGTGGTGCTTTTGATGTTGCCCAGATGGCTGAGACCAGGCCAGAAGTAGCAGCAGGCAGTCCAATTTAGGGACTAAGGTCAGGAATAGGAAAGGAAGAGCACAAAAATGCACTTTTCTGTGTCGCATGGGGGGGGTACTGTCTGTCATGGCTGTGACTCAGGTTCTCGTCTGGAGTCTGGGGTGTTACTGCAGGCTGGCATACACGAGGCGATGTCCCATCGTTCAGTCAATCAATTTTTTATTTATTAGGCGCACAATCCCGGAGACTCTGGGCCCCGTACACTAAAAGAATATAAAACAATAAAATTTCATACATAAAATCATGTCATAAAGAATTAAAAGTTCAGCAAGCAAGATTTTTCAAAGGCATCAGCAGGCAATTTAAATAATATCAGCAGGGAACGGCAGGTTAAAGAGGTGGGTCTTTAGGCCCGTCCTGAGTGCCTCCGCCATAGGGGCCTCCCTCAAAGGTCGTGGGAGTGAGTTCCAGAGGACTGGACAGGTCATGGTAGGCACGGTAAACACAGAGGCATGGTATCCCTGGGAATGGAGGGAACCTATCCCTGCCACATGATTGCACCCCCAAAGAGACTCGGGGGTCACTGTCTGGTGGACCACGTGACAGTCAGATGTGCCACCAAGGAGCCATTGTGTCAGAAGAGACACTCTCCAGTCAGCTAGAAACATAGCTGCAGGGATGCTGTTTTGCATGTCAGGAACTTAAAGCAGTAGGGCAACAAAAACGGTTTTCCAAAAAACCTAGTTTCAGCTACATTTACTACAAATATTAGCATACCCATCAAATGTACTTGTCCAGGTACCTCCTGTGCTGCGTACCATGATAATTTTTCATTTTCTTGATCTTAACCCTTGCCAGGGCTACAATGCTATTTCTATGCAAAATGTGTCGGGCAACTTTTTTTTCTTGAGAAAAAAACCTAAATTAAAACATTTATGAAATACTAATGTTGGTGAAATTAGAACATTGTACCACCAATAAGACTGGAAGATGCCTGGAATCTTTTATAGTGAAACAAATGTAGGGTCACTTTAATTTTGCCCAATTTTGTTGCACTGCTGCTTTAAATAAATCAAATCAAATCAGCTTGGATCTGTGCCAGGAGCCAAGGCCATCATAATGGGCTGACCGGGAAAAGATGAACCATCAACTGAAACATCCTCCCTGCTGGAATGGGTGGGGAGTCTGCATTGCTCTCTGCCTGCCCTGGCTTCCAGCACTCCTACAGGGGTCAGGATAGAGAGGCAGGAGTTATGTTGCACAAGAGCGTCCATCGGCTGACTGTCGGATATCATTTTTTTTAATCCTTAGGCTGCTGAAAGAAGTAGAACCTATAGGATATTTAGACTGAAATATGAGTCAACAGCCATGCAAGGGTTAAATGGTCCCTGTGGTGTCAGAGACTCTTTAAACATTGGTTACTCTGGGCAGCTGGTTGTGCATGGACAGTCTGACTATAGTGGTTGCTCAGAACAGGTTGACATGTTTGGGTCTCTGGTCTCTGATTCATTGCTTTATAAGGCACTTTGACACATGGAAATCTAGATGTTGATGGTAGAGGAAGGCTCTAGAGTCCATCCAGTGTGCACAGCTTTACTTAAGTGTAACCCCCCTACAAATTGGGGTTTGCTAAGATGTCTTCCTGGCTGCCTAATGCCCACTGTCAGGATGGCATCCTGTGTCGGCAGTAGCTGTATGTGTCTGCATGAAAGTGCTATAGAAAGCCTCCGTGCCTGTCTCTTTAAGAGAGTCATTATGCTGTGTTTGAAATTAGTCTGGGCTGGGTCCGAGTAGTTTAGGACTTGTGACCAGCCAGGCAAGTGGCATTTCTGTTCCATTCTGCAGTTGCTATAATGCAGAGGAAGCTCTGTTAGGAACTGTGTTCATTTACTGTTTATATGCCTTATTAATAATAATATAGTAGTTTGTCTAACCTGCCTTCCATTGCGGCACAGACATTTTGCCTAGAGCCACCATTTTGGTTCTGGACTGCCAGAGTTGGACCAATCAGCACCTAGGGGGACCTAAAATGGAGACTGTCTGCAGAGGTCTTGTGGGACTGAATTTCTGTAGGAATTGTAGTTTTAAGGTTTGGTGCCTAAATGAACCTGGAGGGGGAGCCCTTGTTGTGACAGACAATTCCCTCAGCCAACCAAACCTTTTGAATCCCCAGAACAGCCTGCAGCAGAGTCAGTTGTGAGCTGGAGTTTGGAGAGTGAACAGCTCAAGCCATTAAGTAGCTGCTCCTGCATAGGCGCATGGAAGAATCTGTGGGAAGGCTGCACTGGCCTGCCTGTCACATCTTCCAGTGAGAAATCCTGTGAATGTGAAAGTTGGACTTAAATCTAATTCCTTTGTTTGAGATCTGAAACCAGAAGAGAAAGAGAGTGATCATTGCCTGAATTTGGGACCAAAGACCTGCTCCAGAAGCAATCGGCCTGCCAGGTACTGAAGTGAGTCACAGATTGAGAGGTTTGCACAGAACTTCTGCTAAATTGCAACTGGACTTTACCAGACCTGTGACTAAGAGTTGTGCTGCTTACAAGTGTGCTGAATGTGCTGTGTGGGTCGTGATTTAGTTCCCCACCTTCAAGTGTGTTATGTTAGCTGGAAGCTGCTCTAGCATTTGCATGGAGTAAATCCGAACTGCCTGCTCTGGTCCGGGCCCTGCCATGTCGGACTAGACTGCCGCTCCCATCGCAGAGACATTTCCAACGAAAGACCCACTCAGGGATTCGGCTCCCTGCTAAACACCATAGAACAGGTAGCAACCACCTCAGTGAGTCACGTGGGCCCTGCTTCCCCTGGCAAACCAGAACACCATTCAGAGATCTTCATCTTATCAGTCCTGCCTCCTGGTCTGGGTAGCATGAGTACCAAACAGGATAGCTCCCTGCAACAAAACTGAAATTATTGTGTGTCATCCATTTTATTTGTTTAGGTTTATTACAACAAACTGAGCCATCTGGCTCCAGATTACAAATTCTGAGTTGATGTGCATGCTAACTGTTTTCTCTCCTAAGGGCCCCAACAACAACTGCAACGCTGGCTTACCCTGGGCATCGCTTCAGGCTTGCCTGCTTAACAACTGAGTACCCTGGATTGTGTAACTGTATACAAGGGACTCACTGTGCATGCATGTTCAGCCTAAATTAATCAGATCTGTCAATCATCCGCTAGATTTATGCCCCACCCCTGTTCACTTCCCCCTGAATAAATCAGATTTTGTTCTTTTTGCATTTAACCTGGCTGGTGTGTACCTTTTTGGTGGGGGCATTGTACTGTCATTGAACTGTTGCATTATAGGTCTTACTTTACAGGGGGTCTCCAGGGCAGCTGCAGAGGATCCAGCCCTGGTGGTAAGTGCAAGGGGTGTGAGCAAGTCATTATCACCATATGGTACATGTGAATGTTTTGCTGCTATACTGTTTAGGCCACTAAAGGGGTTGGTGGGAGGGGTTATAGCATCCCAAAGGCTATACCAAGAGCAGTTACGCTACCCCAGAACCATTCCTCCAGGTGGAGGCACCCGTTCAATGAGCTCAGACCTCTCAACCTGCACCTAGTCACACAGGCAGGGGTAGTAGCCCTTAGGATAGCGCCACCTAGGGGTTACACAAGGCTGGCTGTGAGGGTGCAAGTAGCCAGTTACTCCTTAATTCCCCTCCACACCTCCCACTCCCTTCACTAGTCCCATGTATCTGTCACACTTGTGCTTGAATCCATCCACTGATTTTGCGCAAATTCCCTTGCCAGTTTGTTCCGCCTATGTAGCTCCCTTTCCATGAAATATATTTCCTGCTGTCCTGATATGCTCTTCCCCGGCCAACTTCACCGAGCTCCGCCTGGGGCTTGTGTTTCCGTTCAGTGGAACAGCTCTCTGCTGTCTGTCTTGTTTATTCCCTGAAAGTACTTCCTCGTCTTTTTCATTCCCCCCCCCCCGACTCCGGGGTGTACATGATGAGGTCTTCCAACCTTTCCAAACAGGAGTTGTCTTATTATCCCCTGGATCATTCTTGTTACCCCCCAACCCCGACTCCCGGGTGTACAGGTTGAGGTCTTCCAGCCTCTCCGAATAGGACTTCTCTTGCTGTCCCTGTATCATTCTTTTTTTTTAAACTTTAGATTTATTGCTTCAGAAGACAAAAAGTACAAACATTTCCCCATACAAGACCATCAAAGATTTTCACATGCAGTACAGTTGATATACAAATATCTCCCCTTGTAATCTGTTACAGCAGGAACTGTGGGTTATCTAATAAATTGTCCACAAAGAAAGTCCCATCATGCCAGCCGACTCAATAGCAAGTGGCATGTCCATCTTAGGTAGTATCAGCAGGAAGAAATTACTGCAATCCTGTTTGATTGCTATTTATCCATGTATGACAGTGGAATTAAAATGAAAATGTGTTTCCCAGATTTTGCACTACATCAGGTCACAAAGAAAAAAAAAACAGTTTCCTCATGTATTATTAATGAACGAAACAGGTATAGACAAAAAAGAGGAATAACATTGTCCCAGTTTAAAACTTTTGCCAGTAGGAGATTATTATCTAACAGAGCCCACAGGACTAATTTTATCCCACTCCTTCCCCTCAAGATCAGAATCTTATTAAGACCACATTATCCCCAACAACAGATGTGCTCACTTTAAATCGGTAGCTTCCCTAATAATATAAGTAAGTGGTCCCATATATTTATTCATTGAGGAGGCAAGTGTGCTAAATATTTAAATATCCAATTAAAGAGGTGTCTCTCCATAATTAAGGAAGAGACTACTACTCAGTAGCCCTTAATGCTCAAGTCATAACACTTGAATCCAATTCTCCAGACTTCAGTAAACAAGTTCAGTCAATGTCCGCATCCTCTTCTACCAAGGTTCCCTCTGTTTTTGCGTTGAACTCCTTCTCTATTTTTTCTATCCAGTACCCTGCATCCTTGGGATCATTGAACTGCCAGCTCTTTCCCCCATAGATTATCCGCAGGCATGCCGGTAAAAGAAAAGAATGCACTATTCCCAGTACACAAAGTCTCTGCTGAATGCCATCAAATTGTTTGTGGCGAGCTCTCGTTTGATAAGAGAGATCTGGGAAAATTGTGATATCGTGTCCCGTAATGTCAATCGGATACACTGATCTAGCCGCTGCTAGCAATTGGTCCCAAATCTCCACTCCCATCATGCGCACTAAGACAGTGCGTGGTTGATCTGTAGCTGTAAGCCTGACCCTTGGATTAGCTCTGTAGACCCTCCTAAGGGCACTTCATTCAAAGGTCTCTGGATCCAGAATAGTGTCCTTCATCCAGCTAATCAAAAAATTCAGTAGGTTAGTGCCTTCAACCCCCCCCCAGAACACCGACCAATCTTAGGTTGCCAGCACGAGTCTCGTTCTCTAGGGCCTCTAATCGATACCGCAATTGTGTGTTCTCTTTAGTCAGGGAGGAAAAAGCTGCCTGTGCGGAGATGAAGCATTTATCCGCTTCAGCAACAGTACCGCTGAGGTCTTTTATGGTCACCTCGTGCATCTCCAGTTTAGTTAATGTGCGCTCCAGTTTACTGTCCATGGATTTTACTGTCACCAGAATTTGCTGCCATGGAGGGGCTTGCGATCCATCTGCTTCAAGCCCTACCTCGTGGGTTGCTGTTTCTTCTCGGTACTGCCCTTGTTTGGCTCTGGTAGTTTTAGATGCTCCTGAACCTGCTGATTTTCGTCTTCCCAATAGTGTGTTATGGTTCTTTGCTTGGAAGCTACTGACTTCAGGAATACGATTTTTAATCTTTTTATCGTCTCTTTTGACTTTAAGATAATAAAATAGGGTTTTTTCCAGTTATAATGCAGAGCTGATCTAGAAGACGTCCTGCTGGGAGATCGGCTCTCCAGCGCCCCCCTGGTTCATTCTTGTTACACCCCCCCTTCACTGCCTCCACCCTGTCGCTATCTTTTCTCAAGTGTGAGTTACAGAACCGCATGTAGTACACCAAGTGTGTCTAAACCAGAGATCTGTACAGGGGCAGGATCACCGCCTTCCTCCTACTGCTGAGCACCCTTCTATGTGTCCCTGCATTCTAAGTGCATTCCCCACTACCCTGTTGCACTGGGCTGATGTTTTCAAGTTACCCCCCCCCCAAGCGGTTCTTTTCCTTTTCTGGTCTCTCAGTCTCTCCTCCCATTCTGCATTTTGTTCCTGGGTTCTGGGTGTGTATGTGCATTGCCTCACACATCTTTGCATTGCATTTTAAAGCCATACCCTACACCGTGTCTCTAGTCCCTCTGGAACCTCCCTCATAGCCCTAACACCCTCCTTGCTGTCCACACTTCAGCAGATCTTTGTGTCCTTTGTGAAGGGGCACTATTATTTCACAGAGAGGGTGGTGGATGCATGGAACAGTCCTCCTGAGGAGGTTGTGGGGTCTAAAACTGTGGGAGAATTCAAGAATGCATGGTACAGACCTAAGGCAATTCTTGTGGGGGTAGGAAGAAGTAGGCTGTTGGTTAAATAGGATCTGCAGCTTATCCTGTAGGTAGGGAAATGGGAAGACTAGGTGGGCCAAGCGGTCCTTATCTGCCGTCAAAGTCTATGTTTCTATGTTTCTATCTTTCCCTGAATCTGACCCCAATGTCATAGATAAAGATATTAAAAAGGACCAACCACTGTGGGCCCCCCCCACTGGTGACCTGTCTGACCTTTGTGTACTTTCCATTGAGAACCACCATCTGGGTTCTCCCACTCTGCCAATTCCTTACCCATTCTGTAATCCTAATTCCTACTCAAGGTCACGCAGTTTTTGACCAGCTCTCCATGCAGAACAGACTTGAAGGCTTTACTAAAGTCCAGGTACACTAAGTCAGCCGCAAAGACAAGAAACAGCACTACCTCATCCTATCAATTAGAGTACCAGAAGAAGAGAAAAACTAACAAGGCAATTAGAAAAAATGCAAAAATAGTATTTTATTACAAAACCTGGTACATGATGGTCAGCTCCTCACGCAGATGCAAGGCAGGACAAATACTTCCTGATAACGCTTAGTGAAACTGGTTGGAGTTTCCTTTGCCCTGCTTTGCGTCGAGGGGCTGACCACCATGTACCAGTTTTTGTAATAAAATACTATTTTTGGATTTTTTTTCTAACTGGCTTGTTAGTTGTTCTCTTTTTCTGGTACTCTGATGGGACGCGATGGTGCTGCTTTTTTGTCTTTGCATTTCTTTGCTTTAAATGACCACACCAAGTAATGGGGCAAATGTTTTTTGAGGGTTTGTTTAGAACATACCCCAACTGCCTGCCCCTTGTCTAGTGCCGTTGTCACCCAATCAAAGAAATTGCTCAGGTTTATCTGACAAGACCCCCTCCCCCCCTTCCATGAGCACAGCCACCTAGTGTCCTGAAGACTAATAGCATCCAGGAACCCTACCAGCCTGTCTTTTCATTTTCTGCCCTTCTAAAATCCAACACCTATACTGCTCCTATTTGTAAGGACCACGTCCAAGTGTGGTGCCTTCTCTTATAACATCATCTATTTCCTGCATCAGAAATGCCTCCTGAGGACTGTCCCAGTGGCACGGGGGTGGGGGGAAGGCTGAAGCACTGGCTGCCTCACTGTCTGTCACACTGGAGACCCGGGTTGGGGAACGGATGAGGGTCTCTCGGGGGGGGGCTGGTATGGGGAATTAGGATTGAGCATCCCAAGGACAGCTCTCCTCCCTCAGGGAGAGGGGGGATGCATGTCCTGTGGGTTGGTTACAACCTGGAGGAATCTGAATGGTAGTGCCGTGGGACCACAGGAAGGGAAGGGGACCCCATGCCCGGAAGCCAGGGGCATCTCCACGGAGAAAGAGCATGCGTGTCATGTCACTGAATAAACATGATCTCCAAGGGTGAAAATGGAGGAAAAGAACTCCGACCATGGCACGGTGGTGGCCCCGCACCTATGACCTGGCCCCTTCAGTAAGTCCTCTGACAGAGGACACTACAGAGACAGGTAAGCCCCAGAGAAGTCGGGTGCGGGGCAGGAGGAACTGGTCCAGATGGTGGCCTTTCGGAGAGATCAAGGAGGATAAAATACTGATTTACAAAGAATGCCTCCAGCAGGAGGTTTCATGCACTTGTTGCCAAGGTGTTTCTCAGTCCACATCTGACAAGCTTAAGTCTTATTAGAAGCAACACCTTCACTTGCTCCACTGCCCTCCAGATCTCATCCTGTCACTTCCCTATCAGTCACCTCCTTCTGAGATGTGGTTTACAGTCCGCACTCAGATTTCCCACCCCATCCGTTCCCACTGTCTCAGATGGATATCTGAGTGTGCTGGAGTACAGATTCCATGACAACCACAGCAAAAGGCAACTCAACCACAGGGACAGAAAACAAGTCTGATGGATAAGTAGGAGGCGGGTGGATGGGAACTGACTGTATATTCTGCTCCTATCCTGATGTCCCAAGCATACCGCTCAACCTTTTGTCACTGAAGTGTGGGACACAGACACTCCAAATGAGAGACACATCATCAAACATGAAGGTACACACTCAAAACACTGTGACAACTAGTTCTTATATTTGTTCAAAGTCTAATTTTGCATTAGCATGATAATATGCTAACAATATCTGCTTTCAAAGTCAGAGTTTACAGTCAGTATCTCCTTTATGTGGGTGGCACCCTTTTTCAATGTGGGACAGATGAGGGACAAATTTTGCATTAGCATGATAATATGCTAACAATTTCTGCTTTCAAAGTCAGAATTTACAGTCAGTATCAGAGTCAGTGTCCTTCACTGTCCATCATTTTGAGTGTCCCTGTTCCTCATTTCCATGACAGAAGGTTTAGAGGTATGCCCATTGCTCCAATGTGAACTGCAGTGTGTTAGTTTGGGGGGCACACCCACAAGTTTTGCCAGCTCAGCCAATAGCTGCCAGACCAAAAGGTGGGTGGTACTTAGGGCAGAGGATATCAACTCCAGCTGGGCCCCATTCTCCATCAGTAGTGCAGAAGCTCCCATACAGCACACCATCAGCACATCTTATTCAGCAGTTCAGGTGGGACTCGAGCATGGAAACACTCAGCCCCCCTTCCATTTCAATTATAACTGCAATCAGGCAGCTCTTAATGAGACAGTACACAGGGGCTTTACAGGCACTCTCCAGCAATACCTTTTGACCGATTAGACCACAGGACACCCGCCTGGCAGTCAACATTTAGGTAAACTGACGGAAGACTTCAGAAACCCCCATTTTTTGGGGGGTTACACAAGCAAGAGCAATTCTTGAAGCTGAGCCTGCCTCTATCCATACTGCCCCTCTGCTTAGGATTGGTTTGGCTGTACCTACTGGTAATTTCATACTACATAGATACATAGACAGTGTCAGCAGATAAGGGCCTATGGCCCATCCAGTCTGCCCATTTGAGCTTGTAAGTTCAGTTTATGTTTTCCTAGAAGTCTGTTGCCCCTTACCCTTGACCTCCAGAATTCCTTTATGTCTATCCCATGCATTCTTAAATCCCGTGATTGTTTCAGCCCCCACCACTTCCTCTGGTAGGGTGTTCCGCTTGTCCACCACCCGTTCTGTGAAGAAATTCTTCCTCACATTTCCTCTGAATCGTCCTCCCTCCAACTTCATCCCATGCCCTCTAGTCCTGGAACATCTTTTTCGCTTAAAAATAGTGTATTCCTGCACCCTGTTCCTCCCTGTAAGATACTTGTAAGTCTGTATCATATCCCCTCTCTCCCTCCTCTCCTCCAATGAGTACATTTCAGTTCCTTCAACTTGTCCTCATAGGACTTGTGATGCAATCCATGCACCATCTTTGTTGCCCTCCTCTGAACCTTCTGTACCCTGTCTATGTCCTTACATAGGTAAGGTCTCCAGAACTGTACACTGTACTCCAGGTGGGGCCTCACTAGTGTCTTGCATAGTGGAATTATGACCTCCTTTTCCTGCTGGTAATGCTTCTGCCTATGCATCCCAGCATCCTATTTGCTTTACCTGCTGCCTTGTCGCATTGTTTTCTACCTTGAGGTCATCAGAGATGATAACCCCAAGATCCATTTCCTGCTTGGTGCATGCTATATCCTCACTCCCCAACTGATATATTGTGCCAGGGTTTTTGTGCCCCATATGTATTATCTTGCACTTCTTTGCATTGAATTTCAACTGCCAAACACTTTCATAGCATTAAATAAAGCAAACAGTATGAAATTCTGCTTTAAATGCTCAGTGTACTATGGAGGCAGCTCAATTGCCAGGTAGTACACAGCACATAGCAGAGCATCCGCCCTGATTTCTTAATGATTAAATGAGGGAAAACATTCTGAAATAATATATAGAACAGTTTAGGTCAGATGGCAGCACCCCACTGGAAATGAGAAAGTACATTTCAGCTGGTCTTTCCTAGACAAATAAACTGCACAAATAGGTGAAGGCAGGACCTGACAGAAAATGGAATCTTGCATCTGAGCTGGGCAATTCAAAGTTTCTGGTTTGTGCATTATGTGGTGTCATATGCTCTAGGATAAATTCTAAATGATTTAACTGCTGTTTATACCCAATCTCTCCCCTTCCCCCTTTGTTCTTATATCCCAGCAATTACCAACCATAGAGGACAAGGTCTGAATAAAAAAAAAAAATACACAGTTTATCAGGAACATTCCTGTCCAAGATAGGAGTGTTCCTGATAAATTGTTTATTTTTTTAAATTCAGATTTCCCAGTCATATCTCAGCCAGCTGGTCAGCCCTATTGGGGAGGGGGAAACATTTTTTTTGTGAGGCAGCTTGACAGGAAATCAAACTTAAACCAGTTGGATGCTTTGTTGCTGAATCTTGTGTCAGTACAGTACTGCTGAGCTGCTGATGTGTTCAGGCATTGATGGGTGCCAGACCCAGACAGCACTTGATTTTTCAGCGGAGTCATGTAATTCCTCATGAAATGCCCTAGATCTTGCTTGTTATTGTTTAAGTAGTGTTCTTTCGTAGTTTAAACTTTTATTGTTAGGCTGTGACATGACAGAAAGTAAGCTGATCCTCGGGTTTTTGCCCATTCTTGTTTTCCAACATTTTTTCTTAGGGTCGATTTTACAAGAATACATGCTAGATTTTCATTTTAAAGTTCAGCATGGAGTGTTGCTCCTATTGATTTCCTCCTGAACAAAAGACATAAGCATGTTTTCCCTGTTATAACTTACCAAAAAATTAAGAAGTTTTGCTTGCTCTGCAGCTGCTCAAAGGTAGCAGCAAAAGTGATGACCCTAGCAACAGTGAAGTTAGTCATTTTGGTAGTGATATCTGTTGCTTGCAATGAGTCAGAGAAATCTTTAAAAGCAGCCAGAAAGTTTCAAAATGACCCTCAAAATGCACCAGAATGCATCTAAAATCTGATTGCTTCTGGGAGCCTAGGCAGCCCCCAGATCCCCAGCCTATTGGTTTTGTCTTTTTCGAGACAACCAGGACTTTTATTAGCCTTTGCCACCCCGTCAAAAAAGCTAACTACGCCCCTGGTTGTTGTCCATGTGTTTCTTTGCTCCACCAACTAGTTACTGCAATTTTTCTCACTGGCTGCTACCTCACACACAGCAGGACTAGTATAGTCCCACCATGACTATCCCTGAGAGTCAAATCATCATTTTGTTGTCTTGAATCAGGCGAGAGAGAGAGTGTGGACTTGGAGAGGATGGAGAACCACTGGTTTGAGTCCCACACAGTTTGTGTCTCTTCTGGCTCCGCAACAGTCACCGATGCAAGACTGTCTTTTCTTCAGCTCCAACGGTCTGACCCCAGGCTCCTGAGCACCACATGGTCATTAAATTTAGTACTGGTCACATAAGTACTGTATGTGTCTGAACTTCAAGGGTGGCTTAATCAGTAGTAGGTGTCAAATCAAACTATGCAGCCACCAGTGGCCAGAACAGTGGGACTGGTATGCAAAAAGGCTATGGTACAAGGGTATTGTATACTCCCACAATTGGCCCCAAAATGCACCAGAAAGCATCAAAAATGCCAAAATTTTATGGGGCCCTAGGCAGCCCCCAGACCCCTGGCCAGTTGGGTGGAGTCATTGACTTGAGCGTACACTTTTTAAAAGGCTGGTTACTCCACTGTCTTCATATATACTTGAGACTAGACAATTTGTGTTAAGGAAAAAAGAAAGAAAGAAATCTGCATTTGTATACATGAATAATAACCTATTAATTGCACATCATTAAAAAATGAATGTGTTTATAATCTTAAATGCACAAAATACTTGGAGTCATATGTCCTAACACAAAATTAAACTTATCATAATAACAAAACATTAAAAATGAAGGTAGAAAGATATCTGAAACATTACAAATCCTAAGAAGTAACCTAAAATAAGCATATCTTATCACATTTTACATGTTGGTATTACAACACAGCATTGACATAAAAGGTACCTAAATCTGTAAAAAAGTTTCATTTTTGTCTATAATGCTATAACTGATCATCTCATTATTGGCTTGCAAAGGCATTTGATTATGCCATTCACTTAATGTTGGCACATGACGGGATTGCCAGTTTCTCAAAAGAATTCTTTTGTAAGAGAGTGTTGCCTGGCAAAGCCATGTGCATTCATGAAAGCCTAAATTTTGGCATCCAGGCATTCTACCTAAAATAAAAATGTCAGGATCATTAATCTAGACCACTATATTAAGGTTAAACAGTATACAGAAACACATTTCAATAACATTAAATACAGGTAAAGTTAATGAAGAAAATAAATGTAACCATTAGCCAGTATTTTTATAATCCACTGTCCTGTTGCCAATGCCTCTGTAAAACATAGATCGGTTACATGAAATTTAAATTTTTTCGTTTATTGGAGGTTTTGTTATTTATTTATTTCGTTAGTTACGCATTGATTGATTGATTGATTTTAAAAGTTTCACCAGGAAAGACATACTGAGCTGATAATAGCTCATTTCTAAATGTGTCCTGGGGGACAGGGGAAGTGAAGTATACAGTACATAATGTGCAAAAGAAAACACATAATTTAATGTGTAGTAGTAATAAAAATAAGTATGGTAAAAATGCATACAATGAAATAAAGCAAAAATAAATAACAGTGTGCAGCCAAATTTGTAGACAAAATATTTAGGAATACAAAAATATAAATGAAATCAAATATAAATTAAGATACAAGTGTTAGGCACTGGGTCAGAACTTAGCTGACCACAAGGCCATCAACAATAACCACATGGCAAAAATGCTGTTTCTTCTATTTTTGGGGAGGCTCTTCCCCCAAAACCCCTCGGACTAAAGGATTCTCACTCCGGGGGAGTGGATCACGGGGCGAGATGCAATTTGTGGGGCCATGGAATAATGTTTCTATGGCCCCTTGTAAACAAAAACAAGTCCTGATTGGGCAAAATGACAGGAGACCAGAACTAGAACACTGGTCTGCATTGCTGCCTGGATGAGCTGCTCTATGTCCCAGCCCTCCACACCATGGGGGCAGCTCAGCCAGCCTTCTGGGTTCTGCTGCCCTTGTCCTGTTGCAGCACCATGGACAGCGACCTGGGGAGCACAGGTGATTTAAAGCAAGTGCTTTAAATCTCTGCTTGCTGTCCATGGTAGCGCTATAGTTACTAGTGCTCTCCTAACAGGCACTATTAATGTAGCACTAATCTGACTTGGTACCCAAGTGCTGCACAGTACAGGGAGCAATACCAGATATTAGAAGGATTAGCATCACCCACCCTGCTAAGGTGTGAGCTAACTAAGTCAATACAGGAGTTTGGCTAAGCAGCACAACATTGCCTGATTGATTAACAGATTAAGGCACAGTTAGCCTTAGGAGGGAAATAAATCTTGTTCAGAGCCAGTGTGAACAAGGAGGGCTTCAACAACTCGGGAAGAGGGAATGCAAGAGTTAGAGATCAAAAACAGTTGTAGGAGGGGGTAGAAAAGTTAAAAAGAAGAGATTTGAGGGAAAAGAAGGATGAGGCTAAGCAGATAGACAGTGGAAGAGGGGACCAGAATTTAGGAATATGATACAAGAGGGCAGCTTGGCTCATAAAAGTTTTCCTCGGGGGTGGGAGAGGGAATGGCAAGCAGTGTTCTGTATGAGGTAGGAGAAGGGGAGGAGGGCTGAGAGGAGGGGAGAACCAAACCAGAATTTGGAGGTGAAAGTATCACAGTGTATGGGGCATCTGGAATCAAGGGATAGGAGAGAGGGAGGGGGAGGAGTAGAGAGAGCAGTGGTGTGTGGCAGAGGAACAATCCAAGGCAAAGCAGCAGAAGGAGTAGAATAGGGGGTCCAGTCTGGCAAGGATGGACTTCTGAGTGGTGCCATAGATTATGTCACTGTAGTCAAAGATAGGAAGGATTATTATTGTGACTAGCTCCTTGAGGGCAGGGAGAGGGATATTGGCTTTATTTCTACCCAGCACACTCAGTTTGAGGTGAAACTTGTGGTGGATTGCATCAATGTGCACAGAGAAGTTGAGGTGCTGGTCCAGCCAGACCACAAGGTACTTGACAGATGGGACATCAGCAATCACAGTGCCTTCAAGGGTATGGAATTGGGAAGGGGAGAGAGTCTGGCAAACCTCTGCTAGGACCCAAAGGTCACAAAGACAATTTTCTTGGCACTGAGGGAGAGAAGGCTGGAGCAGAATCCATGCTGAACACTGTAAAAATTCTATCGGTGATGGACAGCAAGGTCTGCAGCAAAGGAGCTAGATGTAAACTGCACAGTCTCCTCTGTGTACACATGGATGGATGCAGAAGAACAGGCAGAGGGGTGGGGAAGTCATTCAGGAATATGGAAAAGAGAATGGGGCCCAGAACAGAATCTTGAAGGACACTTAGGCAGATAGGGATTGGAGGGGAAAAGATGTCTTCAATACAGACAGCTTATAACCTGCCATCTATGTGGGAGTGGAACCAGCTGAATAAAAAGAAAGAGAGCCTAGCTGCCCTAAGCTTGTCTAGGAGAAGGGAGTGTGAACCAGTTTTAAAGGCTTTGGTCAAGTCAACAAAGATGGATGAATAATTTGGCCCTGGTCCAGGCCAGACAGAATGGAGTCAGTGAGCTGGAGGAGGAAGGTAGATGTGGAGTGAGACTTCATGAAACCAGGCTGAAAGGGAATAAAAATGGAGGAGGAGTCAATGAACAGGATGAGTTGTAAGAGGACTAGATGTTCCTGGAGCTTGGCCAGTGTGTGGAGGAGGGAAATGGGATGAAGGTTTTCAGGATAAGAATGATCACCTCCTTCAGGAAGGGGGATGGCAGTAGCCCACTTCTAGATGTCAGGGACAGAGGCAGAGGGAAAGGCGAGGTTATGGGGAAGGGAAATAAGGAAGTCTATGGTTTGGTTGTCCCTCCGGATACCCTTGGGGAGGTTGAGAGTTAGAAAGGGCTTAAGGGAGTCCAAAGGAGTAGTGGGAGAGAAGGAGTGTAGGGTAGAGTGGGAAGGGTGAGGGAGTAGGGGAGGGAGAAGGGAGATGGAGAGATGGGGAAGTTATGAAAAAGGAGTTGAGAAAAACAGCAATGGAAGAAGGGTCAGTGATGTAGGAGTTACCAACCCTGAGCACAGGCAGAGAGGACTGAGTTGGGGGAGAAAAGGGAGTGGACAATTTCTAGAACTTAGTGGGGTGATTCAGGTTGTTCTGGAGTGCAGATGCAAAGTAATTAGATTTCACATGGCTGGTGACTTTGATCCAAGCATTGCAAGCAATCAAGCAAGCAAGCAAGTAAATGTTTCATTTATAAAAGGTGCTTTTCCAGTGTTCAAAGCACTTGTACAATACAGCACAATAAAATCTCTAAAAACAATTCATAATTAATATAAAAACATATACTTATAAAACCATTTATGTCCCCACAAAGTCATTCTCGAAAAATTATGTTTTAAGGTTTTTTAAATCCCTCTATGGTCAGACTTTCATGTATCTGACTAGGTAGAGAGTTCCACAGGGTTGGTGCCATAAAGGCGAAGGATCTTCCTCCAAAGGTCTTCAACTGCACCCTGGGGACCTCTAGCAATCCCTCACCTGAGGGTCAGAGTGAGTGGGAGGGATGCTAGGGAGGTAGGAGGTCTTTCAGGTACTGGGGTCCCAGTTCGTGTATGACTTTATATGTCAGCAACGTGACCTTGAAAGGGATTCACCATTGTATAGGCAGCCAGTTCAGTTCACACAGCACAGGTGTTATGTGACTGGATCCAAGAGTTCCAGTTAACAACCTGGCCGCCGCGTTCTGCACTAGCTGCAAACAGCAAACATCCACTCCCGGTAGCCTCAGGTAAAGGGCATTACAATACTCCAACCAAGTGGTGACAAAGGCGTGGACCAATATTTGTAGATCCTTGGACGAAACCAGCTGCTTCACTCTAGCAATGTTTCTAAGGTGATAGAAGGTGGAATTGACTATGGTCAACACCTGAGTTTTCAGTCAGGCCTTCTTCAAATACCACCCCTAGATTACGTACCTTGCTTCAGGCCCTGAGCAGACCACCACCAAGTTGTAAACCAGATGGTTTTCCCGCCCATGACTCAACCGTCTTCAGATCTGGGTCCACAAACAACACCTCAGTTTTCTCCAGGTTTAACCTCAGCCAGCTAGCACTCATCCAGTTCTGTGTCTCCTGTAGGCAGTTGTTAAACACGAGACAGTATCACACTCCTGGGTGGGTACAAAAGACATGTACAGCTGAGTATCATCTGCATAACAGTGAAAACTCAGCTTGTACCACCTAATGATGTCACCCAGTGGTAGCATGTACACTGAGAACAACATGGGGAAAAGCACAGAACCCTGCGCTACCCCACAGGGCAGACTCCAAGGGGACGAGGAATAAATTCCCGATATCACCCTTTGTGACCTGCCCTCTAGGAAAGTTTGAAACCAGTTGAGATTTGATCCAATTGCGATTGCTCCAGTAATTTAGCATGGTGGCACAGAACTAGTGGCCTTAAAGGATCACCAGGCCAGCTCACGAGCTCTAAGGTAGGCCAGCAGTTTGACAGAGATCCAGGAAAAGTGGGAACCTTGGACTCTGGTTCTGCTTAGGGTGGCTTGATAGCACCATACGCTCATAAATTTGTAATGGAAGGAGTCAAAGGCCGAGTTGATATCAGTGGCTATTGAGATGTGGGACCAGTCAGTGACTGACAGGTCTGTGTTGAGGAAGGATGAATCCAATGACCTAAAGCACAACAGGAGACAATTTTTTTTGGGGGGGGGCTTTAGGGTGATGGATCTTATGCACACAGTGGACCATATGATGGTCACTGAGTGCATCTAGAGGAATACCTGCATCCACAATACAGTGAGGGTGAGAGAAGAGTGTGCAGTCTAGTAGAGTGTGGTTTGAGGATTTATGGTTAAGATGTGTTGGCTCTGAAATTAGTTTTAATAGCTGGAGGGAGTTTAAGTTCTGACTAAGTTTGTGCACTGAAGGGGGGAGCCAATTAGTGTTAAACTCGCGTAGTATGATCAACCACCAGATGAGGAGTGGCAGAAGATGGAGGAAAGGAATTCAGTGGCTGAAGCATGGGACTGGCCAGGGCAGCAGTATACCCCTACAACAAGACATGGGACTGTGTAGGGGAGGGAGAGTTTGAGAAGGAACAGCTCATAGGCAGAGGAGAAAGAGACTGGAAGCATAGGCAATAACTGGATGCTGGAGGAGAGGTAGATTGCAACACTTCTACCTCTCTTGGGGCAGGTATGCCTAGCTATAGAGTAACCAGGTATGGACACTGCAGAGTCTTAGACCTTGAGGAAAAGACAAGACTCTGAGATAATGAGAACATCTGGCTGGAGGTTGACCATGAGGAGCTTCAACAGATCCAGCTTTGGGAGGAGACTATGGATGTTTAGGTGAGCAACCCGCAGTCCTTATGGAAGCTGTACTTCTAACGTGGGGGCAGAACAAGGATTAAGCTAAATGTCCCCTGCCACCAGGAGTAGCAAGAATACAAGCAGCTTAATGGAGACACAGAGCTACATAGAGGGAATGGGGCAGGGAAATGGCAAAGGGGATAGGAGCTAGAGGGAGAGCACAAGAGACACCGGAGAGCTTCTAAGTGGAGCCAAGGAGCAGGTAAAAGGCAGCACCTGGGCAACCAGATATTACATCTACACAGAAAGAGAGAGAGATATGCCATATGCTTCTGGGTGCACTTAATTTCAGAATGCTTAGAACCCCTCCTCCAGCACCCTCTTCACTAAGGGTGAGATGATGTTGAAGATGAATTTAGTGGACTCACCAAAAACAAAACCTCTAGGCTCTGATAAGGTGGACCAAATATTTTGTGACTTCTCTGTGGCTCTTTGGCATCTCAACAGCCTGATATAACTTTTTTTTAAAGGAATCCCACTCTGAGCTTGTGCAAACCTCTGGCAGCAGCTTCTTCTCGTGTCTCACCAAGTTCTCGTTATCAGTGTTATCCCTGTCCTGTGCATACCCCTAGTACCGCCTAATCTCTATGTACTCATGAGATGATAAACAACTGTAACCTGTTATCCTGTAATAATTAATGTCCTGCTTGTTTGCTCTCATCCTGACATGGAACCTTTGTAAAAGAACCTTGGCTCAAAGGTAATTGTAATCCTAGACTCTAATAAATAGATAAATAAAATAAACCAATCGCCCTGCAGCAGGCATACAGGGACACTGAAGATCCTGATCTACCCATGCCGCCATGTCTCGCTACCATTTCTAGCACTCTCTTGGAAGAAAAAAATATATGTATGTGCTTTCAGAGAAAATCACTTCAGTTCTTTTAAAATACATTTTTTTTTCAGTTACTTCTTTTTAATAAGAGATACTGTAACAGAAATGAACAAAACAGTACAACAATATACCATAGTGGTAAACACTCACAAGCCCAGTTCATTAAGTAAGATTAAGAGCGGGATCATCAGATGTATCTATTGAAAATAACAGCATTGTAAATGAATGTTCACTCAATGAAATATACATTCTCCATGTATTTAATCACATTTCATCAACCAATACAGTATCTGAGTTTGAAATTTTCTAGGACTCAGGTTACACAAGTTTATTCCAAGTACATTTTAAATGTGTGTGTGGGAAGGCACATCCATTAAATGGGTGAAAGAAGAAAGAGGAGGATGGGGTCTGGAAGGGAACCTTCAAATTAATTCCAGATAGAGACCACCATTGGTGTAGCATTCCATTTGTGGGGGATAGATAAAGGTTCAGGGATACAGAGAAGACTCTCTTAATGGAGACTATTTCCACCACCTCAGGGGAACAGCGATGTGTGCTACTATATTGCCATAGTATGCAAATGTGTTCCTGAGCTGGTGGGAGGAAAAGGTGGCATTTATCACAAAGAATGCATGCTTGGATTGTGTAGCCCACCAGTACCGCTTTATTGATGATATTGTCTGTATCTGCGGAGGAACAGAGGAGGAAGCTCATAATTTTGTTAAGTAGCTGAATCTTACTGACTGCAACCTATAGTTCACGTAAAAGTTTCAAATAGGGAAACAGAGTTTTTGACCTTAAAACTGGTGGCGAACCACAATGTTTACTGCAGTCAGAAATATTCAGATAACCAACGTCAGGGAACCACCTTGTGAGAGCAGAAAGTGGACATCCACCTAAATTACAAAACAGCATACTATTAGGGCAGTTTATAAGATTAAAAAGAAATTGTTCAACAGAAGAAGGTTACAACAGGCTGGTCCTGGAAATGGCACAAATGTTGCAAGTTAGAGACTATGCAAAGCAAGTAGTTAAGTGAGCCATAGTGCCACTGTTCAAAATGAAAAGAGAAGAACTATTAAAGCCAAAAATGAAAGTAGATAAAAAAACAAACATAAGAAACAACCCCTAACAAATGGTCACAGAATTCAAACAAAAGGCAATTCAAATTGAAAAGATAATTAAAACTAATTTTCTAGCCATCCCAGTGGCGCTGTGGGTTGAGGTGCTGGATGCCACACCTTGCACCACACCAGCGACCCGTGTTTTGGAGTGAGCACGGGCCACCGTGGGTTGGCAGGGGAGAAGGACTGAGCATCCAAGGGACAGCTCTCCTTCTCTGGAGGGGGGGGGTGATCAAATGTTTGTGCTTGCCTGGCACCTAACAGTGGGTGGGGGCTGGCACTCTGACACTGCATCCAACAGGGGCAAGAGGCGGGGCAGAAGCCGGATGGGGTGTGCATACAGGAGCATGCATGGTGCCATTGCTGGTGTCCTTGAACGCTCCACCTCTCAGGATCACGCGCCACCAAGAACAAGGAAAATGGCTCCTGGTAGGGCAGCATGAGCTTCTGTCTTCCACAGCACTGACCCCAAATGGTGCTTCCCCCCATCTGGATCCATTCTGGTGAGTTCAGTTCGGGAAGCTTCTTAACATCCTACTATGTAGGGTAAGCCATGGGGGATAATGGGGGAAGTCGGCATGGTATGGGCTGGGAGGATGGTCAGGATTTACAGCCAACCAGGAGCCAGAGGGAGAAAGTAGGAACAAAAAAAAAAGTTAATTTTCATATTGTTCTGAGGGATACAGAATCAGGAAGACTGTACAACTGCCAAGAGTAACCCTTTGCAGTGTCCAGAATATAGCTGATTATGTGGTACCAGAAAGATGACCAAAAGACGTGGCTACAGAATAAACCTCAGGATTTCATACATGTTATAATTGTGATATTCATCAATATGCATTATGTAAAAATTACTTTTACCATTCTGCTATTTAAAAAAGCCCTAGGCCAGAGGTCATTATCATATAGAGCTCCTCTTCTGTTTAATGCATTCCCCTCTAATACTCTGACTTGCTCAACTGTATATTCAAAAAAAAAAAAACATTAGAAAATTGCTCAATGACTCTAATGAATGCACTTGTTTTACATCATAGATTTTGTATGGCTGGTTATTTTACTTAATATATCTATGGTTGTATTTATTCGGTGTAATGTCTATTGTAATATTTTATGTTTTTTGTACACTTGTCACACATGGAAATGGGCAGATATGCTCATTGCACTTACAAATACAAAAAATAAAATGAAATGAAACAATAGGAAAAAGTCCCACAATACCTAATGTTGCAGACAACAGGGTGTAAGTAAGACAATGTATAACATGTCAGACTAATTATGTAATATATGTTGCCTGGTGCTCCTGCTCAAAGGTCTATGTGGGCAGGAACACCAGGCACACTCATGTCAGAATACAAGAGCATAATAGAGACATCAGAAGTGGCTTAATTGTGAATGTTTTAGGAACACAATTCAACGACATTCATAACGGCAGTCCTATGATTTGCATTTCACTGGAATAGAAGCTGTAACTTGTGGGGAAAGGGGAGGGAAGAAGTTACCACTACTTTTGCAGAGAGAAACATGGTGGATTTTCCATATAAAGTCTTTAGAACCACAAGGACTGAATAAAATAGGAGAAATCGATTTGTTATTACCATACTTTCCTTTTCTGTTAGCTCCAATATTGTCAAAGGGGAGTTAATACAAATGGGTAACACCACCACTGGGATAATGGTACCAGCCAAAGCTGTCAATCTGCATTGAACATTGGGAATACGCTCATCCTGAGATCACTATTTCATTAGTAACCTTTATTTATTTATTTGTAAGTCAGGTTACAACCTTTGAGCCAGGGGCTTGTTTCCAAAGGTACCTCGTCACACTGAGGACAGACATAACAAATTTAGGTTACAGAGTATGGGTAGCTGAAATTGGTGTTACCAAAGGCACCTCATCACATTGAGGACAAACATAACAAATTCAGGTTACAGAGTACAAGTAGCTGAAATTGGCGTTACACAAGTTGAATTCATACATTGTACAATCTAGTGGCAATTGCAGTAATACAGCAGGCACAGACCTGTTATAGCATAGGTATGGTGCACAGGGGGAGAGGTGGAGGCGGGTGGGGTGGAGAGCTGCCCGGCAGGCATTGACATGTGTGGAGAGGTTGAGGCTACATTTAGAGACAGGAGCAGCTACGAGTGTTAAAGAGTTGGCTCCGAAGGGCGGTTTTGAAGTTGGAGATTGTGGGGACATTGGAGATTGGAGCAGGGAGATAGTTAAACCATGATGGGGCTCCAGAGCAGAAGGACCTATGACCATGGGTGGTCCTTGATCTGAGGACCAGTAGAGTGGTCTTGTTGGAGGTTCATGTTGCAATAGTAGGTGGGGTATGGTGGATGGAGGTTGTCACCCAGGAGGAGAGCCTGGAGTAAGGTTTTTTTGTGAGGAGGCAGGTTTGATAGCGTAGCAGTTCATTTAGGTTAAGGAGTTTACCTGTCATCAGAGTTGGCAAGTATGTGTGAGCCTGGGGCACCAGTAATCAGTCTGCAGGCCTTATTTAGGGTGAGGTGAATTTTTTGAGGGCAGTCGTCGGCAGCACCATAGACTGGCAGACCATAGTATACAAGTGACAGTACTGAAGACGAACAGCAAGTCGGAGAGCATCAGGGAGAGGCAGTTTTATAGTGGTAGAGGATGCCAAGCCATGTATTAGTGGCGGATGCAAGGCATCAATGGGTGTGTGGAATGTGAGGGCTGAATCAAGGTAACCCTAAGGTATTTGTAGGCGAGACTTGTTCAAGCAGTTGCTTGGTACTAGGAAGGATAGGGAGTGGGTGGTTGCAGGCTTTGTTTTGGGGTGGGCAAAAGAGCATAGTGTTTTTTTTAAGATTAATGATGAGTCTGTGCTCCTTAAACCAGGCTTCGGCATCATTGTATGATTGCTGTAGGGAGTCCTGAAGGGAGATGGGATTGTAGTGGGTGGCAAAAATGACAGCATCGTCTGCATACATAAGAATTTTGCCAGAGCATGCACTGGGCAGGGTGTTTAGATAGTGTGAGAAGAGAAGGGGGCCCAGGATGGAACCCTGGGGTACCCCTGAGCGGATGGGATGGGTATCAGAGAGTGTCCCATTGATTTTTACACACTGTGAGTGAGCGGATAGATAGCTCATGCACCATGCGAGAGGACCAGCAGAGAAAACAGTGTGGCAGAGGGCATCCAGCAGAAGAGGGTGGGAGACAGTGTCGAAAGCCTTAGAGAGGTCAACGAACACTGCACCAGCTAGGGAGCTGGTGTCCAGGGAGGAGTGTAGGAAATTGGAGAACTCAATTAGTGCAGTGCCGGTACTGTGACCAGCACGGAAGCCATGCTGCTCAGGGCATAAGATGTTATGCTTAGTCAGATATTCAGTGATTTGAATGGTCACCACTTTTTCTAGGGCTTTGGGGGGGGGAGATGGAGATTGGTCGGTAGTTGCTGGCGGAGGACCTGTCACCCCCTTTATGAATGGGCATGACTATGGCTGTTTTCCAAGCAGTGGTAAATTGCCCCAGGCAGAGGGATCAGTTTAGTAGGCTGGTGAGCGGGCAAGGACTTCATCCAGCACCAGCCTGAGAATACTGGGGTCCAGGGAGTCGCTACTGGGACTATTGCCATTTAATGCTTTGATTGGAGGGTCTAGCTTCCTGGGCAGAAATCTTGCGCAGATGGAAGCTGGAGTGTGGAGGACAGGGGGAGGTAGGCTGGGGGGAGGGTCAAAGAAATTGCTGGGGAGGACAGAGCTAAGGTCAGTGAAGGAGGTGTTAAGGCAGTTAGCTATGAAGGCAGGATCGGTGGAGGTAGTGCCATCAATAGTGAGCTGTGATGGGGGAGGGGAGCATGTTTTTCCATTTAGCTGTTTAATATTGTCCCAGAAAGTCCGAGCAGACCCCCAGGAGGAGGTGAGGGTGGCCTGGTAATGGTCAGCCTTGGCTTTATGGATGGCCCAAGAGCACCTGTTCCGGGCAGCATTGTAGGCTTGTCTATCAGCCAGCCAGTCCATTTCAGTGGCAAGGTGCCAGAGGTTATCCCGATTTCTAAGCATTTGTAGTAGGGCAGGGGTAACCCAGGGTGCATTATGTTTTTTGGATCGAATTTTGGCGAAGGGTGCAAAGAGGTCACAGGCCTTATTGAAGGTTTGGGAGAAAAGGAAGGCAGTGTCAATGTCGGGTGCATGATGAATGGGGGACCAGTTAATCTGGGCAAGAAACTGTTTAAGTTTTTTCAGCCCACCAGGGCAGAAGTGCCTGTGGAGTGTGGTCTGGGCTTTGGGTTTGGGAGTGGGGGCTGCCCAAAGAAATAGAATAGGGTAGTGGTCACTTAGGGAATCTGGGAGGACCTGGATGTTATGGATTTTTTGGGGGCGGTTGGTGATAATTACGTCCAGAAGGGTACTGGTTCCTCTTTTTGGGTTTACTCTAGTGGGCTGGGAGATGAGTTGCGTCAGGTCTTGGGCAGAGAATGAGTCTCGGATCGTGGAAGAGGAGGCACTGAGCCAGTTTACGTTAAGGTCCCCTACTAGGATTTGTTCTGCCCTGTGGTGGAGGATGGCCAGATATTCAGTTATAAATACCAGCACTGGGTTCTGGTTCTTGGGGGAACATAGGCAGTGGTGAGATAGAGAGGGCCCCTGGAGGGGTCAGGAGTGAGTTTGAGGGTAAGGGCCTGGGACCCATTTACAAGGGGGGGCAGGGGCTTGTCCAATGATTGTATCCCTGGTGTAGATTGCACAGCTTCCTCCTCGCTTGCCTACTCAGTCATCCCGTATAGGGTATTGCCTGGGAGGGAGACAAATGAGTCAGAGCTGGATTTGGTCAGCCAGGTTTCAACCAGGGCTATGATGTCTGGTTGATGTACCATGGCCCAGCACTGGAGGGCATCACATTTTTTCAGTAGGCTGCATATGCTCATGGAGGCTATTTGGAGCCCAGTGAGCCTAGTAAGTAGGCTGGAGGGGGCAGGGCCTGGGTTAGGATGTATGTTGCCAGATAGGAGTAGTAGGAAGACCAAGGCTCTGGTCAGGGGGTGGTAGTATGTCAACTTCCGGGGTGTACGCTGGGATGGGGAGGAGGCCATAGTGGAACAAGGAATGGGCAGGGTTCAAGGGTTGGGAGGGCAGGATGAGTTGCAACCATGGGGTGCCAGGATAGGCAGTGGGGGGGCAGCTAGGGGGTGGGTGCATGGGCAGGGTACATGGTCAGTGTAGGGTGGGACTGACTCAAGTCAGGGGAGTTGGGGTGCTGGGACAAGCGGGCCTGGAAATATGTCTGGCTGATGGGATGTGGGTAGTAGCAAGTATATGAGGGGGAGACATTTGAGGAGAAGGTGTACAAACATAATGCTTATGGTAGCAGCAGGGCAGAAAGGTTCAAGTATCTTGGCCGCCTCTCAGAAAGCGTGGATACCACTTTGGAGTAGTGGTAGGGTCATGGACTCTGTTGGACAGGGTACAAGGTTCAAGACCCTGGTAGGGCAGGTGAAATAGGACCTGGGTGAGAGTGGGGATCCAAGTTCTGGGTGACTCAAAGTAGTCTGGAATTGGGCCAAATCCAGGGTGAAAATAGCGACTCCTAGTGGTCACTGAGGGTTAGTGGCATGCTAGGGTGAGGGTCCAGTGGTAGGGCAGGGGTCAGTACGTAGGGCTAGCTTGGAGGCTGGGTATAGGGATGAGGTGTAAGCAGAAATGAGAGTAAGGGAGAGAAGTAGTGTATGTGGGTAGAGGGGTTCCAGGAAGTAGGAGGAGGAGGAAATTCAGGTAGTGAAACAGAGGTGAGTAGTCAGAGGGTCCCTCTGGTGGCTGGCAGGTATAACCTGCTACGTGGTGGGGCCTTATAGCCCTGGAAGGTCCTGTATTTCCCATAATGCCCACCCTGGAGGGTATTATTGCGCTTAGAAAATGGCCCATCGGAGAATGTTACTCTGTGAAGAGGCACTTGACTGGTTTTTTTTTAGCTGGGCATCTATTGAAAAATAAATGCCCAGCTTGGAGCCTGTCTCAGCCAATCAGGCTTAAGAGTTGATTGTTGCCATTTTCTAAGTAACCATTAATCTCCATATGGCCGGACCAATGAACCCTTTTCATAAACTAACATCAGCAGCATAGACATGTAAATCATTTATGACATTATAAATGGAAAATGCATGGTCTCCCTATTTTAGAAGTCTGGTTGAGAAAGTCTTGCCAGCTAAGTCTTCTGTTATGTTCTTAATGGAGAACTACAGGCAATAGTACAGATGCGATCAGGCGCGGTTTGGGCTCAGTACCATACCACACACCTTGCAGTCACATTACATTTGCTCATTTAAATACTTATCACTCATAAATTCTGGGAACTCCGTGGGCAAACAGCATTTTCTAATGGGTATTTCATTACCAGAGACATGTTGCAAAGAACACGATATGTTGAACCTTTGCCCCTTCAGGTAATGTGCCATATGTACAGAGATTTAATAATCTTCATATCTCCCATGCCCAATGCAATTTTTACATAATTTACCTTAATGCCATGTGTGTGCCAGGCATAAACATACAGTAGCATTTAGACTAATTCTGTAAAAACAGCGCTTGGCATGGGGGATACAGAGATTTTTAAAATCGCCATACATATGGGCACAATACCAGAAGGGGCAAAGACACATCAGCATATCGCGTTCTTTGCAGCTAGATCTCTGGTGGTGAATTCTCCCTATTAGGAAATGCTGGTTGCATTGTGGGATTCCCAGAATTTATGAGTGATAAGGTACTTAAATGAGCAAATGTAATGTGACTGCATGGGGATCAGGATACTGCAGCCCTGAACTGTGCTCCGATAGAGTCTTTACTGCTGCCCATAGTTCTTCTTTAAGCATCTGGCCATTGATCCATTGATAGTGTTGGTATGCTGCTGATAACACTTGTTTAACATAAAGAAGTTTAAACAGTTACAACACTGACTATAACTGCAGAGAACAAGAACTAATCTGTTAGCAGTGAAACACCGCACAATGCTCAAAATCACAACCTGCTAACCTGCATGCTTGTAAGTTAAAGGGAAACGTCCATGTCCTCCTAACAGCAGGACAGTGTCCCTATAATCTTCAGTCTTGCAATCGCAATGCAACCTGACTAGAAAACAAGATCTTCAATCAATCAATCAATCAATCAATCAAAATCTTTATTTAATCAGGCGAACATCATTGAGCATAGCTCATTTACAAGATGGACCTGAGTGGTCAAGAAGTGCAAGTGTTATTACATTGACAAGGTATCATAAACAGTAATACAATGACAGGGGTAACAAAAACAGTAATACAATGACATAAGTGCTAGTATATAACAATATACATATGTACAAGGCATTAACACTTTTAATCTGGGAGACAGTAGGCAGTTGGCACATCAGAGTTAATATGTAGATTATAGGACCTAGCAGGCATTTTGAGGGTGAATCTTGGGACTGGGAACTGGAGTTTTTTCAGCATATAGAAACACGAGCAGAAAAGGGGGGGGGGGGGTACCTGTAATGTTTTACTTTTAATCCACACGGCTGTTCCTCCTCCATTTTCCATGCTGCTTGGCCCCAGGGGAGTACTTCTGACTCCCATTGCACCGGAAGTGACGTTTTGTATGGGGATGTAATCAGCTGCCTGCTAGCATTGTGTTTGTGTAATGTTCTACATTTCCTTATTTCTTAATCTTGTGTGTGCAAGTGAATAAATGGCAGATACCATTAAATAAACTGTGCTGATCTCCCCGGCATGATTTCTAACATTGTCCACTCCATTATACATTTCTGTGCAGTGTCCATAGTTGTTGTCAGTTCGCAGCCCTACACAGTAATAGTGAAAGCGTCTAGTGCCCTGCTTCAGTGTATTCATTGGAAATATTAAATTCATACAGTTTATGCCTTGACAGTTATGAATGAAACCTCCTTCTGAACTATTGAGCTATGTTTGGCATATTGACTTTAGTATCACGGTGCTCCATAACGGAATTACAGCACTATCGAATTGTCAAACCAGCATCGGCATATGCTTTTGGAACCTCTTCCATACCTAACAAAAATTAATTAGAGCAACTTGGTTACCTCCTGCTATATTTCGAGTGATAGCACATACAGTACATATATTATAATTGTTAACATAGAAAAGTTGTCACACGCTCTCCTCTAAGTAAGCAATAATGCCCGATAGGGTGGGCGGTATTGGGAAACACCGACCGCCAGGGGTGTAATGAGGCCCAACGTCGCAGGCGGAGGGCCTTATAGCTCCTGGCCGGTCCGGTATTGCCCATACCGCCCACCCTGGAGGGCATTATTGCGCTTAGAAAATGGGCTACCTGTGGCATTTTTATGTGAGATTTAATAAAATGTAAAAAGAAATTGAAAAAACAGAGTGAAATGAAATTTGAATGTTTATGCTGTAAAGTAGTCCCTCCTGTTTCATGTCTTGTTGCCCCCCCCCACCCACTACGGCTACTACAGAGCTAATACAGTTCTTCCCATTGTTACTTTAAAAATAAAGCAGTTTTCTGTCTGTCTTGACATTTTTTTTTTTGCCCCAATCAGGAGTTGCGAGGTTGTTAACGTCTGCCACGCAAAGGCAGGAAGTGCAGAGCGAGGGTATGAGGTGCAAGGACCAGGATGTAAGTGCAGAGCGAGGGTATGAGGTTTAAAGTGCAGTTTTTCTAACTGCCGCCAAAACTGTAAATTATTATTGTTTTTGCTGCGCAGCTTGACCGGTTCCAATATGCAGTTGGATATTTGTGAGCATGTGGCGAGACCGAGGTGAGTGGAAATGGACGGCAGCAGTAGTTGCCGAAAAAGAAATGTTATTTTATTTCCACTTGAAGGGATGCTCGCTTGTGGATAGGGATGGGTTACTCGCTGAGACAAGAAGCTTTACTGTGTTGTCCAGCAGAGTTGTTTGATCAGTACAGGACCGGAGCAGGCTGGGGTGGGCGGACATCTATAGAACAGCTGTATGACTGGACTCGCGGGGTAAAAAAAATATGTTGCTGCTCTGCAGGCGTGCCATTTTTTTAGTCAGTATTGATTCTCGGAAAGAGAGGAATTGGCAGTGACACTGGTCGCCGCTGTGTCATCGGGGTAGTGTTTGTGTGTGTGGTGGTGGTGGCGTGACTCTCGCTAAATGTTTAAAAACAATGGCGGCAGTTTGACATTTTGTGCCCAGTGCTTCAGCCAATGATGAAGCAGGCTGGGCACAAGGATACTGGCTGGGCATAAGATAGGTTTTGCTGGCACTTTTATTTGGTGGGCATCTATTGAAAGTTAATGTACCCTGTGGAATGGGTACCAGCCAATCAGATGCCTCCAAATAAAAAGCCCATTTTCTAATTAATTAGAGTGAACAGATAATTACAAGCAGGGACCTGCTACTGATATGTGGCAGGCTAGAAAATCATAAAATAATGAATGCGAGGTTCTTGTTTAGAAATTATCTCTAATGTAAATCTACCTCCCATACAGCTACAGTCAGGCCAACACAACAGCACCCGAACAAAAACAAACAAAAACAAAAATACAGAAAAGTGAAGAGAAGGAGTCCAGTGCAGTGAGAATATCCGGGACTGGAAAGGGAGAAGCCAGAGAGGGCGAGGGGGGCAGCAAGTCAGCTCTCAGGGTAAGGGCTGACCAAACAAGCAGACACGAAAGACCATTAGGCCTATTCTGCTGGCATTTTAGTATGTTAGTAAACAAGACACTGTAACTAACATGAAAAGCTGTATAAAACAACTGAATTTTCAGGCTAATGCAATCTTGCAAGACAGCAAAGGCGGACATCTTGAGATCGCAAATGCAAGCAAAATGTTGCTATGATTAAAAATATAATTTAAACGGCAGTTTACCATATTGTAACAGTGAAACAGGAAGAGAATCTGACAATGGCAGTGGTAGAGATAGGGCAACCCTCCATGTTTGAACATATGTTAGCTTCTGCAACTAACATAATGAGACTAAAATTGACAAGCATACCAAGGGCAACTAAATCTGGGGTTCCAGTTTTCAAAGGCAGAAAGGCCTCCCCCACAATAAAAAACAAAACAATCGTTGACCTTGTACAGATGCTGACTATAAATATCTGCCCTGGCTGGGCTGAAAGTCTGCCTGGTTAGGACATGCCACATACTGAAAAAATTATCATCCTAAGGCTCCATTCACAACTGTTTCAACCCATTCTGCCTCAGCCCCCAAAAACTGCAAGATGCAAAATGTGCAAAACTATTTCTGGGCAACTTGGGGGGTTCCAACTGTACCTACAAAGTTTGCAGTGTTTCTTCAATGTATTCATGAATGGGGGTCCCCTCCCTGCTCTTGTGTCTGAGACCCCCATCCTTCTGTTACACCTGTTACACTCCTGCATTTCAATTACATGTTCTGGTAGCCAGTATCACCAGAATGTCAGGGCCACAAAGTGGTAAGAGAAAGGGAAAGAAACAACTGGAAATGGAAAAGTGCAGAGAGGAAGAAAAAGAGAATGAGGACCCACAGCAAGAAAAACAGTCACATGCACACGTCCTTTTTTTTCTGAAAATTGGTAGAATAAAGGATTTGATTTTCTAGAAAAAAGCTGAGCTAGGATACTATGGTGTTTCCCCTATACAAGTCAGGCACTCAAGTTCAAATGCATAACTAATAAATACTGCAAACCAATCCAATGATATTGCCTGCCATTGTGAACCTGTATGCTGCAGAACTGGATGGGTGTAGGGTAAGAGACTTGGGGACCATTTCCTCTGTGGCTTTGGACCCCGACTAGGAAACTATATGACTGGGGACTGTGGACTTACCAGCAATGGAGGTAGAAGGTGACCAAGCAGTGGTCACAGTAGAACAGGTCATCCCCCCTCCTTGCAGCTGTCGCAGATGTCATGGTTGATGGTCCAAACACTGCTTCAGGGTGCCTTTTCAGGCTTTCGACTCAGGTCCCATGGCGATATTCAGCATCAACAGGGAATTCTTGCTGTAATATCATTTGCCATCGAATAGCACCCCTATACTATGTTTGTGGCAGGTCCTAACCATGCAACATTCTTGGCTCTGCACCTTTATTGCACACACTATAAGCTGAAAACAATTCCTGTACCTACTGTATGTGTTGGGGAATGTATAGACCTAGTAATATATGGTTTCTGCATTTATCAAATTCGGATAATGAGTAAAAATGCAGCTCTCCTCTACACCTCTGATGGGTAGTCTAATCGGGAGAGACTGAGTTTCGTGCGTGGCATCAGTAGCAGCCAGCATGGACATGTGCTGTTCCCAATGTTTGCTGTAGTCATGCCCAATGTATGCTTACATGTAAATGAATATTACAAAAAAATGTCACGTTTTTCTAACTTATTTTGTTACCGTAACCTTAACTCAGGCACATTACGTAGGCAATGAATGTATTTTTTTCTGGCTTGTCAGGATAGCTTGTAAGGGGAAAATTTGGATTACTATGTGCTGATTAGAAGGACTGCAGCACCTAAAACAGAAGTGTTGAAACACACAGTGATGGACCATGTGATGTGTGACTATCTTGATCGCAATGTGGTCTCAATCACACTCATTACACTGAACAAATGTGCCAGAAATCGCCCAATGTTACTGTAAGGTGTCCTGTTCTGGTGACTGATTCTTCCAGAGGCTGTCTTCATGGCAAGTATGCACCTCTTTGCCCTGACGGAACCCACAGAAACATGCCAGCAGTAGTAGTAGTACAGGTGCATATGGGACACCACTTATCCCATTGTCGTCACCCATTGAGGTCACAGTGAGTCTGACTGTATTGCATTGAATGCCCATGCCTCACTATTACTGCATTGCAAGACATGAAAAGCAGTGCTGGTAGAGCACTGTATATGGACCACCAAAATGTTTACCTTGCGTCACAGGTGGCAGGACTGTGCCATGGTCAAAGTCCATCACACCTGTGCCATTTCTTGCATAACTGGAGTAGTTTCAGCCTTTGTAATGTCAGCTGTCACTAATACCACAGTGTTCTGCATGCCTACATGCTGAAAGGCAGCATGTGCTATTGGCGCAGCAGTGTAGCTGTATATAATGGCCCTGCAACTCTGCAATGAACTCCTCTTGTGATGAAACTGCTACCAGCAAAAGGTACCTGGTAGCATGGCTTGTTGTCCTGTATATGGGTACTGGGTGGAGTTAGGGATATGGCCGCACCTGAGGTGCATGCTGCATGTGAGCCACTAGTGGGTATAAGCCAGACATGGCAGTGGGGTTTTCATGCTGCTGTGGCCAGGCTGTGGCACCATATTGCTCGTGTTAAACAGCCCAGCAAACTAAAAAATGAAGAAAAAACTACAGCCAAAACAAGTACTATAACTTTTATAATATCTTGAAAACCCCTGCTTTTGGTTTACTGGGGGGGTTGTTCATGTTTGAAGGGATCCTCACAGTGATCCATCGCTGCAACTCCAGGTACTTCGGTCTCTGCAGACATTTTGTTCCCCATGTACTTCTCCCCTGTTTTTATGGCTTCACATGTCCTGTGTTATCCAACCTGCTCATCAAATGGGAGCTGTACTACACTGGCACAGCCATCGCATCGTGAGAAAATTTAGTAATCCACCACCCTTTTCTAGCTTTTCCAATGGCACACATTTGGCATACCTTTGATAAGGGGGGATCTTGGAGAGTGGGAGTAGTAAGTGGAAGGAAATGTGGATACCTGTGGGACAGCACTCGGACAGTGAGAGACACTTGATCTCCCCACCGCAATTGACTTATGCCAGTTCTTTTCAGAGGGCCTTTGATGTCTGTAGTCCATGACTCAATGTTCCTGGGTTTCAAGTGTACCACCAAGTAAGCTTTGTGATATGTACCACCCCAGCAATAAAGATGTCATGTGCAGGAGCATAACTGATCACCCATATACCAGTTCTATTCCCGGTGCCCTTTTAAAGGTGCACCAATGCACACCATACATTGCCACTTGCCGCACTGTGGTTATGTTTAACATGCAGTCATCATAGTCAAAGGAGGAGAAGTATCTGGGTGTACTAGTAACAGGGGAAAGAAACTAACTGGCACCAGTAGGGCAAGGCAGTGACCAAGGCCAACATAATGCTGTGGTGCATCATAAGGGGAATTTACTCTAGGAGAGGGTAAGTTATCCTGCCCATGTATCGGGGCCTGGTTATGCGACACTTGCAGCCTGCCCAAATGACTTGGAAAATATCATCAAGATATTGGAGGTGGTACTAAGTGGGGTATGGGCAATGAAAATGATGCTGTGATGCATGTTAATATCCCACTACACACCCATCACCACTGCCAGCATAGTGAGTGTGGGTCAGCATAGTGTGTGTGTGTGTGTGTGTGTGTGTGTGTGTCTGTGGGGGGAGGTTGGTTGAGCAGGACAAGCTAAAGCTGCACTGAAAGGCCATGGGTATTCACCACAGTGGTACGTAGCCTACAAGTGTTTGCAGGAATTGATGATTCATATACGAGCACCTGAATCCCGCACGGTTGTTCCACATGTAACTACTGTACCATGTCCCCTGGGGTTACTAGAATCACACTAATGTTACCTGTGAGGCAGTGATGGCAGACACTGGGCATGGGTAGAATTGGGCCCATCCGAGTTTGCTTAACCAGTCACTTCTCACTGGTTTGATTATGGGCACCTGGTTACACAAATCTGGACAGATATCAGATGGGTGGCCAAAAGTGCTGAGTGTGTGGCAGAGTTCACTAAAAATACATCCAATGGGGACAGAGACAAAGGGATGCATAGGGCACCAGGAAATGTGCATGTATCCATTTGTACATAAGGAAAGAAACCACAATAGCACCCAGCAATAGCTCCGAGACCAAAATCAGCTGGAATCAGTGTTTGAGCAATCATTCTGTTTACAATCATCATTTACCATGAGGTCCAGCCCTTGCTCTCTTATATTCAAATGGTGAAGAATAAAGTCTCACTATGTTAGGATAGCTATTGGTGTGGACGTTACCATCATTGCTTGGTCTATGGCATACCCTCACTATGATCACCTGGGAAGTTAGTTTGAAAATCAGTCTGTTTGTGGAGCTGGCAGTATAGTCTAGAGGTTGGAGTAATGAGCTGTAAATGGTCTTGGTACATACAGCAGACAGACCTGAGTTTGATTCCCACAACCTCCACTTGCGTACTGTGTGACTCTGAGCAAGTCACTTAACCTCCCCTGTGCTTCCTTGTCATGCATGAAAACAGGCACCTGTGCCTAGTGATCCTCAACAGGTTACCAAAGACTAAAGTAAAATAAATTAACAAAAATATATATTTTATTCTGTAGCAGTGGACCCTCTGTCGCTATGCCTCTATATAATGTGCGTGGTACACATCCCGAAGCCAGGGATGGTACTATCCTAAAATGTGGTGCTCGCACAGTGAAAAGGAATGCCATGCCTAGGTGACTGTACATTTGCTAAGGGTGTTGTCAACTTGCCAAAACTGGGTAGGAGGACAGGAACCCAGGCTGCAAAGTTACGTTCATTGTCCTTTGTGGGGTGGCTGGTCTAAATTCAGGTTTCTCATCTGAGACTAGCTATGCAGTTGTGTTACATGCTGTAGAGTGCGAGGTTCCTTCTGCAATACAGCGGTGACGGGCATGACTCAGGGGTGAGGAGCAGCACCTTCTAACCAACAATCAGACATCCCACTGCCTGCATGAGAATGCAGTATTGTTTCAGTCAGCTGTGAAGGCAGCATCTATCCTCCCCCAACATCCACATCCCACAAGTGAGTATTACCAGCTTATTTTCTGTATGCTGACAAGTTGTTGTCTAAATCTGTTTTCATCACTTGATGCCACACCACTGTGAACATTTCAGTACAATTCATCATCAACTTGTTCACACCTGGATGGCCACTGTGTATCACAGGATCAGACGTAGCAAGTCATGGGTTCGGTCTTCTTCCCATTTCATGGCCAACAATTTTCTCATTTACTTTATCCTGTAATGCACAGTGAAGCACACCAGGATGAAGCGCAATGTCACAGGTTACTGCAGGAAAAATGGATCAAGTCACATTGAAATTACATTGTTTGCCACAGTATCTCCAATGCAGAATTCTGCAGTGCTGCGTATCATCCTGCTGTACTTCACTGCAGGATGAAATGCATCGCATTATGTTACCTGGGGTATATCACCTGTTTTTCTCTCTCCTGTTATACACCTCTGTAAGCGGTGCCACCAAGTACTGGCAACAGACTCAAAATGACCACAAATATGTTGACACAAGTACAAAATCATTCACACTGTTAAAATGTGAGTAGAATTCATGGGTGAGCTATTTATTGGGTACACAGAAACAAGAACTGAATGGGGGAAGGAAAGGCAAAAGGAAGAACAGGAAGTAGTAACAACTGAAACAATAAGCTTCTTACAATTTCAAAATTTTATCATGAGTTTTAGGCTATATTTAAACTATCAACACTCTGCAGTGCATCATGAAAATATATGCCACAGTATCTGTTGACTGTTTGTATGGAACCCATGATATACATACATTCCCAGGTACACTGGCACATACACTTTTCAGTATGTGGTACTGTGAACACACTTGTGATGACCGTATGCACAAAAGTCTCACTTGAAGCGTGAGCAATGAGTCTCAATCACTTCAGCCTTAGGTGGGTGCTCAGTACGCGCAATGTTCAATGGAAGGTTTCTACATGGGGGTGGTGTTGGTGGATCTCCTTTTTCACGTCTCTCCAGCACTGCTTCCATCAGTCTCCTTGGTGTTTTATGGTTCTTACTTGCACGTACACATTTGGCAACCCATCTTTTTTGATTCTTTGGGTTCACGATATGAAATCGGTTAATCCCATCTGCTGTCACTGCGTCCTGCCGATCAACATTTTCATTGTTATCCATTGCCGCAAGCTGCTGCCTTGGCACCATTTCATCAAAACTAAAGTGTTGACACTTGGGGCAGTATTTTAGAAGAAGGGAATGGAACACCTCCAGCCGACCAGTGTGATAAAATCTTGTTGCTTTGCCCAGATCCTTTATAAATTTTTTGATGAAAATCACCGATCTCACTGCTGCGTATTCTGCCAATGTTGGCTTCAGCCATATTTTCCTGGCTCTCTCCTCAGCTGTCAGTGTGGCATGTGCACACTGGTGGAACCTCCTGATTCCTGACCACCATGATATGATGGGCAATGGAGGTGACCATCTCCCTTAACAGGACCTCATCTCCATTGCATGATGCACTAGCCCACCAAAGTTGGTTGCTGATGGATGAGATCCATGGCACAAGTTCTCCACACTCTTTCTTCTTTGCCTTTATAAATAATTGATTTTTAAGCCACTTTGTGAGGTGCCCCACATCAAGCTAATATTAAATTTGATGATCAGTGGTATATTTTTATTCAATAATGCATTGATCTGAACATGTCAGTCTGCTGACGATAGTCTTTATTTGTACTCCCTGCTGTATCAAACTATTGGTACATCTTTGAACCCTCTTTCTTCATGTTTGTGGAGTTTGACATCTTGGTAACCTGCACAATGGCAAAATCCACAAGTTTCCTGTGTCATGTTCCATCATAGTGTAGTTCCAGTATTTTGCAGAAAAACTGGGTGAGTCGATCTTCCATTCCCCACAATGTGAGATTTGGGTATGATTTCAAGGACTCAATACTGATGATTGCTGACATTGCCACTCTTGTTGATGGTGGAGAATAAGTACATCTTCTGTATGTGGTTGTATGCCTGGTGGCTCATGAACTTAAGGTTCAGTATTTCTGCAAAGTACTGCAGCCTTTCAAATGTGTTCTCACTAAATAAGACTGTAGCAGACACCTCCAAATTCCCTGCTGGCATCTCTATCAAATTAGGCTGACTTGACCAGTCCTCACAGTGGCCTTTCTTGCAGGTCAGTGATACTGTCAGCATTGTTCCTCAACAGCGGAAGGTCTTCCCCATAGCAGAACCCTACACAGGAAGCAGAAGCAGAAGCAGAAGTTCTCATCCAATTGTGAGATATACACCACACATTTGTTGAAAGAAGTTCCATTTTCATCCAGTTCGCTCGGAGTCAGAAGCATCAGAATCACTTTTACCTGACTCGGAACATAATCGCTGTCCATGTCGGGTCATCAGTGTCTTCCTCATCGGCATCATTATCATAATCATCATCATCACCATCATAACTGCTATGATCTTCTTTCTTGTTGCTGTTCTCTGTTGTATGTTGAGTGCACCGATTGTTCCTCGTCTCTGGAAGTGGTGAAGCCCCTATTCCATCCATGTGATGTTTGTTGTTGATGCTTCTGGCAGCATATGAATAGTCATGGTTTTTTCTGCTGTTCTGTAGAAATTGAATTCGTATTCTGGCCACTGCATTCCTTGATCCATTCCGGTTTTGCTGATGGTTTGCATGCATTGATCCACACTTCATTTAGCTTCAGTTTGCGAACTTGTGATAAGCAACTGAGTGCTTTTGGTTTGGGTGCCTGTTGTCCTGTAGGATGTGTTGTTCAGTGCAGACAGCAATTAACAGCCTGAAAAAAAAGAAAGAAATGAAGTTACTGGTTGTTGGCCCCCTGCGCACACCTAGGAGGGCATTAAGAAGGGGAAGAAGGACTTCTTCAGGTACATCAGGGAGAAAAGGAATGGTAAGGACAACATAGTAAGAATTAAGAAGGAGGGGGGTTGTGTGGAAGCAGGAGACAATAAGGCAGAAGCACTAAATTATTACTTCTGCTAAATATTTGCAAGGGCAGAGTTCTGGAGGGTTTGAGGGCACTGAGGGTGGACAAGGCACCAGGCCCAGGCTGCATCCACCCCAGGGTATGGAAGGAGCTGGGGTCCTTGTGGGATCGTTGGCAGACCTAATTAATGTCTCACTACACTCAGGGTGTGTACCTCAGGACTGGAATATGGCTCATGTGGTGGCCCTCTACAAGAGAGGCCCCAAGGATGAACAGAGGAACTACAGATCGGTGAGCCTAACACCCGTTGTGGCTAAGCTGATGCAGACTATCCTGAAGGAGAGGTTGGTAGCCCTCCTGGAGGACAAAGGCCTACAGAACAGTAGATAGCATGGCTTCATACGTGGCACATCCTGCCAAACCAACCAGGAGTTGTGCAGCTAGCCAAGACAGAGGAGGAGAAGGATCTGGGGTGCTTATTACAGGGTCAATGAACAACAAGGCACAATGTAGGAAGACAGCTTCAAAGGCCAACAAAATACTGTGCTACATTGCAAGGGGTATATCCTCGAGGAGGGGCGAGGTGATTCTGCCACTGTATAGATCATTAGTTGGACCACACATGGAGTACTGCATGCAGTACTTGCACCCATATCTGAAGAGGGACACTAAGTTACTGGAGGCAGAGCAGTGCAGGTTGACAAAGATGATCAAGGGGCTGGGGGACTTACCATATGAGAGGAGGCTGAGGGAGTTGAGCATGTACTCTCTTGATGAGAGGAGAGACAAGGGGGACATGACTGAAACCTTAAAGTACATGACAGAATTATACAAGACAGGTATGGAGGTGCTGTGTAAAGTAAGGGAGAGGAGGGACACCCGGGGTCATAAAATGAGACTGGAGGGAAGAAGGTTCAGGAGGGAGATGAGGAGACACTTTTTTACAGAGAGGGTGGTAGCTGGGTGGAATACATTACTGGCAGAAGTGGTATCCAGTAGAACAGTGGACTGCTTCAAAAGGGGCTGGGACAGGGCAAGGGGAGGGTCACTGGAGGTCAAGGGTGGGAGGAAGGTACAGCTGCAGAATAAGGGGTGCTAGCTGCACATTCGAGCAGACTTGATAGACCTCTGCCATTATCTGCTGGCAAATTTCATATGTGCGTATGTTCATATGTTTCTGAGTGTGAGGCACAGCCCACAAGCTTACATTCTAGGAAGACCATGGTTTGGTGTGTGGAAATCACAGTACTTCATGACACCTCTTACAACACTTGCACCAGTAATGCGTTCCACCAAGCCACCACCCTCTCCATGAACAAGGGTCTTCTCATCTCACTCCTAAACCTACCCCTCCTCCAAAGTAACACTATTGTTCGTAGTGTGCCATCCTTCCCTTAAGTTGAATACCCTCCACAAATGAGAGTCCTGTTTATACTGTTCATATACTTGAATGTCTCAATCATATCCCTCCATCTCTCCTTTCCTCCAGCGTGTACATGGACCATGCACTCAGTCCACTCTCCTATGACAATTCCCCCAGACTGAGGACCATCCTTGTCAATCTATGCTCTATGTTGTACCCCCTTCGGTAACGTAATGTCCCTCTTTAGGTAGGGGTGCCAGAACTGCACCCAGTACTCCAAGTGTGGCCCAACCAGAGAATTATAGAATGGCAAAATCACCTACCCACGACTTGATGGTATACACCATTTTCAGCCGCAATAGATCATTTTACTACCACATCTCATATAGCTCTACTCCCCAACTGATGGCTCCTTTTGGACTTGTTGCCCCTAAATGCAGCATATGGCAGTAAATGAAGCAGGAATGTACAATCCAAGATGTTGTTCTGGACAATTGGATTATTGCTTCTGAGTGAATTATCAGCCAACTCAGCAGGTTGATATAGCATATACCTAGCATCCTACACCCCGAGTCCTGATTGCATTTTACAAAGGGTCACTAATGCCAGGGTGATACCAATCAAGTGTTTGCTGCAACATAAATGATATGCCATGTAAAGGTACTGGTAACCTATGGTGGGAGGTGCCAACTAGTAAAATGTGGAGTGACTTTTACACTACTAACTGAACTGCAATCATGCTGGACAGCCTGGTAGAGGGAGACCAGGTTGTATGGTGGGTTAACAACACAAGCAGTCATCCACTGCAACTTGTAACAGGCTGGGCAGCCACAAAAGGGTGGAACATGGTTAAACATGAGTATTGTACCAAAGTGATGGGGCGTGGCTGCTGGCAGTAAGTGTCCAGAAATGGGTACCACAAGGATCTATTTCATCACTGCACGGGTGGTGTATGTATTGTGATTGACTGTCCACATATGTAGTATTGTCACGCAGAGAACACATTCTGGAATGCACTGCTAGGACAACAGGGCAGACCTCAGGATAGACAAGAGTGAAGAAAACACAGGTGCTGACAGAGATCTAGTAGGCGCAAGGTTTCACACTGGTAACAGAAAATGGGCAGAATGGATGGGCATCGCTAGTATGTATATTAGCATCATTTTTGATGCTTTTTGTTCCGTGAACACATACCCTGAGAACCACCTCCCGACACCCACTCCAAGCTGCCAGCATGGGCACATTTGTCGCCATTTAAATTTATATAGAAATGCAACATTCCGCTGCACAAAGTATTGATTTACTAATCACATTGTGCATCTTTAGACTGACATGCACTTGCTAGCAACCATGGCAATTAATGCACTAGTGGGTTTAATAATATGTTCCGTACCTGTTCTGCTGACAACAACGCAATGTCTTCATAGGCGAGGATTGGCACATCCAATGGAGTTGCTGCACCGATGTCTTCGGAAGAGCGTAGCAGGGCATCAATGAGATGTTCAGAAGGATGCAAAAGAAACTGTGATAGATGTTCCCTTCCATAAGAATGGCCACCGTTGCTCACGATTCATTTCCAAATGATGCCGTATCGATGAAGCCATTTCCTAGCTGCTCCATATTTACAATGCCTCTATCTTAGCTCACTGTCACATAAGCTATAGATTCTTCGGTGTGGATTGATTGTGCGGGAAAATAGTGGGACAGGCAGCCACCCTCAGTTTACGTTCACATCTCATTCATCAACTCCGCCTACAAGATTGAAAAAAACCAGCTATGTTTAGAAACCCATGGATAAACACACAAACAACAGCATACTACCCACACAGTCATAGTCATATGCAGTGTCAGCGGCTCAGCAGGTAGCACACTTGCGCTGAGGCCGGAGACAAGGCTGTGGGTTCTATCCCACACCAGGCACTTGGGTTAATATCCCAATACTGGCACTATAGTGCAGCATGAGGGGGGGTGCTGTACTCCTGAGGTGCTGTCCTTTGGATGAGATGTTAAACCGAGGTCCCATCTGCCTGTTCTGGTGGTAGTTCAGGTGGATGTTAAAGATCCCATGGCACTTCTCGAGAAGAGTAGGTGAATTTCACTGGTGCCCTGGCCAAATTTTCCCCATTCTCTCAAAATACCATCAACAGCTTAATATGGTTCAAGGTCAGTAGGTCCTCTGTACCCCCCCTTCCCCAGGTCGTGCCTGAAAATATGCAGACTTTGTCTTGTGCACTTACCTGGTCAACAAAAACGAAATAAATAAAAGTAATAAATATCTATACACACTAATGCACAGCACCCAACAACATAGGGGAGCAGTACATATCAGCACAGACAAACAGATAAGGGGTGTAACGGATTATTTAAATGCGAGGTTTAGGGAGAAAGGGAAATTGTTTAACCAGGAAAGGCCCACTAAGCGAGCTTGTTTCCATGTGCGACCTGGGAGCACAAGAAGTTAGTGACTTGCTTAGGGTCGCAGCACGCAAGTGGGGATGTGGGATTTAAACCCGGTCTCAAGGCAGGGAAACAGTGTGACAAGGCAGCAGGTAAAGCAAATAGGATGCTGGGATGCATCGGCAGGGCATCACCAGCAGGAAAAGGAGGTCATAATTCCACTATACAAGACACTAGTGAGGCGCACCCGGATACACTGTGCAGTTCTGGAGACCTTACCTACGTAAGGACATAGACAGGGTAGAGAAGGTTCAGAGGAGGGCAACAAAGATGGTGCATGGATTGCATCACAAGTCCTATGAGGACAGGTTGAAGGCACTGAACATGTACTCCTGGAGGAGAGGAGGGAGAGAGGGATATGATAGAGACATACAAGTATCTTACAGGGAGGAACAGGTGCAGGAATGCACTATTTTTAAGCGAAAAGATGTTCCAGGACTAGAGGGCATGGGATGAAGTTGGAGGAGGACGATTCAGAGGAAGCGTGAGGAAGAATTTCTTCACAGAGCGGGTGGTGGACAAGTGGAACACCCTGCCAGAGAAGTGGTGGGGCTGAAACAATCACGGGATTTAAGAATGCATGGGATAGACATAAAGGAATTCTGGAGGTCAGGGTAAGGGAGCAGACTTCCTGGAAAACATAAACTGAACTTCACAAACTTAAATGGGCAGACTGGGTGGGCCATAGGCCCCATTCTGCCGACACTGTCTATGTATCTATGTATGGTCTGCTGGATGTCACCAGATTTGCAGCTCAGAGCCTTAAACCACTATGCTATACTGCCTCCTTTACATGATTTACTACCACTATACTTTTACGTTTGTTGGTACATGTCCAAACATTGGCAGCAGCATTCAGTGTTGCCAGCCTTGGCTCCACATATTGACAGACTGTCAGCAGTAGAGATGGCATAGTCAAAATTTCAACTTCCCAGCATTCCTTGCAAGGGTGGTGGAGACAGGAAATACCTGCCACTGGTGTGTGGGTTCCACCAGGGATGGCACAGGAATAGGCATTGGTGCAGCCAACATGCGGTGAGCCTCACACTGTGTCTTCAGCCAGACGCTGATACATGCAGGAAAAAATGGGCCGACTATATGGGTGTCAAGCAGGCGAGGCGGGCTGTCTCCAGATGGCATAGCAACATCCACACAGTGACACACAGCACATGGAACACATCCAGATGAGACCAAAGGTCAGGTGCCAGACTGGCAAGGCAAATGTTGCCATGCGACTAACTGTGCTAGTACTGCAGGTCCTGTGGGCACAAACAGGGGAACACTAGGTGTCAATCGCCCCGTGCTGGTGAGCACATATGTGTGCCTGGGGATAGTATGGGCTGACAGTGCATTGGTCAGTGCACCATGCTTGGTGACACACTGATTGACAAAAACATCATTGTGAAACAGGAGTATGTTTGACTTTTCCTGTCTGACACTTAAAAAAACCAAAAACTTTTTAGCAGGCAAGGTTGCTCTAGTGTGCCATATGACCAGGTGCCATTAGCAGCCAATTCACAGGAGCAGTTATCACAAACACGCTGATAAGGTGCACATATTGTACTCAATGGGAGCTATTATCAGATCATTGTTGGAGAATGCAAGCAAGTCTCAGTGTCCCTTTCATAGTAAAGTATGCTGTTATCACCTTGCATTTGGACAGCAGAAGAAATTTGTATCGTTCATAAATCCAGAAAAGCAGTTTCATTAATTATTTTTCAGTGTGCAAGTCTCCTGTATCCCCAACGCATCTTTTGTTAATGCGCTAGGGGAAAGCGGCTGGGCTGCCTAGAAGCGTCCAGGTGGACCCCTGTAGTGTGGCACAAGGACTGCAAAGCATCACAGTGGACATCACCGTTATAGCCAATCACCTGTGCAACAACCACATATGCAACACATCATTCTGGCTATGTTGCTCCATCGATATATCACACACACACACACACACACACACACACACACACACTCACTCAAACAAACATATGCACAGCGGCACACATCAACACAATACACCACGCCAAGCACTACAACATGGACAACGAAAGCAAGCATTTGCATGCTAGGTGATGGTTTGGCACGGTAGAAAATGGCCCCGCACATGCTGCCCCCATTATGTTTCACATACTGACTGGCCAGTGAGTCACACCGAGCTGCAAGGTGGCAGCGTGGGGCACTTATGTTCAGAAGAGAAACAAGCAGTGAAGCGTCTGACTCAGCCATGGTGAAAGACATAAGTGCACACTTCTCTGTCATAGACCTGAAACACTGTGTACACCAGCACTCTGTACACAACATCCCTCAAAAGTACAGCATTTGGGTCCTAGCACCATTGTGTCTGCTCATAAGTAACTCCATGCACCCATAACAAGCCTATCATTACTACCTCAAGGTTCAGCAACAGACACAGATATAAGGGTGGTTTATAGGAATAAAAACAAAATTGCTTTCATACTGTGATTGGCGTCTTATGCTGGGGCTTGAAACACACTACACACACTGCACACTATGCCTTGAAAGACTAGCAAGACATGCGTGATAATTTTGCCATGGTGCATCAAAGGATGGCATAATATGCTACTATCGTGATTTTCACAATGCACATAACTCAACTAGGGTCCAATTGTTTTTAAAAAAGATGTTTCCCCCACGATGTCTTCCATCGACATACTACAGTACTGCTGCATCTCTCATTGCACACTGCACATATTCTGGGATCAGAAATAGTAGCAATTAGGAAAAAGCAATGCTCAGAAACGCACAACACATAACCAGGATGCATATCACTGATTATTGCTTGGTTGCAATTTCGACAAACGGCGAGCATTTCAAAATGTTTCCTAAAATGGTACATTGTTTGCACAGAGGCTAGTACTGTGCAGATATGGCATGGACATTGATGGGGTGGGGAGTGCAGTCAGCAGTTTGAGGGCTAACAAGCTAGGTGTTGTGGCACTTTGCATGTAATGCACTGTTATGCACTGAATGCCATTATGGAAACAGAGGAAATGTAATTTTGGTGACCACAGGACAACTCGTAATTGCGGGCAGCTTGCAATCCTGATGGGAGAATAATGATGTACTGTGTCACCAGGGGCACTGTCCACCAACCCCCCCCCCAACAAAATGCGGGTGTACTGTATATCAGTAATCATTTTGGACACCGGGTGAAGTCAGGCAACATAGTTTGACAGCAGAGCAGGGGGAATAAAAAAATGCCTGTAATGGAAGGGGTTAGAACACCGGCTGCAGGTCGCCCGAGGACAGTTTCACCTGTGGCAGCAAGTAGAGATGGGCATCATCTATCAACACGATAAGATCAGTGGCAAAACAAATATAATCCTTCTTTACAGTGTAACAGGTTAATGCTGGCATACACAACCCGAGAGTTGTACTCAGAAACAGTGATGAGTAGAGGAGAAAAGAAGTTAGCCACGAAGGCAACCAACATCAAAACATACCTGTAAATCTCTCTCATTAATCGGGCAAAAATGCAAAGACACACAACGTGTTTCTGCTCTGCGTGTCTGGAAGATTTTCCCTCTTGATACCTGCTTTCCACAATGAACATAAGCTATCTCGTGGGAAAATGTGGAAAGATAGGTATCTACAATCAGGTTTTCAGCTATCACTCCGGCAGCCCACAACACAGCAATAAACCATTGGAAAAGGATACTGCAGATAGCCAACACAAAAATCACCACACAGAAGATGAGCAGAATAACAAATCTCGAGTCACAGACAGAAAAGCATCGTAGTTTGATAAATTGCCAAGTGAAAACTGCTTGCATTTGTAGTCGATCTGACTACCTAATGATCCCCTTCTCCCCGCATGCGACGTCACGGGTAGACAGTGAAGACTGCGCAGGTGCTTTCAGCAAGGCAAATGTCACGGCTCACAGGGTGTCTATGCAATCAAAAATAGATTTTGCGAGGGACACACATAAACAAGTAGGTGAGTGAGAAATGCATTTTTTCACTAAGGCTGTATGTCGGGGTCACTATAGGTCTGTGAAAGAAGCCAGTAAATAGGCGTTTCCCTTTAACTCAGTAAATCCTGGAAAGTTATTTCCAATAATCACGGGTACAGGTAACTTAGGTACTACCCCACTTTCATTTGGTGCGACACCCCATTAATAATCAGAGGCACTTGGCCAGTGGGAAAGTATCAGTGTCCCGTGGATGCAGATGACACCAGTACCTGGCCTTTTGGACAGTGTTCTCCCAACACTTCAATATGCACGAGTTGTCTGGTTCCTGAATCTATAAGTCCCTTCACAGTCTCATCTCCCACCTTCACATCTGTTAAGTACTTGCCTCAATTTGCCATGGACAAATCTGCTCCAGTGTCACTCTTCTTGTTACGGCAATTTCTTGCAATATGACCAGCTTATTACAGTTATAGCAAATAAAGTCTTTGGGTGCAGATTTGTTACCCCTGCCAGATTTCTTATCAGATTTGGAGTTTAAATGGGAAAAGAGCGTCTTACTGGTGCTTAGCTGGTACCTTGCTGCTGTGGTCTCGCGATTTGGTAGTCTTTGGCCAAAGAAACTGCCTTTCCCCACTTTCTGATCAGCATTATTTCACCCAAAGTTGCACATCTGTAGGCAGAATGCTGATGAGATGCTCCACTGCAAATGTGTCGAGGATCTGTCGGACTGTTTTGCTCTCTGGTTGGAGCCATTTAATGAGTTCTCTGAGTCGCGTGAAGGCTTCTCGAGGATTGTCGACTGAGTTGTACTTCAGAGACTGAAATCTCTGCCTGTAGGTCTCTCAGAGATGTCATACCTTTTCAAATTTTGCTTTTCACCAGGTCATAGTTTTCTGACTGTGCAGTGCTCATATTGCTGTAGGCAAGTTGGGCTTTACCTGTCAGGTAAGGTACCAGTCTGATTGTCCATTGCTGCTTTGGCCACTGGCAGGCTAAGTGCAACCTTTTCAAAAGTTGCCAGGTATGCTGCAATATCATCTGAGGACACAACTTTGTAAGTTTAATGTATTTTAAGTCGTGTGTGCCTTGTTGCTCTGCTGGACCTGTGCCAGAACCTCCAGCTTTGATAACTTGCAAGGCATCCAGCCATCACTGCATCTCTTCTCTTCTTTGCTGCTTCTTTCGCTGCATCTCTTCTCTTCTCTTCTCTTCTTTGCTGCTTCTTTCGCTGCATCTCTTCTCTTCTCTTCTTTGCTGCTCCTGTCGCTGCATCTCTTCTTTTATCTGCTCAAGTTGTTGCATCACTTCTTTTTCTCTGTGCCTGTAAATGTTGAATCTCATTTCTCTCTGCTCCCTCCTCTCTTCTCTGTTTCTCCATCTCTGTTTTCTGTATAGCCCACCATTTCAAAAAGACAGTCAGGCTTTCAGGTTCTGTCACTGCCTGTTTTTTTCCCATCACTGGTGCTGGCTGTACAGTCTCAGCTGGACTTTAGTTTCTGCTTCTAGTTTGGCTGCCATTCTTTTGGTAATCACTCCTGGACTTGTTGCTGCAGAAAGTGTTTACAATTGTGTAACCAGCTACAGTTAAAGTTCAGAGCTACAGCTAATGTTAATTATCTGCCACTTTAAATTGCACCAGCGTGGCCAACCCACAGCACAACAGGCCTGCACCAGTCTGAGGTACCTCAGTGTAGGAGAACTATGGGGTCTGGAACCAGATGGGAGGGGTCTGTATTCAAGTTGTATGCTGGTGGGAGGTTTGGCACTGTTGTTTACTGCTCACTGTTTATTGTTTATGGTCAGTGCCAACTGGGTATATTCCTGCATTGCATTTCTGCCAAACAGTTGAATGTTTAATCCTAGGTACATCCTACTCCAGATATTTCCTCTCTTTTCTATCCTCTCTGGTAAATAAAACTGTGTTTATTCTTTTCTTACAAGCGTGTCAGTGAGCATATTATTAGAATCTCCTCTAATTACATAGTTGGTACTAAGTGCAAGGTAAAGTGTATTTCTGTGTGTGGGTTGTTTGGGAAGGGAGGTGGGTAGGTACAGGATCCAGGGATTATACCCAAATTAACAACTGGCTCCACAAAACCGCGCTCCAGGTGGATGCACCGCAGTTATCGTGGAAATCATTTGGAAATGAACTCCTAGACCATTTTGAACAGAACCCAGGCCCCTCAACCTTGACCGTACACACTTGGCAGGGGTAGTAGCCTGTTTGGCAGGCGCCGGGTTACATAAGGAAGGGGTGTTGGGGCGGTGGAGTCAGGAGCTGCCATTTGCTGGTAGCCCAGTAATTTGTCTCCCTGCAGGACCCTGCCATCTCTCACATCAAAGAACTGTCCACCATAATGTCAGGTCTTCAGCTGGGGGGATAATCCCCATAGCGTCAGAGGCTGTTTCACATTCCCCTGAAGGAAGTGCCTGAGTAGCAGGACAGGTAACCCCTTCCTCCAGAAGTCCCCTAGACTCATCCGGTCCGAGGCATGGGAGACATGCTCAGAGTGTATATTTGGTTCTTCCATATGGTAGCTACCCGATCACCATGGGACCAGGTGACAGCTGTTCCTTCTGGCATCGGATGCCTTTTTCTTTGTCTTCCTTTGGCTAAGTAGGAGATTTTCTGTTTGGCAGGAAAGGATCAGTCATAACAAAAAACTGGAAACCTCAAAATTAGTATTTCAGACTATTGGTGTCAGTACTGTTAAATTATTCCATGCCAGGAGGATAAGTTATTTGAAGAACACTACGTTACAGGTTATGAGAACTAAACAAATTAAGAAGAGGGTTTTGTTTACTCACCAGTGACTTGCAGCGTAGTATAAGTGGGAGAAACAAGCAGAGTCACTGAACCTCGAGGGTGAGGTTTTCAGTGCAGTCAGGCCTTCCTCTCCTCACAGCCTGGATCAATAAAGAAATGTATATCATATTGCCCCCGGTATCACTGGTACCTTCCTCTGAGTGCAAGGTGATCATCGGATTGAAATTATGAATCATATGAGGGGACAAAATGAACTGTTCAAGTATTTACATTTGTACTCCTTGTTTATATTGCAAAACAGGCCATGTCACCCTCCAGAAAGGCCTCCCAGATAAAGGGTGCCCAGGTTTAACTCCCATAATATCTTTTTGCAATCTATGTTTCTCTTCATTTCAACACACCCATGGAACAGTGAACTGTTGTAAGAGGTCTTCAGCTGAAAATACAGAAAACTACACCGAGTTGTGAAAGGATCCAAAACAAGTAACACCCCCAAAAACTCTGTACAATATAAATCTTGCATTGTTTAACAACTCCCCCATCTACAGTAATATACATAGCCCCCATAATACCTCTGTTTTCAGGTAGGGGTTCCTGTTGTTGGTCCTTTGCTGAGGTTCTTTTAATCCCCTGGTACTTGAGCTTCCCTCCTCTGCATGGAGACCACCTGCCCAGTCCATCTCCTGCTCTGGCACTTACCTGTCCTCATGGGGTCCACTGGGAATTCTGCTACATGGTGGATTTCAATTAGGGGGCCTGACGAAATGCCCCCTCTCAAGTCTACAGGTGCAGAGGACAGAGGCTAGTCAGAGTGGCGAGTCTCGGTGTGCTGGTCTCATGCTGCCACACTCCTCGGTTTTCTTTCCAACCCCAAGGACGCAGCTGGAGACAGCTCCACAGTGTGCATGCATGCATAGTTTGCTTCCTCCCTTCCTCAAGTTCCTGTGCACCTCCACCTGAGGTTGCACAAGTGGTGCTGCTGCAGCGGAGAATGTTGTTCACACTCCGCAGAGGAAAAGAACACCCTGCAGGATACTCTGTCCTGCCCCCCACCCCTTGGCTTATTTATTTATTTAGTATTTGTTGAACAGGTAGGTGCACTAGGCAGACAAATGCCTATTTTCAGGCACAACGTGGGAGATTCCATACGTGACTTGCATTAATAAGGAAAGGTACAAGGCGAAGACAATTCAGGCAGAGCAAAGCATTGTACAATACAGCACAAGTGGAAGAGCAGTATAGGAAATGGTAAAAGATGAATAAAAACAGTGAAACGTGTCTACCAAGCTACTGGGGAGCAGGAGAGATTAGGTACATAGCGAAGATAAGAAGTCATAGTCTAACTGAAGAAAATAAGTTCATCATCATTGTTTGACATCCAAACTTAGCCAGAATTAAACATGATTCAGGGGTAGGAAAACATAGACATTTTGCATAGATGTTCAAGATGCCTAGTGTGAAATGAGTATGACCAGGGACTTTGTCAAATCTCGGCTGGAATGCAGTTCCATAATGTTGGTGCAGCAAAGGTAAGAGGATTCCCTTGGTCCTGGTTCTAAGTTTTGGGATCTCCAGTGGACCACACTCCAGAGTTTTATAAATTTCATAAATTGGATGCGAGACAATAGCTTTCGCCAAGAAGTCTCGTTAGACACTATACTGTATCTCTATGTCCCTATAAACTTCATCTAATTTATTCTTAAACGAGATTATCGTTTTACTGTTTACTGTTTCTGGTGGCAATCTATTCCAGGGACACAACCCTTTGGTTAATCCAGTGCCCTTTTGTTGGATTTAAATAGTTGGCCCTTCAATTGCTGTTCATTGCTTGGGTGGTTTTAATAAGAGGTTTTCAGCTCCAGTCTCATACATTCCCATAAGTCTTTGTTTCTAAAGGCTGAGTAAACCAGACACAGGTCTCCTCTAAGTCGTCGGTACTCCAGCGGTATAAGTTCAGCTCACTCAATCTTTCATTATAGGACAGAAACTGTAAGCCAACAATTCTCTCAGTTGCTCTCCTCTGCACTCGCTGGGTGTTCATTATATCCACTGGGTGGTATGGCTTCCATAACTGCACCTCATATTCCATGAGTGGCCTCACCAGTGCGCTGTACAAAGGCAGCAACACTGCTCTGTCCCTACTTCTAATATCGCGCTATATACAATGCATCATCCTGTCAGCCTTGTTAACTGCCCTGTAAGTTTGTTGCCTGAAGGTTAAATCATTTGAAACCCAGATACCCAGGTCCTTTTCACAGTCTACCTTTATAGTGCCTGTCCAGACAGGCTATAATTTGACTGGATGTTATTGTGGCCAAAGTGCATTACACTGCATTTGTCCACATTCAATTTCATCACGTGGGTGGTTGCCCAAGTACTTAGTTTATCCAGTTCTGTTTGTAGGTTTATTGCATCAGCTTCTGTTCTTACTATTGCCCCTATTTTGCTATCGTCTGTGAACTTAGACATCCATATTCCATTTGAAGTCTGGAGAGATGACACAAAGATGTTAAAAAGCACGGGCCCAGCATTGAGCCCTCAGGGACTCCACTGGTCACCTCACCCCAGTCTGAGTAATACCCCCTGACACTCACTCTCTGTTTTTTATTCTGAAGCCATGCATCCACCCACTGAACAACACAAGGTTCAACGTCTAATCCACGCAGGGCATTAATAAGACCATCATGAGGTGCCAGGTTGAAAGCCTTGGAGAAGTCAAAGTATACCACATCCACTGGCAGGGTTATGTCAAGAGCTTCACTCACGGTTTCAAAGAAACTGATCAGATTAGTCTGGCAAGACTGCCCTGATGTGAATCCATGCTGAGTGACATCAGAGTAGCCCTTGGCTTGTATATGGATTTCCAAGTGTTCTTTGATGTAACCCTCCATTACTTTACATCGAACACAGGTCAGGCTGATAGGCCTGAAGATGCCAACATCTGATTTGTTTCCCCTTTGTAAATTGGTGTGACAGTTGCCCACCTCCACCCCCACACCATCCCTAAAGGACGTTTCAAATAGTAATCCAACCAGGCCACTCAGTTCGCTTTGCCAATCTTTAATTAGGCGAGGATGAAGGCCATCGGGCCCTGGGGATTTGTTTGTTTTGATGTTGTTCAATTTTTCAAATACTGTCACATTATTAAAGTCCATAGTATGATTTGTGCCTACCCTGTCCTCAACTAAGCATGTCCGACAACCTTTAGGTTGGAAGACATAAAGTTTTCATTAAATGTAACTGCCATATGTTTTTCACATCTTATTGTTTCACCTCCTATTTGTATTGGCCCTACATTAGCATTGCCATTCCTTTAGTCGTTAATGTAATTAAAGAATGTTGTTTTGTTGTCTTTAATCGGTCTTGCCACCCCTTCCTCCTCATTTGCTTGGGCATATTTTATTGAGGAAGGGTTGTTGGACCCGAAGCTCCAGGGTGAGTGTGGCTAGTATGTTTGCTAGCTTGTACTTTACTTACATTGTATTCATTTTGCAGTGAAGCATCTGAAACTTCACTGGCTCTTGAACTCTCTTTAATGTAAGCATTTGAAAGTTCTCCACAGGAGTGCACTGCCTTTCCAGGAGTCTCAGCACAGTTTAAGGGGTGACCCCTCCTCCTAAAACAGTGCACCTTACCCTATTGTGACTTTTGTGGTTGAACTGCCTTCGGATCGTATGAGCGTTCACTCCAGCCCTCAGGAGGGATATACTGTGCACAGGGTTGAGGAGGGTGACAAGGGACAGAGGCATATGATTTTGAAGGATGCCATAGATGACACCCCCTAGGCAAGAGGTCATGAGACTGGGACGGGGGAAGCCAGCTGACTCTGTCATAGAGGGAGCAGTGATGTGCCAGTCTATACGATGTTAGAGCAAAATGACAGATGTTGTTATAGGCTACATCCCATCTCAAGAAAGTGGTTTTTGAGGCTGATAAAAAAACAGGAGCACCATAGAAGAGTTTGGGTAGGAGCATGTCTCTGGCAATAGCTAGTCTGGCCTGCAGGGTCGGATTACAGCTGACTTTGTAGGAGGTGCCCAGCATGGAGTTAACAGATTTGCAGACACCTGTCACATGCAGCGAGAAAGCCAGTGAGAGGTCAAGGGTGATGCTTAAATAGGTAAATGAGGTGACCACGGGGACTAAAGTGTCATCTTGGTAGGCAACAGATACGAAGATTGGGCACTGTCTCAGTCTGGGGGGTGGTGGAGACCCCAAAGAGCATTGTCTGAATTTTGAACACAGTAAGGATCAGTTTGTTATGGGATAGTCAATCATGGACTGACCAAGATCAGAGGTAAGATACTGATTAATGTCAGAGATCTCATTAGAGCTGTTGTAGAGGACCAGATCATCTGCAGTATAATGTAGAAGGAGCAGTAGGACAGGCTATGAGCAATACAGTTTATATGTAAGGCAAAGATAAGGGAGCCTGGGCTAGACCCTTGTGGGACTCCCACAAGTGTTGGGGCAGGATCAGGCTAGGATGATCCAAATTTAACTTTCTGTAGTCTATCGACTAGATAATTTCTGATGCACAGGAGGGCAGTGGGGATATATTGATCTCAAGTTTACCACAGAGAAGAGGGTGGTCAAAAGGTCCAAAGCCCTCCTTAAGTCAATGAAGACTGCACCTATAAGGCAGCCCCTATCCATGTCTGAGGCAATATGGTTAGTGAGGGAGAACAGGGCAGTAGTAGTGTTGTGCCCTGTAGGGAAGCCATGGTGCACTGGCAAGAGGCAGTGATGGGCAGTAAGATCAGTGGTGAGCTGTGCGAAGACAATTTTCTCTGAGGATTTTGCCTAGCACTGAGAGTACGGCTACAGGCCTGAAACAGTCGAGCAGTTTATGATCTCCTTTCCCTGAAATAAGGCACCACACCAGAAGATAGGGATAAATTAATGGGTCTGGTAATGGGGGGGGGTGGCAAGTTCAAAACCACAAGCCTGACAAGGTAGGCTCAGTGCCATCAAAGCCTACAGATTTGGAGATAGGAACCTGCAGATGGAGCTCACTGACCTCAACCCTCTTAAAATAAAAGGAGGAGGGCCATGGGGTAAGAGGGTATGGGGAGACGGGTTACTATTGAGTGGAGGTGCAGAAACAGCATGGAAGACATTGGTATATGTGGAGAGGTTTGGTGAAGAAACTGTTAAGCGTCAGCTATGGTCATGCTACTCGAAGAATTAACATCATTAAGTATCATGTCCAGAAGAGGTGAGCACTGGTTTTGCTCAACATACGTTTAACCTATTTCCAAAATCCCTAGGGTTGTGAGCAGTGGAGGTGAAAAGCTGCTTGTAGTAAGAGCTTTTAGTAATTCTAATAGCTTTTACACTCATTTGACATTTCAGTATAGGACACAGTTGGACTTGGAAGAGGAGGCCTTACAGACAAGACATTTTGTCTCTCTCCGTAAACTTGGGATGGAGGCGGTCCAGTCATTTAGTAAAGGCCCTCTGACCCTTCTCCGTGTAATGGGGCAGATTTATCTTGTCGGCCAATGAGAGTGGAGGTGAAAAAATGACACAGCTGGCAGACTGTTCCACTTACCTTAATATAGCACATTGATAGTGTGTGTACGATTTTGTTGCCCAGGTTCCTATACTCTACGCAAACTCTTCCAGTTTCCCATCTGCATATGTTCCGGAAATGGGACAGACTGATTTTCCGATATACTTGGAATGGAAACATCCCTGAATTAAATTTACAACTTTTCAGCTACCATGAACAGGATGGGGGGCTTGCCTTGTCAAATCTCTCTTTCTGTCTATCACACCGCATCCGCATTCCATTATATTGGCTGATGTCAGAATATGTTGCCCATTGGAAAACAGTAGAGCTTCAGATGGAGGACATTCTCTCTCTCTCTCACACCTGTTTTATTTGCCCTTCCCCACACAGGACCAATAACCCTTACACCTACAATACTCTCACTAAATGGTATAAAACTCTTTTCTCTCGTGCACCGTGACAGGTAAGATTTTTAGTAACCCCGTTGACATATAACTCTACTTTCCTCCCTGCAAGTATGGATCACGGCTACTGCAGATGGGAGAGGTTGGGTTTAACCTTTCCCTTCCAGTTTCTGCAAGTTCGGGAGTTACTCACATTTGCTGACTTGCAGACACTACGTCAGGGTTGATCATTACCGTTACCGTCAGGTTACACATTAAGTAACTCACTCACTATGAGAATGGCCTGAGGATCGGGAACTACCACTCCTGCTCCACATCCTTGTCAGAATACTAAAGGGAGAGACATTGAACGCACTCATTTTGCAATTATTCCAAGCTTTACTGCAGGTAGAAGGAGGTAATGTGAATTATGTTAAAACCTGATGAGAGGTTGATTTGCCAACTCAGATTACTTCTTTAGATTGTGACAGGTATCTGGTTAATGCACCCAGAGGGACTTCCTCCTTTTTTATTTATTTATTTATTTTTTTATCATTTATTTATTCTCCTCCTAGGCTGGGCATCCTTCCGAGGTGCACACGTGGTGAGAACTACCACTCCCTGCTTGAACCATACAATTCTGACTGGACTCACCCGACAACTGGGCACCCTAGCACACCGTTTCACCCACGGGCCAGGCCCCTCACCCTCAGTGGCCTATCTGAAATTAGAGAGGGCTTACTGCAGTTGCTGAGTCAGGCCAGGAGTCCATCGGAGATCGGGCCGGTGGTGGGATGTGTGTCCTGCCTCTGGTGCCCCATCATCTCCACAGTCCCAGGCAGGGTTTTTCCATTTTTTTGTTTTCCCTTGGGAGTGTGACATGCAATAATGTCTGCCATCGCTCACCTGCTGATCCTGCCACACTTCCACCCTCTCATTCTGGCTGGCGTGCCTGTGCTGCCCCTGATCTCCATCGGGGTTGCTAGGACACCGAGCAGCCCGGAGCCCTCCCAGAGAGGAGAGCAGCCCTCTGGATGCTCAATCTTCTTCCTCCCTGCCCGACTCCCGGCGTCCTGGCTCATTCCCAAACCTGGGTTGCTGGCGTGGTGCAAGGTGTGGCGTCCAGTGCCTCTACCCACAGCGCCACTAGGCCAGCTGACCTCCTCCTTTTTATGGAAAAAATTCTCCTGGAAGACCTGTATATGTTTGTTTTTTTTTGACTCCCCTAATCATGGCAAAATTTAAACCTACATTGACCGCAGTCTGTTGGCGGGGTGTAGGACCATGCCAGCAACTCATGGCCATATTCTGTGGGGTTACCCCCTACTTCAATCCTATTGGGAACTCACATTGACCCTAAGGGGTGTTTTGAGGAGCAGACTTACAACTACCAGGCCACAATGTTCTTTTCTAAATCTTCCAGAAGGGTTTATAGTAGAGGACCAAACACCTATAAACTGTTAAATATTTGCTTGCTTGTTGCAAAAAAACAAACTGTAACGACACTGTGGTTTACAGATCAGTTACCCTCTGTCCAACATTGACAGGATCTTATGTGGAATGTTTATGAATTGGAAAAATTAACAGCAAAATTAAACCATGCTGTTCGTATGTTTTATTTGCTATTGGGTCCACTACATTCTAAATCACGGGTCGGACTGTGTACCTTGAATGTTCATGACCTGTATATGTTAAGTGAAATGATACGGTAAGAAAAGTGTGGGTGGTATAGCGTTTGGCTATTATGCTTTACAATGCCTGCAGTGTCCTTTGTTTTGTCTCTTGTTTTGTATTGTATAACACTGCAAAACCTTCACTAAATAGAAATTAAAAACAGAAAGACACAGCTGAATTGATGTTTGAAGTCTTATGCAGATAGGACTACTCAGTATGAGTCACCACTGATCTAAAAAGTTCCAAGTCCAGATTGGTAAAAATTATGAAATTGAATAACTCTAGCAGGTGGCTTTATAAGCTTAGCATGCCATGTGCAGAAAACAGGAGAGTGATCGCTAACAGCATCAGGGGGTACACCTGAACATCTAATGCTGTCAGCTCGGGGGCTGAGAGTCCAATCAGTGAGGGTGGCCTTGCATCCACTGTAGGATGTCCTAGTAGGTTTTGAGATAAGCTGGGTCAAGTTAAGTTTGCTGCGGGTCTGTGCCACGGGTTTGCTGCAGAGAGCAAGTTATTGTTAAAATCACCTAAAACGATGGATTCCTTGTTTTTAACCACAGTACCCAGGAACATGATCATGTGGAGAGGAGAGTTATGCTACCAGTCAGTGGCAGGTGGATACAAAAGGGGAGCACTTTAACATTTCCAGCGTAAGTACCCCATGGCGGTATTCAACGGAGGATGCAGGTGGAGGGGTGTTGATTGAGAAGGAGACACTGAGATGAGAGTTGAAATAGATCAGGGTACCTCCTCTATTCCTGGGACCGGGGCAGTCGCTACAAATAAAAATTATACCCAGGGAGGGCACAGAGGCTATCAGGTATGGGTGTGTTAAATCAGGTTTCAGATATACCCAGCACGTCAGGCTTGTAGCAGGACACCAAGGCGCAAGTTCATCCAGCTTAGGGATGAGGCTCCTTATGTTAGGGTGTGCGATCTTTAAACCCTTAGGAGACTGCCAGGGTGGTGGCGGACTGAAAGTAATATGGGTAGTAGTGGGAGTTAATTCAATATCACTGGCTGAAAACAAATATATGTTAAAGAACAGTAACTCAGATACACACCCTTATTGGTACAACCCCAGTGACATTTTTTAAAAACGAGCTCATTAAGAAGATACAGATTTTAAGCAGGCACAGACAACAAGGCATAGAAGGTTGCAGCTGAACTATTTGATTTGACATGTAGCAGTGCGTAAGGGTTACAAATCTATCCTGGTGGGTATAAACATGTGGAAATGAGCTCGAGACATGCAAAGGGCCCCCTAACAATACACTGAGAAAAGTGCACACTAGTAGCAGGCCCATAGGTGTTGGCACTGGAAAATTACTTGTCAGGACAACAATTTGCAGATACTGACCCCACCAACATAGGGTGACACTGCAGGTAGTTAGAAGTGCTGGTTTATAGCAACCCAATAGTGAGGTGGGGTGGGATTAGGGTCAGTAAGCAGTCATCGATGTACACGTCAAGCTTTAGTATTATAACCACTCTAAATGAAGTGCAAGGCGGTCCTGCTGTTTTATTTTTCCAGATCCCAAACAGAGTTATAGGAATACAAAGAATGCACACCGTAGCTACCACCAGATTTCAGCTAGATATCAAGCAAAGATTTAAATGCCAGAGCTGCTGACAAGTAATTAGCCCCCAGATGACAGCAACAGTAGTAACAGAGGGCCTAGTTAACATTGGGATAGCAAGCAAGATAACCAGCAAAAATATAACAGCCCGAGTTAAGACACATATTATACCCCAGAATAGCAGTTGTAAAACAAACAATAAGCCTACATTTACGCAGGGGATGAAATCCGGATAACAAACAAAACTTTAAATGCCTAGGCAACTGACAAATGTAATGCACCAGATAGATGATGCTGTACAGACAGTGTTAATGAGCATAAATTAAAACCAGGCGTGCCGGCCAGCTTGCAGACAAAATTATAGCCTGTAGTAATGGCCATCTGATAAACCCCTGGTGAGTGATACAACACAAAAAACGTTTGCAGTTATAAAAACATCATGAATCCAAGCTGAAAATTAACATAGTGCAAGGTCGAACAGATACTAACCCTGATTAGCAATGGTTAGTTGCACAGGCACAAGCCAGTAGAAATTTAAAACACTAATGGACAGTGGACTGAGCAGCAGTGGATGCTGAGAGAGATTACATTTTGTCAATAGATCTATCTAACAGTATGTGCCACCACAGACAAAGCAGCACAGTAACAAGGCAGATTAAATTTATAGTGCAGTTAGGACTGGTGTCCTGGCTTCATGGATAGGACAGAATATTCATTCCGGATCAGAAAATTAGAAACGAGAGGGTGTACATTTGGGGCAGTGTGGTTGGTCGATGGCCGACTCCCACAGCTGACACCCACAGTAGACACCCTTGGCACTGTGGCCCTTAGCACCGAGAACCGTGGAGCATGGAGGACCACTAAGGCAAGTGTCCATAAATAGATAAAAGTCAACATTCAGAACTGTGGCACCAGGAAGCACGATTGGCTGGTCCACTGGTGTGCCAGCTCCCAACTGGCTGGCGGTCTGTGAGCTCTGGGGGTCCATTCTTGTGGGTGCTGCAGCCATGGATCATTGGAGGGGAGGGAGGGAGGTCCTTACTAGGACAGACCCCTCATGACCCTTTGTAGAGTGACTTGGTCGGTCTGGGGCTTATCCCCAATGTACTGGGCTAGTTACTGAGCCCAGACTGCGAGCATCGTGAACCCTACCACTATGCTGATGGGTTTTGGGATTATTCTTTTTTTTTTTGCCTTATAACTTTTGTGTTAAAAGTTAAAAATATAAGTGCACAATACCATACACTGATCTCTGAAAATATATGCCTAAGTATCACAAGAATGTCCTATTGCTACCTTAAATACTAAATGTATTCTAAAAGGTGATCTGTGACAATTATTTAAACATTAAAAGTTATGCTGCATGGGACTATAACAATGCTATCGGGTTATAATGAAGTTATTGATAAAGTTGACCAGATTCTTTGCTTTTCCATTCTGAAGGAATGAATTATTTAAGTTAGAGGGCATGCAGAGGATACCAAATGTGGTTATGTTTTAGTAAAGTACAATCTCTTCATGCTCATAATTCCAGATTTGTTCTTAATGGAGAAAGTAGATATAACCGTTGCTGTCTTCAAACCTGTGAATGGAGTAATTCCATCTGATCATGTATAGTAACTACATATAAGGGGCCGGGTATTCAGAGGAAGCAAAGCAGGCACAATTTCCTGTTTCAGGTGTAACTTGCATCACTTCAAATGTGTCAAAATGTTTGCAGGCAGTTTTCAAACACTTTGATACATTTGCGGCACTGTTCACACTTTACAGCAAAAACATGATGCAACATATTTGTGATACATGCATGATCTGTGCTGCGCAACCTGCAGCATGAACTCAGACCACCTTTTTTGGGGTGTAACTGTCATGTCATAAGTAGCACAAATGTTGCCTGACCCCTCAAGCGCAGCAACAGTGTTACCGCTCGAGACACGGTGACTCAGGTTCAGGAATGAGCCGCGTCATCTGAAGGAGGAGGATTGAGCATCCGAGGACACTGTCCTCCTCGGAAAGCAGGCTCACTGTCCTTGCTGCAATACTGTTACCTGGGTGACCACAGGTGGCAGTGCGGCAAGAAGAACCAAGCGGAGGTGAGCATGTGGCTGAGGACTACGCGCAAGACGCGCGTGCATATGCAGTCGCATTGTTCCCCTCTCCCCGTGAGTGCATACATCTTGAAGAGAGCAGTAATGGAAAAAATCACTCAGCCCCACTGTGGCACCTCTGAGTCCGAGATACATCCAGGCAGGTCTCCTCGGTCACTGCTGTCTCCAACAGGAAGGGTGACCACGGGTGCAACCCCCTCCCCCCCTTCCCACCCGGGGACAGCCAAAGCGACATGGGGGGGCCAGCAGCAAGTAATGCTGTAGGATAGACCTGGAGGAGATGCAGGGAAGCAGCACAGGAACCTGGCTGGAGACATGAGGGGGCATAAAAAAATAGCACTGTTGCACTGAAAAAGTGATGAAAATGTCTGATCATGCATCACCAGGTCTTGTTCTTTCCTGTTTCCGGTTGTAATTATTTGTCATGGTTTGTATGACACTATTTGGACTGTTCCTGACCAAACAGACATTCCTTCCCTGATGTCAGAGGAAAACCTTTTGAAAAACTATATTCAAACGGACTTCAGCTTATGCTGTAATTAAGAAAGTTCCTCTATTTACCTTCCCCTTTCTGCTGTACTGCTAAGGACATCTGAATGAAAACAGGATCCTCTGTCACTTGGTCTTTTTTTCCCCATAGAGGGTTTTCTCTGCTGTTTGTCTACAAGTGGCATCACAAACATTTCTGTAGAAACTGGTTTAGATGTCCCAAGCAGAGGGTGTGATGTCATTTGTGGGCATGCAGCCCAAACAGATAAAGACCCATGTCACAGATTCTGTGCTGACACAGCTCTCCTTTCATTAAAAAAATCATAAATAATGTATGAGTGTAAAGGCAAGTATATGAAATATAAGCCAAACTGTGTCGGCTTCTGTTTTTATCAGTATTGTCGCTGAGGTGCTGGGGACTCTATAATGTGGAGCACTGGCCAGCAGAGTAAGAACGAGGGAATGAAGTCAGGTGTCGGGGCTGTTGGCAGCTGGGGCTTCCTGAGAGTAGTTTCCTTTTCATTACAGAATTACACTTCCATGGAGATTTGTGGTTTGTGGCAGATGACCAAACACTGAGGCTGTTGGCTTTAAAGCGCAGTGTGAGGTAAGTACCACAGGGACACAGAGGTCTGAGTCAGGATGTCACCCTGGGCGTTGTCCAAGACTCTTGTTCGCATACATTCTTTATCCATCTAGTACCAGTAAGCAACTGATGGTAATTTCCAACACCAGCTGGGAACATTTTCCAATCTCCTGCTCCGGGATCTTGAATGGAAGTTAACAAAACTTCTCATTGTGAAGCCTTCAATAGATTTCACTACACACTGCATCCAATACCTTGAAAGCTTTAGTGTCCCCATTTAACTGGTTATGCTGAAAGCTACACAGCAGTACAAGTTACAAAACACCCAAACACAGCAGCATTTCAGCAGAATCATAGAGGTTACGAGTCTCCTTCGTCCACAACATTTTATACAATAAATCCCTTAGGATACCTTGTTTCTGAGTTGTTGTTTTTTTTTGGGGGGGGGGGGTAGCAAGGGATATCACAGAGGATGCAAAGTTCCTCCACCCAGCAAAGTTTATGTAAATGGATGCTACAGAAACCCTGTTATAGGATTTTCTAGCGGCGAAGAAGAAGAAGAGGGAGAAAAAGAAATAATTAGCATTTATATAGCGCGTTTCACACTCCTTGTATCTCAAAGCACTTCATAAGCAATGAGTGGCTGGTAGTGAAGTGACTGTGAATGTGTAGTGGCAGCCATGTCACACATCAACACCCACACACAGCCTTGGACAATTGCACGAACCAGTAAAATGGGAAGGGGAAATGTTGGCCAGGATGATTTCTTTTACTTCCTGCTGGACACCCACTCGGATGTAACCAGAGATGAGCTGAAGGGACCTTGGTTTGACATCTCATTCAAAGGACAGCACACCTGATGCTAAAGCAGCACCCTAGTACTGTATTTGGGTGCCAGCGTTTATGGTACAAGCCCAATGCCAGTGTGAGACTAGAACCCACAACCTTCTGGCCAAAAGACAGATGTGCTACCAACTCAGCAATGCTCACACCATCGGGTCGCAACTGCAACCCCAGGCTACTCCTACATGACACCTTGCATAAAGATTCTTTTTGAGGAAGATGGGATTCTGAGGTAAAGAAACTGCCCATTAGCTCACAGATGACATCATGTTCCCTGGAGTTGTTTTGATACCTCCGCTGGAAATTACATAACAGTATATTATGGCAAGTAATTATATCTACTTTATTTCCATTAAAAGCCTTTCGTCACTTTCAGAACTTTAGTTGCCATAACAACGTGACACAGCTAGTCACTGGCAGACTGCTGCTGTTTTTAAATATAGTAGCTTGCTGCCCAACCTGTCCTGTCCTCTCAGAGGGTGGCAACAGGAAGCGAATGATGAGACAAAAGGCTAAAGCTGAGGGATTATTGCAAGAAGATTGGTGTATAAATCTTTTATTGAGGATGTAGGAATAATAAAAAGTATTTGAAAGTGTCAGCCAACTCGGAAAAGGAAAAGAAAAAGTAGCTGTCATGGAGCTGAAACAATATTGTCCGGCACTGGCTACTGTGGGGAAGTGGCAGGGTTGGTGCAGCCATCCATTTGAACGAGGTTTGCGTCTTGTGCCAGAAAATGTCAGGAGTAAACTGGCCAACGAAGTCTTAGTATCCAACTTGGAGCCTTCTGGTTTAGGAAGGGACGATAGCGCCACGCATTACATGGCTGTTCACTGGTGCTGTGGGGGGGAAGGGGTACGTGGGAGGAGGAAATTGTGACTCATTTGAGGTGGAGCTGTTGTTGTCATTACCAATTGTAGAGTGTGGCAGGAAGCTCCTGCCACTCTTGAGGACCAACCTTTTCTTAAATCTGTTGCAACAGTTCTTCTATTTCTTAGCCTAATCTATCCTTTACAATTTCTAGTCCATAAGGTTGGCCACCTATGGGCACCCCTTCCATTCGTTGACTATGCTATAGTGTCCTCTTTAATTTTCCTTTTCCCCTCAGGTCCTCGTACAGGGAGGTTATTGTGGTGACCTCCAAGCATATGTAAAACAGGTTGTGTTTATCATTGTTGGACACAGCACTATGTCATAAAATACCTCTATGTATATCGTTATGTTTATGAAACCTGTAAATGTTGAAAATACCATGGCACTAGGTGTGTTTGATAATGGTAAAAGTACTAGGTGACTATTATAGAAATTAAGTTACTTGTACTATTTAAAATGCATATAAATTGCTGTAAACTGAACAAGTCTGAAATGTCATGGTGATTTACATATATCCCATGATGCTTTGCATTATGGAAGTATGTATGATGATGTAGTATTTCTTTGAAACTTGATTTGTTGCCAATGTCTTTTGAGGTAACCCTTTTTCAGTGATTCTGCATTGAGGTTCTTTGTCTACAACTTGTTTTTTTTCTTTGAGCCCCACTACCCAAGCAAACAAGGCCCACATAGGGGTGGAGGCTGAATCTCAACTGCTAAGTTAGATCAGAGATCAGGACGTCAGTAGGTGTTGGCTAACTGTAGAGGAAAGACTTGCATAGTCTGTTGCTACAAACTGACGTACTGAAAAAGGGATATGTCATTGCTAAAGGTAATCTCCTGCATTTTAAATAAACATCACACAGAGATTGAGTGTTGAAGTTTGGTGTCTGGTCCATCTGTTATCCCACAACCCCTCCACATATAGACATTGTATGTCCAGAATGAGGCCGGCTAGCGCTTGCATGGAGGAAGGACTGGACCATGGTGGTGATGGTACTGTATGTTACAAGTCTCCCTGCTTCTGGTCTGCCTATTGGTGCAGTGGTGGAGCTACCACTCACAGTGCCAGTGACCTGGATTTGGGAATGAGCAAACATTATCGGGGTCAGTTGGGGAGGGGGGATTGAGCATCCCAGCAGATGCTGTTCTCCTCCGTGAAGGACTGGAATCAGATGCTGCCATGTGAGCACCACCTGGGGTGACCACAGGTGGAAATGCATGGAGGTGCTGCAGGGAGGGACATTGGCTGGTGCCACATGCTGCACTCTCATGTGCCCACACGGAGGGGTGAGCACAGTTGGAAGTGCACTGTGGTGCTGTAGAGAGAGAGAGATGTTTGATGGTGCCACATGCTGCACTCTCATGTGCCCACACTGGGGGGAGTGAGCACAGTTGGAAGTGCACTGTGGTGCTGTAGAGAGAGAGAGATGTTGGATGGTGCCACATGCTTCACTCTCATGTGCCCACACGGGGGTGGTGAGCACAGTTGGAAGTGCACTGTGGTGCTGTAGAGAGAGAGAGAGAGAGAGAGAGATGTTGGATGGTGCCACATACTGCATTCTCATGTGCCCACATGGAGGGGGTGAGCACAGTTGGAAGTGCACTGCGATGCTGCAGGGAGTCTGAGAGAGAGAGGGATGTTGCATGGTGCCACATGCTGCATTCAAATGTGTCCACACGGTGGGGGGTGAGCACAGTTGGAAGTGCACTGTAGTGCTGTAGAGAGAGAGAGAGAGATGTTGGATGGTGCCACATGCTGCATTCTCATGTGCCCACACGGGGGGGTGAGCACAGTTGGCAGTGCACTGTGGTGCTGAGAGAGAGATGTTGGATGGTGCCACATGCTGCATTCTCATGTGCCCACATGGGGTGGTGAGCACAGTTGGAAGTGCACTGTGGTGCTGTAGAGAGAGAGAGAGAGAGAGATGTTGGATGGTGCCACATGCTGCATTCTCATGTGCCCACATGGGGGTGGTGAGCACAGTTGGAAGTGCACTGTGGTGCTGTAGAGAGAGAGATGTTGGATGGTGCCACATGCTGCATTCTCATGTGCCCACATGGGGTGGTGAGCACAGTTGAAAGTGCACTGTGGTGCTGTAGAGAGAGAGATGTTGGATGGTGCCACATGCTGCATTCTCATGTGCCCACACGAGGGTGGTGAGCACAGTTGGAAGTGCACTGTGGTGCTGTAGAGAGAGAGAGAGAGATGTTGGATGGTGCCACATGCTGCATTCTCATGTGCCCACATGGGGGTGGTGAGCACAGTTGGAACTGCACTGTGGTGCTGTAGAGAGAGAGAGAGAGAGAGAGAGAGAGATGTTGGATGGTGCCACATGCTGCATTCTCATGTGCCCACATGGGGGTGGTGAGCACAGTTGGAACTGCACTGTGGTGCTGTAGAGAGAGAGAGAGAGAGAGATGTTGGATGGTGCCACATGCTGCATTCTCATGTGCCCACACGGGGGTGGTGAGCACAGTTGGAAGTGCACTGTGGTGCTGTAGTGAGAGAGAGAGAGAGATGTTGGATGGTGCCACATGCTGCATTTTCATGTGCCCACATGGGGGTTGAGCACAGTTGGAAGTGCACTGTGGTGCTATAGAAGAGATGTTGGATGGTGCCACATGCTTCACTCTCATGTGCCTGTACTGGGGGGGTGACCACAGCTGGAAGTGCACAACAGTGTTGCAGGGAGGGAGGGATGTTGGCTGGTACCACAAAATGAACTCTTGTGTGCCTGCACTTGGGAGGTGTGCCCACAGTTGGAAGCAGGGAGGGAGGGATGTTGACTGGTGCCACAAGCTGCACTCCTGTGTGCCCAAACTGGGGGGACCACAATTGGAACTCCACAGCAGTGCTGCAGGGAGGGAGGGACATTGGCTGGTGCCACATGTTACACTCTTGTGTGCCTGCACTGTGGGAGTGACCATGGTTGGATGTGCAAGGCGGAACTGTGGAGAGGGAGGGACATTGACTGGTGCCACATGCTGCACTGTCATGTGCCCACACTAGGGGTGTGTGACCACAGTTGTAACTGCAGGCAGTGATGCAGGGAGGAGGGAGGGATGTTGGCTGGTGCCATATGCTGCACTGTCATGTGCCCACACTGGTGGGGGTGACCACAGTTGTAACTGCAGGCAGTGATGCAGGAGGAGGGAGGATGTTGGCTGGTACCACATGCTGCACTGTCATGTGCCCACACTGGGGTGTGTGTGACCACAGTTGTAACTGCAGGCAGTGATGCAGGGAGGGAGGGATGTTGGCTGGTGCCACAAGCTGCACTCCCATGTGACCGCACTGGGGGTTGATCACAGTTGGAACTAACCCTTGCTAGGTCCACAGTGGCATTTCTTTTTTTTTACATATTTTTTCATCGCTCTGGGCCAGGCAGGGCCTCCTTTCACCCCAGCCAGCTTGCCCGTGTATCATCTGGCTGAGAACCCATCACATATCCAGTGGGACCACCAGCCCACCTGCAAAACACCGCTGTGCTGCCCTCTGGCTTAACAGGTATGCCTTCAGCTCCACGGCCTTTCTTCCTCACTGTCCATCTGTCCAGCCACGGTGGAGGTTAAGACTGGCAGTATCCCTGGAGGAAGGTAACTTGGTTCCAGCGGTGGACATGGTGGGCAGGTCGAGGCTTTATCCTCCTTGTCTTTCACCTTGTTTTTCGTTTTCTTTGTCCTGTCCACTCTTCTAGCAGCATGCAATGGGATCCGGTTGCTGGCAGAGCCAACAGCCAATCCGCACACTTGATCAGAGGGTTCCTCCTGTTAATTGTTGAATCCCTGCACACCACCGTGGTCACCCAGGTGGTGATAGTGCAGCAGATCCAACACCCTCCCTCCCAGAGAAGGAGAGTGTCCTGTGGGATGCTTGATCCTACCTGCCTCCCAGCCAACTCTCCAATGGCCCAGGCTTATTTCTGAACCCAGGGCATCAGCGCCATGAGTGGTAGCTCTACCACGGCGTGGGTGTCAGGTGCTCAAGAGGTTTCTGCCGGAGAGTTTGGATAAAAGTCGGGAGGAGGATTTTCGTGGGCTCAGTTTGAGGAGGACCCCCTGACTGAGCAGGATATTCCTTTTTTCCCAGGATGTTACCTGTTGGAGGTCGAAGATGCAAGTATGGAACTTGAATGTGAGACCCCAGGTAAGACTGTGCCTAGTGATATTTTGCTGGGGTTGAAGACTCCAAGCAAGCAAGAAGAAGCCTATGAGGCTGAAGGGACTTTTTCTTGTATTGATGCAGCTAAATCTATTAACAGTATTGACTGGGGTATACTGCGGGCTAAAGATGCTAACATTGTCAAAATGTTGCAATATGTTAAGATCTAGGAGGTGGCGCATGTGTTTTATTTTTTTGATGAAAAACTTACAAAGGAGGAGGTGGGTGAAAAATGGATAGGAACCTGTGTTGGGGTAACACCTAGCGTGTCTACTTTCAGGTGTCTATATCAGTAGCAAATGAATGAATCAAGAGACATAGTGGGTTTATGTAGAGGGGTTGAACCTAGGACTGGGTCCCTGCTTAAAACTGACATGTCTGGTGGGATTGGAGCAGGTAATTACTTACTCCAGATAAATTGTTTCTATGGTACTGGACTTTACAGCCATCCAGATTTTTGGTTAAGAAATATGACAGACTTTCCCTTAAAGGAGATGGGAAGGTACCATTGGTCTCTGTTGAGAAATGTGTTAATGCCTCAGGGTAAAGAATGACAATATCCACTATGTTTATGATAGAATGTTTATCATTAATAGGGACCCTGAGACAGAGCTTCTGAAGATGGATGGGTGGATACTCCATCCCTTCCTGGGACAGGAAGGTGGCAAGCAGTCTGCAATAACTGCTTCCTCTTAAGGGATATGTGACAGGAGCTCCTGCCACTCTTAAGGACCAACCTTTTCTTAAATCTGCTACAACAGTTCTTCTATTTCTTAGCCTAATCAATCCTTTACAATTTCTAGTCCATAAGGTTGGCCACCTATGGGCACCCTTCCCATCGTTGACTATGCTATAGTGTCCTCTTTAATTTTCCTTTTCCCTCTCAGGTCCTCGTACAGGAGGTTATTAGGTGACCTCCAAGCGTATATAAAACAGGTTGTGTTCATCATTGTTGAATTTAGTATGTAACAGCACTATGTCATAAAATACCTTGATGTATATATCTTATGTTTATGAAACCTGTAAATGTTGAAAATACCATGGCACTAGGTGTTTTTGATAATGGTAAAAAGTACTAAGTGACTATTATAGAAATTAAGTTAGTTGTGCTATTTAAAATGCATGTAAATTGCTGTAAATTGAACAAGTCTGAAATGTCATGGTGATTTGCATGTATCCCATGATGATTTGCGTTATGGAAGTATGTATGATGTTGTATTTCTTTGAAACTTAATTTGTTGCCTATGCCCTTTGGGGAACCTTATTTTCAGTGATTCTGCACTGAGGTTCTTTGTCTACAACTTTTTTTTTCTTTTGAGCCCCACTACCCAAGCAAACAAGGCCCACATGGGGATGAAGGGTTTCACTAAAATGTTTAGATCGAGATCAGTATCAGTAGGTGCTGGCTAAGTGCAGAGAAAGGACATTCATAGTCTGTTGCTGCAGACTGATGTACTGAAGAAGGAATATGGCATTACAGAAGTTTATTTCCTGTATTTTGAATACACATCACACAGAGATTGTGTGTTGAACATGAAGTTCGGTGTCTGGTCCATCTGTTATCCCACAACCCCTCCACAAGGAGTATTAGGAGGAGACGGTCTGGAGTTGTGGCCTGCCTGCCCTGCTCCTGACGGCCACAATTCTCAGGTAAAATTCAATTCAGTAAGGCAGGCATGCTGAGACAGCACATATGTATTTTTTCCCTGCCCGTTTCTTAAACGGTGTACTGAAGCAGGCAGCAGACTCAATTTCCTGTTCAGGTGCCATTTGGTCATCCCGCCCAGACAGACCCCTGATGATGGCGTGTGTTCTGGAATATATTAGCCCAAGGGTCAATTTGCACAGTATTTATTGAAGAGGGACTGAACTTGCCTGCATGATGACAAGAATTTAATGCAACTGATGTCTGGAAGGAACTGAATGCTGCTACCCATGATTAATACAAAGCTTTAGCAGCTAATTACAGAGTTTTAATTTTTCTGCTATTTTTGCAAAGAAATGTTACTGTGCAAAGGTAGATTAGCAGATGTTACATACCAGGAATATTATAGGCAGTACTGAGAGTGTAGGGAAAACCTTGTTTTGGGAAGCATTTATATTCATCTTTTCTTGAGACACTGTCAGCTCTATTTCCTAAGCGCCATCTCATTTACAATTAAGAGACTTGCAGTCAGTAGTAAATATTGAAATGGCGTCCTCTGATATTTGCAGCACTGCGAATGGTGCCTTTACTAGGGATGTAAAATAGTACATATCTACTTCTCGAACAACACTCCATCTGCATTGTTTCTGCAGAAGCTTCAGGAGGGCATCTCCAGAGGCCTAATGTTGCCTTTATAAATTCTTGGATTCACCTTTTCTGACATCCCACAGTCATGTTATGTTTTACTACATTTTTTGACAGGCTAAAGCTGGTTTACGGAGTAACACAGTAATAAAGGAATGAAGGTCAGCTGTGATATTAATTGTTTACCTTAGGTCAGTGGTAGGAAGCTGTAAAAAGTGTGTTTTCTCTTCAAGAAAGATCCAAAATTTACCACAGAGCATGTAAGCCCCGAGCAGACCCCAGCCTTTCTGTAGAAATCTTTCACAGTATATTACAAAATTGCATATGGGGTGGGTGGTTGATGGCACTCTTCAACAGTCAGTTGTCCACAACCATTGGAACTGCAGACTTTAAGGCCAGCCAGAGTCTCCCTCCCCTGATTCCATGGGAAAAAATTCCCCTGAAATTAGGGGTAGGGAACATGTAACAAAAGCGTGTGTTTTTTCTTCAAGAAAAGCCCTAAAACTCACCACAGAGCATATAACCCCGAGCTTCTGGGGACCCCTGACTTTTATTTGTCCCAATTCACAAATATCTATCCACACCCCCAAACAATCCTGCCTACGCCATGCCTACATCATACAATTATAAAATGATACTTATAAAATGGGTATCAAAATTCTCAACATTTCATTGGCTAAAATACATCATCTAACCATTCATTAATGCCTAGTACATGCACACCTGGCTACCAAAGTTAACTAATCTACCTAGTAACAGCCTTACTACATGACACTTGTCAGTATCAGTGGCTTACCAGATAGCACACTTGCCCTGAGGCGAGGAAATCAGAAGGGATGTGGGTTCTATCCCACACCAGGCACTTGGGTTAAATCCCATTACTGACACTGTAGTGCAGCATGAGGAGGGTGCTGCACCCTGAGGTGCCGCCTTTTGATGAGACATTAAACCGAGGTCCCATCTGCCTGTTCTGGTGGTATTTCAGGTGGATGTTAATGATCCCATGGCACTTCTCAAAAAGAGCAGGGGAATTTCCCCTGGTGCCCTAGCCAAATTTCCCCCCATTCACTAAAACTACTACCAACTGGTTGGCATTCATCTGTATCCCCCTTCCCTGGGTCATGCCTGAAAATAGACAGAATTTGTCTAGTGCACTTACCTGGTCAACAAAAAGTAAAAAAACTAAAATAAATTAATTGACAAGCTGCTGCTGCCAGAGTCCTTAGTGCAGCAGCTCCAGAGAGACACGCAGTTCTGGAGCTGAGAGAGAGGGGAGACACTGGGACATAGGAGTGGGGCAAGTGTGCTCAAATGGGCCAGGGTGAGTGTCGGTGATGCTGAGGGTCAGTCAGGGACACGGGCTCGCAGCGCCAGTTTTATCAGCGATATTAGCAATGTATACAGAATAGTTTAGCTCTGTTTAAGATGTTTTAAATGCTTAACTTCAGTGCAAGATATATATTTTAATTGCTGTGGACAGTCAGTGTAAGGTGGAAAGCATGCTGCATGGATGGGGCTTGCTTTGCAGTGCAACATGCCAAACCTCCGGGATCAACTCTGAGGAGCTCCATGGGGGAGTACAAGGTAAAGCACAATTTCTTAAGTCTTAGAATTTGTTTAAAATAAAACTTTGCAAATCCATTTACTGCCATATTTCTGACATTTCTGTTACTATCAAACAAATGAAATATGCATCTGTTGTTGCGGACTACTTTTGAAAGTGGCAGAATGCACATACATGTTTTCTATTTAAACTTAAAACCCTTTCTCTTTTTTAGTTTTTAAACGAATAATTTATAAGTACAACAACCCACTCCAGGCCATGGGTGTATTGGGCATTAATGCACTGCCTGAGTGGATGGAGGTCACTTGTCCTTTGGCTTTATGCCTCACAAAGCACCCGTGGTGTGCATTAATGTCCTCATACATCATGGCCTGTTGTGGGTTATATCTTAATTTCTACCTGTATGTAAATCAGAAAAAAAACACTAGGAAAGCTAAAAAGCCTGTAGAGACAGAACAGGAACAAAACTGGAATCAACTCATAGAGGAGAAAATTACTTACACATTCCCGCACTCTTCTCCTTTAAGCTGTGTCCTGGTATTTGAAATCCATTCTCATTGCTACCTGCTGTATCATTGCTCTAAGGTTGCCTTTTTTTTCACTCGCTGTGTTTCATCAGTTCTCACCTTCCATGGTTATGGGCAGTTTTGAGATGAGCTGGCAGGATACCTAAGAAACACGATGAAAATTGGGACAAGGAAGCAAAGCAGCTGCTGATTAAATGAGAAGATTCACGAGGGGCCCAATGGAATAGCATCAGACAGATCATCCGGAGATGAGGCGAGAGCCAGTTGACAGGGAGCACTAAATAATGTTACCATTTGTGTCAAAGATGCAGCACACTGCCATCAGCCCCGCTTTTGGTCCTTTGATACTCTGGCTTCCATAACATTTCATGTAGCGTACCTCCTAATTATTGGCTCAGTAACCCAGGGTACAGAGTTTCTCCCACTGTGATGTCCCCCTGAGAGCAAGAATGACAAAGTGGCACCTCTCTGTTGTCTGACAGTTGCCCCCCACCAGTCCTAGCCAGCATTGCCACTTCTGACATACTGTCGCTGTTACTAAATACTTCTCTGTGGTTAATTAATTATAAATAATGAAAGCAAGGAAAGTGAAATGTGACACGGGATGAAAGTGTGTTGCATGATAACACCTCTGCATCACATCCAGCTGCAGTAAGAGAGACTGGTTAGAATACAATTATAATATGGCAAGAAAAATTCCTGGGCTCTGATTGGGCAGTGCTGACCTTCAACAATGATGTTATCCCAGCACATCACACCTATTCAAAAAGCAACCAATCTGTATTTTAAAATGTATTTTTCACCTTGTTTTTTTATAAGCAAGCCATTATCTAATTGTAATAATGCACTCTAGGGTGTGTGTCATGGGAATAATGTTACTTTTCGAGTGTTGGATGAACTCGGCCTGTGGCCTCGTGCCCATCCACCCGAGGCATGACATTATCATAGCATGCCACATGCCCTGCCATGCATTATCACTTAATCTGAGCATACATTCCCCATAATTCGACACTGGAACTGACACAGGCCTGTTGCATAGGTGAGGAACTTGGCTTTGTGATCTGCCTTGCTTTCAGTTACTCCTGCTACCCAACCAGTGCACCACTGGCATCGGCTGTGAAGGCAGCCACATGACTGCCCACTCTCCCAACTGAAGGAATAGTGTGGCCATAGTATCCCCAATCATTTGGGCTGGGATGGGGTAAAAAGGACATACAGGGCAAAATAAAATAATTTGTTTTTCCCCTCCTTCACCTGACTGAACCCCTTCAGCTCCCCACCACCAACCCCATTACCCACTGTCTCTGGAACTTACAGGGGACCTACCCATTCCTATACAGCTTCCTCCTGTGGCAATTGGGGGTACCCTAAGCACCTCCAGATGCATCGCTTGGTTAGGTGGGTCCTATGCCCAGTAAGTGCCATAGGGTCTGCTGGGAACCATGAACACCATCCTGCAAGCAAGTGCTTTTTCTGTTTTCTGCCCAACCCTCTGGATGCTCAACAGAGTTGATGGTGTGAAGAGTGCAATCAGAGTGTGTTTACATCTGCCGTCATGGAGCTTCCCCCTCCCGTGGTGCTCCAGCTGCATTACCACCCATGGTCACTTAGGTCACGATGTTGTGGCACAGCATGCTGCCCTCCCTTCCTCCCTCCCTCCCTGGAGGAGGGAAGCATCCTATGGGATGCTCAATCCCCCCCCCCGGCTGGCCCTCAATGACCCAGGCTTCCAAACCCAGGTGGGCAGCACTGCAAGCAAGAGCACTACCAATGCCAGCGGGCCAGCCTAAAATAGAATAATTAAAAACACAGGCTTCCTCTTTGCCACAGCTATGCTGCCTTGCCAGTGACCCAGGTTCGAGAGGGGAATCAGGAAGTAAGGTGAGTGGGTGGCCCAGGCTGGGGGGGGCAGTGTTGCAAATGGCAGTGTTATTCAGCCCAGGGAAGGGATGGTGCTACATCCAGCACTGCAGCTTCCCTATTGGTGGACCAAGGAGCTTACTACCCTGTAGGGGATCTGCTGCAGTGCCCGAGACCAACAGTAGCAGGTGGAGCCATCAGATGGGTGGAGGGTAGGAGAAAGCCTGGGAAACACCACAAACCACCAGAACAATGGTCACAGACACTCTCAGGTGCCACTCCACAGGGACTCCTACTGGGGGAGAGATGGTGGGGGTTGCAGTTGGTGGGGCAGAGAGGTTGCCAAGTGCTTTTATGTATAGCCCTGAGCACTGGAATGGCAGAAGCCAACTGATAAAAAGCCGAATAGAAAAAAAAATGGGTGGTTTTTCATGCACACTGTATCTCAAGGTGCTTTTCAGACTAATGAGTTATACACTGGTAGAATGCAGGAACTGTGTGCAGCCAATCACAGCAGTCATGATACGATCAGTAACATCCCATACAATGCTGTAGACAATCAGGGCTTTCACAGGTGTATCGTCCCGGTGCGTGAGGTGGGTGGCCACATGTACGGGTTGGCAAAAAAACTGCCAAGCCTGTCATTTGATTGGCAACACAGATCCAATTGTGGCAACAAGAATGACGCAGGGATGCGTGAAACCCACTATTGCAGTCCAGCCTGCTTTATTAATTTGAATGGAGAGCTGTACTGTCTGCTTGTTAGTTACTGTGATGTACAATGATAAAACACAGACAAAAACCTGAATAAAAAGAATATTGTAGAAATCCCCACTTCATTGAAACAGTGAATGTTGGTCAGCACACCAGGGGAATGTTGATCAACACAACACGGGTTATCTGCTCTTCTTTTTTAAACATGCCCCTTAGGATCTTTAATCCTTCAATTACACAGCTACTGGAGGTGTGCAGAAAGGACTTCAGTCAGACATCTCATGTGAAGGATGGCTGCAACAGTGCGTCATCGTCCTAGTTCCGCGCTGCAGTTTCAGAATGGAATGAGTCTTAGAAAGATAAACCCAGTGGACCCCTACCATGCTTGGTAGTTGTTTCATGATTGCGGTGACTGTAGCAAACTCCACCAGCTAGCACTGCTATAACAAATCTGGGGCAATAATGATGACACACGGTGGGTATGCCCAGGTATTATCTCTTGTCTGACTCAGAGTCGTATCACAGTCATGCTGGCAGTATAGCCTAGAGGTTAGAGTAACAAGCCGTGACTGAGCTTGGTGCATGCAGCAGACCAGAGTTTAATTCCCACAGCGTCCACTTGTTGTATGACCCTGAGCAAGTCATTTAGCCTCTGCAGTGCTCCCAGCACAGGCCTGGAAATGATCCTTTGCAAACCATTGTAAATGAGGCCGTGTCTCAATGTTGTTATCTGTGACTCATGAATACAAAATTAAATGTTTTCCTAGGGGCTTGAAAATACTGTCCTCTACAATAGGATTTTACTAGGGCAATGACGTTGAAGCCAGCTTGGCAGCATCCTGGATCTTGGACACAGTAGGTCCACTGTCATTTATTTTTTTTGTCTTTGGTAACCGGGTAAGGCCCACTAGGCACAAGTGCCTGTTTTCAGGGGCAACCTGGGAGCACTGGGCGGTTAAGTGACTCACTTAGAGTCACACAGTATGCAAGTGGAGGTTGTGAGAATCAAACTCAGGTCTGGTCTGCTGGATGTATCAAGCTCGTTCACATCTCGTTCCTCTAACCTCTAGGCTATACTGCCAGCCATTTGCTGGACATCAGATGAAATCTGACAAATATGGAACAGCCAGGCAGGTGAGCCCCTGTGGTGCTTGTGATTGCTTTGGGGATTCAGCTGCACAGAATGTCATTGCTCTCTGAGGACCCTGTCCTCTTAAGTCAGTACACATATCCTAGGTGCTCTTACTATAACCATAAGATGGTCTCTCATGCTAATAGTTCCAGAAATTCTGAAGTTCACTGTTCATTCGGCGCAGTCCATGTCCTATACACAGGTGTTTCTCCAATTTTCTGCAAAGTAAAACATTTTGATTTTAAATTCTATTTCCACTTTGTTAACAAATGAAATCTTTACCATGGCTTATCCTATGTTTATATATACACATACCGTGGTTTATAATATGTTTATATGTACATTTACCGTGGTTTATAATATGTCTATATGTACACCGTGGTTTATAACATGTCTATATGTACACTAATCAATGTTTATATGTACACTTACCATGGTTTATAATATGTCTATATGTACACTCAACAATGTTTATATGTGCATTTACTGTGGTTTATAATATGTTTATATGTACACTTACCGTGGTTTATAATATGTTAATATATGCATTTACTGTGGTTTATAAAATGTTTATATGTACACGCACCGTGGTTTATAATATGTCTGTATGTACACTTACCATGGCTTATAATATGTTTATATATACATTTACCGTGGGTTATAAGATGTCTATATGTACACTAACCAGTGTTTATATGTACATTGACCGTGGTTTATAATATGTCTATATGTACACTTATATAAGCTTATAATATGTTTATATATACATTTACCATGGGTTATAAGATGTCTATATGTACACTAACCAGTGTTTATATGTACATTGACCGTGGTTTATAATATGTCTATACGTACACTAACCAATGTTTATATGTGCATTTACTGTGGTTTATAACATGTTTATATGTACACTTACCATGGCTTATAATATATCTATATGTACACTAACCAATGTTTATATGTGCATTTACTGTGGTTTATAACATGTTTATATGTACACTTACTGTGGTTTATAATATGTTTATATGTACAGATTTACCATGGCTTATAATATGTTTATGTGTACATAATGTGTGCATTGACAAAGCATCAGTATGATGTAAAAGCATTATGTCTGTGTGCGGGTGGGGAGCTTGCTGTGTATCATTTGTTGCAATAAATGCTGCTTTTATCGTGGCCTAGCTCAAAGGTCGTTTTTCTCACATAGACTGAGTTGCCAGACTTCACAGTTTTATGACATATAATATGTTTAGGTGTACACTTACCATGGTTTATATGTCTATATGTACACTACTGTGGCTTATAATATGTTTATATGTACACTTACCATGGCATATAATGTTGTGCATACACTTACCATGGTTTATAATATGTCTATATGTACATTTACTGTGGCATATGTTTGTGCGTACACTTACTGTGGTTTATAACATGTCTATATGTACACTTACCATGGTTTATAATATGTATAATACATGGATGGGAACTTTTCCTCATAGAAAAGGCCATCATTTATTTCCCTGTATACCTGTGACTAATCTATCAATTCAAAGTATATACCGCTCTAATTAAACAATTACAGCTATAGATCTACACTAATTAAAGCTATAAGCCTACAAATCAAACAATTAAAGTATATACCTGCACTAATAAGAAGCATACCTGCACTACATTAAACCCTATGGGATACCAATAATAACATACTTAACACAGCATTAGGAAGCTAACCAAACCAACTAACAAGCTGCAAAAGAACCTGGAAAAAAGACATTTACACAAAACCTTCCCAAACCCAGAAATCTCCCAAACTCCTACCTGCACTCACTACACACCAGTCTCTCCTTCTTGCAAGAGACCTTCAGGTACAATAACGTGATCGCAAATGTGATCTCCATAACAATAACCATCCTAATGTATTATACTCAACAAACAATGGGTAAGGGTGGAACACTCGGAAGTAAACCCATCTTGGGGGCTAATTAGGGCAATAAAGCCTCTCACCCTTCATGCTTATGGCTATAGAACCTTAATTAGCCCCTCAATGGGTATACATCCTTATATACCATCCTTACCCATTATTTATTCAATATTTATTGTACACTTACTGTGCCTTACAGTATAATTCACTAAAAAAATACCAACAACAGCTTAATCTGGCTCAATTTCAGTTGGTTACTATCTGTATCCCTCCCCGTCACCCCTGAAAAAGGGACTTCTTGTCTCAGTGGGCCTACCTGGTCAGCAAAATTCAATAAATAAATAAATGTTTATGTGTACACTTACCATGGTTTATAATGTTTATATGTACACATACCGTGGGTTATGTCTATATGTACACTTACTGTGGTTTATAATATATCTATATGTACATATACCATGGTTTATAATATGTTTATATGTACACTTACCATGGTTTTTAATATGTCTATATGTACACTTACTGTGGTTTATAATATATCTATATGTACACTTACCATGGTTTATAATATTTGTTTTAATTATTTCTTTTTTATTAAAAGTTTTTTTGTTACACATGAGTCAAGAGTATATTTCATACATTTCTTTACATCATCACTTATCTTGAATCATATTATGACATTGACAGTTTTTTATATATTTCACCCTGAGGTTTAAATGTTTAATATGACATATTATGCAGCCCTGTGGTCAATGACCATACTAAAGGTAGAGCTCCAACTCGTTTCTATATAGGTCACTCCCTGTTTATCCCTTATCGTTTTGTTTATTCCTTCATAGTTAATATCCGGTTGACGGATTTCTTCATCTCTGAAAGAACCACCTTCCTTGATTAAATTCTCCTTTCCCTCTGCTCTTTAATACTTATTTGGTCCCCCTCCCTGTTACCGCCCTCCTCCAACTCCACCAACTTGAGGACAGAAGTTTGGATCCATCTCAGCTTGGTAAAAAACACACTTCTATCATTTCATCGTGTATGTTGGAGCTCTACCCTGAATTTTAGCATAACATTTTTCTGTTTCATACATTTCAGACATGATTGATCTCCATTCTGGTACTGTTGGAATTATACTGGTCATCCATCTACGTGTAATGGACTTTTTGGCCACCAAGAGACTGGGAGGCAAAAGAGTTTTCTCCCGTGGAGGGGAATGGTCTAGAAAGATCCCTAGCAGTACCTGCTCGGCTGTCAGTTCCACCCCTTGTTCTATGAATTTGGTTAATTCAGTTTGTAGGGATAGCCAAAAGGGCATCAGACAAGGACACTGCCAGAATATGTGTCCCAGTGTCGCCCTCGGGCATCCACAGCTTCGCCAGCAGACTTCATACTCTTCCAGAAGGAATTTAATCAAGACTGCTGGGGCTCTAAAAAAGTGTGAGTGACACTTCCATGCAAATTCTCTCCAAAATGGAGAGAAAGTAATCTTCACCGCACTCACAGCTGATCCCCTCCACTCCTCCATGGTTATTTCTAGGTGAAGATCTTTGTTCCATTCCTGCATTATAGATTCAGTTGATTCATTTTGTTCATTTCTCAATTCCCTATATATTATACCAATTAAGTGCTTACCCAAATTTCCCCTTATGGCCTCCATAAATAATTTGAGTAATTCCGGGGTTGGATCTTGAATTTTGGGTTGAATAATTTGGTTTCTAAGTATATGATTCCTAACCTGGAAATAACGAAATAAGTCTGATCTGCAAAGGCCATATTGGGTCTGCAATTTTTCAAAGGGGAGTATCCCCTGAGGGGACATAAACTGGAAGAGATGTGAAAGACCTAATCTTCTCCATTCCTGGAATGTGGAGTCCATATATATAGGTGTAAATGAATCATCTTCAGATATTAATTTAGTGTATTCGTATATAATATGGAGAGGTCCACTTTGCCTAAAACATCTCCAAGATTTATAAATTTGAGCTGTAATACCCCTTAAAGTAGCAGGTGACAGAGATCTCTCCTCTGAAGAAAGAAGAATTTTTTTGATATCAAATAAATCATTTAGATGAAGTTCGATATCCTTCCAAGGAGTCGAGTAGGACTCCGTCAACTATATTAAGACTATCCTAAGAAACACCCTAGAATATAATTTAAAATTGGGAAGGTTAAATCCCCCTGAGCCAGGGATAATTTGAGAACCGATAGTCTTATCCTAGGACGTCCTTTGCCCCAAATAAACGTAGAGATTAATTTATCCCGTGATTTAAAATAATATGTTGCCGGTATATAGGGGATATTCTGAATTAGATAAAGTAATCTGGGTAATATATTCATATGCACTATTTCTATCCGTTGGTGGAAGGGGGGGTGAGACAGGTGGACCATCTTTCTAGGTAATTTTGGATTGTAACCGTGAGGGGTTCATAGTTTACAATCTCCAGTACTTCTGGATTAAAGGGGATGTTAATTCCTAGGTATTTTATTTTTGTAGTGTGCCATTTAAATGGATATTCTTTTTTTAATTTTTGGGTAGGGGTAAAACTAAAGGCCAGGATCTCTGTTTTTGTAGTATTTAACTTGAAACCCGCCAGTTTCTCATATTGTTTTAATATTTACCAAGCTGCCGGAATTGATTGAGATGGAGACAACAGGGTCAATAGTGTATCATCAACAAATATATTTATTTTATGTTCTTGTTGTGCTATTGGGATCCCTTCTACTGGGATTGTATTCCTCAACCTTACTGCAGGTGGTTCCAAATATAATGCTAATAAATAGTGTGATAAGGTACATCCTTGTCTTGTGCCCCTACTTAATTTAAACGGTGAAGATATATTCCCATTTACTCGCACATAGGCCCTAGAGGAGCTATATAGTTTGTTTAGGGAAGTGATAAAAAAAGCCGGGAAGTGAAAAGCCTCAAGAGTTCTCCACAAAAATGGCAAATAAACTCGATCAAAAGCCTTTTCGGCATCTAAACTAATGAAGACTGATAGAATTTTAATAGTCAGAACATATTCCTGTAGTATTAGGGTCCGATGGATATTATCCATAGTACTCCTGTTCTTAATAAACCCTGACTGATCCGATGATATACTCTTTGGCATTATAGATTTGAGTCTAGATACCCAGATAGCTGGGTAAATCTTGTAATGAATGTTTAAAATGGAGATAGGGCTGTAAGATGCCAGGTCCAAATTATCTTTATTTGGTTTAGGTATTGGGACAATGGTGGCATAATCCCACGATGGTGGAGGAGTTCCCTCTTGGGCTAGCTCAGCAAATAAAGTGTGTAGTTTCGGGGTTAATTCTTTTTTAAGTATCTTAAAACCATCAGGTCCTGGATATCGTCCCGAGTTCAGATTTGTGATAGCTTCCTGAATTTCTAATTGTGTTATGGGAGCTTCCAAACTACTGATTTGAGTAGAGGAAAGGGTGGGCAGGGTCATTCGGTCCAGAAAATCTGATATTTCAGTTTATAATATGTTTGTATGTACACTTACCGTGGATCATAATATATATTTTTTTTTGTTCTGGTTTCCCCCCAATCCTCAGACCCACCCTGCCTGCCATCCATCCATGCCCAGGCTTGCCCCCCTGGGTGGGGCCACTGGGAGGGCTCCCCCTCCCAATGGACACTGTTGGCAAGCCCCGACTTACCCCCTGGGTTGGGGCCATGGAAGTGGGACCCCCCCCAGTGGACATCGAAAGCAGTGGAGAGGCCAGCTTTTCCCAACACTTGTTCCCTGGAGGCAGGGATGTGCAATGACATTTAGCATCTGCCCTGCACCTCTAACATGACAGCACCAATTGCAGTGGTACCCCCAGCCTCCACCAGGAGTCCATATAGCGGCGGACACTCCCCCCCCCCAGAAAAGGAGAACAGTCCCCAGGATGCTTGATCCTTCTCCCCCAGCTGGCCCTCTGACTCCTGAGCCGTTCCAGAACCCAGGTCATCAACATCACAAGCGGAAATCTAACCACTGTGCTGGTGGGATGGCTGAATTATAATATATTTTATATATAGTTACTGGGGTTTATATGTACATGTACCGTGGCTTATAATATGTTTATATGTACACTTACCATGGTTTATATATAATATGTTTATATGTACACGTACTGTGGCTTATAATATGTTTATATGTACACTTACCATGGTTTATATATAATATGTTTATATGTACACTTACCGTGGCTTATAATATGTTTATATGTACACTTACCATGGTTTATATATAATATGTTTATATGTACATTTACCATGGTTTATAATAAGTTTATATGTACACTTACCATAGTTTATATATAATATGTTTATATGTACACTTACATAGATGATTATAATATGTTTATAGAATGTCTATTTATGCGCGGCATAGCGGTTGGATTCCGCTGCGATGCGGCGACCGAGCCGGGAAGGACTGGATCAGCTGGAGGCCGGCCGGGGAGAAGGATCGGCGTCTCATGACTGCTCTCCTTATCCGGGGAGGGTGGTAGTCGCGGTGCAGGTGGACTCCTGGTGGAGACCAGAGAACTACAACACTCAGGACCTGACGTCAGATGGGGGCGGGGACAGACACTGGTGTCATTGCATGCTCCCGCCCCCTTAAAGGCAAAAACTCCGCTCACCTCCAGCGCCTCTATGATGCCCGTCCCTCGGGGCTGCACTAGGCTCCCAATGAGCACAACTTCAAAGCCTATTAAATCGTTAAGTAGCACCCTAAGATCCTAAGGTGCCACGTCCCCACTTGGGGCAAGCCAGGGTACTGGGAGTGCGGCTCAAGAGGGGGGTTGCTTAAAGGGGGATCTGTGACCGGGCGGAAAAAATCTGGCGTGGAGGAGGGGGCAAAAAAAAAAAAAAAGAATGTCTATTTGTATACTTACTCTGTTTAACATTGTCTTTGTGTGCCAGAGCTGCAAACCCACCAGAGAACTTGAGAAGGTGCTCTTACAACCATCGCCGTAACTGTGCATATAACAGCACTTATAACAGTATTTGTCACTTTGTAGTGCACACTCCTCAATGAACACATCATTTTGTGCATTATATAATTCACTTGGTTGGATGACCCAGGAACATCATAGATTATATCAGTATTGTTTCACTGATAAGACCATTAGACTGAACTCTGACCCACCTCTATCATCTTTAGTGTCTTTAAAGAAAAATGTAAGAAATAGTCCACCTGGTGATATAGAGGGCTGAGACAGTGTCTTGCACCTTACCGGCCCCGTGACAGCGACACAAGTTCAGGAACGAGCTTGGGTTGCCAGGGGTCAGCCGGGGGTTGGGGGCTGGGAGAGAACAGAGTGATCACCTGGCAGCTCTTCAGTCTTGAATTGGGGAGGTAAGGCTTCCCAGCTCTTGGCTGCCACTGGGTGGAAGTCCAGTGGTAGTGTTGATGCGCAGGGGCTGGTGGTATGCTGGATGGGTGGAGCGGGGTCAGCAGTTCCGGAGCACATGTGCACCCCCAAGAGCATGCACCTCCGTGTTTGCTGTAGCTCTGGGGAGAACACTAGGAGGAAAACTGACAGGGGAACCAGGCTCACTAAGCCCTGCCAGAGGAGTTGCAGTCTGCTCCACCACTCCGGAGAAAGAAGGAGAAGGTCAAATGGAGACAGGTAAATGGGCTGAGCAATGATGGCAGGGAGTGGGCTGAACAAGCATCCGTGTTCAGCCCAGGAGCATAAAAATCTATATGGGAAAGAGAAATGTAAGGAATGTTAGTTCTGACGAACACTGTCTGCTTACAATGCCAAAGGTCACTACATTAATGAGTCAGCATCCATTTTCATTCTATGCCACTAAGTGTAGGAACAATCTTCCAATTACTGTTCACAATTTTTACAGTTGGACTAAAGCATCATTTACTTGTTAATTCTGCACGTACTTGTCTGTAATGTTTCAAATTGTGAAGTGCGTCCTCATTTTATATATGTTGTACTTGAGTATTGATAGATAGATAGATAGATAGATAGATAGATAGATAGATAGATAGATAGATAATGATAGATAGATAGATACTGCCTGTAGATAGATAGATAGATAGATAGATAGATAGATAGATAGATAGATAGATAGATAGATAGATAGATAGATAGATAGATGACACCACTCTCTCTTTTTATTTATTTAGTTTTTGTTGACCGGGTAAGTGCACTAGACAATTCCTGCCTATTTTCAGGCATGAACCGGGGAGGGGGATACAGATGAATGCCAGCTGACCTTGAACCAGATTAAGCTGTTGGTGGTATTTTTCATGAATGGAGGAAATTTGGCCATTGCACTGGGGAAATTCCCCTGCTCTTTTCGAGAAGTGCCACGGGATCTTTAACATCCACCTGAACTACCACCAGAACAGGCAGATGGGACCTCGGTTTAATGTCTCATCTGAAAGACGGCACCTCAGGAGTGCAGCACCCCCCTCATGCTGCACTACAGTGTCAATATTGGGATAGTGACCCAAGTGCCTGGATTGGGGATAGAACCCACAGCCTACTGATCTCCCGGCCTCAGAGGCGAGTGTGCTACCTGCTGAGCCACTGGCACTAAAAACACTGTGAAAAAGTGCCTCCTCATTTCCCTTTTAAATCTACCCCTGAAAAGTTAATATAGAAAAGGCTTAACTGCCGGTGGCTGGTGAGCCACTGATTCGTTTGGCCCTTTGTGTGGGTGAATGCCTTCACTGGGACCTGAGCTATATAGACTGTTACTGCCCTCCCCACCACCACCTGTCCCTATTTTGGCTGCTGTGCCTGCTGATGTGGTAAGTCAGTATTATCATGTTTTGTATTCCCTGAAGTGCTGTAATTTAGAAGGCTAAAGAGACAATTTTGGTTGCCTCTCTTCAAGAAGCCTGTCATCATGCTCGGCACAGCAGCTCTGTCCTCCTCTGCCTCTGATTTCACCTTTCATCCCCTATGATTTTAGCTCAGTCTGTCATTTTTGCCTCAGCGTCTGCCAGATAAAGCATGTGTCGAGCTGGAAGGCCCAGCACTTGGTTCTTGCTGAAGCAAGGGATGCTAAAACAGTCATGGGCTCAGCCACACAAGCAGGTGGATCACACAATGTTTGGGGGACATGGTGCTGTCATGAGGTGTCATCTTTTAAATTAGACTTTTTTTTCTCATAGTCATGTTTATCCTAGCTGCACCCCTGTAGGGATATACCGTGGTTCTGGTTGGACCCCATTCCCATGCTCCAGTATGTACTGCTGCAGCTGACATCTCCCATGGCTTTATCTCCATGAGAAGGGCTCCAAGAAGAAGACCATCGTCCTGCCATGAAAGTATTCCACTTGTGTGACAGGATCCAGTGACAGTTGTTGCTAGAACCTGACTGTCACACAGGGGTCAAGCCATCCTAAAGACAGGCTATTGGGTCCCCCCCCCAATTTGTCCCTTCCCCCCTCCTCCCCTTGGTGTGGCTGGAGCTCCGTGAGGCCTCATCTGCATGCAGGACATCTTGTGTAGGGAGCAAGCTACGTTGGTTCACTGCAGGGGTCGCTGTGGGAAAAGTTGCCCAGTGCTATCCTTTCTGACCGTAATGCAGTGTCTGCATTCCAGTCTGCCTCCCATCGCAGCACCCTGAATTCACTCACTCAGATCATCTGCATGGCAATGACACCTTCTGCTGAGATGCTTAACCCAGGTCCCAGCTGCCTGTGCTACTAGTTGTTCAGCTGCATGTTAAGGATCACATGGCAATGCCAACCAGGTGGCACCAAGGCAAGTCTGCCACTCAGGACACCAGCAACCTGGGTTTAAAAACAAGCACAGCACACTGGACAGTTGGTGGTGGGAGGAGGCTTGTGCATTCTGGAGGACGCTCGACTCTGAGTGGTGGGGGTGGGGTTAAATCGATTCCTGCTGCAGCAGATCCACCTTGTGGCCCACGGGTGGAGCAGGTCTGCTGGGGACAGCAGTGTGAGGGAGAGATGTTTGGCTTGGTGCAGCAAACACCTGTTGAATGCATGCAGCAACCAGTTCATGCTGACATTCCTGGGGATGGGGCAAAACAGGAAGACCCTCCAGTCCAGCAGTTTGAAACCTCAGCACACTTGGATCTCAGGCCCCCGTCCACCCACTCAGAGGGGTCCCTGCCACCAAATTCTGAGTCTCCAGAGGAGTGAGATGGTCCCCAAAAGGCCCTACCTTGGTGAGTAAGCCATGGGACAGATAAAGGACCCCCTGGAGTGCTGGATCAGGCTATGGTGCTGGGTTGTGTCTTGGAGGCAGAAGGGGGTATGACTGGAGAAACAGGAATATAAAGCAGAAATGTAAAAAGTATTGGTCCAGCATGTTAGTGCAGCGGTGGTGCTGCCACTCGTGGTGTAGGTGTCCCATGTTAGAGTACAAGCTTGATTTATCTGAGGCCAGGTGGGGAAGGAGGAGTTAGCATTCCAGAGAGTGCTCTACTCTTTCGTGAAGAGAGGGGTGTGATCCCTGCTGCAACACTGTCAGCTGGGTGACAACAGGTGGTAGTGCAGAAGAGGACACAAACAAGGGTAGGGAGGTGGTTGGCCGAGCTCCCTTCTGGGTGCTTGCATGCTCATACCCAGAGTTCTTAGCATACCAGATGTTCCTGAGGGATTGGGAGAGGGAGAAGTAAAAAACGGAACAGTGGAAAGCCCTGGAGCAAGTGGGATGATCCTGAGTGCTCTCAGGCCCTGACTTTCACTATTGGCTGCCCTCTTCCCCCAGGGTTCTCCTTCCTGTGTCCCCACCCCACCCCAACACCCCCGAGGTGGGAGGTTTGAGTCCAGCACTGCACTGGCGATCATGGGGCCCTGTGCGAACCCCTTGGTGGGGCCCCATGTCAGGAGTCAGGGAGCCCCAAGAAACAGTGGCATCCATGTGGTGAGGTCCTCATATCTGCCTGTTCAGTTTGTTTTGGGCTTTCTTTGAACTCAACTGTAATTACTAAGAGATGAGAAGATACACACATCAGTAATAAATTCAGGAGAAATTTGGACAGAGACACAGAATCACAGGGATCAAAGGTGGCCAGCTGGACACCTGCTTTTTGGGGCCCCTTTGCTCTAAGGGCCTGTTTGAAGATGTACAGTTTGTACTGTGCTGTGGCAGCTCCAGTCAAGCATGGTTGGGGCCTGCCATGAGGGGTAAGCTCATAAGGTTGAAAGGAGAAGGTATGTACCAGAGACGCAAGGGGGGGTCTAAGCCCAATCCGGAGGATGGCCCCAGTGTGGAAGCATATCCAGTACATGTTAACTTCCAAGCTGACATTTTCTGTAACTACAGATCCCAGAATCCCCTGCAGCTGACATTAGAGGAGGGCTGGGCTACAGCAGATGGAGATTCAGTAGCCGGCAGTGCATTTTAGAGATTTTATAAGCTGAAGATGTTTGCCGGTCCTGCTATTCTCCCAGAGCTTAGTACAGTCTTCTGTGACTGTACATAGCCCTGAGAGGACAGCGGGACCCAAAAACAAAAGATCAGACTTATAAACACTTTAACAATGTACTGGGTTATTTAATCACCCACTGCTGCAGCCCTCCACTGATGTCAGCTGAAGGGATCTAGAATTTTAACAGCCAACTGTCAGATTCGAGTCATGGATTAACTAGATACAATGTACTGTACTGCAGTAATGAGTAAACAGTTAGTAAAAACATTTTGTTGCATATAAAATGCAAATTGGGACCAACTGCAGTGCTGACTGTTCCCTTTCAACATCAGCCCTTTTGTTTGCCTCTGTATCCCCCTCCCCCCCCAACACCACCACCACCATGGGGAAGGCCAAAACTAGGAAGCATTTCCTAGCCCTCCCTTCCCAGTCAGCAGAAACTGTAAATAAATAAAGCACTCCAGCTGAAGGAGAGTACTTGAGTAGTTCTGCCACCCGGTTCTGCCATTTTTCTTCTCAGAGGCAGGGGTTTGGTTGGTACTTACCTTTCCCTCGAATTCAAGCAAGTTGCACACCGCCTCTGAGGCTGGTAGATCGGAAGGAACTTGGTTTAAATCCCAATACTGACACTGTAGTGCAGCATGGGAGCATGGGGGGGGGGGGCTGCTCTTATGAGGTGCTGTCTTTCATATGAAACATTAAATTGAGGTCCAGTCTGCCTGTTCTGGTGGTTGTTCAGGTGGATGTTAAAGATTCCATGGCATTTCTTGAAAAGAATAGGGGCGTCTCCTCGGTGTCCTGGCCAAATTTTCCCCATTCACTAAAAATACCACCTACAGTTTAATCTGGTTCAGTGTCAGTTGGTTTCCATCTGTATCCCCCTCCCCCCAGGAGGAAACTCAAAATAGGCAGAATTGCCTAGTCCGCACTAAATAAATAAATAAAAAATAGCAGGAGTCACTAAACACTACTTTTTACAGCTGTTCTGCAGATTACTGCAGGACTTGGAGACTGTCCCACTCCTTATTATTGACACAGCTGGATATGACAGAGGGATTGTGGAGGTGGGGGAAGGGACAGAACCACAACAGAGTTACTGGAACAACTGTTGAGCCAGTCTCACCCACTACTCTGCTAGCAGCAGGCTACAGGCAGAGAAGAAGTCAAGCCACGTTATGAGAGGGGTGAGAGCAAGAACAATGAAGGAAACTGAGAGCAGGGAATGGCAGCTGAGAGAATAGCCAGAGAGAAAAGCCCCCGCCAGCAGAAACAATTAGGTTTTTGACAGTGAAGCTAACAGGTTCTTGGATTTCCTGTCAGACAGCATTAAGCCAACAAGCAGCACTGCAGTGTCTACAAAGCATCTCCAGTCACCAGTGAAAAACATAAAAGTCCAGTTGGCCCCAGCAGATCCCAGTTACCCAAGATACAATGGAATTTCACGCTATAGTTTTCTCTGTTAATCAGGCTGTATGCTTGAAAATGTAATCATTAGAGCTGGTTACTGGTCAGGTAGTGCTATGGCAGGACTTCTGCTCTTTGCTCTGCAGACCGGGTTCAAAAATGCGCTCAGGTTGTAGGGGTGAAGGAATGATGAGGGTCCCACTGGACAGCTGTCCTGCTTTGGGTAAGGGGATTCAATCCTCTGCTGTCTGACTGCTGCATAGCAGTACATACAGCAACTGCCACAGGGTCAGGGGCTGCTGCACATGCTGGTGCTGTACTGTGCTTTATCATGCGCTGTGTCACTGCCGCCAGCAGCAGCCACCCTCAGGGAGAAACAGGGAACCACTGAAGTGGCAGGGTGGCAACCAGCTTCATGCCTGCCTGCACTACCAACCAGGCAAATGCCTCCCAAACTGGATCCTTTTCCCGACGGGGAAGATGCTCTGCTTGGGAACCCAGCTGTCGGGGACAAGCCACAGAGGCACAAGTGTAGGTCGGGGAAGTACCTGGGGATGAGGGATAACCAGGCTGGGGGTAGGGGGTCAGATGGGGCTGGAGAAGAAACACAGAGTTGAAAAAACAAAATGTAACCCTTGTTCTGTACAATTCAGGTTGTCTGAATGCTATTCAGGAGCAGAGCTAATAATCCGGCTACTTGTGACATCACACTGTTGCTGTTGAACTGACTGTGATGTCACCAGCAGGGGATTATCCCCTCTGCTCTCTCCTGAACAGCATCAGGAGCAAATGGGGTTTATACGTTTTTTAAATGTTGTATTAATTGTTTTTATGACTTACAAGAAGAAGAACTATATAAATGGATACATATCTTTTATCTCACATTTTCTACATGCATCTGCTTTAGGAATTTGCAAACTTCCCAAAATTTGACCACATTAACTTTGATCTTCAAACCACAGAAAGTTTGCGAAAGTTCTCTTAACGGTGGACTAGTTCATGTTGGTTCGACCATTAAAAAGCATTATGAACTTGGGCGAATGTAAAGAATCTAAAACTGCCACAAAAAGAAACGTTGTGAACCGGAATGAAGAATTATTTAAATTTTTTAGGGAATGCCACCAAGGTGCCTTCTACCACTATCCTGCTGTCAGTTCGCACACACTTACTGCCCAGTAAAATTAGTAAATAAAAGTAACCCACTTCCCAAAAGAAGAATCGCCTCAGGCTTCTGCCGGTGGCTTCGGATGGTGTCTGTTTGTAATGCCCTGCTAAAATGCTAGCTGTGCAAAAAAAACAGATTCGGCAGCAAGTGGCACTGTCAGGCTGCCGCCTCATGCCCCTTCTTCCCACAGCGGGCCCCAAGCACACTCCTCCTCCTCCTCCAGAGTCCAGTCTCTCAACTCTCAGGCAAGCCCCTAGTCCCAGAGGCCTGTTACTCAGCCTGCTTGTCTTTTATCTTTAGTTTCCCTCCTAAATAATAACATACACCTTCAGCAGCTCTGCTACTGCAGAACAAGTGTAGATCAAACTTTTGACAATTTTCTTTGCTTTGAAGAATTTCCTAGCTAATTTAACTAGAAGTGAATCACATCTGAGCTACCTAACAGCCCTACAATGAGTGTGAGAGTTTTCACATGGGCTCCCATGGTGGGGCTGAGTCTTTTCCAAAATGAGGCTGGGACTCGCACTATACTTTAGTTAACTGCTTCAGGTGTGAAGTGTGGTTCACGGTTTGACTGGTTCATCTGGTCTGCACCATTTGGGGCAGGGCATTCCTTTACTATGTTTGAGCTTCACTGGTCCCACGGGTACAGTCCGGGCTTGGCGCTTCCCTTTCCAGTACCCACTGACCCACCTAATGTACTGATCCCAGCAAGGGCCCACTGGATGACATCCTACACACAGCTGCATATATCACCTTGCAAACCCTCTGGTCTGCCCGCTTGGATACCTTCCCCAGCAGGTGACTCTGTGGGCACCGCACTGCAAGGGATTCCCTTCTGCTTGGAGACATGTCTACCTTATCTGGTTGTGTTATATCTCAGCTTGCTTGCTGTTTATGGCAGCAATGACTCAGCAAGGGTCAGTCTCTGAGATTGTCCCGGCAACGTGGATCTCTGTAGATGTCTTTCAGTGAACCTGAATGCCATCTGGAGGTATTCCCTAAGGAGATACCACCTGGGGCTTGCAAATCTATCCAGTGGTCCCACAATGGGCAACATCCTTGACATGACCCACAGATCCCATCAGCTCAGGATCTGTCCCTGGAGCCCAAAGTCCTTCAGGTCTCACTCACTGTTTCCATAATGTTCTTGAAGTCTCATGGTGTCCAGGACTTCTGCCATTCCTGGTGCTCCGAGAGCTGCTGGCACCTAGATCCGGCCACACTTTCAAGCAGGAGCTTTCTGTTTAGATGCTTCCTGTGCCCCTGCCTCATGTCCAGCACCCAGCACCCACCCAGGCTGACTCCTGGGCATTAATTCTCCCTGATGTGAGGTGAGGTGAGAGTGACTTGGTGGGCACTAGCTAGCGCTGAGCCTCCTAGGCATTCTGGATAACTCTCATGGTACCCAAAGGTAGCCTGGCACTACCAGCCTCCTATTAGCTATGCCTGCTGATTCAACTTAAAAGGGAGCAGTCAGCACAAAGGGACCCACACTCAAGTGTGCGGCTGGTCCCAGTGCGCACTTTGTGTGCTAAAACATTTTGGTTTACTAACTGTAGCAGACTAATTTTGCTTAGTTCCACACTGACATCTTCTGTTACTACAAATCCCAGAATCCCTTGTAGCTGACATCAGAGCAGTAGGCAGTAGTGGGAGATTCAGTAGCCTGCAGTGCATGTCAGAACTTTTATATTCTCAAATCAGATGTTTTCTGGGTAGGCTTTTTTCCAGGTGCTAAGTACAATCCTCTGTGACTGTACTTAGCCCATGGAGGACAGCAGGACCAGCAGACAAAAGATAAGCTTATATAAACTCTAACATGCACTGTAGGCTATTGAATCTCCCACTGTTGCTTACTGCTCTGGTGTCAGGTGCAGGGAATTGTGGGATTTGTAGTAATAAAAGATGTCTACCTAGAACTAAGCAACATTAGTCTGATACAGTTAATAAACCAAAATGTTTTTTTGCACACAAAATGCACATTGGGACCAGTCCCCTACTTGAGTGTGGGGCTGTTGGTGCTGACTGTTCCCCTTTAAGTGTGCAAATAAGGCTATTGACCCCTATTACCCAAGGATTTTCAATGACTGAGATATTCTGTTTTTCACTGCTAGCAGCAAATAATAGAGTGTGTATAATGGACTGTGAATAATGGAGTGTAACTAACATCTCAAAATGTTAAAAAACAAGACTCCAATTGGCCCACTGCTGCAGCGGTGGGGCTTCCACTCGTGATGCAGACGTCCCATTTTCAGGAGCGGATCCGAAGAGTTGGAGGGCTGGCCAGGGGAAGAGGATTGAATGTCCCATGTACTGCTCTCCTCTGGGGGGGGGGAGGAAGGGAGCATCTGGCATGTGACTGACCTCTGGAGGTCCTGGGGGGAGCAGCTGCCGGACCTTATGTTGTGGGGCGGCATGCTGGACGTTGGGGGTTCGGTGCCGCATGTCATTGCATGTCATGCCTTCTGTGGGAAAAGCATCCAAAAAATGCCAGCCACAAGAATGACACCCTGCTTCACTGGTCCCACTATGCCTGCCCATGGCACTCATCTGGTGACTGAGTTCAATAGTTCTGTCGGGACCGGCCAGCCCCATAGCCCCACCCTGTGGAGGGGGGCAAGCCAACGAAGAACACTAGAAACAGGGGGTCTACTAGGAACTGAGTTCAGACTGTATCAGTGGTGCACCCATTGGGGGGCAAGCCTGGGAGGATCATCCCTCGACATAAGTCCCGGGGGGATGAGTGGGGGAGCGGGGGCTGAGCCACTGGGGTCCAGCACCAAAAATAAAAAAAAAGACTCCATTTCACACTGCTAGCAGCAGATAGCACTTACAGTACTTGTAAAACAGCCACCCTACTAATTCATTCTTACCTTTAGATAATAACTCATTTGCACTCAATTAACATCCTAAACACATTCCCACATGGAAAAGCTGCAGAAATACAAACCCAAGTTTTTACTGAGTGATATAACAATGTGCACATAGCTGTCTGTGAAGAACTCAAAAGAAGTTGCAGCTTATGGAGCTGTGGACAGTAGAAGCCATTCACCCTTCAGGCTTGTAGCTAATCCTATCCCCAGCTTCACTCAATGAAATTAACACTTTGATCTTCACAGGCACGTATGCATAATTCTACATGTAAAGTCAACCCTGCTGCCGCACCAATGCTGCAACACCACAACGTGTGAGTTTGTGTGGGCAACTAGACCATCTGTATCATTAAGTGTGTGTGTATGTGTGTGTTGTGTGTCTATGAGACTAGAACCCAGGCAGTGGAGGAAGGTGCAGGTTCAGTGCTGGTTGACAACTCCCACCCCACCTCACCCCACTTCACCATCCAGTAGGTCCTAAATCACCTGTCATTGGGGGAAAAAAACAGAAAGGAATTTGGATTCATACAGCACCTTTTTTACAAACTGTATCCTAAAGCACTTGACAATCAAGGAGAGAAAGAGGAGAGACTGTTGCTGCCATCAGGCACAAAGAGAGAACCAAGAGTAAAGAGAGATGTGTTAGAGTTATCAAGAATAGGGAGGTTAACTGACTTGCTCAGAGTCCTACACACTGGAGTGGCGATTGAGAGATTCATAAGGTAGAAAAAATGGGCAGACTGGATGGGCCTTGCGATCCTTACCTGCTGTCAACTTCTGTGTTTCTATTCAAACCTGGGACACAGCTGAAAGCTGTAACCACTAGGCCAACCTGCCTCCCAAACTTTGATAAAAGAGTTTCGGTCACACTAATTTCAAACCACGGAAGATATGCTGTTCCCGTTATTAGAAGGATCAGCAATGTTTGGGCAGGTAATCTGGTTCTAATCCAGACCACTGGAATGGAACCATGCACCCCACTGCTCACCGACCCTTAGGCTTCCAACTGACAGAATTCAGTGGGTAGTACATGACCATGACGGTTCAGATAGCAGGCGATGTTTTGGTAAATTGGCCTCAGAGCAGCAGAACCAAAGCTCTGGTGTGATCCAGAATATAATTACACAGACAGTGCTGTAACCGACTTGTGCAATGTTTGGCAGATACCTTGGTTATCCGACTGTTACACTTATCTGGGGTATATTCACTCTGCGTCAAGTTCTCAGGGCAATTTTTCCTGACCCAGGTTTCATTATTTATGTCTGGGATTCATAATCTGTAGCTAGAGTTCATTATTCTTAATGGGGCTCAATATCTATATCTGAGATCGGTATCCGTGATTCGATATCCATATCTGAGATCAGGATCCGTAATTCGATATCCATATCTGGGGTTTATTGTCTGCATCTGGGGTTCATTATCTGTTCTAGAGATGCTTCAGTATCCCCAGAAAATAGCAATTTTAAGTCTGTTTTTTTTTTAAGGAAAATGAAGTATTGTGCTTGTTTTCCCTTTACGTTGTCTGGATTATCTGGTCAAACATCCATTATCTGGCTCACTGTTACTGGATAGGTTGGATGAGGTTTGAGCTCTGCAAACGTTATCTGCATAAAGCCTGGTACACAGCTTCTGTTGTCTATTTCACCTGCTCCAGCTGAAGCTCATGGAAACCAGCCGTCCTGGTTGAACAGTGATATTGCTATCACTTGCTACGCTGGTTAGACCCCACCTGGAGTACTGTGTCCAGTTCTTTTTTTGGTTTTAATACTTCTTTATGGAATCCAATACCTCAGGCATATATTAATGTATTACAGTGCATGGCACAAGTACGCTGCACAGGGCTGATAATGGATCATTATATCGCTGATAATCTGTATGATATATCGCTATTGATAATATATCACTGATAATCTATATGACATATCACTATTGATAATAGATCACTGATAAGCTATGTGACATATCACTATTGATAATAGATCACTGATAAGCTATGTGACATATCACTATTGATAACAGATCACTGATAAGCTATATGACATATCACTATTGATAACAGATCACTGATAAGCTATATGACATATCACTATTGATAACAGATCACTGATAAGCTATATGACACATCACTATTGATAACAGATCACTGATAAGCTATATGACATATCACTATTGATAACAGATCACTGATAATCTATATGACATATCACTATTGATAACAGATCACTGATAATCTATATGACATGTCACTATTGATAATAGATCACTGATAAGCTATATGATATATCACTATTGATAATATATCACTGATAATGTTGGAGTGTTCAAGAAATTAAACATGCAAACTATAGAAAGTCAGAAACAGCAATGAACAGATCAGTGGTCCAGAGTCCATGGGGCCAGTATAGGTCAGTCTGATTGAGGGTAAACTGACTGATGAAGAGCTCACCAGATGTACAAATGTCTATACCCCTTGCTTTGTGCACAGGAGCTTAAGGAGACAAAGAAAATACATTAATGCAAATAAAATAGCCACATAGGCATTTTATCTATATAAAAGTCATTATACACACAAGGGCCCGGATAGTCAGACTGCGCCAGGCTGTAGCGCAAGCCTGGGCACAGCGCAACTTGGCTGCACTGGGGCGTTGACTGGGTGATATTCCACAGAGCTGCACCATGGCACAGCAGCATTGAATATCGCACCCTGGCCACCCGCAGTGCACATGGTACAGTGGCACTGCACCAGTGCAAGTGGCCAGAGTGGAGCAGGGGGATGCGCTAGCGCAAGTTCCGTTGCGCTAGATGCAACAACCGCGATATTCAAAAGTGCACATGCAAATAGGGCCATAATGCACTCAAGGCACAAATGAGGCCATTTGCTTGTCATTATGGCCCCATTTGCATGTAGGTGCGACGATCCCCGGCAACTTGCACCTGGCACCCTGCCAGGCTGCAGCCATCGGGGACCGATGCCCCCTGCACAGCACGGCAATCTGCCCCACTGCCCGATGTGGGCATACATTAAATATTACATTCGTCCTATTTCCCTGGTGGTCCAGTGGACCGCTCGCAGTCCGATTGCAGGCATAAGTAAAAAGAAATGTTTTCCTATATCCCTGGTGGTCCAGTGGACTGCTTGCAGCCCGATCGCGGGATAAGTAAAAGAAATGTGTTCCTATATCCCTGGTGGTCCAGCGGTGCCCCCACCCACCGCCCACTGAGCCCCACCGCCCGCTCCCCCAGTCAGCGGCGGCAGCTCCCACCGCTTGCTGCCCACCACCCACTGACTGACACTGTATGGTAGGGCTGTACACCCATTGGTCCACAGCATGAGCCAATGGGTGTGCAGCCCATACTGTACTACACAGTCCAGATATGTGAATGGATCCATTCCCTCACCTCTGTCCAAAACTGTTGCAGTTTTGAACACTACCAAGAAATGTGGGCATGGGTCACCCTGGATGCCCCGTAACCCCTCCAGCCAGGGCTCCAGATAAGATTTTTTGGGATGAGTACTGCTCTCCTCATTTTCAAAGTGACATGAGTAAAACTAAATTCAGATGTGTACAAATGTCTGGACAGAGTGAGGAGTACATTTTCTAAAACGATGTAGTTTTTTTCTAGATAAGAACTGATTAAGTGCCAATGGCACCAGTACTGTGAGGCACCACCCCCATCCCATTTATATTTAAGTTGTGGCACTAGGCAGTATCTACCCCTCACCTTCCACGCATGTTCTCACCACCTTGGGACTGAGGAAGTGCGCCATACTCCTTCCCAGGTCCATTTCCACTGGTTCTCTGTCTGAGTGATATTTAGATCCTCCTCCCATTTAGTTTTTTAAGGTGATTTAGTGTTGTGCCTCAGTTCTCTAGTTATTCTTGCATACAGTACAGAAATAGCCCCCTTAGCTGTCATGCATTGCCAAAGTCTGTGAAAAACCTCAGCTTGTGTGGGTGCCCTTTCCTCTGCTGGCAGGGATCTAACCTATGTGTGTATATAGTGCCGAAGTTGAAAGTATCTAAATCTGTCTGTTCTTCTCTGACCAAAGTTTTAACTACAGTCCTCAAAGGAGATGTTGACCCCATCTCTCAACATTTGCCATGGGGCTTGAAAACCTTCCACAGCCTACCTGTGCAACTGGGGATCAATCTGAATGGGTCTGAACTAGCCAGCGATTCACTACATTACCTTATTAATATTAATACCCCCTGTCCCCCTCCTCCTCCACCCCTCTAAGACTGTGGGTATTCCCCTAAAGTCAGCCATTCCGTCACTTCTAGCTTGGAAAAGTTGGGTGTGAAGGGGTGTTGGTATCCTCAACCATATATATTTTTCCAGTGAGCCACATATTGTGGGTTACCCCACAGTAGGGCTATTTTCATTTCGGCTGCCACCCAGTAAGCAGAGAGCGGTGGGACCACCCCACCTTTCTCCCTCTTTGGGAGATGTGAGTCGTACTCCAAATCCGAGGCCTAGCCCTCTGCCAAATAAACTGTAGCAGCTGTCATTGCCACCTAACCCTATGGTGCCATTCTCAGCCTCAAACACGAGCGGGTGTACCAATCTTCCTTCAAACCCCCTCCTGCCATTTCAGATGACTTTGACTGAAGAAATCTACATTTAAGGGATTTTGCTGGAGGAATCAGCAGGAGCTTCTCTCAGCAGCCGCTCTGGTCCGTGATGTCTCAGAAAGTTGTATCCAGTTCTTGGCACCACACTTTAGAAAGGACATAGAAAAAATGGAGGCAGTTCAGACAAAGGCAACTAAAATGGTGCAGGGGTTGCACCAAAAGTCCTATGAGAAGAGAGTGAGGGATCTCAACATGTACAACCTGGGGAGGGGGGACATGATAGAGACCTACAAGTATTGTATGTCGGGAGCCTGTTTCAAACGAAGAAGTCCAACAGAAGAAGAGGGCAAGCAACAAAGCTAGAAGGGAGAAATTTAGGAGAGACATGAGGAAATATTACTTCATGGAAAGAGTGGTGGATGCTTGGAACAGCCTGTCTCCACAGGTAGTAGGGGCAAAAAAAGTAGGGGGTTTCATACATGCATGGGATAGGCATAAGGGAATAATGGTAAATAATAAAGGGGGTGGGTCGAGGGATACCAGTTAGGGTCTGTGGGGAAAGACTAGGCAGGGACCATATGGGCAGACTGGTGGATCAAGCAGTCCTTTTCTGTTGACAAATTCTGTGTTTCTACGCTGGTGACCGGAGTTCAGAAGTGAGCTAGAGTCACAGAGGGCACACCACGGGAAGGATGACTGAGTGTCTGACAGACTGCTCTCCTCCTTCAGGGAGGAGGGGTCAATGCACATCCCTGCTTGACTGCCCCCTGGCTGCAGTCAGGTGGGAACCCAACAGAAGGTACTCCAACTGTGGGAAGGGCTGATGTCAGATACAAGTCTCTGGGAGACAAACTAACAGGTGGGAAAACCACCAGCTATGTAGGGAGATGTCTGGCCTCTCACAGGCCCTGCACCGCTTCACTCTGTACCAGACCAGAGTTCCAGGCCCTGGGGGACAAGAACCCTAGACCACAAGTCCCTGCCGGGGGGGGGGGGCATGGCACGCAGAGGAGGTGGCAGTAAGCCCAGCAAGAAGGCAGGTGATGAGGATAGGGCGGTCGCGCCGATGGAGGATGGCTGGCTGAAAATATTGAGGCAACAATTGTTTTAAATTAGCATAAAGTCAACATTTATTAGGGTGCCAGGAGACGCCGACTGGCTGCCCCAGTGCTTGCCATTTGGTCTACGCCCCGTGATGAAGACTGAATGGCAGAAGCGCCATGGAAGTCAGTCTAATAAATGCTGACTTTATACTTATTTAAAACAATTGTTGCCTCAGTCTTTCCAGTACCTCTGATTTTTGGTTTTTATACTTTTGCTTGTGTTCTTTGGGGGCACTAGCTCACTACGTCCTGGAGTGCAGTGTCCCTTCCCTGTTTCAGTTCCTGTCCTGAGGGGGATAAATACCTGAACAGAAAAAAAGATTCATGTAACAAAGGCAGTAACTAAAAAGCTCCATGGATTAACTGAGCACCTCTAATCCCAGACTTGTGCTGAACGTCGGATTTTTGAATCTAGGGTCTGTGTGGCTACAAGAAGCAAATTACAGACTGATGGATGGCTATGACCCAGAAGTACAGCACGGCTTGACTGACGTTCGCCAATTGAGGTTTGTTTTGGAAAGAGCGAGGGCTCCAAAATTAGTGACTTGTTAGTGGAAGATGATCTGTTGCTAAGTTTAGGCAGGCTGCTCTCGGATCAGAGAGGAGGAGGAGACAGAGGAACAGGGAAGTGGTGCTTTTGATGTTGCCCAGATGGCTGAGACCAGGCCAGAAGTAGCAGCAGGCAGTCCAATTTAGGGACTAAGGTCAGGAATAGGAAAGGAAGAGCACAAAAATGCACTTTTCTGTGTCGCATGGGGGGGGTACTGTCTGTCATGGCTGTGACTCAGGTTCTCGTCTGGAGTCTGGGGTGTTACTGCAGGCTGGCATACACGAGGCGATGTCCCATCGTTCAGTCAATCAATTTTTTATTTATTAGGCGCACAATCCCGGAGACTCTGGGCCCCGTACACTAAAAGAATATAAAACAATAAAATTTCATACATAAAATCATGTCATAAAGAATTAAAAGTTCAGCAAGCAAGATTTTTCAAAGGCATCAGCAGGCAATTTAAATAATATCAGCAGGGAACGGCAGGTTAAAGAGGTGGGTCTTTAGGCCCGTCCTGAGTGCCTCCGCCATAGGGGCCTCCCTCAAAGGTCGTGGGAGTGAGTTCCAGAGGACTGGACAGGTCATGGTAGGCACGGTAAACACAGAGGCATGGTATCCCTGGGAATGGAGGGAACCTATCCCTGCCACATGATTGCACCCCCAAAGAGACTCGGGGGTCACTGTCTGGTGGACCACGTGACAGTCAGATGTGCCACCAAGGAGCCATTGTGTCAGAAGAGACACTCTCCAGTCAGCTAGAAACATAGCTGCAGGGATGCTGTTTTGCATGTCAGGAACTTAAAGCAGTAGGGCAACAAAAACGGTTTTCCAAAAAACCTAGTTTCAGCTACATTTACTACAAATATTAGCATACCCATCAAATGTACTTGTCCAGGTACCTCCTGTGCTGCGTACCATGATAATTTTTCATTTTCTTGATCTTAACCCTTGCCAGGGCTACAATGCTATTTCTATGCAAAATGTGTCGGGCAACTTTTTTTTCTTGAGAAAAAAACCTAAATTAAAACATTTATGAAATACTAATGTTGGTGAAATTAGAACATTGTACCACCAATAAGACTGGAAGATGCCTGGAATCTTTTATAGTGAAACAAATGTAGGGTCACTTTAATTTTGCCCAATTTTGTTGCACTGCTGCTTTAAATAAATCAAATCAAATCAGCTTGGATCTGTGCCAGGAGCCAAGGCCATCATAATGGGCTGACCGGGAAAAGATGAACCATCAACTGAAACATCCTCCCTGCTGGAATGGGTGGGGAGTCTGCATTGCTCTCTGCCTGCCCTGGCTTCCAGCACTCCTACAGGGGTCAGGATAGAGAGGCAGGAGTTATGTTGCACAAGAGCGTCCATCGGCTGACTGTCGGATATCATTTTTTTTAATCCTTAGGCTGCTGAAAGAAGTAGAACCTATAGGATATTTAGACTGAAATATGAGTCAACAGCCATGCAAGGGTTAAATGGTCCCTGTGGTGTCAGAGACTCTTTAAACATTGGTTACTCTGGGCAGCTGGTTGTGCATGGACAGTCTGACTATAGTGGTTGCTCAGAACAGGTTGACATGTTTGGGTCTCTGGTCTCTGATTCATTGCTTTATAAGGCACTTTGACACATGGAAATCTAGATGTTGATGGTAGAGGAAGGCTCTAGAGTCCATCCAGTGTGCACAGCTTTACTTAAGTGTAACCCCCCTACAAATTGGGGTTTGCTAAGATGTCTTCCTGGCTGCCTAATGCCCACTGTCAGGATGGCATCCTGTGTCGGCAGTAGCTGTATGTGTCTGCATGAAAGTGCTATAGAAAGCCTCCGTGCCTGTCTCTTTAAGAGAGTCATTATGCTGTGTTTGAAATTAGTCTGGGCTGGGTCCGAGTAGTTTAGGACTTGTGACCAGCCAGGCAAGTGGCATTTCTGTTCCATTCTGCAGTTGCTATAATGCAGAGGAAGCTCTGTTAGGAACTGTGTTCATTTACTGTTTATATGCCTTATTAATAATAATATAGTAGTTTGTCTAACCTGCCTTCCATTGCGGCACAGACATTTTGCCTAGAGCCACCATTTTGGTTCTGGACTGCCAGAGTTGGACCAATCAGCACCTAGGGGGACCTAAAATGGAGACTGTCTGCAGAGGTCTTGTGGGACTGAATTTCTGTAGGAATTGTAGTTTTAAGGTTTGGTGCCTAAATGAACCTGGAGGGGGAGCCCTTGTTGTGACAGACAATTCCCTCAGCCAACCAAACCTTTTGAATCCCCAGAACAGCCTGCAGCAGAGTCAGTTGTGAGCTGGAGTTTGGAGAGTGAACAGCTCAAGCCATTAAGTAGCTGCTCCTGCATAGGCGCATGGAAGAATCTGTGGGAAGGCTGCACTGGCCTGCCTGTCACATCTTCCAGTGAGAAATCCTGTGAATGTGAAAGTTGGACTTAAATCTAATTCCTTTGTTTGAGATCTGAAACCAGAAGAGAAAGAGAGTGATCATTGCCTGAATTTGGGACCAAAGACCTGCTCCAGAAGCAATCGGCCTGCCAGGTACTGAAGTGAGTCACAGATTGAGAGGTTTGCACAGAACTTCTGCTAAATTGCAACTGGACTTTACCAGACCTGTGACTAAGAGTTGTGCTGCTTACAAGTGTGCTGAATGTGCTGTGTGGGTCGTGATTTAGTTCCCCACCTTCAAGTGTGTTATGTTAGCTGGAAGCTGCTCTAGCATTTGCATGGAGTAAATCCGAACTGCCTGCTCTGGTCCGGGCCCTGCCATGTCGGACTAGACTGCCGCTCCCATCGCAGAGACATTTCCAACGAAAGACCCACTCAGGGATTCGGCTCCCTGCTAAACACCATAGAACAGGTAGCAACCACCTCAGTGAGTCACGTGGGCCCTGCTTCCCCTGGCAAACCAGAACACCATTCAGAGATCTTCATCTTATCAGTCCTGCCTCCTGGTCTGGGTAGCATGAGTACCAAACAGGATAGCTCCCTGCAACAAAACTGAAATTATTGTGTGTCATCCATTTTATTTGTTTAGGTTTATTACAACAAACTGAGCCATCTGGCTCCAGATTACAAATTCTGAGTTGATGTGCATGCTAACTGTTTTCTCTCCTAAGGGCCCCAACAACAACTGCAACGCTGGCTTACCCTGGGCATCGCTTCAGGCTTGCCTGCTTAACAACTGAGTACCCTGGATTGTGTAACTGTATACAAGGGACTCACTGTGCATGCATGTTCAGCCTAAATTAATCAGATCTGTCAATCATCCGCTAGATTTATGCCCCACCCCTGTTCACTTCCCCCTGAATAAATCAGATTTTGTTCTTTTTGCATTTAACCTGGCTGGTGTGTACCTTTTTGGTGGGGGCATTGTACTGTCATTGAACTGTTGCATTATAGGTCTTACTTTACAGGGGGTCTCCAGGGCAGCTGCAGAGGATCCAGCCCTGGTGGTAAGTGCAAGGGGTGTGAGCAAGTCATTATCACCATATGGTACATGTGAATGTTTTGCTGCTATACTGTTTAGGCCACTAAAGGGGTTGGTGGGAGGGGTTATAGCATCCCAAAGGCTATACCAAGAGCAGTTACGCTACCCCAGAACCATTCCTCCAGGTGGAGGCACCCGTTCAATGAGCTCAGACCTCTCAACCTGCACCTAGTCACACAGGCAGGGGTAGTAGCCCTTAGGATAGCGCCACCTAGGGGTTACACAAGGCTGGCTGTGAGGGTGCAAGTAGCCAGTTACTCCTTAATTCCCCTCCACACCTCCCACTCCCTTCACTAGTCCCATGTATCTGTCACACTTGTGCTTGAATCCATCCACTGATTTTGCGCAAATTCCCTTGCCAGTTTGTTCCGCCTATGTAGCTCCCTTTCCATGAAATATATTTCCTGCTGTCCTGATATGCTCTTCCCCGGCCAACTTCACCGAGCTCCGCCTGGGGCTTGTGTTTCCGTTCAGTGGAACAGCTCTCTGCTGTCTGTCTTGTTTATTCCCTGAAAGTACTTCCTCGTCTTTTTCATTCCCCCCCCCCGACTCGGGGTGTACATGATAAGGTCTTCAACCTTTCCAAACAGGAGTTGTCTTATTATCCCTGGATCATTCTTGTTACCCCCACCCCGACTCCGGGTGTACAGGTTGAGGTCTTCCAGCCTCTCCGAATAGGACTTCTCTTGCTGTCCCTGTATCATTCTTTTTTTTTAAACTTTAGATTTATTGCTTCAGAAGACAAAAAGTACAAACATTTCCCCATACAAGACCATCAAAGATTTTCACATGCAGTACAGTTGATATACAAATATCTCCCCTTGTAATCTGTTACAGCAGGAACTGTGGGTTATCTAATAAATTGTCCACAAAGAAAGTCCCATCATGCCAGCCGACTCAATAGCAAGTGGCATGTCCATCTTAGGTAGTATCAGCAGGAAGAAATTACTGCAATCCTGTTTGATTGCTATTTATCCATGTATGACAGTGGAATTAAAATGAAAATGTGTTTCCCAGATTTTGCACTACATCAGGTCACAAAGAAAAAAAAAACAGTTTCCTCATGTATTATTAATGAACGAAACAGGTATAGACAAAAAAGAGGAATAACATTGTCCCAGTTTAAAACTTTTGCCAGTAGGAGATTATTATCTAACAGAGCCCACAGGACTAATTTTATCCCACTCCTTCCCCTCAAGATCAGAATCTTATTAAGACCACATTATCCCCAACAACAGATGTGCTCACTTTAAATCGGTAGCTTCCCTAATAATATAAGTAAGTGGTCCCATATATTTATTCATTGAGGAGGCAAGTGTGCTAAATATTTAAATATCCAATTAAAGAGGTGTCTCTCCATAATTAAGGAAGAGACTACTACTCAGTAGCCCTTAATGCTCAAGTCATAACACTTGAATCCAATTCTCCAGACTTCAGTAAACAAGTTCAGTCAATGTCCGCATCCTCTTCTACCAAGGTTCCCTCTGTTTTTGCGTTGAACTCCTTCTCTATTTTTTCTATCCAGTACCCTGCATCCTTGGGATCATTGAACTGCCAGCTCTTTCCCCCATAGATTATCCGCAGGCATGCCGGTAAAAGAAAAGAATGCACTATTCCCAGTACACAAAGTCTCTGCTGAATGCCATCAAATTGTTTGTGGCGAGCTCTCGTTTGATAAGAGAGATCTGGGAAAATTGTGATATCGTGTCCCGTAATGTCAATCGGATACACTGATCTAGCCGCTGCTAGCAATTGGTCCCAAATCTCCACTCCCATCATGCGCACTAAGACAGTGCGTGGTTGATCTGTAGCTGTAAGCCTGACCCTTGGATTAGCTCTGTAGACCCTCCTAAGGGCACTTCATTCAAAGGTCTCTGGATCCAGAATAGTGTCCTTCATCCAGCTAATCAAAAAATTCAGTAGGTTAGTGCCTTCAACCCCCCCCCAGAACACCGACCAATCTTAGGTTGCCAGCACGAGTCTCGTTCTCTAGGGCCTCTAATCGATACCGCAATTGTGTGTTCTCTTTAGTCAGGGAGGAAAAAGCTGCCTGTGCGGAGATGAAGCATTTATCCGCTTCAGCAACAGTACCGCTGAGGTCTTTTATGGTCACCTCGTGCATCTCCAGTTTAGTTAATGTGCGCTCCAGTTTACTGTCCATGGATTTTACTGTCACCAGAATTTGCTGCCATGGAGGGGCTTGCGATCCATCTGCTTCAAGCCCTACCTCGTGGGTTGCTGTTTCTTCTCGGTACTGCCCTTGTTTGGCTCTGGTAGTTTTAGATGCTCCTGAACCTGCTGATTTTCGTCTTCCCAATAGTGTGTTATGGTTCTTTGCTTGGAAGCTACTGACTTCAGGAATACGATTTTTAATCTTTTTATCGTCTCTTTTGACTTTAAGATAATAAAATAGGGTTTTTTCCAGTTATAATGCAGAGCTGATCTAGAAGACGTCCTGCTGGGAGATCGGCTCTCCAGCGCCCCCCTGGTTCATTCTTGTTACACCCCCCCTTCACTGCCTCCACCCTGTCGCTATCTTTTCTCAAGTGTGAGTTACAGAACCGCATGTAGTACACCAAGTGTGTCTAAACCAGAGATCTGTACAGGGGCAGGATCACCGCCTTCCTCCTACTGCTGAGCACCCTTCTATGTGTCCCTGCATTCTAAGTGCATTCCCCACTACCCTGTTGCACTGGGCTGATGTTTTCAAGTTACCCCCCCCCCAAGCGGTTCTTTTCCTTTTCTGGTCTCTCAGTCTCTCCTCCCATTCTGCATTTTGTTCCTGGGTTCTGGGTGTGTATGTGCATTGCCTCACACATCTTTGCATTGCATTTTAAAGCCATACCCTACACCGTGTCTCTAGTCCCTCTGGAACCTCCCTCATAGCCCTAACACCCTCCTTGCTGTCCACACTTCAGCAGATCTTTGTGTCCTTTGTGAAGGGGCACTATTATTTCACAGAGAGGGTGGTGGATGCATGGAACAGTCCTCCTGAGGAGGTTGTGGGGTCTAAAACTGTGGGAGAATTCAAGAATGCATGGTACAGACCTAAGGCAATTCTTGTGGGGGTAGGAAGAAGTAGGCTGTTGGTTAAATAGGATCTGCAGCTTATCCTGTAGGTAGGGAAATGGGAAGACTAGGTGGGCCAAGCGGTCCTTATCTGCCGTCAAAGTCTATGTTTCTATGTTTCTATCTTTCCCTGAATCTGACCCCAATGTCATAGATAAAGATATTAAAAAGGACCAACCACTGTGGGCCCCCCCCACTGGTGACCTGTCTGACCTTTGTGTACTTTCCATTGAGAACCACCATCTGGGTTCTCCCACTCTGCCAATTCCTTACCCATTCTGTAATCCTAATTCCTACTCAAGGTCACGCAGTTTTTGACCAGCTCTCCATGCAGAACAGACTTGAAGGCTTTACTAAAGTCCAGGTACACTAAGTCAGCCGCAAAGACAAGAAACAGCACTACCTCATCCTATCAATTAGAGTACCAGAAGAAGAGAAAAACTAACAAGGCAATTAGAAAAAATGCAAAAATAGTATTTTATTACAAAACCTGGTACATGATGGTCAGCTCCTCACGCAGATGCAAGGCAGGACAAATACTTCCTGATAACGCTTAGTGAAACTGGTTGGAGTTTCCTTTGCCCTGCTTTGCGTCGAGGGGCTGACCACCATGTACCAGTTTTTGTAATAAAATACTATTTTTGGATTTTTTTTCTAACTGGCTTGTTAGTTGTTCTCTTTTTCTGGTACTCTGATGGGACGCGATGGTGCTGCTTTTTTGTCTTTGCATTTCTTTGCTTTAAATGACCACACCAAGTAATGGGGCAAATGTTTTTTGAGGGTTTGTTTAGAACATACCCCAACTGCCTGCCCCTTGTCTAGTGCCGTTGTCACCCAATCAAAGAAATTGCTCAGGTTTATCTGACAAGACCCCCTCCCCCCCTTCCATGAGCACAGCCACCTAGTGTCCTGAAGACTAATAGCATCCAGGAACCCTACCAGCCTGTCTTTTCATTTTCTGCCCTTCTAAAATCCAACACCTATACTGCTCCTATTTGTAAGGACCACGTCAAGTGTGGTGCCTTCTCTTATAACATCATCTATTTCCTGCATCAGAAATGCCTCCTGAGGACTGTCCCAGTGGCACGGGGTGGGGGAGGCTGAAGCACTGGCTGCCTCACTGTCTGTCACACTGGAGACCCGGGTTGGGGAACGGATGAGGGTCTCTCGGGGGGGGGCTGGTATGGGGAATTAGGATTGAGCATCCCAAGGACAGCTCTCCTCCCTCAGGGAGAGGGGGGATGCATGTCCTGTGGGTTGGTTACAACCTGGAGGAATCTGAATGGTAGTGCCGTGGGACCACAGGAAGGGAAGGGGACCCCATGCCCGGAAGCCAGGGGCATCTCCACGGAGAAAGAGCATGCGTGTCATGTCACTGAATAAACATGATCTCCAAGGGTGAAAATGGAGGAAAAGAACTCCGACCATGGCACGGTGGTGGCCCCGCACCTATGACCTGGCCCCTTCAGTAAGTCCTCTGACAGAGGACACTACAGAGACAGGTAAGCCCCAGAGAAGTCGGGTGCGGGGCAGGAGGAACTGGTCCAGATGGTGGCCTTTCGGAGAGATCAAGGAGGATAAAATACTGATTTACAAAGAATGCCTCCAGCAGGAGGTTTCATGCACTTGTTGCCAAGGTGTTTCTCAGTCCACATCTGACAAGCTTAAGTCTTATTAGAAGCAACACCTTCACTTGCTCCACTGCCCTCCAGATCTCATCCTGTCACTTCCCTATCAGTCACCTCCTTCTGAGATGTGGTTTACAGTCCGCACTCAGATTTCCCACCCCATCCGTTCCCACTGTCTCAGATGGATATCTGAGTGTGCTGGAGTACAGATTCCATGACAACCACAGCAAAAGGCAACTCAACCACAGGGACAGAAAACAAGTCTGATGGATAAGTAGGAGGCGGGTGGATGGGAACTGACTGTATATTCTGCTCCTATCCTGATGTCCCAAGCATACCGCTCAACCTTTTGTCACTGAAGTGTGGGACACAGACACTCCAAATGAGAGACACATCATCAAACATGAAGGTACACACTCAAAACACTGTGACAACTAGTTCTTATATTTGTTCAAAGTCTAATTTTGCATTAGCATGATAATATGCTAACAATATCTGCTTTCAAAGTCAGAGTTTACAGTCAGTATCTCCTTTATGTGGGTGGCACCCTTTTTCAATGTGGGACAGATGAGGGACAAATTTTGCATTAGCATGATAATATGCTAACAATTTCTGCTTTCAAAGTCAGAATTTACAGTCAGTATCTCCTTTACGTGGGTGGGCAGATGAGGGACAAAGAAATTTTGAGGAGTAAAATGAGGGACATCCCTTATAGTGTGAGACAATTGAGAGGTAGGGTCCTAAGTAACTGGTAAAGCACATGACTTCCTTTAGGACAGCAGGAGGTGAAACCAAGCTAAAGTACCTGCTACAAACAAAAAAGTGGAGGTGGGACCATCATGACAACTGTACCCAAAACTAAGGAAAGAGCAGGGAGCGTGGAGGTGCAACAGCATGAGGTGTAACCAGCTTCACTATGGCTCTGTCCATACTGGAAATAAAAAATTGGTAACGGGTTTTAAACCATTACCACTCTTACCATTGTATCACATCCATACCTAGTCAGAACGGTGTTTTAACATGGACAGCGTCCGTCCACATTCTCCATAAGGAAAGCGTGTTAAAACACGCACTGTGGGATGGCTGATTAGTGTATTGCGGGTGCCAGGAAGAACAATAGTGGGAAACACAGATCGTACGCCCATACACACAGGTAACGTAAAACGTTTTTCTCTTGAAACATTTTCAAAACTGTGCTTTAACCCTGATTGTATCAGAGTTTAAGCACGGTTTTGAAACATGGTTCAGTACCATTAGCAGCGTGCATGTGAACCGTGTTTCCCGACTTTAAAGTGTTACAAGTCATCTGTAATGTTTTAAAATGTCCAGTGTGGACAGAGTCTATAAGGACAGTGAGAACTGCTGGGATGGGACAGGGTGACAGTGCATCTCAGCAGGAGGCTATGTTTGGAGACCAGCTCAGCCTGGGATTGGGGCGGCAGGTAGATTGGCACCCCAGGAATGTAGTCTTACTTAGCTCTAAAACATGGACTGGGCCCAGTGGTGCTGATAGTTGAGGTGCTGGACGCCACATCTCACACCACACTGGTGACCCAGGTTCAGGAACGGACTCGGGATGCTGGGGGTTGGCAGGGGAAATGAGAGGATTGAGCACCCGAAGAACTGCTCTCTTCTCCTGGGGTGGGTTGGGGAGATTATTTCACCCTGTAGCAGCCCCTGGTGGACACTGGGAGCACTATGGAGTGGAGCTACAATTAGGCCAAAAAAAAGAGAGAAAATGGCATCTCGAGCGACTGGATGATGGCCACCTGGACCCTCACTGCCACGGAGCCCCTGGACAGCCAGGACCAACCTCAGCAGCACCCAGGGCCAAGAAGGTAAGCCATAAGGCACTTTCTCTCTGGAAGGAGAGAATCCGTCCAGCGAAGGGATACATCAGGTTACACTGGGGACCGACTGTGATATGAGGTGGGAGTTGGAGATGGGGGTTCCCAGGGAGGTGAGCTCAGTCCTTGGCGGCCCGAAGGAGAGGCCACTCAAAACGCAAAGGGGAGTAAAATAGATAATGCAAAAAAAAAAAAAAAAAAACGGACTAGTGTCCAATTTTGCTTTAAAAGAGTGGGTGGCATCATCCATAGCTCTGAAAGAGGGGCAGGAATCCATCTTAGCTCTGAAAGAGGGGATGGAACCCCATTATTATTGATCTGAAAGAGGGGCAGAAATAATAGCATACCTCAGAAAAAGGAGAGGGAACTGTAAAGACACAAAGAGGAGAGACTGCCTATTAACCATAGCCAAAATGAACTGTGATCTCTGGATCTCGCATACAAACTTGTGTAGTTTGTTAGTCAGTAAAGGATGGACGTGCTCGAAGACGTTTGGAGTTTGTGATCTCTTCATGCACTGTAGGTCCTGCGTTGCCACACAGAATCCCAACACAAGTGATACCAGGTAACACTAATTACTGAAGGGATGTAATGTAACTTCCAACGAGCCAGAAATGCCCTTAGACATGGGATGTTCCCTGGGACATGCTGGCCCCCCTCTCCCAGGGTACAGGGAGGGAAAAAGTGGGGGTTACACATTGCCGTGTGAGCCAGAGATCCAATTGCTGAGAATGTCTGTGTTACCCATTGACAGCCGGTCGAGTCTGGAGTACAGGAGGCAGTGGAGAGTTCACTGGTCAGCCACTAATGCAAACCACACAATACGTTTATAGAACACCGCACTATGCATTTATAGACCACTGACTTTCTATGGACCTCGGAGGCAGGGACAAGGTCAGAGAATGCCTTGTATATTTCTGTCAGTTCATAATGCGCAGTTGCTAACAATAGCCAAACATCTGGGAGCAGAAAACAAGCCAGTGGCAGAGCTGAGGTTCTTGGGCCTGGAGGAAGCAGGAAGGAAAGCCAAAGATTATGTGTTGGAGTTTTCATCTCAAGAAAAGCGATGCTGTAAACTCCACGCTACATGGTACAGATTGCTATTCCTAATGTATCCTTTACTTATACGCTAAAGAAAAATGTTAAAAGCCAGGGTGAAGCCACCATATAATGAAAGCAACACAGCTCGTACTGAGATACACACTGCACCTCTGTCGGATTCGAGAGTAAGACCCTGCAAGTTCACTGTTTTCGTGGACAGTGTTGTGCACAATATAGAAGGTCGTCAGCATTCGCACGGAGGCTAAGGTTGCGATTTTCAGGTGAGGCAGGAATCGGATAATAAACAGTGCCCCAAACTCTTCCCCTTCTCTAGGGTTGCCACTGCTTTGGTTCAGGAAAGGATCTCATCTCTGTTTTTTAGGGCCCTTATCCAGTCCTCCAGTTTTTTGCAGAGGTACTCTGATTTTTGAGCTGTTTGGAGTGGCCGCGTGTTTTTAAAAGAGTCTGTCAAACCATTCATTGTTTTAGCTGCACATCTGGGTTGTACACAAATGTCTGATGACAGAGAAACATTTGCTTGTAAAACCAGCCGAACAGGCAGGTGAGAAGTTTAACTGTTCCTAGTTCTTTCCAGTCTGCATTCTAACTATAGCATAATACTGCAGTATAGAAACCTAGTAACATAGACAATGATGGCAGAAAAAGACTAAAGGTCCGTCTGGACTGCCTGGAGTTCCCTATCTTTCCTGAGACCTGTTGTCCATATGGGGTTTTATCCCGCCTAGTCCATGTCCTCCTGGTCCACCTCCTTTCTCTCCTCCCTACTGCTACCGACCTGAGCAACCACCAGACCCTTCACTCTGTCGCAGCCATGCTTGAAACCATTTACGGTCTTGGGGACCACCACCTCCACTGGCTGACTGTTTCACAACTCCATACCCTTTCCATAAAACAGAACTTCCCAACATCCCCCTTAATCCCCCCTCACCAGTTTCCACTCATGACCTTGTGTTCTTCACTCTGTACTCCTGCTAAATAGTTCCCCACAGTTCACCTTGTTTATTCCCTTCCGGAACTTGAAAATCTCTCTCGTATCCCTTCCCCCTCATCTGGTCTCCAGTGGAGACATGTTCATTACCTTTGGACAGTCTTTGTAAGATCTGCCCTGTTACCCCTGAATCACCATAGGCTTGTAGTGTAGCCTAGAGGTTAGAGGAACAAGGTATGAATGAGCTTGATACATCCAGCAGACCAAACCTGAGTTTGATTCTCACAACCTCCACTTGCATACTGTGTGACTCTAAGCAAGTCACTTAACCTCCCAGTGCTCCCAGGTCACCCCTGAAAACAGGCAATTGTGCCTAGTGGGCCTTACCCGGTTACCAAAGACTAAAAAAAAAAAAACCTTGTTCACCCTGCATTGCACCGTCTCCAGCCTGTCCGTCCTTAGGTGAAGACTCTAGAACTCAGCACAGTATTCCAGGTGCGGCCACCTCACCAGTGAATTATATAGATGCAGTAGTACCTCCTTTTTCCTGCTGTCAATACCCCATCCAATACACACCCCAGCATCCTGTTAGCCTTACTGTAGGCCTTGTCACACTGGCTGATTCTTTGAGGAAGTCACTAATGATGACTCCCAACTCCCTTTCCTATGCTGTAGTGCTCAGTTTAACCCCTTCCCTTCAGAACTCTGTCCTGGCTTTCCCCCTAGGTGCATAACTTTACATTTTTTGGCATTGAATTTCAACTGCCAAACATTAGAGCACCTCGCTAGTCTTTCTTGACCCCTCTGGTCTCCCTGATCCCTTCAACCATATCTACCCTACCTCAGGTCTTCGTCGCATCTGCAAAAAGACATATCTTGCCCTGGAAGCCCTCTCCAATGTCGTTGATTAACATACTGAATGGGACAGGACAGGACCCAGGACAAATCCCTGCCTGGCACCTCACTCGTGACCTCCCTCTCTTCCGATCTGACCCCATTTACCACAATCCTCTGCTGTCTCTCTTACCCATCTAACTATATCCCAAGCCACTCCCAGGTCGCAAGCTTCTTCCATGTGGCACCGAGTCAAAAGCCTTGCTGAAATCAAAGTAGGGCATTTTGTTTTATATATTTAATTGAAAAAATTGGTAACCAGGGGAGGCACACTGAGCCAAGGGTTGTTTCCAGGTGACACCCAGGGGAGGGAAACGGTGAAATAAAAGCAGCACAATACATAACAGCAAAACATCTGAACAACGTACGATAAAAAAATCGGTACAAGTTAGAATAAATATTAAACAATTGTATGTGCTGAGACTAAAGTGCGGTACGGCTCAATGAGAACACCCAGCAAGTGCATATTCAGAAGAAGCAGCAATATTGAAGGACAAGAACCATGTTGTCAATAGCCGATTGACCTGAGTGAAAGTCAATTGCCTAGCCGTGTAATGGAGGCATAAACTGTAGTGGTGTGGAATTTAAACCAAGTGTAACCCACCCTCTCCCCGATGTCTAGGAATATGCTGATGGAGCGCCCGTTGGGGGGGGGGGCCACAACAGAAACTGCAAAGATGACTTACATTTTTGATTCCTCGGGACTGGGGTGCATGCTCAATTCACAGGGTGCTGGGCTAGGACGCAAACTTGGTTATTTGCAAAACAGATTCATAAAGGATTAGAGACCAAACTTCATTAAAACCAACAACAGGATTCTTTAATAACAAGTTGCCTCTATGGATCGAAGAAGCTGATAAACATTTATCCTATGGGGAATAGTTATCTGGACCGAGGGGTTCCTTAGCTCAGAGTCCACATACTGTCCAATGAGTTCTGGTTTTCAGTGTACATATCCGAGGGACATGGTACTGATGATCCCCTAATGTATAGACAGCATACATATCACTCATAGGCATGTTACACAGCACAGACTTTCACCCTATGGACAGTTTCAAATCAGACTCTCATGCTGGCTATGGCTGTCCCTCTGTCCTCTATGGCAGGACCCATACATCTACAGTTTCTCATCCTCGCTCAGACTAGACTTCAAAATATTCACTGAGTTAGGCAGTACATCCCATCCAGCATCATGGCTTTTAAGCACCACCCTCAGGCAATTGCCCCTGTGACTTATGGGTGTCATATCCCTGACAGGTGACTCAGTTCTCCCTTATTCCCAACTTCAACACAGCAGCCAGCACTAACCTGCCCGGACCTTGCACATTCCCTTCAGGCCTAGGGGTTACCAAATCTCAATGCTCGTTGCCACCTCTTCTTCTTCATAACTCAAAGAAAGGGTCTCACACTGTACCTGGAGAGTCCCTCGTGGATGTGAAGTCCACGAACATCTCTTTGCCCTGCTGCTGACTCCCTCCAAACTCAGGTTCGAACTCCCTCATGGCCACGTGCCTGGTGGTCCCAACTTTGCTCCCGATTGCAGTGCAGCTTTTCCCCTTAATAGGGGACTCCCAATCAGGGTCACCGCCATGTCCCAGCAGCTGGAGTTTTCCTACACCACCCAGAGAAAACGGTCCAAAACCTGGAGCGGGCAATTTGCCACACTCCTCAGCCACCCACTTCCACTCTCTCCCTCCTTCCACCATGTACTCCTGCACAGACCAGAAAAGACCACCCTCCAGGGTACTCCCCACCAATCATGGACAGCCTCCCCCAGAGGGAAAGAATTAAACCATTTAAGGGCCGGGGGATAGGGCCCAGAAAAGTAACTACTGGTGTTCAACCCAGTACACTGACCCAAAAGGGGGTTACACAAGGCAAGAGCAGGTGCCTAGCTTGCTGCCTACTGGGATGGTTAAGTCTCTGCCAAGGTGGTATCAGGGTAACACAGGAACAGGTGGGGAGGAGTTGAAGTTTCAACCGGTACCTGAGGTAACCAGGGGATGGGGAGAAGCAGAGGGAAGAGGGGAGTTGGTTCCAGAGTGAGGGAAGTCGATAGGAGAAGGCAGACTGCCCAGCAGAAGAACAGGGGTGAGGAGTGGCAAAAGTGTGATGGTCCCTGGAATGGAGGGAACAAGAAGCAGGAGGGAACTGGGAGAGGAGAGAGGAGAGGTAAGAGGGAAGCGAACCAAATCAGTATCTGGATATGAAAGAGGTTCAGTGAGTCTGGTGGTGAGAGAGCAGAGAGAGGATGGATAGGGATGAATAAAATGAACAGTGATGGGCATGGGGGGGTGAGTTTGTAGCAAAATGACAAGAAGGAGTTGCAGTGTATGCTCAGTGTGGCTAGGGAAGTGGTAGGGGCAGTACCATAGATCACAGCCACGTAGTTGAAGACTAAATCCACAGCACGGCCCTTACCTACTACCTTTGTTACCCAGTCTAAGAAAACTATCAGGTTGTTCTGAAAAGATCTCCCTGCCACAACCCGCTGCTGTTTACTGCCCTGCAGACCTTTGTTCTCTAGGTAGTCTGCAAGATCCTCATTGATCAATGACTCCATCAGTTTACCCACCACAGAGGTAAGGCTGACAGGTGTGAAATTCCCTGGTTGCTCCTTGTTCCCTCTCTTATGTAGCAAGATTACGTCTGCTACCCTGAAGTCTCTTGGAACTACCCCTGTCTGAACTGAGCTATTGAATAGTGCCAGTCAGGCTTCAACCAGCACTGTAGGCAATTCTTGAGCACCCTTGCCAGACATGACCAGAGCGAAAAAAAGCTCTTATGAACCACTGTAGCTGTATGCACTGTAATGACTTCTACAGATCCTTGAATGTCTCCTGTAACACAGATGGGGTTGGATGAAGGGCACCATACTTATCAGCTGGGAAAAGGGGGGGTCACAGAGTAGCATGTGCCATTAGCTGGGGGTGGTAAAGAGAACACTGAACAGAGAATGCCAAGCAGTTTTAGAGTTCCAAATAGACTCTTGTGTGATTACTGTCTCTTAAAGGAAGGCTGTGATAAACTCTTGTGCCAATCACTAGGGCTGCAGAAATGCCCGAGTAGCACAACCTTTATTTTTTTTTTCATTTTGCAGCTTGCATATGGTATGCAACTGTAGTCCTTTGTTGCCTTGATGGGGGTTGCTTGGGCTGTCCTGGAAGCACCATTCTGACAGTGCTGCCGCACCGGAAGACCGAGCTTGACCTTGTGGGCTAGTTGGTGAGCTTGGTTATCTTCCTGTTGTGTGCGGCTCACCGCTTCATGACGATTGGGGCATGTTTTCACAAAGTAAAAAGAAACGTTGTGCCTGGTAGTGTTGGTTGAGCTCTAACTCTAGAAATAAACCCGTCGAAAGCAGAGCAGTCTAACCTATTTAATTCTATTAATGAAATTTGCAGCTCTAGGAGTTCTGGCATGCTGTGGTGTATGTGCGAGCACCGCACATGCCTGAAACTCAAGGCTTAAATTTCTGCTTCCGCATGGGGGATATGGGGGTAGACCAAAGGTGGCCCGTCATTAAGAAGGGAAGAATGGTTGCCATAGAAGAGTGCATTAGACTCAGGGGGAAGAACTCAAGGGCAAAGCACCCAGCTGGTTTATTACTGAGGTAGCCCAAAGAGTAAGGGACAAGAAATTAGTCAACAGAAAATTCAGGAAGACCAAGAGAGAGGAGGACAGGGAGAATTACCTACAGATGACTTATGAGGCAAGTAAGGTAGTCCAGTGGTTTAAGGCTCAGAAGGAACTGCAGACAACTGAGGGAATTAGGAAGGGGCAAAAGGCCTTTATAAGTGAGAAAAGGACTAGAAGGATGGGATTGTTAGGTTTCAGAAAGAGGACGGGTGGGTGGAGATGAATGGGGGAAAAGCAGAGGTACTAAACAAATACTTCTGTGCCATCTTCACCAAGGAGAAAGATGAACCAGTGCCAATAGAGGGGAGAAGAGGAGCATGGAGGGAAGGGAGCATGGGTATGGTGGTAGAGGGGGATAGAATGAGGAAAGAGCTGCTAGCATTGAAGGTGGAAAAATCACCAGACCCAGATGGCATACACCTAAGGGTGCTGAGGAAACTGGCAGAGAAGCTTGTGGATAGGGTTACCAGATGTCCTCTTTTACAAGGACATGTCCTCTTTTCCAGCTGCCAAATAGTCTTCCTGTACCTTCTCTATCCTGTTGTATTGTTATTATTTTTATTATTTGTTTACTCTTTCCTACCCAGGACCACCTAGTAAATGAGCTGTGAAGGTGGTGGAGACTTTAAACCTATTTACTCTGGGTTTGGTACAAGAGCTCGTCGAGGGAGGAACTAAGTGTCCTTTTTTTGGCATCCCAAAATCTGGTACCCCTACTTGTGGAGCCACTGGCGGGCTTGTTCAATAGTTCACTGGAGTCAGGTATGGTACTGCAGGACTGGAGAATGGCAAATGTGGTGCCCCTCCATAAGGGTGGTCCCAAGGATGACCCAGGGAATTACAGACCAGTCAGTCTGACCTCAGTCATGTGCAAGCTCATGGAGACCATACTTAATTAAAGGTTGGTAGAGTATCTAAAGGAGCATGGTCTCCAGGATGCGAGGCAGCATGGGTGTCTGGGAGGGAGGTCATGCCAAACCAATCTGATTGACTTCTCTGAATGGGTCACTAAAACAGTAGACAGGGGCCAAGTGGTGGACATCCTTTACCTGGACCTCAACAAGGCATTTGACTCTGTACCCCACAAGAGGTTGATCAGGAAGTTGGTGGATCTCGGGGTTGGGGATTACATGATCAGATGGGTGGAAAACTGGCTGAGGAACAGAATCGAGAGGGTGGTGGTGGCGGGAGAGTTATCTAGCACCAGGGAGGTCACCAGTGGGGTCCTGCAGGGCCCAGTGCTGGGACCAGTATTGTTCAGTGTCCTCATCAATGATATTGTGGGGAAAGGGGAAAGTGTTTAACCAGGAAAAGTACACTAAGCCAGAGCTTGTTTCCGGGTGCGACCTGGGAGCAAATGAAAGTGAAGTGACTTGTTCAGGGTCACACAGTATGCAAGTGGGAGCTGATGGGAATTCAAACCCAGGTCTCCAGGATTGCAGCTCAGTGCTCTTAACCACTTCGCTGTACTGACTCCTGGCAGTATGGTGTAGCCCTAATCCTTCCCTTAATGCCATCCTTCATTGGGGATGACATTAAGGGCAAAATGTGCCTATATGCAGAAGAAACCAAGCTCTGTGGGAAGGTGGACACAGGCAAAGGGATACAGGACCTTAAGGAGAATCTAGAATAGCTTGAGAGGTGGTCCGGGATCTGGCAGTATGGCTTCAGTGCAAAAAATGCAGAGTTATGCACATCGGAGCTAAGAATGCCCGGATGGGACGCAACCTGGGAGGGGTCCGGGTATCTGCAACAGAGGAGGGGAAGGATCTGGGAGTGATAATCACTAGTGAACTGAAAGTGATTTTCTCAGATTGGGGCTTGCCTTAGCTGATAGTATACCCTAGGTTGGTGTAATTCAATTTGCACAATGTTCACTATTTAATGCAGTGTATTTACTTTGATATAAGGCATCATACTCCCCAGAAACCTGCTCAGCCGATTCCTTCATTTCCTGACTAACAAACACGTCCCCACACTATGACATTGAGCAAAGGAAACAGAGGACATGCCCCATTGAAATGTCTGAGGCTCCACTTTTGCATTCTATTTAATACCATACTTGATGGCCAGTTAGAATTAATAGAAAGACACTACGCTAACAAGGGCCTTGTTAGTCGGCGGCGTATCTCAACTGCCATCATATGGTGATGAAATTACGCATGGCGGAGCACCATTCATTTCAATAGAGTATCCTAATACTCTCCTTGCTCAATGTCTGTATCAGGACATGTTCATTAGTCGGAAATGAAAGAATCAGCTGGCTAGGTTTCTGGGGGGAAAGTACAATGCCTTATATCAAAATAAATACACTGCATTAAATAGTGAACATGGTGCGAAGTGAATTACTGGATAAGGCAAGTCGCAATGCTATAAAGTGAGAAACTCACTTGAAACACTCTATGCAGTGCAGGAAAGCAGCAGCAAGGGCAAATAAAATGTTAGGCTACATAGCCAGGGGGAATCAGCAGTAGGCGAGAGGAGGTTATGCTGCCCTTATATAGGTTACTGGTGAGGCCACATTTGGAGTATGGAGTACAATACTGGTGCCCTAGGACATTAACCTGCTAGAGATGGTCCAGAAGAGGGCAACAAAGATGATCATAGGCCAGCAGGGTAAGGCATACAAGAAGGGGTTGGGAGCCCTAAACATGTACTCCCTGGAGGAGAAGAGAGAGAAGGGGTACATGATTGAGACCTGCAAGTACCCGAAAGATGGTGGCCGGTTGGAATGCACTACCAGAAGAGGTGGTCATATTGAAGATGGTAGGTATCCTCAAGAGAGGCTGGGATAGACTTAAGGGGGAAGTAAGGGTCATGGGAGGGGCAGATGGAAAGGGTGGGAGAACTGGGGAAGGGGGCAAGGTTAGTAGCTTTAATTGTGGAGCCTGCAATACGAGCAGACTAGCTACAGTAGACCAAGCAGCCTTATTCTTCTGGCTTCTTTGCACATTTGCATGTTCATATGTTCAAACCTTTTTTTCTCTTTTGAGGCTTACAGCAGCCCTTAGAGACAGGAACAGACTCTTTTGTCTCATTTTCTCTCTCTCCAGCTGCAGAGCATCACACTGTTGTGAAAGAGACGCAGGATCAGGCGTGAACTCGAGTCACCACGTTGGGTGACAGGCTAGGCAGAGGTAGTGACCACTCTGGCTGTGCCAGGGAGATTGCTCCTACTGCAGGTGATGTGCTGTGTGCATGCAAGGCCATGAGGACAGCTACACGCATGTCGGGAGACATGGAGGTGGGAGGGACCTAGTAGGGAGAAAAATCCATGTCTCTCTCAATGATGATCTGTGCCTCTGGGATTCCCCAAGGTACTAGTGCCTGCCAACTCTGACTACTAGTCTACACAGTGGATTACCTCGGGGTGGGGAAGGGGTAATGCCCTTCCCCTGGAGCCCTTGCCACAGAGGGAAGCCATGGGGGTAATCAGTGGGTTACTGGGGCGGGGGACCAGAAAGTGTAGCCTGAACAGGACCTATCCCTGGACCGACAAATCTAGCCAAGTAAAAAACCTCTATGGAAAAAAATATATATATATATATATATATATATATATACACATATATATATAAATAGATATAGATATAGATATAGAATATAGATATGGATGTATATTATTCCTTTGCTCGCTATCAGTTAGTCCCTCAGTCAGGAAATCGGACTTCAGCCTGTTCACTTCCCCATGTCAATCATGAATCTCCCTGAAGGAGCCATGTGTAGTTTATTGATGGGAACTATCCAGTCAAACTCTGGCTCAGCTGGTCCACCTCCCTCCAAGCCCCTGGAATCCATGCCCCATGTGTCAGCCCCACTCGTGTGAGCACACCCTTATGAGGAGAATATGTACCATACTGGAGATGCAAAGTACCCACTGCATCACAGACAGGCATGGAGTAGAGTTTAGGGTGTGCCATAGCCACAGACTCGCTGTGAGACCCCCAGGCAAGTCACTCAACCTTCCTGTCCATAAGTTGCCCTCCCCAACTGTAAAATGGACTAGAAGCAGGACTCCAGTGAAGTGATGTGTACGCATCTTAGCTGCTCTAGCCTGAGTAATTCAAATGTCAAACAAAATAAGTCAATATAAGCAGCCCGTCAGTCATTACCTGCTCTAGGGTGTTCTTGACTGCTCGCCACTAGGGGGAGAAGAAGAATTCACCTACACTGCCTGTGCCAGTACACACAGTTTCAGTAAATAACAAGTACCCCATACACTCTATTTTAATAAAGTAATTGGGTCTACTAGGCCCATTGGCGCAGCCGGGTTCCATGGCATAATGGCGATCACCAAACAGTGATCGCCGTTAGTGTGAGTGTACTTTGCTGAAAAGCAAAATGGCGATGTACACTCCCAGCAAAAAAAAAAACAACACGGGTGAAAACCAACAAATATATTTATGCAGCGGGACTGCACCCACCGCACCTCCCCCTTACTTTAGATTGTCAACTCGGGTGGGTGCATGTCAGGGCGGAGACACTCATAAAAAAACTCCCACCTATGAAGTACAAAAATTCTCTCCCCAGCCCTGCACCTACCACACTGTAGCCAGCTCCCCTCACTACCACACCACTCAGCCAGCTAAGCAACACCATGCCACACTACCTCCCACATGCTTTCTTCCTTATCCCACCCCTTCCAGTCGCCGTCCTACTTTGTCGCTCTTCTTCCTTCGCTACCCTATACCTCGCGCTTTTTCCCTCGCTATCCTTTCAGGGTTGCTCACATAACGGGTGCTGAAATCGAGTCGCTCATATCTGAGTCGCTTAATTTTAGTCGGCCATATAATGGTATACCGCAAGCAGCAGCAGGGCTGTCACCGCTCATGACATCAGCCGCCCAGGTTCATAAGCCAGGGTCATGTGTGGGTTGGTAGGGAGGGGGGTGAGGATCAGGTGTCCCAGCGGATGCTCTCCTCATCCTCTGGGGCTGGCGGGTGTCAGATGCTGCAGTATAAGCACCACCTTGTGACCACGGGTGGTGCTGCACGACAGTACTGTGGGGAGGCTGGAAAGCTGGTTGCTGCCACATGCTGCATGCGCTTGGGCACCCTAGCTGCAGGTGGCCCAGGGCTGGGAAGGAAAATGTGAAAAGCACTGGCCTCAGCCGGATGGCGATAGGACTCCCATAGACCCCACACCATTAACTTGAGGCAGTATAGCGCAGTGGTTTAAGGCTCTGAGCTGCAAATCTGGTGATATCCAGCAGACCAGACCTGGGTTTGAATCCCACAGCTTCCACTTGCATACTGTGTGATCCTGAGCAAGTCACTTAACTTTCCTGTGCTCCCAGGTCACTCCTGTAAAAAAGCTCTCAGCTTAGTGTGTCTCACCTGGTTAAATAACTGAAAAAAAAAAATTCAGCTCCCCCTCTCAACCTGAATTTGGTATCTGCCAGGGATTAAGGTGTCCCCCTGGTAGCCCAATAGTAGAGGGGAAGACAGAGGAGGGGGTAATTCCAGAGAGAAGGTGGGTACTAGAACTAGGATGCCCTATACACGGGGGCAGGCAGGTGAATCAGAGGTATAAACAGTAATTAAGAAAAAGTAATTGCCTGAGTACATTTTGTTACCTGCAAAGGGACCTAAACTTAAAACTCAAGTATCTCCCTGTAAGAAGAAAGGCAGGATGTAGGGCTTTAAGATGTGCATTTAGGATTCCTGTGGTTATCAAGACAATCACTCTGCCACAAATAATGTAAACGCAAACATAAGGATTACTTGGAAATTACGTCTGTCTGCAGTTTAGTGGTTAACAATTCTGTCTCCTTGTGGTTTACATCATTAGCTTAATGAAGATCCCATTATTACTCCAGTTGGGATCGTCTTAGCTTGCCTTTGACGTTGCCTGACGTTATTTTGTGGTCAATAATGCAAACCTAAATGTGTGTGGGTTCCCCTGCAACTGGAACTGGCTGCCAAAAAGGTTCCCCCGCTTTTATAATCATGGACCAATGGATAGCCCATCTATCAACACGGTCATACGTGCTCTAACTATGGTTGGTAGTCCATGATTATAAGAGTGGGGTGGTTTTAGCCTGTACCCCGATTACAGCTCTCTTGAGAAAATGTTTTTAGATATTACAAACTGAGGGAGCATCATGTGATGCTTCTGACCAATCACGGTGCTCTTTTCATGAGCATGTGAGGTGAGAGAAAGTTCTGGCACACAAAGGACTTGAGAAGAATGTTTGAAAATAAACAGTCCTGATTGGCTAAGGATGATGTCATGATTTATAATTTTGATAATGCCACCTCACATGCAGCACCATGGAAATGGACTAATTATTGGCGAATTTGTGCCAAAGTAACAGATTGGATTTTTCTTAAAAAGGTAATTTTTGGTGTCACCTAGTGGAGTGCTGGGTGGCCAGCAGCAGTTGGCTACCTCGTTGGCTAGTGGTAAGCATTGAGGCATCCTGCTTCTTTACTTAGCATGTACGCATAATTGCATGCATGCTGGGCTGGGGAATACAGCCAATGGTGAATAAATCCTGCTGAGAGGATGATGCCAGCCAGACCATTGCAGGCCCTGTATCACCAATGAGACCCTGATTCCAGCTCTGGACTGGATTACTGGGGGTGGGAAGGATGACCCTCTCTCCCCTGGCCCCGCCAGTGGGGGGTGGGGAGGGCACTGCATTGGTGATCTCAGGAACCAGTTAACCCCCGGGACAGTGGCTGACAGGGCTGGAAGAGTTGGGGGGGCCAAAGGGGTCCAGTGGGACATTAATACAAGATGGAAAAAGGTAATTATTTTTCAATTTAAGGAGGACCAATCATGCTTATTTAAATCTTGTTCCCTAAGCCCTCCACCGCTTGCTTACATGCAGTGGAGTGTACCTTGTAATATTTTAAAATTTTTCTTGTAATATTTTGCGAAAAGAAAGGATCATAGATGAGGGCTGTCCACCTGATCCCTTCCCTTTCCTGCTCCTGATCCCTTCCCTTTCCTGCTCCTGATTCCTTCCCTTTCCTGGTCCTGATTCATTTTCTGCTCCTGATCCCTTCCCTTTCCTGCTCCTGCTCCTGATTCCTTCCCTTTCCTGCTCCTGATTCCTTCCCTTTCCTGCTCCTGATCCCTTCTCTTTCCTGCTCCTGCTCCTGATCCCTTCCCTTTCCTGCTCCTGATTCCTTCCCTTTCCTGCTCCTGATTCCTTCCCTTTCCTGGTCCTGATTAAGTCCAGCTCTGCCACCATGCTGCCCCAGCACTCATTTTGTGACATCAGAGTTTGTAGAGTGCGGGGGGGGGGGTTCCATTGCTGTCAATATATTTTTATATTTTAGAGGGTCACTGGGGTGATATCAGTGCCACTGATCAATAAAGAAGGTTTGATACCAATGAAGCGCACCCACGTGTTCTCCAAACTCTGATGTCACAGAACATCGGCGCGGGGGCAGCACAAGGGCAAAGCTGGACTGAATTGGAACCAGGAAGGAAAGGGATTAGTAGCCAGCTCTCATTTATGATCTCTTCCCTTCAAAATATTACAAGAACATTTTAAAAATATGACAAGTTAAACTCCGATGCAGGTGAGCTACTTGGGGGCTTAGGGAAAGTACCATATCTGTTGCTCTTAAAGAAGCTGTGTTTGTTAGTGACGATGTCGTTGTTTTCAGCAGCAGTGTTTGTTTGGCAAAAATATTGAGATGCCCATTTTCTTATCATTTTCTATCATTCCTGAACCAAGATGTGGGATTCTGAAGTTTTTAAAAGTTCCCACTCCCGAGCCATGCCTGCCATGAAAAAACATACATACCTCGATACAGTGTTGTGCTGTTTACCATTAGAAGCATGTAATAACACCATTCGAATACAGCCACATTATGAAGCTATCATGTTTGTACATTCAACAGGTAACCTTACAGGAAAAGATTTAAAAAAAATCTTGAATGGGAGTCATCTTTAATAATGTGAGTCGTTAATTACAGAACTAGCTATAGAGGCTGTTTTGACAATATCTGAGAAAACTAAAAATAAACTGGGCATGATTCTAAAGATATCAGAAATACATTTTGGCCCTCCCCCCAAAAAAAATATATGATGAAACTTATCAAATACTGCTGTTTTAAACAAATACAATCTATAATGTGAAATGTGGACTGCTTAGGAAAAGGATGGACCCCACCAGAGACAGGCATGCCACAGCTATTTCTTACTCACTGCCTTTGCCATATAGAAGTTACCTACCTTATATGTCTGCATGATAAAAAATACTGTCATCTAGAAAGGGAACTCTTTCTGGAATTGATGTGCTGTACTACCATCTGTGTGCCTGAAAACTTTCAATAAAATGTAAGTTTAAAAAAAAAAATATATATATATATATATATATATATATAGAATAAATAATGGATGAGGGTGGTATACAAGGATGTATACCCATCGAGGGGGCTAATTAGAGATATAAGGTCACGAGCCTGATGGGTATACTTCCAAATGTTCCACCCTTACCCATTGTTTACTGAATATACAGTAATACATTAGGATGGGTACTATTATAGAGATTGCATTTGCGATCACATTATTTTTTTTTATTCTTTCGTAACCGGGTTAGGCCCACTAGGCACAAGTGCCTGTTTTCAGGTGCAGCCTGGGAACACTGGGCAGTTAAGTGACTTGCTCAGAGTCACACAGTATGCAAGTGGAGGTTGGGAGAATCAAACCAAGGTCTGGTCTGCTGGATGAGCCATGCTCGTTCACAGCTCGTTACTCTAACCTCTAGGCTATACTACCAGCCTAGTTAGGGCACCTGAAGGTCTCTTGCAGCAAGAAGAGAATGGTGTGTAGTGAGCACAGGTAGGAGTTTGGGAGAATTTTGTATAAGTTTCTTTTTTCCATTCTTTTGCAGCTTGTTAATTGGTTTGGCTAGCTTCCTAATGCTGTGTTAATTGTGTAACGAGTGGTATCCCCATAGGGTTCAGTGTAGTGTAGCTGTGTACTTTTATTAGTGCAGTCTATACTTTTAATTTTTTGATTAGTGTAGGTTTATAGCTTTAATTAGTGCAGGTATATCATCACCCATCATCAATCTTTACTTTTATAGCACCTTTCAAAGTCAAGGCACTGTACAAATTATAAATTACAATATAAAAAGAGACAATAATAATTATTTAAAATCAATTAATTAATCTGGGAAGGCCAAAGAAAATAAATGCGTTTTCAGCCTAGATTTAAAACTGCTGATGGTCAGGCATTCTCTTAACCGACGAGGTAGAGAATTCCACAGGGTCGGTGCTGCAAATGAAAAAGCACGGGCACCAGAGGTTTTCAAACGAACCCTGGGAATCTGTAGCAATCCCTCATCGGCTGATTGGAGAGGGCGATTGGGGGAGTAGGGAGTCAGGAGATCTTTAAGGTAGTCAGATCCCTGTTCATGTAGGGCTTTGAAGGTAAGCAAGCCTACCTTACAGGTGATCCGCCACTGAACTGGCAGCCAGTGCAGTCCGCGCAGCACTGGCATAATGTGACTGGTCCTAGAGGTACCAGTCAACAGCCTGGCCACAGCATTCTGCACCAGCTGCAAGCGGTGAATATCAACCCCAGACAGCCCTAGGTAGAGGGCATTGCAGTAGTCAAGACGGGTAGTAATAAAAGTGTGGATCAGTGTTGGAAGGTCGCCCGGGGGAATCAGGTGTTTCACCCAGGCAATGTTCCTCAGATGGTAAAATGAGGATTTGACCACAGCTGACACCTAAGACTTCAGGGTCAAACCATCATCAAAAACAATGCCCAGGTTACGCACCCGATCTGAGATAATGAGCTAGACACCATCAAGACAAAGGCAGGACATGTGCCCAGCACCAAGACCTGCCCCCGGGTGGCCCGGATCCACAACCAACACCTCAGTCTTATCCAGATTCAGTCTCAGCCAACTCGAGCTTATCCAGTCTTTGATCTCAGAGAGGCAACTATTTAGCATAGAGATCACATCGACCTGTCCAGGCAAAAAGGACATATACAGCTGAGTATCATCTGCGTAGCAGTGAAAACTCAAGCCATAACGCCTGATGATATCTCTTAATGGCAGTATATACACTGCAAACAACATGGGTGCCAATATGGAGCCCTGAGGCACCCCGCAGGACAGGGGGAAGGCGTCAGAGGAATAAATTCTGGTGACCGCCCTCTGAGACTTGCCTATGAGGAAAGATTGAAACTATTTGAGGACTGTACCCGACAGTCCACAAAGGAACCGCAGGGTTTCCAAAAGCACTTCATGGTCCACAGTGTCAAAAGCTGCTGAGAGGTTGAGAAGAACCAAGATGGTACGAGCCTTTCGATCTCTCGCCATTAGGAGGTCATTTAATACCCGAACAAGGGCAGTCTTCATGCTATGCCTCTTCCTGAAACCAGACTGAAGGGCTTCATAGACATTGTGAGTGACCAACTGATTGTCCAGTTGCAGCACAACCACCTTCTCAATAACCTTCCTCATAAAGGGAAGGTTAGAGACAAGTTGGTAGTTAGCTGGATCGATGGGATCCAAGGAGGGTTTTTTAAGGAGTGGTTGAATGACCGCCTCCTTTAAGGGATCCGGAAAGATTCCCTTCTCCAAGGATCTCCATACAATTTCAGCTAGGATCGGGCAAATAACATCTACACATCACACCAGAAGGGAGGTAGGGCCCGGATCCAAACTACAACAGGTTGAGCGCAAAGTCTGGACAATCTTCACAATATCCATGAATTCCGGTCGGCTGAAATCTGTCCAGACTGACCGGGTGCTCATTACCTCCCATCGACCTCCACAACTCCTCATGGAGACAGCCGGGCCGATTCCGGACCTGATGCCGGCAACCTTATCTGCAAAAAACCGAGCTTGCTCATCACACTTAATTTGTGAAAAAGCTCTTCCAGACTGGAGACAGACTGGATTGCACAATCAGTCAACAGTTCGAAAGAGTTGAGCCGGTCGGTTCTGCACAGCAGAAATCTCCCGGGACAGGAACTCTGCCTTCTTACGGGTGATTTCTGATTGATAGCCCTTAAAATGTTCCATCAAACTAAACCTGTCGGCATCCAGGCCAGACTTCCGCCATGCTCTCTCCAGACTTCGACCAATCCGCCTCAACTCCTTCAAGGACCTATCATACCAAGGGGACCTTGGGCGAAGAGTGAGTGGTTGAACAGGAACAGGAGCAATCAAGTCCAGAGCATCTCCCACTGCCTTATTATAGGCTAGTACAAAGTCCCTGGACTTGTGCTTTCGCCCAGCAATCCCGATAGGTCCAGCACCGCTGATAGACCCTCTGAGGTAACTCCCCTCAAAGGGCGGTACTGGACCATCTCAAAAGGGGTAGGTCCATTTAGGGGGGCCCTGAAACTTAACCCTATGGTGTGATGTTCAGACCAACTGACTGGTTCCATCACCAAATCGTGATCTTCATCCCCAGGAGGAACAGCGGATCCAATGAGTGGCATCCTATATGAGTAGAGGAAGTAACTACCTGTGTAAGACCCAGTATTGTCATTAGCTGGAGGAGATTTTGACCAAATTGCAAGAGTTCGTCATTGACCCAGGCATTGAAGTCCCCCAAAATTATCCATCTGGGGGACTCCAACACCATATCGACGACAAATTCCACAGTCTCCTGAAGGAATAGACCCCCATCACCTGGTGGACGGTAGATGAGTAGTATCCTACAGCCTACACCCTCACCCATGACACACTCAAAGGATCTGGTGGTCCCCACTGGAACATCATCAAGGCCCAGTTCAGTCTTAAAAAGATGGCTACACCCCCACCCCTACAAACCAGCCTCAGGCAGTAAATCACCAAGAACCCAGATGGAACTGCAGAGGCCAATACTGGGCCCGCATTTTCATCCAGCCAGGTCTCAGTGATGCATGCCAGGTCCACCATTTCAAAAAGATCAGCTATAATAGCTGTCTTGTTTTTGATGGACCTAGCATTACATAACACCGCGCGGGTTGGATGAGATGCTGGGGAAGACCTGGACTCCTGTCCAGCATCAATTTCTGGGCCCTTGGCTATGGTAACAAGACAGGGATTACCCCAGTCCTGGCACCATTTTGCCCCAGGGCATTTCCTGGTTCCCACCACCCCAATACGTCCCCCCCTTTCCATTCCCCCACCAGGCCCAGCCCTGCCCCTCTTCCTATGCCTCCTAGCAATCCCAAGGGATTGATAACGTTTATACGTCTCTGTTGGTAAAAAAGGGCAATCAAAGGGGCGCAGCTCCCTGAGCCTGGTGGGGGAATACTGCCTGACCACCCTTGGACCCTCCCTACACATTCTTAAAATACAGTCTATCTACACACATACACAAAAACATAAAACAAACCCCACCCCACAACTCTCACTTGTGGGAACTATAACACAAATAACACAGATTAAACAATCCAGTACTAAACAATTAAAGTAAAACCCCTTATATAAAACTGTCCCTATCTTTCTCACAGGGAAAATAAATCAAACTAAATCCCATCCCAAAATTAACTATAAACAAAAATGAAATACCCCAACCCCACAACAATAATCAGTAAAACAAAACAAAATGAATCAGATAGTACTTCTTGAACTACTCGGATGTTCCAGTCCAAAGCACAAAGTCTCAAATGAGAAGGTCTGTCTGAGTGAGTGATGCAGAACCAGGAGAAGAATTAATGTCCCGAACAACAGAAAGTTACCATATTAAAACTACAGATGAAATACAAAAACTAATTGTTGGACTAAACTAAGACCGTCAAATATGAAAAATTAAAAACAAAATCAAGTAATCTTCTCTCACTGGATATACAAGAGTCAATAAGTGAAATCTGATGAAGTTCAGACCCCCAAACCCTCTCACGACCTAGGGGGACTGATAGCTGTAACTGATTGAATAGTGCAGGTACGTAGCTGTAACTGATCAATTAGTGCAGCTACATAGCTGTAACTGATCGATTAGTGCAGGTACGTAGCTGTAACTGATCGATTAGTGCAGGTACGTAGACGTAACTGATCGATTAGTGCAGGTACGTAGCCGTAACTGATAGATTAGTGCAGGTACGTAGCTGTAACTGATCGATTAGTGCAGGTACATAGCTGTAACTGATTGATTACTGCAGGTACATAGCTGTAACTGATCGATTAGTGCAGGTACGTAGCTGTAACTGATCGATTAGTGCAGGTACGTATTAGTGCAGGTACGTAGCCGTAACTGATCGATTAGTGCAGGTATGTAGCCGTAACTGATCGATTAGTGCAGGTACATAGCTGTAACTGATTGATTAGTGCAGGTACGTAGCTGTAACTGATCGATTAGTGCAGGTATATGGCTGTAACTGACAGATTAGTGCAGGTACGTAGCTGCAACTGATCGATTAGTGCAGGCATGTAGCTGTAACTGATTGATTAGTGCAGGTACGTAGCTGTAACTGACAGATTAGTGCAGGTACGTAGCTGTAACTGATTGATTAGTGCAGGTACGTAGCTGTAACTGACAGATTAGTGCAGGTATTTAGCTGTAACTGATTGATTAGTGCAGGTATGTAGCTGTAACTGACAGATTAGTGCAGGTATTTAGCTGTAACTGATTGATTAGTGCAGGTATGTAGCTGTAACTGATTGATTAGTGCAGGTATATTGTTGTAACTGATTGATTAGTGCAGGTATGTAGCTGTAACTGATTGATTAGTGCAGGTATGTAGCTGTAACTGATTGATTAGTGCAGGTATTTAGCTGTAACTGATTGATTAATGCAGGTATGTGGCTGTAACTGATTGATTAGTGCAGGTATATAGCACTGATTAATTAGTGCAGGTATATAGCTGTAACTGATTGATTAGTGCAGGTACGTAGCTGTAACTGATTGATTAGTGCAGGTACGTAGCTGTAACTGACAGATTAGTGCAGGTACATAGCTGTAACTGACTGATTAGTGCAGGTACGTAGCTGTAACTGACAGATTAGTGCAGGTACGTAGCTGTAACTGACTGATTAGTGAGGTACGTAGCTGTAACTGACTGATTAGTGCAGGTACGTAGCTGTAACTGATTGATTAGTGCAGGTACGTGGCTGTAACTGATCGATATGTGCAGGTACGTAGCTGTAACTGATCGATTAGTGCAGGTATGTGGCTGTAACTGATCGATTAGTGCAGGTACGTAGCTGTAACTGATCAATTAGTGCAGGTATATGGCTGTAACTGATTGATTAGTGCAGGTACGTAGCTGTAACTGATCGATTAGTGCAGGTACGTAGCTGTAACTGATCGATTAGTGCAGGTATGTAGCTGTAACTGATTGATTAGTGCAGGTACGTAGCTGTAACTGATTGATTAGTGCAGCTATATATCTGTAACTGACTGATTAGTGCAGGTACATGGCTGTAACTGATTGATTAGTGCAGGTACGTAGCTGTAACTGATTGATTAGTGCAGGTATATATCTGTAACTGATTGATTAGTGCAGGTATGTAGCCGTAACTGATTGACTAGTGCAGGTATGTAGCTGTAACTGATTGATTAGTGCAGGTACGTAGCTGTAACTGATTGATTAGTGCAGGTATGTAGCTGTAACTGATTGATTAGTGCAGGTAGGTAGCTGTAACCGATTGATTAGTGCAGCTATATATCTGTAACTGATTGATTAGTGCAGGTATGTAGCTGTAACTGATTGATTAGTGCAGCTATATATCTGTAACTGATTGATTAGTGCAGGTACGTAGCTGTAACTGATTGATTAGTGCAGGTATATAGCTGTTACTGATTGATTAGTGCAGGTACGTAGCTGTAACTGACTGATTAGTGCAGGTATATAGCTGTAACTGATTGATTAGTGCAGGTACGTAGCTGTAACTGACTGATTAGTGCAGGTACGTAGCTGTAACTGACTGATTAGTGAGGTACGTAGCTGTAACTGACTGATTAGTGCAGGTACGTAGCTGTAACTGACTGATTAGTGAGGTACGTAGCTGTAACTGACTGATTAGTGCAGGTACGTAGCTGTAACTGACTGATTAGTGCAGGTACGTAGCTGTAACTGATTGATTAGTGCAGGTATGTAGCTGTAACTGATTGATTAGTGCAGCTATATATCTGTAACTGATTGATTAGTGCAGGTATGTAGCTGTAACTGATTGATTATTGCAGGTACGTAGCTGTAACTGATTGATTAGTGCATGTATGTAGCTGTAACTGATTGATTAGTGCAGGTATATAGCACTGATTGATTAGTGCAGGTATATAGCTGTAACTGATTGACTAGTGCAGGTATATAGCTTCGATTGATAGGTTAGTCATAGGTATACAGGGAAATAAATGATGGCCTTTTGTATGGGGAATAGTTCCCATTGTATAGATGTAACCCCTCCCTTTGGGAGTGTACAGTATTGGTGCACCTTAGGTTCTTTTGGGGCCAGGAATGAAAAGGTTAACCCCTCCACCACACGATGGAGCCTTCCATGGGTCAGAAGGTCACTACAGGTGTGCAGGGGTGTAAAGGGAGCTTTGGTGGGCTTAGAGGGACCACGGGGGAAAGAAAGAAGACCAGCGGGAGAGCTGCAGGAGAGCAGGGCTGATTGCCCACTCTCAGGGAATTAAACGTGTTATTCGTGAGTTGAGCACCAGGACAGTTTGGCAGGTGGACATGGAGGTGGCCGTCAGCCTGGTCCATGGTGTGGGTACTCCCATATGCCACCCATCAGAGTCAAAATGCAATCTGTGGGCCAGGGAGCAAGGGAGCAGAGAGTGGAGATTGGGAGCCCTGCTAGAATGGTTCTGCTCAATTGCATGGGATGTAGAGGAAGAGTAGAGACTGAAGAGGAGTCACCAGAATGGGCCTGCAGGCTACAACCACACCTGAGTGTCCATGGGGGAGATCTTGGAGCCAGAAAGGTAGAGGGGTCCAGAGGGAGCCAGGGTTCACATCACCGCCCCGGATTTCAATATGACCAACGTGGATGTGCCAGCCATGGTGGGGACCTCCATCCATATGTCCAGGGTGAAGTTGCCTGCTTAGGCCCAATTTCTGAGAGAAGCCTAAGAGGGAAGGTAGCCCCAATTTGAATTGGCTTGCCTCTGAGGGACTGGAGAGCTGAATTGTAATGAGCCGAGAGATATGAGGGGGCATGAACTGTTTGTGGCTACTAATCTCAAGTCTATTGCAGCCCAGCACCTGAAGATGCCTGCGCCCCTGCACCGATGAATGTTCTCAATGCCAGCCATCCCAGTAAGTTATTCTGAGGTTTCTGCTCTGAGTGACCCCCTCCCCATGGACTTTACCACCTGGTATACCCCTAGACACTGCGGAGGAGGGGGCTTGCATATATAGCAATGTGTGTGTGTATATATATATATATATATATATATATATATATATATATATATATATAAAGTAATAGATAACCCACTCTTAGGTGTGCGGTCATGCTCTAATATACGCATGCCTTGGTGTGCATTATGCGCACAAGGCCACAGGCCAAGTGCGTCAATCTACCAGATATGCGTATATCAGGGCGTGACAGCACACCGTAGAGTGGGTTATCTACCTTATAAAATGGCAAAATTGTTTTGGGAGGGATAAAAGTGCAGGTGTGCGGTCACGCTCTGATATACGCACGGTCACCTGATGGTGTTTGTCCAATGCCATTGATGCCATTGATTTCTTTTTTCTTACCCATTTTATATATATATATATATATATATATATATATATATTGTGAGGGGCTACTCTTACCCATGTAAGAGTAGTCTTGTGTGCTGTTGGGGTGACAGAACAGCTCAGCTTTGTTTCTCCAGTCTCTCATCCAGAGAACCTGCATGAGACGAAGAGGAGCTGCTCACGATGAATTATCACACAATACCATCAGTGGTTAGCACAAACACAAAACGTCAGCATTCCTGCTTTGGTTTCCATCATACTGCATTTGTGAAGCAACATATATGGTTTTAAAGTTTTTGGAAAGCTGCCCCTCCTTTGCCCCACCCACCATGATAAAGCTGTGGAATCTGGTGTGGAGAAGTGCTTTTTACCATCAGAACTGTGGGGCGGCACCGTTCTAACACAGCCACAATCTGAATATACTGTGTACTGTCAAGAACAATCCTCAGTGGAGGAGATGTTTAAAATGTGCTTGTGGCAGTGATACATATAGACTTCAGTCATTAGTTACAAAACTAATGCTAAAAATAGTTTTAAAATGGGAGAATTAAGAATTTGCTGATGTTAAATCTTGGGATGTCACAAAGAATTACATTACTGCTAAAAAAAAATGCATCATAAAACAGTTTGCTGACTATCAAATATAGCAGTGCCACGAAAAATGTTTTTCAAAATCCTTGTTTCCTGGAACAGTTATTGAAAATATTAGCATACCTCTTAAATATGCTTTTCTTGGTGCTTTCTATGCTGTGCTCTATATATTTATTTTTTATTATTCATATTTCATATGAGTAGGAGACTCAATTGAGCAGAGTTAATTTACAATCAGGTCCTTTCATGTAATAGTTACAGTTGCCTAAAATTTTATACAAAGATAACATATTTACAAAAATAACGTATACTGGGCCGGCCCGCCGGTGCAGCGGCAAGGCGTCCGTCTGCGGTGCCGACATACCGGGTATGGGGACGGACTTGGGAGTTGGAGGGCTGGCCGGGGGGGAGAGGGATTTAGCATCCCAGGAGACTACCCTCCATCTCCAGGGGGGAGAGTGTCTGGCGCAATACGGACCTCTGGCAAAGGCTTGCGGTACCACTGTGGCCAGTGCCACATGTTGGAGGGGCAGGGTAAATGGTGGCATCACTGCACATCCCCGACCACAGGCAAAAACTTACAAAAAGTAATGCTGGCCGCTAATGACAGCCCCTGCCTCCACCGCTCCTGCTGCAGATAAATGTTCGCGGTGGGGGGTTCCGCTCTCACAACCCCACCCTGGGGGGGGCAAGCCAGGACTCCAAGGACCATATTTCCTGGTAGTGTGTGCCCACCCAACAGCTCCACCCAAGGAGGCAAGCCTGGGGATGGGGGGTGGTGATCAGAGCGGAGGACCAGTACCCCTGGCAGAGGGAGATAGCCGGGGCATAAGACAAAAAAATAACATATACTGCAAATAATAAACAAATTATAAACAGCAACTGTGGGACATTTCAAATAAAGGATACAGATTCCACACCAATCAACTTACAAATTAGGACAACAGACTGAATTACAATACTTTGTGTTTGGCTGATCAGCCATTTGGCAATTCTGCATCTGCTAATTTTACCCTGAGATGGTCTTAATTGGGAGGGCAGATTATTCCAGAGGTTAGGGCCCATTGTAAAGAAGTGCATTTTTTTGGGAGAAATTCAGGTCCAGAGGCTGTCCTTAAGCATATCTTAATTTTTCTGTGCATAAGATTCGGCAATAAATAACCTGCCACTAGATTTTTGTATAATATAAATATGTGTAAATATATAGAAGTAACAATATGTATTATAAGAAATAAACAGACAGCTGTGGTATACAAGGAAATATACCATTAAGGGGAGAGCATGAGGTAATTTGCCATGAGTCCAAAGGGTGAGTGGCAGTAATTACCGTATGAGTTTCCCCAATAGTACATGTCCTTGTACACCACAATTACCTGTCGTTTATTTCATATAATACATTTGGATAGTTGCTGTTTGTTGTAATCGCAAATGCATATCATGGAAAGGGTTTATGGGGAAATAACTGCTAACAACCTCAATAGTTAACAAATCCTATGTCCTGTATATACTTACTGATGTGCTATCTTTGTGGATTTGTATCCACGGCATGCACATTGCGAGACATGCAACCTCACTTCTGTCTGCAGAAGCACAGGCCCCTGCAACCACAGGTACAACTCCATGATACCCAAATTACAACAGTTCTTCTGTCGGCAGAAATGCAGGCCCCTTCTGTAGCCATAGGCACTCATGCACACTATAAGACATACACACACTCTTCTGGCAGCAGAAGCACAGTCCCTTGGGGAATAAAAACCCTCATATCACATTTCACTACTTTTGCTGAGCTAAGCTGAACCTTAACTGGTACATCAATGACGTTTTTTGAATCTGTGGGGTTGTATGTGGGCTGCAGAGGGCCCTGCGCTTTCATGTGACTACAGATTCAGACAAGCAGGGCCAAGAGTCCACCTAGCTGCAGAAGCTTCTGTGCAGCTACAGGTGCAGACAGGCAGGGCCCTCTCAGCCCTATGCAGCCAAAACTCCACCGTGCCTCCATGGGCTGGGGGCCGTGCCACATGGAACACCATCCCCTCCCATCTTGGCCTATCCAGCTGGCTCACTGAGCTCACCCCTGAACTCAGCTCACTGGCATGGGATCACCTGCTGGGCCAAAGGTCAGCACAGCACACGTGTCTTCACAACTTTGTTTGACATTTTGACCTCACTTCAGGAACTTGGTCACTGGAATATGTTAAAATCCCTCCTGAAAGGTGGTTTTGCAGAGTGACTGTAAAATCACTTTTCAACTTATATTTGAAAATTCCATCCATCTTTGTTAATGAGGTAGGTTTATGTAAACAGTATTCAAAATTTGGAACTAAAATATTGTAAAACGGCCAAGTTATGAGTAGAAGTCTGGGAAGACACAAAAATCACATTTTTCATGTCACGAGTTGGTATTGCTCTACTGCAACCTAAAAATTTAAAATCCTGAGATCGCAAATCAAGATTTTTTAACTCCCCCCCCCAAAAAAAAAACACAACTTTTTAGTATGCATGAAAAATTATTGGGTTGCAATATACTGTGTATATATATATATATATATATATATATATATATATATATATATATTTATTTTATTCTTTGGTAATCAAGTAAAGCCTGCTAGGCACAAGGGCCTGTTAACTACTGGGGAGGTTAAGTGACTTGCTCAGAGTCACACGGTATGCAAGTGGAGGTTGTGGGAATCAAACCCATGTCTGCTGCATGTACCAAGCTCATTTGCAGCTCATTACTCTTATATGTGTGACCAAATAATTGTTAGTCCGCATATGATCATAGAAACATATAATCTGATGACAGATAAGAACCACTTGGCCCACCCACTCTGCCCATTTTTACCTACCTGTATTATCACCGCAGACCCTGCTTGATCTCTGACTCTTCTCCCTCTCTCCTTTCCTTTCACTATGATTCCCTTGTGCCTGTCCCATGCACTCTTGAACCACACCACTGTTTTTAACCCCACCACCGACACTGGAAAACTGTTTGTGGCATCCACCACTCTCAGTGAAGAAGTGCTTCCTCACATCTCTCCTGAATCTACCCCCTCCAGCTTCATAGCATGTCCCCTTGTTCATGAGCACCTTTATTTCTGAAAAATATTTCTCTCCTTGACTTTATTTACCCCTGTGAGGTATTTAAAGGTCTCTGTCATATCCCCCTCTCCCTCCTCTCTTCCAGGGTGTACATATTGAGGTCCTTTAGTCTCTCCTTGTAGGGCTTTTGATGCAGACCCTGCACCATGTTAGTTGCCCTCCTCTGGATCGCCTCCAGTCTATGTCCTTCCAGAGATGTAGTCTCCAGAATTGGACACAGTACTCTTGGGGTCTTCCCAGCAATCTGTGCAGAGGCCACACCATCTCCTTGTTTCTGTTGGTTATACCCCTCTCTGTGCCCCCCAACATCCCAGTAGCCCTCCTGATTGCCTTGTTTCACTGCTCGGCCACCTTAAGGTCGTCAGATATGATTACCCTCTGGTCTCTCTCTTGCTTGATAGTCATCAGAATCAATGCACCCATTTAGTACTACGCCTCTGAGTTTCTGTGCCCTAAGTGCATTATTTTGCACTTTTTCACATTGGAACCCAGTTGCCATACCCTTGACCAGTCCCCTAGTTTTCTCGTGCCTCTGCTCATCCTTTGCATGCACACATACACACGCACACACACCCTGGAGTGTCCACCATATTTCAGATTTTTGTGTAATCCGCAAAGAGGCAGATCTTCCCCTCCAGCTCCCTGCAATATCACTTATAAAGACATTAAAGAAGACCGGTCATAGCACTGATCCCTGAGGCACCCTGCTGACCAGTCTCCCTTCCTCAGAGTGAACTCCATTTACCACCACTCTCTGTCACCTATTCCTTAACTACTGTCTTATCCACTTTACCACTTTTGAACCCACTCCTAAGCTACCCAGATTGCTTACTAATCTTCTATGTGGAACAATGTTGAAAGCCTTACTAAAATATAGGTAGACCATGCCCATCGTGCCACCCTGATCTAATTCCCTTGTCGTCCCGTCAAAGAAAACCATCAGATTCATTTGACATGAGCTCCCCCTGAGAACCCATGCTGTCTCAGGTCTTGTAACCCTCTGTATTTAAGATATTCCATAGTCCTTTCCTTAAAGAGAAGCTTCTTACTGCTAACCCCCCCAAAAAATATCATAAAGCTTACATGGCCCCAAGTAGACCTCGGTACAAATTTTCATATATTTCAGCCAGTATTAAAAATGTAAGGGATCATATTTTCCTCCATGGAGACAAAAGTCAAAACACTTCCGCTGAAGTACAGAACTAGATGTGTCGGAGGCGCTGGAGAAAATGGTGGTGTAGTCCGCTGGCTTTCTCAGCATCGCTCGTTCTTATAATCCTTTAAAGAGCAGCTGATGCCTTCAGGATAACTTAAACAAAACATAATATGTATACACAGTGCATTTTATAGTTCACATTAGTTCTGTATTTTTCCTCCCCATTATGTGTTACTGAGGCCATTTACATGAATACAGAATCTCTGCTTCTGAAGAGTTCATCTATTCCTGTTGCTTTCTCCCCACCTGAGGTCATAATGCACTGCTTGTGATATCACAGTTACTCCCATGGCAACAGACTGTGATGTCACAACAACAGAGGATTATGACATGAAATAGGGAGTAAACTATAGAGGCAGATGAACTCAGTCAGATAAAGATCATGTTTTGTGCAAATTTCCTCTAATAAAAAATTGGGAGGAGAAATCTATAGAATATATTTGGAATGCAAGCTGAATTGTACCTAATTATTATATTTTTCAAAGTTTTCTTTGAGGTGTCAGTAGCTCTTTAATTATTTAAAAATGTTATGTGTGCTACCAAAACAAATGATATATATATATATATGTGTGTATATGTATATATATATATATATATATATATTTATATATACACACACACAATGGGGGTGAGGGATAAATGAGTGAGATATCATGTGTTATTTTCACTGCAGTGGAATAACCACTGTGATGACATTACCACTGTGAGAATATTTACTGATATACACACAGGGTGGGATATTCAAATAGGTTGCATGGCGCAACAGTGTTATGTGCGCAACCCACTGATGTGCCCCGCGCCGACATTCAAAAGGGAATTCTGTCTGCGGCAAATCCCAATGCGCCAGGGTGCAACCAGTACGTATGCAGCACAAGTGCGGGGGCATGCCCATGCATATGCGGCACATCCCGACATTCAGCCCAGGATGTGCGGGGCGATATGCAGGCACACACCTACCTTGCGCGCAGCACGGGGCAGATGTTCTTAAAATACAGGAGCAAGGACTGGCCGGGTTGCTGGGGACAGCTGGGCGCAACATGGCAGCTGCCAGCTGTGGGTGGCCACCAGCCCTGGCGGCACCATCCGGTGGTGTAGCGCCCCACCCAATGCCCGATCGTGGGCTGTAATATGTATTTAACTCCCTTGTGGTCCAGTGGACCTAACACCTTGCCCGATCGCGGCTGTAAAATAGTTTCAACTCCCCGGTGGTCCAGTGGACCTAACTCCATGCCCGATCGTGGGCTGTAAAATAAATCTAATTCCCTGGTGGTCCAGTGGACCCAACTCCATCCCCGATCGTGGGCTGTAAATTAAGTCTAACTCCCTGGTGGTCCAGTGGTACCCATATCCCCTCCCAACCCGCCCACTCATATCCACCACCCCGCTTCCTCCGCCGGTCAGCGGAGGGTGGCAGCACCCCACCCGCAAGCCGCCTGGCCGCCCGCCGACTCACAGCGTACAGTACGGCTGTCTGCCCATTGGTCCACAGCATGGGCCAATGGGCATGCAGACTGTACTGTACTACACAGTCCCGATATGTGAATGATCATTTTTGCATAGTCTCCAAGAACGTCAGAGGGTTGGAGTCCCCAATCAAAAGGAAGAAAGTTTTGAATTACCAACAAAAAGAAAAAATTGATATAGTTTTTTTTTTTTACAGGAGACTCACCTCCTTCCTCAGGAAGCTAAAAAATTATCTAGATCCTGGTAGGGCTTATGTAATTTAGTTCTTATAATATTAAAAAAAGAAGGACCTCGATTTTAATCAGAAAAGGAGTCCCCTTTTTTTAAAAACAGCCACATAGCTGATACAGAAGGTAATTATCAAATCCTTGAAGGGTCTCTGAATAGGAAGACAATTGTGCTTTGCAATACATTCACCCCTAACAAAAATCAGACTCATTTTTATATTGTTATGTTGATTGCGTGCATGCGCAAGAAACATGTTACGGCAGCTTACTCCACAAGCAGGTTGTGGAGGTGCGGCACTGTTGTGGCCAATGCCCCCACAGCCTGCAAAGACTTGTCCCGCTTCCCCCAGTGCCGTGGCATGCTGCTGCTGACACTAGTTTAGCCAGCGTGCCACAACCTTCTAAAAAAGTAGCCACTGCAATCAGGGGCTGCCTCGTCATGCAGCATCAGCCATCCGCTGCAATGAGGAAGCGCCCGTCATTGCAGGGCGGGATGTAAACCCTGATATTGTTTGTGAACATGGCGGGCTTGCCACCATGTTCACAAACAATATAACCTCCACCATGTTTAGTTGCTGACGGAGCCCCAACCTCGTTATTTCGGTGGCCCAACGTTGATTGTGCCGGACGGGGAGCTCACTCCCCTGTCGGCATTATGTCAACCCCCCCCCACTGTTATTGTGTGCCAACGAGGTGCCCAATCCCTGACTGTGTTACCAGCGTGCGTTGCTCAGTTTGCACGCACGCTCGTAACTTTGTGAATTTATAATGTTTTCACTCCAGATTTTCAACATTGCCATTTTCCCACACCTACTTATGAACAGTACAGCTGTCATTTTTCCCATCCTGGCCAAAATGTGTTTTCACACTTCCGGCGCAGAATAGAGCGGTCGCTGTAGGAAATCACTGTCCGGGACAGATTAAGAAAATGAGAGTGATACTGTTCATGAGGTCCTAAAATGCCTATGTTGAAAATTTGGTGATGATAGCCCATCAAATGACTGTGTTACAAGTATGCGTTGCACGCTTTCCACGCACTCTTGTAACTTCGCAAATTTGTAATATTGTCACGCCACATTTTCAACAGTGGCATTTTTTCACACCTCCTTATGAGCAGTACAGCTGTCATTTTTCACATCCTGACCGAAATGTGTTTTCACAGTTCCGGCGCAGAATAATGCGGTCGCTGTAGAAAATCACTGTTCGGGACAGATTAAGAAAATGACAGTGGCACTGTTCATGAGCAGAGGTCCTAAAATGCCTATGCTGAAAATTTGGTGACGAAACTCCATAACATGACTGTGTTACAAGCTTGCATTGAACTGTTTCCACACACCCTTGTAACTTCGCAATTTTGTAATATTTTCACGCTACATTTTCAACAGTGGCATTTTTCCACACCTCCTTATGAACAGTACAGCTGCCATTTTTCACATCCTGGCTAAAATATGTTTTTGCACTCCTGCCGGAGAATAGCACGGTCGCTGTGGGAAATCACTGTTTGGGACAGATTAAGATCAAACAACTGAGGGGGGCAGTGACCGAGCTCAACTGAACTCTGTCAGAACTGCTGCAGATTTGTTTGTGGGCAGAAAAAGACCCCAACGCAAGAGCCCAGTACAAAATGGCAGCCTGCAGCACTGGGAGAAACAGAACGAGAGAGCAAGTGACTGAGGGGGAGTGAGTGAACTCACCGGAGCGCTGTCAGGACTGCTGAGGATTTCTCTGTGGGCAGAAAAAGGTGTCAGTGCAGACAGGGGCCCAGTACAAAAAGCCAGCCTGCAGCGGTGGGAGAAACAATATGAGCAAGTGAGACAGGGGGACTGAGTGAGCTCAATGGAGCTCTATCAGGATTGCTGTGGATTTCTTTGTGGGCAGACAAAGGCGCAAACAGAGGCAGGAGCCCAGTAAAAGAGGTCAGCCTGCAGCGCCAGGAGAAACACAACGAGCGAGTGAGAGAGGGGGGAGTGAGCGCGCTCAATGGAGCTCTATCGTGACTGCTGCAGATTTCTTTGTTGGCAGAAAAAGGCGGCAAAGCAGGCAGGAGCCCAGTACAAAAGGCCAGCCTGCAGCACCGGCAGAAACGGAACGAGTGAGTCAGAGAGGGGGGAGTCAGCAGACTCAACAGACCTGTGTTGGACTGCTGCAGATTTCTTTGTGGGCAGAAAAAGCCACCAACAGAGGCAGGAGCCCAGTACAAAAGGGTAGCCTGCAGCGCCAGGAGAAACAGAATGAGCGAGTGAGAGAGGGGGAGTGAGCCACCTCAACGGACCTCTGTCGGGACAGCTGCAGATTTCTTAGTGGGCAGAACAAGGTTCCAACGCAGGCAGGAGCCCAGTACAAAAGAGCAGCCTGCAGCACCGGAAGACACAGACTGAGTGACTGACAGAGGGCCAGTGAGCGTGCTCAACAGACCAACGCAATCAACATTTGGCATTGACAAATGCTTGTTTCAATAAGATTGCTATGCAGCTCAGTTCCTATGATGATACTGAAATTATATGTGGAGGAGATTGTAATGAGATAACTGACCCCTGTTTAGGTAGGAATCACAATATGAATCGCCCTAGTTTAAATAATCCGAGGAGAGCTTTTAAACAACTTATTGCTGGTTTTGGTTTACCAGACACATGGCGCCTTCTTCACCCTGATAAAAGAGACGACTCTTACTTTTCATGTACGCATAATTCATACAGTAGAATTGATTATTTGTTTATGTCCTCAGGCCTAACTTCCACATTAATATCTGCTGACATCGAGAGTATCACCTTATCTGATCAGGGCTTAGTTTTCATCTCCTTAGATATCTGTAGAGAGATGATCAATGGTCTACGCTGGAGGTTCAACACTTCTCTACTAAATGATGAAAGTTTTACGAGTTACATACAAAAGGCTGTCTCTGATTATTTTGCACTAAATGACCAAGACCAGACTTCTTATGTAACCCTTTGGGATGCTTTTAAAGCTTTTATCAGGGGACGAATAATAAGTTACACCTCCAATAAAAAGAAAAAATCCCTTAGGGAATTGACTGAAAAAAGAGAGCAAACTTAAGCAACTAGAACAGGAACATAAGCAAGGGAAGACCAGGAGCCCCACTAGACTACAGGAAGTAATGTCACTCAAAGTTACTATAAATCAACTATATTCATTTAAGGCCAAGTTTGCCCTTGCCATAACTAGACAGAAATTAAGGGAAGCAGGAGAAAAATCTGGCAAACTTTTGGTTTTTAGACTGAAGAAAAATGTACCAAAAACCTTATTGCTGGGATTAGTGCACTTACAGTAAAGTCTCTAACAAAGATATTAACAATATCTTAATTAAGTTTTATAAGGAATTGTATTTTATTTATTTATTTATTTATTCTAGGATTACAAGTACCTTTGAGCCAAGGCTCTTTTAGAAAGGTTCCATGTCAGAAATAACAAATAACAAGGAAGCAACAGTGAAATAACAGTAAACAATTCATGTACAACAGTGCTATTGGAAGGGGGTCAATTATAGGAAGAGTAAGGTGGGAGGAGGAGGAGACGTGTAGGTAGTTAACGGAGGCAGCTCTAGTAAGATGGTGAACACAGCTAGGATGCATATGCCCACAAGGAATGGGTAGGGTCAGACGCCCGGCGGTGGCAGAGAAATAGGGATGAGAGGAGAGGGGGAGGATGAAGATGCAGCCGGAGGCATTTGTCGAAAAATAAATGGGAAGGAGTGATAGAAGAGATAAAGGAGGCAGAGTGGTGGGGGGGGGGATATATTCATTTAAGGCCAAGTATGCCCTTGCCATAACTAGACAGAAATTAGGGGGAAGCCAGAGAAAAATCTGTCAAACAATGCTTGACAAGCACTCCCACACTGTACATTTCTTAAATAGTATGGATGAGCCTGTCTTATGGGCTCAAAACAGCGATAACTTGTGTCAGTCTATTACAGTTGAAGAAATAGCACAGATCATTAACAGCCTTCGTAGCAATAAGACCCCTGGGCCTGATGGCATTCCTGGAGAACTATATAACTTTTTGGGACCTTGTACACCTAAATATCTCCTCAAGGTATTTGAAGAAGCGTTTACCAATAGAACCCTCTCTGATCTCCTAAATTTGTCCTTTATTACTCTAATACCCCCAAAAAAGAAAATGACCCACAGCTCTATGAAAGTTACAGGCCAGTCTTTGCTGAATTGTGATTACAAAATCTCAGCAAAATTGCTCTCCAATAGAACCAAACAAATCATATCTAAATTAATAGGTAGAGAACAAGCAGACTTTATCCCATCTACATCTGGGGTGGACAATATCAGACATCTCCTCAACATAATCTAAGTGGCAAAGAAAACAAAAAAAAAAGTGACCATTCTCTCTATCGACTTCTTCAAGGCATTTGATACTCTGGAGTGGAATTATCTATTTGACGTGCTTAAAAATATATTTTTAGTAACTTTTTCATAGATTAGATTCATACTCTCTCTAATGATTCTTCAGCTCAAATTATTACTAATCGTTACATCTCCTTCCCCTTTAATTTAATTAAAGGGATACAAGAAAGAAACACCCTTTCCCCGTATCTGTTTATCCTGGCAATAAAGCCTTTTATTTGAAAGGTTCAGATAGCTCAAGAAATTAAGAGAGTTAAAATAGGTAAGACTATAAACAAAATGTTTGCTTATACAGATGATCTGTTATTTACATTATCACAACCCAGAGACATGATTACTTTTTGGAAGAGGGAATTAGATAACTTCGCTAAGTACTCAGGTTTACTGGTCAATTGGAATAAAACACAACCCATGCAAGCCTACAGTTCAAGGTCTTTCTTGTTGGGGAAGGGTTTATTCATGGACAGCTGCTGGAAACATAATGGAATTACTTATTTAGGCCTCACACATTAAGTGTCCCATGCTCAGACTCTTCTGCCCCGGTACCTGGCTTCTCATTCCTGAAAGAGGTTGAAGACCTCATGCTCCAGTTGGATATTAAGAAAAGTGCTGGTGCTGATTCTTTGGATCCTTATTTCCTTAAAAATCACCTATCATGTCATAGCTGTTCCTATCACCCATTTATTTAACTTATTATTGTCCCAAGGGATTATTCCTCAGATCTGGAAAATTGCTCATTATCCCCTTGTTTAAATCAGGGTATCCCTGCGACCTTAATAATTATAGACCACTTTCCCTTTTCCCAACTTTGTCAAAACTTCTGGAAAAGACTGTCAGCAACCAACTAAGGGACTACCTCGAATCCAATAACCTACTAAACCCTATGAAATCTGGCTTTAGAACTAAACACAGCACTATTTCAGCCCTTGTCAAAGTAACAAATGATTGGTACTGAGAACTAGACAGCAGAAACTTAGTCTGTGCTGTATTTCTAGACCTTAGTAAGGCTTTTGATACAGTGGATCATAGCCTGCTTCTCTCTTCTCTGAAGAGTGTAGGCCTGGACTCAGTTTCTTTGCATTGGTTTACCGAGTACCTTGTAGGACGGCGTCAACAAATTAAGGCTGAGGATGAGCTATCCCCACTCAAACCTCTACTACGGGGAGTACCACAAGGATCCATACTTGGTCCCTTACTATTCGCTATCTATGATAATAACATTGATGAGAGTCTTAGCAAGGTCAACATACACCTGTTTGCTGATGACATGGTTGTATATATAAGTCGTCCGACACTTGAAGCCGCTTGTGCTGACCTCCAGGAGGAACTTAACCAGCTCCAGAACCAGCTCCTCCATAAAAAAACTTCTTCTAAATGCTTAAAAAAACCAAAACAATGTTGTTCTCGACCTATAGCCGTATGATGAATCTGGCTAGCTCTGGAGCACTACCTCAGAGTACCACAATTCTTGGAGAGAAACTGGAGTTTGTCTCAAAGTTCAAATACCTAGGTGTGTGGTTAGACCATAATCTATCATTCACTGAGCATGTTGAGGACCTTGTAAAGAAGTTAAGGCAGAGGCTGGGGCTATTCTTTAGAATTAACCAGTTTCTTACTAGGGATGCAATAGTGCACCTTGTCCAAACTACTTTTCTTTCGCTGACTGATTATGCAGATTTCCTTTATAGTCAATGTCCCAAAGCCTCGCTTGCAAAGTTGGATATGCTTTACCACAGGGTCATCTGGTTTATTACTGCTCTGGCCATCTCTACCCATCATTGTTCCTTGTACAGAGCCATAGGGTGATCCTCTCTTATGTATAGGCATAATAGAAACACAGTCCTTTGGACTTATAGAGTCTTCTTGAAGTGGCTTCCACAATATATAATAGACTGTCTCCCACTAAGTAAGTCAGGAATGTACACCCCAAGAAGCGCATCCTTCATCACATTATGTATCCCCAAGGCTTCCTCTCGCTATGGCAGAGTGGCCATTAGTTTCCTGTTGCCAGCATTGTGGAACAAAGTACAAAAATTATTGAAATTAAGCTGCCTCCACAGTATGAATACCTTTAAATCTCTATATGCTCGGTATGTGTGTGAGCCATGCAATTGCTACACCAGCCCCTAATTTTTGTCCGAAGCATCAGGCTGCTGCCCTCTGAGCATAATTGAATTTATGATCGCTTGTAACCTTTGGTGACCTTAACTCTGTGAGCATCTTATGCCTTAAATGTTTTTCCCCTCTACAAATCCCTGTAGGGGTATTATCTCTTCATGGCTTCGAGGCCACTACACCTTACTCACCCTGCTGTCTTTTACATATTGCTTAATCTGTGTCTCTTATTCCCCTACCCTGTACCATTTAACTGCCCTATTTCATCTTCTTATTCCCTTTCCACTGCATTCCACTCTTACTATCTCTTTGCTATGTCCCCTAACTCTCTTCCTTGCCGTAGACTAGCCCTTCGGGGGCTCCCTGCCCCTCAAGTGGGAGAAATGTGGATACTGGGCAGTTGTTGCTTCCATAGCCACCGCTTGAGACACCTAGACCGGACTCCTTACTAGTGAGGTGTAGCATTGCCGATACCTGATCGGAACACGAGCACTTTTCTGCTCTGGCATCTGATTGGCTCCTGCAGTCTGCTCATGTGTCTCCCTCAATACTAAGCTAAAGTCTGATTTTCTGTTTAAAATTTGCACAAAAAAGAGCTGTACTTACTTATTGCCTAACAGTTATGACCTCTACTTTTTCCTGTTTAGAGTGTCAAGAGTTGGGACTCTGTTTGATTACACTCCTTTCTGAATTTCTGTGGTTGGGCCAGTCTTTAGGCATCAAGAAACACCTAATTCTGTTGTCCTGCTGTTTTGGTCCTTCTGCTGGTTCAGATGTTCCATTGTCCATGGCCCAGTACTTAATACCAACTCCTTCCTCCATCTCCTGCCAAGGATATGCTCTCCACGGGCTCCCTGCCCATAGGCGTGGGAAACCCAGGCACCGGGCGGTCAGTGTTGCCTCTACTGCTGCCTGAGAACCTAAGGCTGGACTCCCCATTAGCAAAGCACAGCATTAGCAGCCATCCAATCAGAATGTGAGTGCTCTTTGGCGTTGGCTTCCGATTGGTTCCTGCAGTCTGCTTCTGTGTCCATTCTAAATCAAGCATAAATCTGATTTCCATGTCGAAATTTGCCAATAAAGAGCTGTAATTACTTTTCTCCTTGACTGTTAAGACCCTTATCCTTCTGTTTAGAGCGTTACATTTAGGGATGCTGTGTGATTACACTACTTTTGAAATTCTGTGCTTGCATCAGCTCCCTACACGAGCGGCCAATCACTTCTCCCTACTGAACTTCCTACTAAGCCTCATCTTATGTCCTCCTTAAATATTACAGAAGCACTCTGAACTGATATGACTGATATAACATTGAGTACTTACTTGCATTAATTGTTTTTTACCTGTGTTATTTGGCTCTATTGTAAATATCTCTGAATGCATTGTACCATTTGACCCCGAGCTAACCAGGTCCATCTTGTAAATGAGCTTGCTCAATGATGTTCACCTGGATAAATAAAGATTTTGATTGATTGATTGATTGATTGATTGATTGATTGATTGACAATCCCCCTCTCCCCGCATCCCAAACATAAATTCCTTAGTGGAAGTTAACCATCGCTGAAAGAATTACAAACTTCCCTAGACAGATAGAAATTCCTATCTATGTCAGTCTGGGGCCAGATTATTTCAATAAAAATGATGCTGGCTCCTAAACTTTTTTATTTATTCCAAAATATTCCTTGAGCCAACCTTGCTAAAATTAGAAATGTAGTTAATAGTTTAACCAACCCCCTAGATTAGCACTGTCCACACTAAGAGCAGCGTGATGTAAAGGGAGTTGTGGTCTTCTGTGGTGGGAAAATACCAAGCTGCCTTTTTATTTAAACAATCAGTCTTGTAACACGGCATACCAGAGAGCAATGAAATGGAGCAGCCGCATTGGCCGAAGTGGCACAGGTGACACAAACCAAGCGGGTATTAACCCACAGTTAATGCCCGCTAGGTTAGTACCACCTGTTGCCGCTGTGGCAGTAGAGGGGAACCGCCTGCTCCGTCACCACCCCCTGAGGCCACCCGCGGCACTCGAGAGCTGCAGCCCCCCGCTGACTCATTACTGAAAGTGTTCCATGTTAATTATTAAAGCTGCGGCATACCTGAAGAAAAATGGAGTGCAGGCAGTGTACAGGTGGAGGACAACGAACCCAGGCAGTGTAGAACTGGAGAACAATGGGGCTGCTGTTTCTAATAGGGGGCAGTCACAGCCAGGCCCTCTTCATGCAGCAAAACCCTTGCTGCTCTCCAAACTGTCTCTGTCTCCCCGTAGGGTCTCCGGCACCGAGGGACACACACCGGTAACATAGGCTCATCGCTGCCACAATGCGCCTATGTTACAAGCGCATCTAATCACCTCCAGCATCGGGCTCTGCCCATGATTAATGCCCGCTGAGCAGTTGGACCCCTCAGGCTTCACCCTTGGGCACCAACCCCCCAGCAGGCATTAATCCACCGGCAGAGCCCTCTTCTGTCGGTGATTAATGCTTACTTATACCTTACTCTCCTTAATGGAAGAACCATACTCCTAGGGCTTGATGTGGGACAGAAGCTACTAAATCCTGACAAACTTTCAGACTTTCTTTTTAAGAAAGTTCTCAAATGTTGTATTGACAACTCTTGTATTCAGAACTCACTTGAAAACATCAAATTAGAAGTCTTTGTTTAAAATTCCACAAACACCTGTAATTTTTGAACCCTTATGGGATAATCCTAATATACTAGCAAGAAATGCCCCTTTAAAAGACCCGGGTTGGAAACAATATAACATTTCAAATGTAAGAGATCTGATGGACTCCTCCTCAGGTGTCCTTGTATCTTTTGAAAAACTTAGGCTTACATACAATATACCCAAATTCCATTTTGTCATTTACCTCAGATTAGGAAATCTTTGCAAGATTCGGTACTGAATAGTGATTATATACTTCCACCAACTGACCCAGAATGGCAGCAAATTTTTAATCCAGTTAATTTAAATAAAGGAGTGTCATGGATCTATAATTAAAGCACTTTTAAGCAGTACATACTTTAATAAATGCTGTCACTAAAGCAAAATTGGAATTAGAATTAGGGTATAAGCTTTCAGAGGAAGGTTGGGACTCCATTTGGACCAACGCTTAGTATTCATGTAGAGAACTTCAAGGAAGAACTATACAATTTAAAATACTTCACCAATACTATTAGTCTCTACATAGACTGGAATGGATGGGATACCTTGGGGGTCGCTGGAGATATAACGAGCCTCATGTCAATGTATTGCACATGCTTTGCAACTGCCCTACAGTGACTCCTCTATGGGACAAAATCCATGAGATATGTGAGAAAGTTATTAACAAAATGATCTCCCCCCCACCTTAATTTTTATTTTGGGTCTATCCTCTCACTTGAATCATCTGAATAAATTGCAACAAAACTGGGTTCTTGCTGCCTTTCTTGCTCTGAAAAGGCTGTTTCTATCTAATTAGAAGAAAACTCACACACCGAACCTTGAAGACTGGTACAGTACAATCATATGACTCTTGGGAAATAATGAGAGAGACTCATATCTGACTTTGAACTAACTTGACAGTTAATTCTCAACACTCTGACTCTCAAAGCATAAGAGATTATTTATTTCTATCTATGAGAATTTCCACAGAAATTCTACTGCTGCCTCTGTAAGTTTTAATATAGTTTTGCTTCATACTCTTTAAATTCCTTCAATTTAAATAGTTAATTTGTTATCTAATAATTCTTAATAATTGTGTTTATTGTAATAGCTATCCCTGTATAAGCTTTTCTTTTTCAACTGTGTTCCTTCTGTATTAATTATTCAATTAGTTTTTCTCCTGTCAATCGGCTATTTTATTGTACGTGTTGCAAGAAATTCAATAAAATGTGAACTGGAAAAAATATCAGAACTAGATGTGTCAGTTTCCTTGTAAAGTACTGCTCTGCACATCACACCTCAATACTACCAGATAAGTGTCTGTTTCAATGTAGCTAATCATTCATTACATGCAACAAGGTAATTTTACTGTAGTTACATGTTCCTTGCAAGCAGCCACATTGCAATTACAATGCAGTTACAGTGTAGTTACAGATTAGTTAAGTGATGCTTAAAGTGTAACCAGAAACCCTTTGAATGATTACATGGAAAAAGAAACATACTTCAGAAATAAAAAGTTACAACAGGCTACTTTTTAAAATTAATAACATTGTTTTGCCTATTGTTACTTTTGGTGCCACTGATTCTTTAAATAAGAAAGGATCAGATTGTTTTGCCTGACTTTGCTGTGCTGCTGTTGAAAACAGTGTGAGCTGCCAGAAATTTAGAAAATACAAAGTGACACAAAGCACATTTTCCCCTGACCTTAGTTTTTCTGTTAGGGCTAAAGATCGAATAAAGAAAACATTTGCAGTTTCCTGAGAGAACATGCTCGCTGCTTTACCCGGCATCATTCTAGATGGCATATGATGGGAAAACACATATTTTCCAGTATCCTGACGCAGTAGCAAGCATCTTGGAAAACATCCCATGAATCTTGACCTGCTGGGAACCAGGGCAGTATGAGGAAGATGACAAAGATGACACGCACAGTAATATTAATACTGAACTGGAAAGGGCTGCTGCACCCAGATCCCTTACATCTGAAAGAGTCAAGTATTGCATTTCTAAGGTCACTGGTAGAGTTTGATGGACAAGCCACTAAATACTGAAAAAAGCAATGGGGACCTTCTCTCTTTCCCCCTCTACTTTCATTTTCTTCAACAAAGTTCATTGACAAAAAGCAGGAGTTATTATTGTTCTGAATTTACTTATAAATGTGTAAGGAGGCAAAATTATCCAAAGCTTGCTTCTAGAGACACTGCCCCACCCCCCCACACACGCACATACACATGGCCTGGTTTTGGCTCCTTTAAACTAATGGGGGGTTGATAGTGTCTCAAATACAGAATTTAACTGTGTTTCAAACCTCTGAACAGAGTCTAGTTTTAATATATTTAAAAAACCAAAAACATTGGTCACTTTATTGATTTGGTAACACCAGAGGTGGTATATCGGTGTGGTAATACAACATGGGCACCCTGCCCAATGTACACTTCTACTGAGCAAGCTCCCTTAGAGAATAAAAGCCATTCAGGAACAAAAGTTGAATCTTTTGACTGCCCTGCAGGTTGGGGTTGGGGTACCTGCATTTCTACCAGAGAAGGAAATGACCAATAGTTCACCAAAGTATTCAAAAAGGGCTTCAGGAGCCAAGAGCAAACACTCTGGCCCAGATATTCAAAGGGGTTGCGTCGTTGCAACCCTGCATTGCGCCCTGGTGAGATATTGAGAAGGCTGCCTGGCACAGCACAAATCCTGATGCATCAGGGCGCAATGATAATGTACGCAGTGCAGATGAGGGGGCGTGCCCATGCATATGTGGCACATCCTGATATTCAGCCCCGGATGTGCGGCGCATATGTCGGTGCACCCCTGCACTGCACTGCACTGCATAGGGGGGGCTCAAAGTTGAGCCCGTGCAGAGTAGGAACAAATCCCAGCCATCCACAGGCGGGCTGCTGTACTGCAGGGCGCAACACAGCAGCCCACCCGTGGGTGGCCTCCAGCCCACCCAGAACACCATCCACAAGCAGACACATTGCCCTGGTAGTCCAGTGGTCCCCCCCACCCACAGCTGTGGTCATGGTAAATGGCAAACGAAACAGTCCCTGGTAGCCTAGTGGTCCCCCCTCCCGAGCCCCCAAGAACTGTCAGCAATGACCCTCCCTGGTGGTGTAGTGGCCCCCCCTCCCATTGCTGCAATCACGGTGCAACACCGTAAAATATATCCCTGGTGATCAGTGGTACCCCACCCCCATCATTGGCAGGCAGCTGCAGCACCCACATATCGCTGGCCCATTAGGATAGCCAGGTACAGTATGGGCTGTAAGCCCATTTGGTCCCCATGTGGACCAATGGGCTTGCAGACATACTGTACTAGACGATTCAAATATACGTATGAAGTCATTCACATATTTGGGACTATCTATACAGTATACCCTGCAAGCCCACTGGTCACACACTGGGGACCAATGGGCTTACAGCCCATACTGTACCTGTCATTGGCCCGGGTGAAACCTCTGAGTGGTGGTTAGAGCCGCCTCACCAATGATGGGGGAGCAGGGTAGGCAAGGGTTCGGTGTGGTGTGGCAGAGGTGGGGGGTACTACTGGACCACCAGGGTTATACTTTACGGTGATGTACCATGATTGTGGCAATGGGCAGGGGGGTGTTTCACCTCACTACCAGGAAGGGTCGTTAATGACATGTCTCAGGGACTCAGGGAATCATGATGGGGGTCCATTAGACTACCGGGGGGGTCGTGTATGGCATCTATCAGGGACTCAGGAGGGAAGGGGGACCACTACACTACCAGGGACTGTTTTGTTTGACATATAACACGATCATGGCTAGGGGGCAGAGGATGCCCCGGGATCCCCACTGCACACATGCTGTGCAGGGTGCCAGATGCAAGTCACCGGGCTGCTCTGTGCAAGGCATGCAAATGGGGCCATAATGACATACAAATGGCCCTGTTTGCACCTTGCATATATTATGGCCTCATTTGCATGCCCCCTGCTGAATATCGCGGGTGATACACCTAGCCCAACTGCAGTTGCGCTGGCACATCCCTGTGCTCCCCATCTGTGGCTTGTGCCTGCGCAGTGCCACTGCGCCATGCGCAGTATGTGTGCTGCCCTTGTCATATTCAATGGTGCTGCACCACGGTGCAGCACCATTGAATATCACCCAGCCCTAGCTCCAGCGCATCCCAGCTGTGCTGCACCCCAGTTTGCACTACTGCCTGGCGTAGTCTGAATATCCGGGCCTCTGTACCCAATTTTGCCATCTTTAGATACAACAAAAAATATGTCTTTTCCAGTGGGGGAAAAAGATTGTCAGAGCAACACAGCACATAACAACAAAAATGTATCAAAAGGATTGAATATTAATTAATGAGGGCCACTGCTCAGTTACAAAGTACTATCCCCCAAAAGCAGAACAGATTGAACATGTGGCTGCTCCACATTACGGAAACTCGGAAACTCAATCAGACATCATTCCTGACTGGAAGACAGGGTTTACTGGGGGGGGAAGGGAGATTGACGGTAAAGAAGTAACAGTAACATTATTATAAGGACCAGGACAACACAGGACTGACCATTCTTAGACGTGTTTGCTCTCTCTTGGCCTAGACAGGCGCCCCACCCCCTTCATGGTTTGGGTGGGGGGGGGGTGGAGCAAATTCAGATACTTGCTAGTTAAATCTCAACCACAATAATTACCACATCTTATCTATACTGAATAACCCTCACATTCTGTGCAGCTTTGCCCAATTTGTTCTGTGTACAGCTGGCTGCCTGTGAAAATAAACTACAAGTTTAAAAAAAAATTAACTGGTAAAGGCCCAAGTACCAGAAACAGACACTGATTTTGATGTTTAAAAGTATATGTATAGATGGTGAAACAACTTGGCTAGTTGATTAAATAATGAGAAAGGGAGCCACTAAAGCCACCACACATCAAAGTTTACATTTAATGGCACCGAGAATGAACAGTGAATGGCAACAGTTTAGTAGATTATTAGCAAATCTCCACAATGTACACCATGCAGAGAAAGGTTTTATTCAGGCTCTGAGAGAAAATTATCTACCAGCCTTGCATGTTTATAAACAAAATGTACAACATGGTGCAGTCACACGCAATGGGATTCACTTTCTAGTTGCATGATTTACAGCTGGAGGGTTCCAAGCAGGCTCTGACTATATCAAGCTTTAAGAAGCATGTGAGTAAAACCCGACTTCAAATGAAATTTGCCTGATTGTACAAACAATCTTTTGATATACAGTATGTATGCAATAATACCTGACAGGGTGGGTAGTACTGGGCAATATCGGACCACCCAGGGGTGTAATGAGGCCCAGTGCCACAGGTGGAGGGCCTTATAGCCCCTGGAAGGTCCAGTATTGCCCATACCACCCACCCCGGAGGGTATTATTGCACTTAGAAAATGGGCATCTGTGCACATTTTAATTAAGAAATAAAATAACGGACAAAATGACTTTGAAAATGAATAAAAACTTTACAAAAAAAAAATCCCCCTTTTTTGGTAAAGTAGTCCCTCTTTTCTGTGCTATTCCATCTTTTGTTGGTCCCCCTGAGCCATTCTGTTTTACATATCGCCCCCTGCCCCGAACCACTGTGTCCAGAAGAAAGATAGAGTTTTTTGAAGGTCCCCCACAGCAGTGTTTCGATAACCTTGTTGTGTTTAGGAAGACACTTCTCTGCCTTTTCCGGAAGGTGTTTCTCTTTTTAACCTTTTTGTCAGAAGATGCAGCTGTTAGACGACAACCGTGCTTCCCCATCAGAATTTGCTTCCCGGTAGCATAATCTGATAGCAGGGTTATGTCAAATTATGCTTCCCCATCAAATGTTGCTAATCAGATGATAGTTTAGTACAAAAGAAACATAGAAACATAGACTTTGATGGCATATAAGGACCGCTTGGCCCACATAGTCTGCCCATTTCCTTACCTACAGGATAAGCTGCAGATCCTAGTTAACCAACAGCCTATTTCTTCCTACCCCCCACAAAAGTTGCCTTATGTCTGTCCCATGCATTCTTGAATTCTCCCACAGTTTTAGACTCCACAACCTCCTCAGGAAGGCTGTTCCATGTGTCCACCACCCTCTCTGTCAAAAAATACTTCCTCACATTGCCCCTGAACCGCCCCCCATCTTCAAATTGTGTCCCCTTGTTCTTGCACGTCTCTTTTTCTGAAAGATGTTACCCTCTTGGACTTTGTTGATTCCACTGAGGTACTTTAAAGTTTCTATCATCTCCCTCCTTTCCTCAAGGGTATACATATTAAGCTCCTTTAGTCTCTCCTCATATGGCTTCTCTTGCAGACCCTGTAGCATTTTAGCTGCCCTCCTCTGGACTGTCTCTATCCTGTCTATGTCCTTGCGGAGATGGGGTCTCCAGAACTGGACACAGTACTCTAGATGGGGTCTCACCAACTGTCTGTACAGAGGGATAACAACTTCCTGTTTTCTGCTGGTGATGCCTCTCCCTATACATCCCAGTATCCCTCCAGCCCGCCCTACTGCCTTCTCACATTGCTTGCTAACCTTAAGGTCATCTGATATGAGTACCCCCACATCCCTTTCCATTTTTGCTGTTGTTACTACCTCCCCCACTGTGTAATCTTCCCCTTGGTTTTTGTTTCCGAGGTGCATTATTTTGCGCTTCTTTGCATTGAATCCAAGCTGCCATACTTCTGACCATTCCTCCAACCTTGCCAAGTCCCTTCTCATCCTTTCCATGCCTCCTTGTGTATCAACCCTGTTGCAGATCTTTGATGTAAAAGACACTGTAAGTTGTTGTAATTATGGATTTTGAACTATAAATTGGTTTAAACATAGTACACACTTTGTAATTAACACATAATATAAATGTGACTAATATGCAAAGTATATGTAAATCAGCAACATATCCTAAAGAAAAATGCTCTCACCGTGGGATTGCAAATGACAATGAATATAAAAATGTAAAAAAACCTTTGTTTTAAACCTAGTTAAGAAGGATATTAATTGTATTTAGTTGACATATATCAAAATTAGGTGCACATAAATCACACTATGCTAACTGCTTTCGCTGCTTGTAATCATCAGGGTGTGCTACCCTCAAACAAACAGCACCCAACCACATGACAAACAAAGCATCTCCCTTTCAACATAGCCAAATCATTATTCCACTTCGTTTTAATTAATTTTCGCTTTCACTGTGCATTGGGTACCCCGTTCCCTCAAACTACCCCCAGCTAGAAAAATCTGACAGCTATTCGCATCTGTCAGATTTTCCTACCCTCAGTCAAACCATCACCCAGAACACAAGAATGACAAAGCAGAAGCTCTTGTATCATTGCCCAAACTTTATTTCAGCTCTCTTGACGTTACTTTTCAGTTTTCTGTACATGAGGTGCCCCATTTCCTCAAAATACCCCTAGGTGGGAAAATCTGAGAGCTATTCGCATCTGTCACATTTTGCTACTCTCAGTCAAAGTATCACCCAGAACACCAGAATGATAAAGAAGGAACCTTTATGTCACTGGCCAAATTTTATTTCAACTTTCTTTCAATTACTGTTCAGTTCTCCGTAAAGGGGGTGCCTCATTCCCTCAGAATACCCCTAGGTAACAAAATCTGACAGCTATTCGAATCTGTCAGATTCTGCTACCCTCAGTCAAACTGTCACACAGGACACCAGCATGACAAAGCAGGAGCCCTTATATCACTGGAGAAGATTTTTAAACCTTATTTTAATTACTTTTCAGTTTTACTGTATATTGGGTACCCCATTTCCTCAAAATACCCCTAGGTAACAAAATCTGACAGCTATTCGCAACTGTCAGATTTTGCTACCCTCAGTCAAAGTATCACACAAGACACTAGAATGACAAAGCAGGAACCTTTATATAACTGGGCAGGCTTTATTTCAACCTACTTTTAATTTATTTTCAGTTTTACTGTATATTGGGTAACCTGTTCCCTCAAAATACCCCAAGGTAGCAAAATCTGACAGCTATTCCCATCTGTCAGATTTTGATTCCCCTCAGTCAAAGTATCACCCAGAACACCAGGATGATAAAGAAGGAGCCCTTATGTCATTGCCCAAACTTTATTTCAGCTCTCCTGACATTACTTTTCTGTTTTCCATACACGGAGTACCCCATTCCCTCAAAATACCCCTAGGGAGCAAAATCTGACAGCTATTCGCATCTGTCAGATTTTGCTACCTTCACTGTAAGAATCACCCAGGGCACCAGAATGACAAAGTAGGAGCCCTTATATAACAGGGGAAGCGTTTTTTCAACTTTCTTTTAATTACTTTTCAGTTTTATTGAATATTGGCCACCCATTTCCCTTAAAATACCGCTAGGTAGGAAAATGTGACAGCTATCCTCATCTGTCATATTTTGCTACCTTTAGTATAAGAATCACCCATGACACAAGAATGACAACATAGGAGCGCTTATATCACTGGACAAATTTTATTTCAGCTTTCATTTAATTACTTTTCAGTTTTCTGTACATGAGTTGCCCCATTCCCTCAAAATACTCCTAGGTAGCAAAATCTGACAGCTATTCTCATCTGTCAGATTTTGCTACCCTCAGTCAAAGTATCGCACAGGATACCAAAATGACAACGCACAAGCCCTTATATCACTGGACAAGATTTTTAAACCTTATTTTAACTACTTTTCAGCTTTACTGTATATTGGGCATCCCATTCCCTCAAAATACCCCCTAGGTAGCAAAATCAGAAAGCTATTTGCATCCATCAGAATCTGCTACCCTCAGTCAAAATATCACCCAGAACACCTTCTGGGCAGGGAAACACCCTAGGATAAGATGGTCCCTTCTACAATTACTCATTGATAAGGGAGGCTTCAACCTCCCAGATCTGAGGGAATATCATAGGGCAGTGGTTTCCAAAACAGTAATGATTTGGCTTCATAAAAATACTCACCCTACATGGAAGTATCTCAAATTTGTACACAGTGATCTATTTGACAGGTTACCCATAGTTTTTGCTCCATTGACCTTGCTACCCAGCCTCGAGAATTTCACTTTTATCACCCGTGATACCCTAAAGATATGGTTTGAGATCAGGGCCTCTCCAACTTTAGAAGTCAAGTTTTATTATTTCTGACTACTGATGATGGAGACGGATTTTATTCCTGCCCAATTAGACCATGCTTTCAGAGACTGGCATAGTAGATGGCTATCAGTGTTATGCCAGTTCTTGGACACTAATGGAATAGTCACTTTTGCATCTTTACAGGCCACATTCTCTCTCCCAAACAGTCACCATTATAGGTATCTCCAAGTAAAAACATTTTTTTTTTGTGTGTGTGTTATCTGTTTATACCCCTACGTGCTCAAGGCACAACCACTCCTTCAGGCTGCCAAGGACTCCCACACCCCTCCAGTTCCACCCCGAGTCTCCTTACCTCATATAGCAGCCATCAGGGTAACCCAGCATATCCCTTCGCTGGACAGGTCCCTCTCTTCCGAGGGGAAGGCACCGGGGGGGGGGGTCCAGCACACTCTTAATTGGCCCCGTGCTGCTGAGGCAGACATGACTCACGGGATGTCTGGAGGAGGTGTGGGCAGTCCGGCCACCATCATCCGGCTGAGCCCCAAGCGATTTTTCTGGTTTTCTTGGTCTCACAGCTATTGCCATCCTCTTGCAGTGCTCCCGGTCTCCGCCGGGGCTGCTACAGGGTGACGTGCACCCAGTACCCCCCCCAGGAGAGGAGAGCAGTCCAACAGATGCCCAATCCTCTCATCCTCCCTGCCAGCCCAGCAGCCCGGAGTCAGTTCTGGACTGGAGTGCGGCCGTGTGACGCGAGGTGCTGGCCCAGCGCCCTCAACCTCTACACCACCGGGCTGGCTGTAAGAACATTTTTAACTAAAAAAAAAACCTCCCAGAAATGCCCTACCAAATCCTGTCTGAGCTTATGAAGCTTTTCCTAGAGGCAAACAGGGGACAAGAAAAAAACACACATGATTGGCTACATATATAAGGCCCTTAGAAGAAACTGGCCTAAATCAACAAGAGATATTTTGTCAGCCTGGGATTTAGAATTAAATGCACAGATAATATATGAGAAATGGTTAGAACCAATCACTCCATCTATGAAAATCTCACAGGCCCCATATTGGTCTGAATTCAACTGGAAATGCAGAGTTCAATTTGTTAATACACCTGATAAGTTAACTAACTTTCTACCAGGAAATCATGGTACTTGTTGGAGGAGCTGTGGAAAACGAATGGCAAACACCACCCATATTTTTGGGACTTGCCCAAAGATCCTTCAGTGCTGGCAAGATGTGTCAGAAAGCTTAAGTCAATTAATAGATAAAGACCTAATCTTAACACATTGATTGGTGTTGCTCTATCTGGGCACAGATGAGGCAAGCCCCCCGAAGAGGAGTAGGATATACCTTTACCTGGCGGCTGCCAAAAAAGTGATTACACACCTGTGGCAAACCACTACCCCTTCAACGGTCTCCCAATGGCATTCAGTGTTGTCCAAGGTTTGTTACTTGGAAAGGACTAAAGCTTTTCGGACAGCAAAGGTGAAACAATTTGAACTAATTTGGAGACCTTGGGTTTTTTACATCACCCCATTAGATAAATCTTTTATCCCTTGATCAAGTTACAAGATTATTACACTCTCAGGATGGGAAAGCTTGATATTTGATCTGTTTTATTAAGCTGTGTAATGGTAATCTTTGATTCCTCGTGACAACATTTTTAATATTATATAGGGTTAAATCACCAGATGATGACTCTTTGGAATGTGATATATGCTCTATGATATTCCTGCTGTAAGAAATTGATAACTAAAATAAAGAATATAAAAAAAATAAATATCAACCAGAACACGAGAATGACAAAGTAGGAGCCCTTATATCACTGGCCAAACTTTATTTCAACTTTCTTTCAATTCCTGTTCAGTTTTCTGTACATGAGGTGCCCCCATCCCATCAAAATACCCCTAGGTAACAAAATCTGACAGCTATTCGCATCTGTCAGGTTTTGCTACCCTTAGTCAAAGTATCACACAGAACACCAGAATGATAAAGAAGGAGCCCTTATATCATTGCCGAAACTTTAGTTCAGCTTTCTTGACATTACTTTTCAGTTTTCCGTACATGAGGGTCCCCATTCCCTCAAAATACCCTAGGTAGCAAAATCTGACCACTATTCACATCTGTCAGATTTTACTACCCTCAGCCAAAGTCTGAACACCAGAATGGACAGTAGAGCCCTTATATCACTGGCCAAACTTTATTTCAACTTTCTTTCAATTACTCTTCAGTTTTCTGTACATGGGTAACCCATTCCATCAAATACGCCTTGGTAGCAAAATCTAACAGCTCTAGCACCTGTCAGATTTTGCTACCCTCAGTTGAAGTATCACCCAGGACATCAGCACACAGTTAACTCACCTTCAGTACCTCAGTCCCTAAAATCCAACATCCTGCATCTCCACCCACTCCCATTTAAATAAATTGGTACTGGTTCCTCTACCCTCTTAGACTGAGAAATATTTAGTGCTATTTCCTTCTCTTTCCCACCACTCTCCCCTTATCCTCCTACATAACCCCTCCCTCTCCTGACATATCTAAAGTCTTTCTCCCCTCCTTTTATTCCCTGAGCTAATCTGAATTCTCCTGAGGCCTTCGGTCCCCTTACCCTCTTGGTCACCTCCTTAGACCATTTGGTGTACTCCTCTCTGTCATCCTCCTCCTTCCCTGTCCTTCTAAACTTCAGGTATGCCGCTCTTTTTGCTCTCACCCCTTCTGTCACCTCCTTGTTCAGCCAGCATGGTCTCTTTACTCTACTCTTCTTACTCTGTAGCCTGGTACACATTTTCTTAGCTTCTATGGTCCCTTGTTTTATTATGTCCCATTTCTGCACTGTCTCCATCCCCTGCTTTATGCCCTCGAGTCTCCCCTTCAGCATCTCCCTCATACTCCAGAAGTCTGCCCTCCTGAAATCTACCACGTTTCTTACTGATCCCTCTGGTTCCCTGCTCATTGTAATGTTGAACCATACCATTTGGTGGTCACTGCCAGCTAACGGGTCCTCTACCCTTATGTCCCTCACTGCCTCACTGTTAGATAGTACTAGGTCTAGTGTGTTCCCTAGTCTAGTGGATTCAGCAAGCAGCTGTGTCAGCCCCCACCCCCCCGAAACGCTTCCAGGAGGTTCTTCTCCCTAGTGCTGGAGGTGACCGGCATGGCCCAGTCCACATTCGGGAGGTTGAAATCCCCCACTATGATCACATTCCCCCTCCTATATACTCTCCCTATTTGGTCAGCCAGTTCTTTGTCCCTTTCCACTGTCTGGGATGGTGGCTTAGACACCACCCCAAACTTCAACTTCCTACCGCTGGAGTCCAGGAGGTGTAACCAAATTGCCTCCCTTCCCCGCTCCACCCCTTCGTCCCTTGTACATTTGATCCCCTCCCTCACATAGACAGCCACCACCCCTCCCCACGGTCCTTCCTGTACAGTCTGTACCCTGGGATTGCCAGATCCCAGTCCTGGTACTTTGTGGCCCACATTTCTGTGCTGGCCACGATGTCCACCCTCTGTACATCTACGTTCGCCTCTAGCTGTACTACCTTGCTGCCCAGGCTTCTTGCATTCACAGACACCACGCTCCACTTCATCCCCCCCCCTTTTCCAGTTTCCCATCCCCACCTTGCCCCTTCTGTACTAATTCCCCAGGATGTTTCCTACTAGCTTGGGGGAGGTAGGCTCTCTTCGTCCCTGGGTACCTTGTCTACCATCTGACACTACCCCCCCAGCTAGTTTAAATCCACTTGGTAGCTATATACCCCTGCAGCTTTTGCTTTAATACATCCTCTCCCTCCCCACCTAGGTGCAGCCTATCCCTCCATATAGCATATTATTGTCCCAGGTCTTTCCCCACCCCCCACCACACCCTTTTGATCTACACCAATCCTCCAGCCAAACGTTGAATTCCTGAATCCTCTGCTTCCTCACTGTGCTCACACAGGGTACTGGGAGCACCTCCGAGAAGGCAACTGTCTCCCACACCATTTTGCACAGTTTTCCCAAGTCTCCGAACCTTTCCTTCACTACTTTCACAGTCTCCCCCTGCCTAGTCATTTGTCCCCACAATTCCCTTATGTCTATCCCATGCATTCTTAAATCCCGTGATTGCTTCAGCCCCCACCACTTCCTCTGACAGGGTGTTCCACTTGTCCATCATCCTTTCTGTGAAGAAACTCTTTCTTACGGTTCCTCTGAATTGCCCTCCCTCCAACTTCATCCCATGCCCACTAGTCATGAAACATATTTTTCAGTGGAAAACAGTATATTCCTGCACTTTGTTTCTCTCTGTAAGGTACTTATATGTCTCGATCATATCCCCTCTCTCCCTCCTCTCCTCCAGGGAGTACATATTCAATCAACGACAACCCATTTTTTTTTCAGTTTACTATAAATTACAAAAGTTAAAATAGGATATACTAAACCTTGTCCAAAAAATTCTACATTCTTTAGCAAACATGAATACTGTGGCACGCATACTGAAATGGAAATGTGGTGTCTAAAAAATTATGTCACAAAATGTGTGCATTTTGGAGACTAGAAAGAAGTTTAAAAAAAAATAATATTATTCCATTACCTTCCTAATATGAATAATGGAAAAAGTCAGTATTAGTACATAAAAGCATTGTAGGATGAAATAAGATCATTGTAATGAAATTCCATTAACTAAGTCCACCCGTACCCACTGTAGCTTCATGAGGGAAAAGGGGGCGAGATGGAGTTCTCCGCGCCCTGCAGCGAGGACCACTTTGAACACTCTACTGTGTGTGAAGCTTCCCGTGTTTCAACCATGACCAGTACACCTCCTGATTTCCTGCTAGGCCATTAGCCACAATGTGGGGAGAAGGAATGAGATCCACTCGCAGAGCTCTACAGTGTATGGTGTACTCTGCTTGCTGTCAGTACAACTCTAGTCCCACTGTAGTGCTCACTGAAATTTCGCACTCAGGGAACAGCTAGTGCAGATACATAGGGTAGACCTATAAGAGACGAATATATTTATTGATTTAATTATGAGTGACAGCAAACAAGCATTAGACTGGCATGTAGTATGAGACCATACTGCAAACTATAAACACCACCTAAGGAACTGGCCATGCAATCAAGCAAGATGGAGAAAAAAGCAGCCTGCTGCAAACTAAAATGTTGTGCAAGTTGCCAAGGGGACCTTGATATTAGTACAGAGCAAAACAATGTGGCAACCTAAGAAGGGGGATGATAACGTTCACTGGGAATTAGGGTGCAACTGCTTTCTTAGCTCGTGTTAACCTACAGAACTGCCAGCAGGTACAGGCCTTAATGGTGTTTCAAGTCTGCTCACATGCGCAGCTCAGTTTAGTTCACTGGTGCTGCCCCAACCACTCCTCTTGTAGTCAACCTTCTTCCCCAAGTACTTTCTCCTTCCACGTCCCCATACTGACTCCTCTCATCTTAATTTTCTTCTTCACCCTGTCCTATCCCTCACTGAAAATACCCAATGGATTTGCCACAACCATCTCCTCTGGCAACTCATTCCACCATGATATGACCCTTTAAGTCAAAAAGTGTATCCATTTCCTTGTTAAATGTACCCCTCTGCATGCTTCAGGCTAAGCACCCTTGCTGTATCTTCCTTTCTTAAACTAAAGATACCCTCCAATCCAACACAGTGTATGCCCTTGAGGTCCTTTACCTTTTATAGATTTTTTGTTGTTTTTTTCTTGGTTTTCTCCCATACCCCTCCCAGAACCCCAGCACAAGATCGTACATGCACGTGGAGGCATGCACACATATGGGTAGCCAGCTCAGCCCCTTCCTCCCACCTGTACTGCCATCCCACCGCCTATGTTACCCCACCAGACCTCCACCAGGTGGGTACAGGACTATGGGAGAGGTGACAACCCACCCCCACCAACCCGAGGACAGCAGAGCAGCCTGGAATCTTGCTCAATTCTGCTACTCCTGCCCCTCCCCATGCTGGCACCCTGATGACCTGAGGTCATTCCCGAACCTGGGTTGCTGGGCGTCCAGTGCCTCCAGCCTCAGCATCACCAGGTTGACTTGCCTTTGAGGTACTGGAAGGTCTCTATTATGTCCCCCCTCCCCTTTGTATCATTCAGGGAGCACATGTTGAGCTCCCTTAGCCTCTCCTCATATGTTCTGTCCCCCATACCCTGTATCATTTTGGTTGCCCTCTGCTAGACCCCCTCCAGTAGTTTGATATCCTTTTTCAGATACAGGCATCAGAACTGTACACTGTATTCCACATGTGGCATCACCAGCAACCTGTGCAGTGGCAGAATGACCTCTCTCCTATAAGTGATTCCACAGGCAATGCAGCACAGCTGCTTATTTGCTTTTGCTGCTGCCATACAGCACTGTGCCAATTGCTACAAATCACCCATGACAATCACTTCAAGGTCCTTTTCCTCCTACGAGACTGTCACCTGTACACCCCATCCAGTAACTGATCCCTGGATTCCTCCTATGAGACTGTCACCTGTACACCCCATCTAGTAACTGATCCCTGGATTCCTCCTATGAGACTGTCAACTGTACACCCCATCCAGTAACTGATCCCTGGATTCCTCCTACGAGACTGTCACCTGTACACCCCATCTAGTAACTGATCCCTGGATTCCTCCTACGAGACTGTCAACTGTACACCCCATCCAGTAACTGATCCCTGGATTCCTCCTACGAGACTGTCACCTGTACACCCCATCCAGTAACTGATCCCTGGATTCCTCCTCCAAGACTGTCACCTGTACACACCCATCCAGTAACTGATCTCTAGATTCTTCCTATGAGACTGTCACCTGTACACCCCATCCAGTAACTGATCCCTGGATTCCTCCTATGAGACTGTCACCTGTACACCCCATCCAGTAACTGATCCCTGGATTCTTCCTACGAGACTGTCACCTGTACATCCCATCCAGTAATGGATCCCTGGATTCTTCCTATGAGACTGTCACCTGTACACCCCTTCCAGTAACTGATCCCTGGATTCCTGGCACTCAGGAGCTTGACTTGGCTTTTCTTATCATTGAAACCCAACTTCCAGATACCCAACCATTTCTTCAGAATAGCCAGATCATCCCTTAGATCTTGTCTCCCCACCTCTGTGTCTACCTTTTGTTCTTCCTTACCCATCTTACACATCACTCTGTCACTTTTAAAGTAGCCAAGGGGGGAGGCGCTGATAGGAAGCAGGAAATTCCAAGCCTCCCCCAACAAAACAAGGTAGTTAGCAAGGTGAACACCAAGGTACAAAGGTCAACAGGGGCAGGAGAGGGGTAAATGAAAAAAAAAAGACAAAGGCAGTAAGGGCAGGGTTGGGGCAAAAAAGGGTACGGCCATCATAAAATGGAGGGCAATGAGTACCGATGCCCATAGACTGGGTAACAAGATTTCTGAGCTAGTGATCTTGATGGAAGAGGGACACCTGGCTATTGTAGCAGTCACAGAAACATGGTACACAGAGAGCAATGACTGGGATGTCAACATACCAGGGTACACAATCTACAGGAGGGACAGGGAGGTAAAACAGGAGGAGGATTAGCTCTCTACATAAGGAAAGGGATGAAAGCAATGGAACTAAAGGGTAAACAGGGAGGAGAGGATCACTGTGGGTCGCTTGGAGACAGGGAGTGGCACCACAATCTGCACAGGGGTTGTATATAGACCCCCATCTCAGGGGGAGGAAATGGACAAGGAAATGATAGAAGGCATCCTTAGGATGACAGAGAAAGGGGAGATATTGTTGATGGGGAACCTGAATATGCCAGATGTTAACTGGAACACATTTACTGCAGCCACATCCAAGAGCAGGGTCATTATTGATGCCCTACAGGTAGCATGCCTCAGACAGCTAGTGTTGAAACCCTCTCGGGAGGGAGCAATCTTGGACCTGGTGTTCTCAAATGGAGAGAGGATTACAGACTTAGAAGTGGGTAGCCACCTGGGAACAAGTGACCACCACGCAATATGGTTCACGATAAACACAACCATGGAGTCAAGCCATACAAAAATGAGGGTACTGGACTATAGAAGGGCTGCCTTTGGCAAAACAGGTGAGTACCTAAGGAATGTACTAGCAAATGGGCAGGAAGGAGGAGGAGGAGTGGAAGAACAATGGGGAAAAATCAAAACTGCCATCATGGAGGCAACAAGCCTTTGTGTGAAGCAAATGAAGAAAACAAAACGAAGTAAAAAAAAAACACTATGGTTCTCAAAGGAGGTGGCAGGGAAAGTTAGGGAGAAAAAGATAGCATTCAGGAAGTATGAGGAATCCCAGAATGAGGAGGACAGAGAACTGTATCAGTTAAAGCAGAAGGAAGCTGGGAAGACAGTCAGAATAGTGAAGGCCCAAACTGAGGAAAAGATAGCCAACTGAGTTAAGAAGGGGGATAAAACCTTTTATAGGTACATCAGGGAGAGAAGGAAGACCAAGGGAGGGATACTGAGGCTTAATAAAGGGGAGGGAAGGTGGGCCGAGGGTGACAGTGAAAAAGCAGAGATACTAAACAAATATTTTTGCTCAGTATTCACAAAAGAAGAGGGGAAGGTACCCAAACCAAACAGCAGAAGCACTCTGGACAGGGGGGTTGACACCAGTCCATTCACTGAAGAAAGGGTCCTGAAAGAACTCCCAAAACTCAAGGTGGACAAAGCAATGGGGCCTGATGGGATTCACCCCAAAATTAAAAAAAAACTAAAGACAGACTCAACAATTCTTTCTTTCAGAAGTGATTCATTCATTTTGCTGTTTGCTGGCTGCATAAGCAGCATGAGAGGAGACGGGGCTGCATTCAGCGGCGACAGCAGCCAAGAGGCACTGTGGAGGTCACTTGGCCCATCAGCAGTGGGAAGGCACCAGGACAGACATTTCCTGGCTCGTCTGCATCAGTGGCAAGACAGGGCAAGGGCCAGTGGAGGTTCTGTGAGGGCAACAGAAGCGGACCAATCAGCATGAGCACCAGATTTGAACTCACGGCTGGGCTATAAAGGACAGGCCCAGCCGCATTCACTCATACTGTACTGGAGGAGCTGTAATTGTTTCCCACCCCAGCCACCCTGCCTGACTTCTATGAAATAGTGGCGGGGGAGTCAGGGGACAGGAGTGGACTGGACTAGTACTGAACTTTTAGCCTTGGAGCTTGGGAAATCCATTTGTTGACTGGCACCTTGCATGCTGTGTGGGGGATTGTTGTAAGTGAACCCACTGTAGCTGATCACCTGTAACACTGATCATTGGGGAGCCTGGTGGGATTGTTTTTGCATTGACTTGGGGGGCTTACTGTCCTAAACAAATCTGCAATGATGGGGACGGGACCACACATCACTAGAGCAGGCATCTTTGGGAGGGTGGTTGGGTGCGCAGGGTGTGGGGCGGCCATGGTACTTGACTGGGCTTGGAAGTTTGGTGGTTGCCCAGTGTGCTACCAGCTGGCACAGCCTAGAGGAGGTTGAGGGGATTAGGAGGCAGCTGGGGGTTTGGGAGGAGTTATGGAGGGTGGGGAAGTGGGGCAAGGGGTCACCTATGTGCTGCACGGGTGTTAAAACCTCTGGCATGGGAGAGGAGCAAAGGGGCACTCGGGGGCACATGGGGATCCTGACAGAGGGTCCAAAGGAGAAACTTCAAAAAGCAGGCAGGTGTCTGGGGTTGTACAGAGGGAACCAGATGGGGAGGTCGGGTGGGGAGTCTTAGGGTCTGGCATTAGGCTCAGCAACATCTTGACCCTCTACGTCTGGTAGTAGACGGGAGTGCTGGGGGGAGGATGCAGCTATGGCAGGGGAGGATCGGGAGGGATGGGAGGAGGAGCAAGAGGCATGGGCCCAGAAATCAGGAAGAGCGGGGGCATGGATGTGAGGGGGCGGGGGTTCCGGACAGGCTGAGGGATTGGGGTGGAGGAAGGGCAAGGAGGAGGATCAAGTGAACGAGGAGGAGGCTGCAGCAAATGGGACAGAGGGTTTGGGTCAGGGGGGCATGGCAGGCAGGGAGGCACTGAACGCTGATGGAACGGAAAGGAGTAAGAGCCAGGTTAGGCCAACAGATAGGGCGGAAGGACAGTCAAGTGGAGGGTCAGGGGGAATAGCAATGCAAAAAAGGATACTCGGATGGGGGGATGCCCAGGACTGGAGTAGAGGGGGTGGCCAGAGACAATAGGGAGAGGGCAGCATATGACACCCAGACTGTGAGACGTGCGAGGAGACGGCTGGGGGGAGAAGCGAGAAAAAAGGATGAGGAAGGGCATGGATGAAGGGGAAAACCTGGGAGGTGAGCATGGAGGCAAGGGGAGGTTACAGTGCTCCTGTTGGGGATTCCATGATCAGGGTATCAATGGGAGGGGAGGGAGGTAAAGCCTGTCTGGTAAATATCTTCCTGGCCTTACGATGCACAAGGCCAAGCAAGAGTATATTCACTGGCAGGGAATGTGAAGGTTCCCCAGACACACTGGTGCATCTGGGTACAAACGACATAGAGGAATAGTGAATTAGAGATACAGGCAAGGTTTCAGGAGCTAGCCAGGGTTTGCCATTCCATAGGATGCTTGATCTCCTTCTTGGAAATCCTGCCAGTGCCAAGGGCTAGTGGGGAGAACAAGCACAAAATTAGGGTGGTGAATCAGTGGCTCAGGGAATGGTGTGAGGCTAGAGGGTATGTGCTGGTGGGGGACTGGGTGCAACCTGCGAGGATAAGGGGCTGTACACTAGGGACGGGCTCCACCTCAATTTAGAAGGGAAGGAAATCCTAAAGCTGAAAATAGTGGGGTTCATCAGTGACAGGTGGGGTTTAAACTTGTGAAGGGGAGGGATGGAAGAAGGGCTGTTGGGGGTAATAAAGAGGACTCGGTCTCACCCCCAAGGGTCTGGAGGATACGAAAAAGGCCAACAGGTAGGGTGCAGGAGGAGAGGCATGTGGCCACACAGGAGCACAAGGGTGGGGAATGGGAAGAGGAAAGGGTGGAAGGTGGGCCTGATAAATGCCAGGAGCTTGGGAAATAAGATGCCTGCACTCCAGGCGATGCTAGCTGAGGGGGCAGTGGACGTGGCAGCTGTCACTGAGTTCTGGGCCACCCAAGAGCACAACTGGGACCTAAACCTGGAGGGCAACACTATGTTCAGGAAGGACAGGGGGGAGGGAAGGGGGGTTGGCACTGATAGTCAGAAATGGCATTGGTATAGGATGGGCGGAGGAGGCAGAGGGGAGCGTGGAAGCAATTTGGGTCACCCTGCAAATTCAGGGAGGTAAGACAGCAAAAATAGGGGTGGTATACAGCCCCCTGCACTGGTGGGGGATCTGGAAGAGAGTCTGGTGGTAAATGTTATGGGACACTGTAGATTGGGCAAGGGAAAGGTAATGGTGATGGGGGACCTAAACATGCCAGGGACAGACTGGGGGACTATGACGTTCCATGTGCCCAGGGAGCAGAGGTTGCTGGATGTATTCCTAACCTAGCAGGTGGGGGAGCTGACTAGGGAGGCCCAGATACTGGACATTGTCCTGACGGACAGTGACCAGATTATGGGCCTGGAAGTGAGGGACCCATTGGCAGGGAGTGATCATGCCACAGTCTGTTTTTTCCTGGACCTGGGGGGGGGGAAGCCGCACAAAAATTGAGGTAATTGACTTTGGGGGTGCGCATTTCAGGGGGATGGGAGGGATCCTTAAGGGTCATTTGGATGAGATAAGGCCAGACATGGATGCTGACAGCAAGTGGGGGATCATTAGGAGGGGGTGCAGGAGGCTACCAAGTCCTGTGCAAGAGTGAGGTGCAAATTCGGTAAGGCCAGAAAACCCTGTTGGTGGACCCGGGAGGTTCAGGAGGCAGTGAGGGAAAAGAAGGCTGCCTATAGGTGCTTCAAGTGCTCGAGAAGTGCAAGGGATCAGGGGGAGTATGAACTGATTGCCAGAAGGGTCACCATGGCGGTGAGATCGGATAAGGCGAAGAAGGAGCAGAACTTGGCCAAAAAAATCAGGAGGGGGAACAAGGGGTTCTTTAGATACAGTAGGGAAAAGAGGAAAGTGAGGGGCAGAGTAGCAGGATTAGGACAGGAAGGGATGGGCACAGGATGCTGGGGAGTGGGCCGAGGTACTAAATAGTAGTTTGCCTCAGTTTTTACCAGGAGGATGGGGGGCCTTTTCATTCAGGGAAGAAATGGTAAACCTGCGGAGGTGGGACCCTTTACAGATCGGGAGAGCCTGACCAGGTCCAGGAGGGGAGGCAGATCAGGAGGCCAAGGAGGAGGACGTGAAGGTGGAAATCCTGGTAGAGAGAGTGAGGGAAGCCCTCAGGTCCCTTAGGATGGAGAAAGCACCAGGGCCGGATGAAATACATCCCAGGGTGCTGAGGGAACTGGCGGATGTCCTGGCTGCCCCCCTGGTGGAGCTTTTCAACATCTCTCTGAAGACAGGGTGGGTACCCCAAGACTGGAGGGTGGCCCATATTGTGCCTATCCACAAGGGAGGAACAAGCCGGAAGGTGGGAAACTACAGGCCCGTTAGCCTTACGCCGGTGGTGGGCAAGGTAATGGAGGGTATTATCAAGGAAAAGCTGGGGGGGGGGGTACTAGAGAAATTCAGGTACCTGGACAACAGACAGCAAGGCTTCGTCCTGGGAAGACTGTGTCAGACAAACTTTGTGGAGTTCTACGATTGGGTGATGAGTGCCCTGGACCAGGGTAGGCCGGTGGACGTCCTCTTTCTCGACTTCAGCAAGGCATTTGATTCGGTACCTCATGGTGGCCTGCTGGTGAAGCTGGGGGAAATGGGGGTGGGGAAGCAGATGATCAGATGGATAGGAAATTGGCTCTCTGAGTGTACTCAGAGGGTGGTATTTGGGGGGCTAGTCTCACCTCCAAGTAGGGTCATTCGAGTGTGGCTCCTTGCATAGTTTTGGTGGTGAGGTGGAACTGTTCGAATTTGTGATAAGAGCTGCTGAAGATCATGGATTTTGTTTTTTTCTGGTTTAGGATCAGTCTGTGTTTTAGGAACCAGCTTTAGACTGAAGTGAAACCATGCTGAAGGTTATTTTGCAGTTGTTGGGGATCCTGGTGGGACGCAAGCATGACTGCATCATCTGCATAGAGAATGATTTGCCGAGGACAGGACTCAGGAAGCGAGTTTAGGAACAAGCTGAAAAGGAGGGGGCCTAAGATGGAGCCCTGTGGGACACCTGAGTGGACTGGTCTGGGATTTGAGAGGGTGTTGGAAATTCTAACTCTTTGGGACCGGTTGTCTAGGTAGCTTTTGAACCAAGTTGCCGAGTTAGGAGAAAGACCCATGTTCCGGAGCTGGGCAAGCAGGAGGCTGTGGTGGACAGTGTCGAAGGCCTTTGTTAGGTTGATGAAAGTTGCGCCGGTTAGATGCCCTTTGTCCAAGGAGTGGTGGATGGTGCCAGTAAATTCAAGCAGTGCAGTGGAGGTGCTGTGATTCTTTCTGAAGCCGTGTTGCTGCCTGCTCAGCAGCTTGTGTTTGTCAAGGTAATCTCTCAGCTGGTCAGTGACAATACGCTCCAGGGCCTTTGAGAGAGGGGGGAGGACGGAGATGGGTCAGAAGTTCTCAGGTGCAGTTTTGGCACCACTTTTATGGATGGGGGTTATGGTGGCTAGCTTCCATTTTTCGGGGAACTGGCTAAGGCTGAGGGAGAGATTGAAGATCTGCATCAGTGGATGAAGCAATTCATCAAGAGTGACGGATAGAAGTTTGAGGTCCAGGGAATCACTGCTGGTTCTGGACTTGCTGATTGCTTTAGTTACGTAGTCCCGCACCTGGTGCATCTTAACCACCTTTTGATAGGAGCAAATATGTTGCATGCTTCATTAAAGCTATTGATAAAGTGGTCTAGAGCCATGTTCACATTATGGGGAGAGGTTTGAGTAGCTCAACATGTACACTCTGGAGGAGAGGAGGGACAGGGGAGACATGATAGAGGTCTTCAAGTACGTGAAGGGGATTAATAAGAGAGGCTCAGATGGGGTGTTCCAAAGGAAACAGGGGGGAAGCCAGAAGGAACGGATGGAAGCTAGAGGGGGGGGAGACTCAGGGGGGAGAGGAGGAGGTGCTACTTCACTGAGAGGGTTGTGGAACCATGGAATGCTCTGCCAAAGAGACTGGTGGAGGCAGAGACTGTAGAGGGATTCAAGAGGGGCTGGGACAGGTATGGGGGAGGGTTGAGCTGAGGAAGTCCAAAACTTGGGGAATATCTTGGACTGGGGATAGAGAAACGCAGGGGAGTGGGGGAGACAGCAAAGTCAGCACCCAGTATGGGGGCTGACTAACAGTCAGACATGAAAGACCATTAGACCTAGTCTGCTGGCATTCTAGCATGTTAGTATGAGACCTAGTGACACCACTGACTACCCTTTTTAACACATCATGGGAGGATGGGGAGGTACCCGAGGATTGGAGGAGGGCAGATGCAATCCCCCTTCACAAAAGTGGGAGCAAGGCAGAGGCGGGAAACTACAGGCCTGTTAGTTTGAATTCAGTGGTAGGGAAAATGATGGAATCACTTCTGAAAGAAAGAATTGTTGAGTACCTAGAGGCCAGCAGGGCACAGGAACCAAGACAGCATGGATTCACAGCAAGAAGGTCATGTCAGATGAATCTAATCAATTTCTTTGACTGGGTGACCAAAGAAGTAGACCAGGGAGGGGCTGAGGATATGGCCAACCTAGACGTTTGCAAGGCATTTGATACAGTCCCACACAAAAGATTAATAAACAAGTTAACCAGCTTGGGAGTGGGTCCTAGGGTGGTAGCCTAGGTAATAAATTGGCTGCACAACAGGACACAGAAGGTAATAGTAAATGGAGTATACTCTGAAGAAAGGGAGGTTACTAGTGGGGTACCACAGATTTCAGTACTGGGACCAGTCCTCTTTAATGTCTTTATAAGTGACATTGCAGAGGGGCTAGAAGGAAAAGTATACCTCTTTGCAGATGACACAAAGATCCGCAATAGGGCTGATACACAAGGTGGGGTGAAAAGGATGAGAAGGGACTTGGCAAGGTTGGAGGAATGGTCAAAAGTATGGTAGCTTAGATTCAATGCAAAGACTAATGCACCTGAAACAAAACCCAGGGAAGAGTACACAATGGGAAGTACTAACAACAATAATGGAAAGGGACCTGGGGTAGTCATATCAGATGACCTAAGGTAGGCAAGCAATGTGAGAAGGCAGTAAGGAGGGCTGGGGGGATACTGGGATGCATAGGGAGAGGCATCACCAGTAGAAAACAAGAAGTTGTCATCCCTCTGTACAGACAGTTGGTGAGACCCCATCTGGAGTACTGCATGCAGTTCTGAAGACCTCATCTCCATAAGGACATAGACAGGATGTAGGCAGTCCAGAGGAGGGCAACTAAAATGGTGCAGGGTCTGCAACAGAAGCCACATGAAGAGAGAGACAAAAAGAGCTTAATATGTATACCCTTGAGGAAAGGAGGGGGGGGGCACATGATAGAAACTTTCAAGTACCTCAAGGGAATCAACAAAGTCCAAGAGGGTAGCATCTTTCAGAAAAAGAGATGTGCAGGAACAAGGAGACACAATTTGAAAATAGAGGGGGGATGGCTCAGGGGCAAGGTGAGGAAATATTTTTTCACAGATAGAGTGGTGGACACATGGAACCACCTTCCTGAGGAGGTTGTGGGGTCAAAAACAGTGGGGGATATCAAGAATGCACGGGACAGCCATAAGGTAATTATGGTGGGGGGTAGGAAGAAGTAGGCTGGTGGTTAACTAGAATCTGCAGCTTATCCAGTAAGCAGAGAAATGGGCAGACCGGGTGGGCCAAGCGGTCCTTATCTGCTGTCACAGTCTATGTTTCTATGTTTAAGGAACCCCCCCACTTCCTCCACAATATCTATCTCATACTGGGAAAATCTGCATACCTGAAGTCTATGAACTTCGTAGTGGTCTGACTAGCCTCATATCCTGCTCCAACCTTGAAGACCACTGTGCTGTGGTCGCTATCTCCCAGGCTGGTCCCCGCCCCCACTCCCACCATGCTATCTCCATTGGTTAGGACCAAGTCAAGTACGTTTCCCTCCCTTGTGGACTCCCTAACCAGCTGCTGTAGGAAGGCACCCTGGAGTGTCCCTAGGATCTCCCCACTCTCTGCCGACCTTGCTGATGGGATATCCCAGTCTACATCTGGGAGATTTCGCTCTCCTGTTAGCAGGATCTCCCCCCTTCAGAGCCATTCTTTGAACCTCCTACAGCATCTGCATGTCTGTTTCCTCACCTGCATAGGGGGTCTCTATACCACCTCCAGTGTGACCCATATGCTTTCCACTTCTCCCTGCTCTTCCATCCCTTCTGTGACCTTATTTCCCTCCCTGATGTATAATGCTACTCCTCCACCCTTTGTAGCAATCCTATCCCTAGTGAATAACCTTTACCTGGGACACCCACTTCCCAGTCATGGCGCTGGGACCACCAGGTCTCCATTACGGCCACAATATTGAATCCCTTCCCCACCATTAATGCTTCTAAATCTACCATTCTATTTCCCAGGCTTCTGGTGTTTGTGGAAAAGTCCTTTCACAAATTATCCTCCTTGTCCCTCCCTATACTTAGGCATGTTTTCACTTAACATTTCTTCACTTTCCTGCGGGCAGCTGAATGCCACTCCTGTCTTTTGGCATGTCCTTTGGTGTGTCATTATCCCTATCTCCCCCATCCTGATTTCACTGAAATCATATATTTGTTCTATGAATTCCTTCAATTTGATTTTCAGTACTGCCATTCCCTCCCCATTTAGGTGCAGTCTGTCCAGGGCATATAGGCATTTGTCATTCCATGTTGTTCCCCAGTCACCCACTAACCCATACCACCTCTGCCTGCACCATCCCTCTAGCCATTGGTTGAACTCTCTGATCCTTTGTTTCCTTTCAATGCTCGCTATATGCACAGGCAACACCTTCAAAAAAGCTATAGATCGGAAGCACAGGCTGCTACGAAACCTAGCAAGCACTGTGAATCTCACTTGTGCTTCCATCCAAATAATTTGTCCCACAGGTGGAAAATCAGATGTGTTTTTTCATCCTGTGGTTGGCTCCAATTGTTTAACCAACTTCCCAATTGTCCTTCCATGTTGTTCCCCAGTCACCCACTAACCCATATCACTCCCGGCAGGTTGAAGTCCCCCACAGCCACTGTGCTACCCTTTCTACAGGCCCTCCTGATCTGTCCTTCTAGTTCGCTGTCTAACTCATCTGTCTGAGAGGGTGGCCTGTACACTATGCCCACTGGAACTGGCAGACTGTTCCACCACCCTCTCCATAAAATAATACTTTCTCATATTCCACCTGAACCTTCCACCTGCCAATTTCCACGTGTGTCCCTATGACCTCGAATTAGTGCTTATGTGAAATAACACCTCTCAATTTCCCTTCTTTATTCCTTTCAGGAATTTGAAATTCTCCTTCATATCACCCTTCTCTCTCCCATCTAGCCTCAAGTGAGTACATGTTTAGTGCCTTGAGCGGATCCTCGTAAGATCTGCCCTGCTGTCTCTGTATCATCCTGGTCACCTGTTGTTGCACCGCCTCCAGACTGTCCTTTTTGTCCCTGAGATAAACACTCCAGAATCGGGTACCCCAGGTGCAGCCTTACCATTGATCTATAAAGAGGTAATATTACCTCTTTTCTTCTACTGTCAATACTCCTCGTGATATAGGAACCAGGACTGCATCCCTCTCTCAGCTAGGCATGAAATTGTCCAGAAGATGATCCTCCCAATTTTTCACTACTGTGATGTACTGTACAGTGCCACACCTAAGACCTCCCTAGCCAGACTGGATTCCCTTTTCAACTCCTTCTGCCACTTCGCCTTGGATGCCCATACCCTTACCCACCACTGTCAGCTCTACCACTCCATGGCACTTCCCTCACTAGAAAATGGGTGGCTCCTTCACTGTACTAAATTTGTCTCCAAATTCTGGTTTGGTTCTCTACCTCCTTACCTTAGCTCTACCATGTCCGTCCCTTCTCCTCCCACCCATTCTCTGAGGTCCTCAGATTATCGTACTCTTAGTTGTCCCTTGCCATACAACCACAGTCGGCCTGGCAGCCTTCTTATACCACTTCCCTAAGTTATGGCATTCCTTCCCCCCCCCCCCATGTTCACCACTCCTCATCTCTTCCCTCCATCCCCACTGCTCTACATAACTATCTATCCATAAACTGCAATTGCAACTGAGTGTTCCGGCTATCTACTAGCGCTAAGAATACCCATCATGGTCACTGCTTATTAAGAACCCCTTTTAACGCACTTACCGTCTTATAACTGCCGGATTGGAACTTACTCCAATGTGTGTCTTGATGTCTGTTATTGCTTAAATATTGCCTGCTACAAGGTACTCTTGTAAGTGCTTGTATTTGACTCTCACTATGTACTGTATCTTCTGTGAAATTATTACAGGTGGTGCTTTACAGCTTTTACAGTTTTATCTATCATTAGGATAAGCTTTCAGCGTTACTGCATTTGTTGCTGACTGATTGTTTCTGCTCCTACCTCCTTGTTTCTTTCATCTGTGGTTCTTCTTTTACAGCAGGGGAAGGGCCCAGCCACCCACCCCCATCCCCAACCACCCAACACTACACTCCTTTTATAGGGTAGTACAGGGATGACATTTCCTGTGGCAAAGCAGGAAGGGGCGGATCAGTGGGGTATCCACATGGTGACCTCATTTACAGGGGCACTAGTAATTTAACTTGTTATAACAAGTTCTACAAAAACAAACAAACAAAACACAAAATCAAACTTTTGCTTGCATTTTCTTCCTTTTAATTACTCTGACCAGGTTATAAACCCAGCAAATTATCTGGAATGGCTATCATTAACTGCAGGTACTGTGGAACACTTTTCAGAAGGGCAGTTTTACAGGATTTAGGACACTATCGTACATGCTGGGCCATTGGAGATCTTAGGGCTCAGCTCCAGGCAGCATGGGCAGAGATTGTGCGCCTCACATTTCATATTCAAGAGGAAATATATTATAAGAACCACTTGCCATTTCCCCAACATCCAACAGAAGTACCTCAACTGCAGAGGTTAATTGGTCCGGGAGGTTGGCAGGTGGTTAGGAGGGGCAAATCGGGTGCCCCATCACTCGGTGCTCTCCAACATATTACCTCCATAAATCATATCAGAACTACAAACAGGTATCTGCCTCTATCTCCAAAATCAAACAAAGGGGCAGAGGTCACTACAGAGCAGGACACTGCAACACAGGAGCTAGCACAACAAAACTCGTCCTAAACAGGAACCAAAACAAAAAAAGCAAAAAGGAAATCCAAAAAAACTTCTGATCATAGGAGACTCCATGATTCGGGGAGTTGATACCTATCTCCAGCCAGGGGTAATGGTCAGATGTCTCCCTGGTACATCAGCGTGGAGAGACACTGACCGCATTGCTAAAATTGTTCAGGAAGCAGGGGAAAACATTGACGTCCTGGTACACATAGGGACTAATGATCTCGCCAGCTGATCAGTTGTGGAGACCAAGAAACACCTGACCAGGCTGGGTGACAAACTATCATCCATTTTGTTTGGCATCTCCTTCTCTGAGATCCTGCCAGTCTGGGAGAGGGGAGCAGATGGACGGAAGGTCAGAGAAGGGGGGAGATAGGGGAGCTAAACATGTGGCTCAAGGGCTGGTGCCAGGAAAAAGGACACAAATTTGTAGGGAACTGCCAACAGTTTGGGGAGCGAAAGTTCTTTAAATTTGATGGACTGCATCTGACTAAGGAGGGAGTCAGTGCATTGGGGCAGAAGTTTGATGTCTTTGCAGAATATTTAAACTAGCAAATGAGGAGAGGGGTGCAGCACCCCATACGTCAAATGGGAAGAACACCCCTCCCCCCTTCAGCTAGTGGTCAAACAGGAGTTCAGTATGTTTGCAGTTCATTTGCATCACCAGGTAAGGAAAAAGGTCCAGCTCCCCATATGATGCACAGGGGGGAAACACCAGACCTCACCCAACAACTAACACACCGAAATCTGGCCAATGGAAAATAATGTACATAAATGCTCTCAGTCTGGAAAACAAGATCCCAGACCTGCAGGCAATAATGTCAGAGGCTAAACTAGATGTAGTAGCAATTAGCGAGATGTGCTTTACCAGTAATCACACTTGGGAGACTTCAGTACCTGGCTATGTACTGTTCAGAAGAGACCAAGGTGCAAAAAGGGGGGGAGGTGGAGAGGCCCTGTATGTTAATGAAAATATCAAAGCTACAGAAATTCAGAATACACATAAGGAGCCAGAAGAACTGTGGGTCACCCTGGAAACAGGAAATGGGACAGCCATAAGAACTGGGGTTGTCTACAGGCCCCCAGACCAGGGGGAGGACATAGACGCATTACTGTTAGAAGATATACAAAACATGACAGCTAAAGGGGAGGTTCTGATAATGGGAGACTTCAACATGCCAGATACAGATTGGTCAATACCAGCAGGAACATCTGCCAGAACTAGACACATGCTGGATTCCCTGCAGGGAAAGGGCCTCAAACAACTGGTACAACAACCCACAACAGACAGGGTTATCCTAGATCTAGTACTGACTAACAGGGAAAGGATCAGAGATCTCCAGGCAGAAGGTCACCTGGGGGCCAGTGACCATCACATGGTATGGTTCAGTTTGGCCACTACAACGAAATCATCCCATTCCAATGCACAAATATGGGACTTCAGAGGAGCTGACTTTGATAAAATGGCCAACAGAGTTAAGCTAGCCCTGGCAAAAAGAAATACAGGTGAGGGGGTACAGGCAAAGTGGGCAAGCATTAAGGATGCAATACTTGAAGCAACATCCCACTGTGTTAGAGAGAAGCGGAAGTGCAAAGAAGAAGAAACCACTTTGGTTCTCAAAACAGTAGCAGAAAAGGTCAGTGCCAAAAGGCTAGCCTTCAGGAAATATAAGGGAACGCAGTGGAATGAAGATAGGGAGGCATACCAAACTTCCCTAAGGGAAGCAGGGAAGGCAGTAAGGCAGGCAAAGGCCCAAACCGAGGAAACACTAGCACAGACATTAAAAGAAGGTGACAAGACTTTCTATAGATACATTAGTGAAAGGAGAAAGACCGGGAAGGGGTATTGCTAAGATAAGGGGGAGTATGAGGAAGAGGACCATGTAAAAGCATTTATCCTAAATAGACACTTCTGCTCAGTATTTATTTTTATTTTATTTATTTGTACATCAGTTTACAACCTTTGAGCCAGAGGCTCATTTTCAAAGGTACCTCGTCACAAAGAGGACAAATACAGTACAACAATTTTGTTACATCATTGTGGATTACAACAATTGGTAATACACGCTGTCATATCTTAGTTGCAATTTTAAAGTTACAGGATTAGCAAAGCATAGGATGGTACAGATATAGACAAACAGTTGTATTTACGGAAGAGAAGGTAGGGCAGGGCCCACAGCTCAGCACCATGGACAAAGGGGGAAAGGAGGTGAGCACTAGTTCCTTCACAAAAGAAAGGGTCCTACAAGAGCTCAATAAGTTCAGGGTGGACAAGGCAATGGAACCCGATCGCATACATCCCAAGGTACTAAAGGAGCTAAGGGTGGAACTAGCAGAGCCATTATCAGAACTGTTTAGTGAGTCTCTGAACACAGGAGAGATCCCAGAAGACTGGAGAAGGGCTCATGTGATCCCGCTCCACAAGAGTGATAGCAGGGAGGAGGCAGGGAACTACAGACCAGTCAGTCTTACCTCAGTAGTGGGCAAGATTATGGAGGCACTCCTTAAGGAAAGGATAGTGCAACACCTGGAATCCATAGGCGTACAGGATCCAAGACAGCATGGGTTTACAAAAGGAAGGTCCTGTCAAACTAATCTCATAGATTTCTTTGACTGGGTAACCAGAGTGGTGGACCAAGGGGGAGCAGTTGATGTCGCCTACCTTGACTTCAGCAAAGCTTTCGATACTGTTCCACATAGAAGATTGATAAATAAGCTGGGTAGGCTCAGGCTGGGTCAGAAGTTGGTCAACTGGGTGGCAAACTGGTTGATGGGCAGAAAACAGAGAGTGGTGGTAAATGGTATACAGTCAGAAGAGATGCAAATCACAAGTGGGGTACCTCAGGGATCAGTCCTGGGGTGAGTCCTCTTCAATATCTTCATCAGTGACATTACAGATGGACTGGAGGGTAAGGTTTGGCTGTTTGCAGATGACACCAAGATCTGCAACAGAGCAGATGATCCAGATGGGTGGTCAGAATGAGAAGAGAATGCGATAAACTAGCAAAATGGTCGGAAGAGTGGCAACTGGGGTTTAATGCAAAGATGTGCAAGATCATGCACATAGGGAAGAGAAACCCTGAAGTCACCTATAGGCTGGGAGGGGAGTTGCTGGCAGTCACAAGGGAAGAAAGAGACTTGGGCATCATCATCACCGATGACCTGAAATCATCCAAGCAGACCACTAAAGCAGTAGGTAAGGCTAGGGGGATGTTAGGGCATATTAGTAGGGTATCTGGGATTGGAAGAGGAGGTAATAATCCCTCTTACAAGACACTAGTTAGGCCCCATCTGGAGTACTGTGCAGTACTGAGGCCACACTTTCACAAGGACATTAACCGAATTGAGGCAGTCCAGAGAAGGACAACCAAAATGGTGCAGGGACTGCATCAGAAGACATATGAGGACAGATTAACGGAGCTCAATATGTACACCCTAGAGCAAAGGAGGGAGAGAGGTGATATGATCAAAACATTCAAACACCTTCAGGGCATTAACAAGGTGAAAGAGTCTAACATGTTTCAATATAAGAAAAATAGCAGGACAAGAGGACACAGCATGAGATTAGAGGGAGGCCGATTAAGGGGTAATGTGAGGAATTTCTTTTTCACAGAAAGGGCGGTGGATGCATGGAACGGCCTACCTCAGGAAATGGTGGCTATGAATACAGTGCAGGGCTTCAAACAGGCATGGGATAGGCATAAGGGAGCAATACAAATGAGTATGAATAGATAGGCCATTGACAGAGCAAAGGCCAATGGCACATTTATAAGGTAGAAAAAGAAATGGGCAGACTGGATGGGCCTTGTGGTCCTTATATGCCGTCAACTTCTATGTTTCTATGTTTCTATCCAGTGCTTGTTGTCACTACTTAATTATTCTCTCTGTATACCTATTGTCTCTGTATGACAATTGTATACCAATTCTTCCAATGTGCCTGTTATGTATTCTGTGATTGTTGATTGATTGATTGAATTTTGTTGACCGGGTAGGCCCACTGGGCCCCGGAAGTCCCTTTTTCAGGGGCGACCTGGGGGTAAAAAATAACATACAGGTAAACAGAACAGTAAAAGCAGGTAAGCAGAGCTGTAAAAATAACATACAGGTAAACAGACAGTACAAGTAGGTAAGCAGAGCTGTAAACTTGCGTAAATACCAAATGGTTTAACAGTGATAACACACATAAGGCAAATTCCATACTGTATAACTGTGAAAGACTTAATGGCATTTACAATACGGAAGGTGGAGAGGGAGGAGGGGCTGGCATAAGGTCAGTTCCTTATGAATGGGCAAGTGCTCCTGGCGAGCAGGTGTCTTTGAGCTAGACCGAAGCAGGGGTCAACTCCCTGCCTCACTCCTCCAGTGGGAGTTTGTTCCAGTGGGAAGGTGCAGTAAAAGCAAAGGACCTGGACCCAGCTTTAGTCTTTGTTTTGGGGACCACAAGGAGGTTTTGTCCTGAGGAACGGAGACTCCTCAGGTTGGTTTTGACACTAACTAGTCCTTTGAGACTAAGGGGAGGTAAGGGCCCCAGAAGCTTAAAAGCAAGACATAGTGTGGGGTAGATGAGGCGGGCTTCCAATGACGGCCAGCTGAGCTTGGATTGAGCCTCGCAGTGGTGTGTCTTAGGGTGTGATAATGTTGCAAATCGGACAATCTTATTGTATAAGGTCTGGAGCCTGCCAAGTTCCGTAGAGGCCACGCCTTGAAGAACAGGTGCCACATAAGTGAGCTTGGGGAGAAGGACACTAGTTGCAAAGGCAACTCTGGCTTCAGGGATAATCTGGTCCTTTATTCTGTACAGGATACCGAGTTTTCCATGTATGGCTTTGGTGAGTTGGTCAACATGATTTTTTAGGGTGAAGCCTTGGTCCAAGGTCAGCCCTAGGTATTTAGTGGAGGTAACCACCTCAAGTTTATCACCCTCTGACTGCAGCTGAAGGAGCAGCGACCTCTCGGTTCCCAAGGATCTGGGCCGAACAACATCGCTTTTAGTCTTACTGGTATTTAATACCATTTTATTCCAGTGAGCCAGTCCTCCATCTGAAGAATGTCCTCTTGGAGGAATTCCCAGTTCTCCTAAGTTAGGGAGGCCTCGAAAATGACAGCATCGTCTCATATTGATGACGCCATGTCCCGCAATGTAAGTGCAGATCATTTATAAACAAAGTGAAGAGAAGGGGACCAAGTATTGACCCCTGAGGTACTCCTACTTTGGGCGGTGCAGACTGGGAGACATAGTCCTTCCACTTGTCCCTCTGGGTCCGGCCCGTAAGGTAATTATATATAGGATAAAGTATGGGGAGAAGTGTGTTACGAGAATTTAACACACACCCGAGTTGTTGGATGGCACATACCCGAGGGGTTTATGAATGCCATCCAACAACGAGGGTGTGTGTTAAATTCGAGTTTGACACACTTTTCCCCATATTTTATTTTATATAATTGAAGGTCTTCGTTTGAAAAGTCTGAGGTCGCTTTTTGTTTTCTGAATTGTGTTGCTGTTTTCCTGCTCTTCAATGAACTTTTGTCTTTCGGTTTCATTTGCTGTTTGGAATCATACTAACATACTAACATACTATTTGCCAGCAGATTAGGCCTTATGGTCTATCAAGTCTGCTCGAACCTAGATCCTTAGTTGGGTGCCGAGACCCTCCCATCCCTTGTGCTCCAGAAACCCCTATCATCCATCCCCACTCCCCCGGGACAGGCCATCATCTGATACATCCACTTTCTGTGTCTGTCCCACCCTCTCTTAAAGCTCTCCACTGTGGATCTCTGAACCAGCTCACCAGGCAGAGCATTCCAGGGTCCACCACCCTCTCAGTGAAAAACCTCCTCCTCTTTCCCCCTCACCCTTCCACCTTCCAACTTCAAACCATGCCTCTGGTGATGCCTCCCTGCTTTAGTCTAAAGATCCCTCCATGTTTACCCTATTTATTCCCTTGAGGTACTTGAAGACCTCAATCATGTCCCCCTGTCTCTCCTCTCCTCCAATGAAAACAGGCAGAGCTCCTCAAGTCTGTCCTCGTAAGTCAAATCCCTAGCCCTCGATCATCTTTGTTGCCTCCTCTGTACCCTCTCCAGGAGCTGTATGCCCTCTTCAAGTGTGGTCTCCAGTACTGTACACAGTACTCAAGGTGTGGTCTAACCAGTCCATTGTACAGCGGCAGAATCACTTCCTTGCTCCTAGAGGTGATCCCCTGATGCATCCCAACATCCTGTTTGCCTTGCTAGCTGCTCTCCTGCACTGCTCAGTGTTATTCATACATGTATCCACCATGACCCTAGGTCTTTTTCCCTGTTGAGGCTTCCAGCACCTCCTCCCAGGGTGTACCTGTGTTTAGGGTTTCCCGACCAAGATGCAACACCTTGCACTTGGTGATATGAATTTAATTTCCATGTGTGAGCCCAGCTTTCCAGGGTGTCCAGGTCCTTGCAGGGCCAACCTCCCTCTTCTCCCTCAACTACTGCTCCCATCTTGGAGTCATCCATGAAGAGACTCATTTCACACCTATACCATCCCTGATGTCTGATATGTATGCAATTAAACAGGATTGGACCCAGGACTCGAGCCCTGTGGTACCCCACTACCAACCTCTGTAGGGTGTTCGAGAGCTCCCACAGACCACTACTTCTGAGTGCTGGCCCAGCTATCCAGTTTTCAATCCATCTGACCATCAAAGGGCCTACTCCTAACCCCATAAGTCTCCCACCAGACCATTGTGGGGACAGAGTCAAATGCCTTGTGAAGTCCAAGAATAATACATCCACAGGCTTACCTCTGTCCAGTTCTGATGTTACCCATTCATAGAACTCCACAAGGTTGGTTTGACATGATCTACCTGGCACAAACCCATGCTGCCGACTATCCAGACCTCCCACCTCCTCCAAGTAAACCCCCAATCGTTCCTTTAGTATACTCTCCATTAATTTTCCCACCACCGAGGTTAAACTGATGGGTCTATAGTTTCCTGGTACTTCCTTCGACCCCCCTTTATGGATTGGTACCACATGTGCCTCTCGCCAATCCCTAGGTACCCTCCCTGTCTCAAGTGACCTGTTGAAAAGCTCCGCCAGGGGTGCAGCCAGTATGTCCGCCAATTCCCATAGTACTCTCGGATGAATGCCATCCGGCCCAGGAGATTTGTCTTTCTTTAGGGCCTTGAGGGCAAACCACACCCTTTTGGTGGGATGGCATCATCGTCCCTCCACCTTACTGGTCTTTTATCCTTATCCAGATGTGACACCCTGGGGTACCTTCCCTCCTTTTGCTCCATTTCTGTTGCTCCCCTGATCCCTCCTGCCGCTTCTATCCCCTTTGTGCCTTGCTTTGTAGATATCCCATCCCCCTTCCTAGTGAACACAGAGGCAAAGTACTCGTTAAATACCTCTGCCTGGTCCCTCGCCTCTTCCACCCACCCTCCTTCTGATCTCAATCTGCTGAGATGGCCCTTAGTTTTTCTCCGCTCCCCAATGTACCGGAAGAACCCCTTTTCCCCTCCATGTATCCCCTGTGCCAGCCGTTGCTCTTTACTGGACTTAGCTCCCCTCACCATACGGGTGACTTTTCTAGATACAAGCTGGTACATTTCATATCCCTATCCCTCTTGTTGTTTTATATTTTTGTAACGCCTTCTTTCTGACTGCTACCTGGACCTCACTGGACCACCAGCATGGTTTATGTGACCTTGTTCCTCACGCTTCAACTTAGCGCAGATCCTGACTGCCTCATGAAGTCCCGCTTTATGACCTCCCATCTCCTTTCCACACTTGTTGTTGAGGTAATCCTTCAAGTGATCCTTGAGAATATTTCCCATGCCCATAAAGTCTGCCCCCCTGAAGTCCACTGCCAGTGTCCTAGATCTCACCCCACCTCCCCAATGCTATTTGAAACCAGACAGTATTGTGGTCACTCCCAGTCAGGGGTCCTGTACAACCATGTCCCTTACCAGATCCCCATCTGCCAGAACCACATCCAGGACATGCCCTCCCTTGTGGGCTCCATCACATGCTGTGTTAAGAACACATCCTGGAAGCCATCCAGCAGCCTCTGCTCCTTGGCCACCTTAGAGGACATGGTTCCCAGTTTGTACCTGGCATATTAAGTCCCCCATCAACACCACTCTTCCCCTTTGGACCACACTGGGCAATGATGTTGTCCAGCAAACCATCCTCTAGAACATCACTCATCCCGGGGGCCTATATGCTACTCCCAGCTTGACCTTATCTCCTGCTGGGGATCGTAAGGTGACCCATAAGGCCTCCACGTTTCCCTCTGCCTCTTCTACCATAGCAATTTCTATGTCATCTCTAATGAACATAGCCACTCCACCCCTCTGCCCTCCTTTCTATCCTTCCTAAGCATAGTGTACCCGCACATTTAGGTCCCAGTCATGGTTTTGTTGGCTCACGTTCCGTGACTGCCGCCACATCCACCCCCTCGAACAGCATGGCCTGGAACTCTGGCAACTTGTTTCCAAGCTCCTGGCATTTACTAACACCAACCCCCACCCCTTATCCCTGATCCTTTTTGTCGAACCCCACCCAGATTCCTTATACTTCCATCCTCCCCTGCCCTCCTGAAACCTCCACCTCAGTCTGTTTCCCCTCCCCTTGGGCTTGAAGGCTACTCCTCATCTGGAGGGAGGCTCTCTGGTCAGCCCCTCCTATCCCTTCCCCTTACAAGTTTAAACCCCACCTTTCTTGTATGTAGTCAGCCATCCCCTGTTTAAGGACTTCCTTCCCAATGGGGCAAGATGAAACCTGTCCTTGGCATATAGTCCCTTATCCTCCCAAACTCCATTCCAGTTCCCTAACACCCCAACCCATTCTCTTCACCCCACTTCCTGAGCCATTCATTAACCTCTGTGAGTCATTTTTTCTCCACTGAGGCCTTTGGTACTGGCAATATCTCCGAAAAGGAAATGTTGCATCCATTATCCCGACAGACTCTGGCAAGTTCTTGGAACCTTGCTTGATTTCCATAATGCTATTTCCTCTAGATCATTAGTTCCCAAATGCACCAGGAAATCCGGTTCCCTCCACAATCCCTAACCATTTCATACACCATGAACTTTGCTCTGTGCACTGTCAGCCCAGAGATACTCACTACCTTCACCTGGCTATGGCATCCATCCCCTGTCCTCCCAATGGATACCCTTAATCATCGAGTCTCCCAGTAACAGAACCTTAACACCGCCATCATCCTTATGGTTACCTCCACTATGCCCTCTCACCCCTCCCCACTTTATTCATGATCGCAATTTCATGGGAGTCTTCCTGCCACATTAGAGACCCCTTGTCACCCTCCCCTTTCTGCCTCCTTGCTATTTTGCCCACTTAACTCAAACCCCTCTGAATAGGTGTCCCTTTAACCCTCTCTTATCTGAACCATTTATCCTGGCCCTGATGGTTTCCCTTCCCCGCACCCTCATCCCCCCTTGTAATAGTACCCCTGTCTCCAGAGGCTCTCTGTGGGTCCCTTTAGCTAGGGCCCCATCCTTGGTACTGACCTTCCTGCTGAAGGGGGCTCCTCTCCACCTCCTTGTCTCCCAGTTCCTCTCCAATCATGCTCTCCTCCCTCATGTCTGGAATATGTTGCATCTCCCCATTTGCTTAACATATATGTTTCCCTTCTCCCTCTGGGACTATGTCTATCCTTTCCATAGCTGTTCTGTGATGCCCTATGGGTATCTGACTCCTCCCCGGCCTCTGTATAAGTTTCCTCATTTCCACCAACCCTTCCTCCCCTCTAGGATGCTTAGTATCTCAATTATTGTGACACTCTATGTCAGCCTCCATCAAGTAACCGAGTTTCCCCTGACTGCATCTCTAAACTGACCCTCTTCTTCCTCTCTTGCACTGTTCACCTTAGGAGCTCCCTTCCCACAGTCTGCTGTTTTAGGCTTCCGTACAACAGCCCCTCCTGACTCTTCCCCCTCCAGTCTCCTTGAATTCAGAATTTTCACCCTGTACGCTTTCCCCTTAGCATCAACTTCCCTATCTAAGGGTCCTCTGTCCCTAATATCCCCTTCTGCTTGCTGTAGCATAATGTCCTGTAATTTCAGAGGCGTTGCCCAGCCTCCCTCAGCCCCACCCTTCTGCTGCCCATATCCACACCCTTATCCTTGGACCCCCCCAGCTCCCACAGCTTACTCCTTAACCAATATACCTCACTCCTGATACAAGATAGCTGTCTACAGAGTGGGCAGCCTCCCTCTCTCCAGGCCCAATTTAGAATTATTGCCATCCCACAGCCTGTGCAGCCTACAACCCTTCCGAAGATGCCTGCCATGGTGGAATATGGCCACCCTGATTATCCCCCTCTGTTTATAATAGCACACCCCCTTTTCTCAGTCCCTTTCCCCTGGAGTACAGTTTCTCTCTATACTGACTGTAGTTATTTACAAACCCAATTTCAACCCCACCAACAAAGTTCCCAAGTCTCACAAACACATACAGTCCAGTATGTGTTCAGTCCCATAACAGTGTGTGTGTAAAGCAGACTCCAGGTACCGTATGATGTCACAGGCCCACCAACTCCTGTTGCTTCAAATTTCAGTCCCAAACAGAAATACTCAGCCCTTCAATCCCAACCCCCAGTGGCTTTTCAGTATTTCGGCTTCAGAATCGGCTTAACTATTTTTTTTTTTTAACTTCTAGGCGACGTGAGGCTGCTGGAGGCTATTTGGTATGGAGGTAATGCCCGAGAAGTGTGTTTTTCAGTCAGTGCCGCTTGAGGTGACAGGGACAGTTAGAAGCTCGCGCTATGTTTAGTTAGTTGTCTCTAGTGCTTTGTTGTTGAAAGGGAGCGTGTGAATGCCGTAACACCTACTCAGGTGTTACGGCATTTAACACACGGTTTTGTCAATGGAAAAAAAATGGAGACCATTAATTATATATGTATACTGTCACCGTTATGTAATCTGTGATTGTTATATATGTATACTGTCACTATTATGTACTCTGTGATTGTTATATATGTATACTGTCACTGTTATGTACTCTATGATTGTTATATATGTATACTATCACTGTTATGTAATCTGTGATTGTTATATTGTATTATTATATTGTTATATTGTATATTATATTATATTGTATTGTAACTATGGCCCCATTACTGGCACATTGGAAATCCTGGATGCATTGAACAACCACTTCACAACAGCTGGCCTTGCCTTTGACTCCTCCCCAGCTAACCTATTAAGGGATCATTTAAGCTCCCACTATACTGGTGAACAAAGAGTTGACTCCTCCTTTAGCTTCAAACCTATACTGTTGAAACAAGTTGAGGATCTATTATGGCATCTAGATACCAAAAAAAGTGCAGGAGCAGATCTTCTGGACCCATTCTTTCTAAAGATTGCGTGTCATGTGCTTGCAGTCCCCCTAACTCACCTCTTTAACCTTTCCCTAAACTCTGGCTCTATTCCCACGCTGTGGAAGACAGCCCAAGTGGTCCCCCTTCTAAAATCAGGGACCCTATGGATCTTAATAACTACAGGCCCATTTCCATCCTACCTGTGTTATCCAAGATGCTGGAGAAATTAGTGAGTATTCAGTTAAGGAATATCTGGACAATGCTAATCTATTAAATCCAGCTCAATCTGGATTCAGGGCCAAACATAGCACTATCACTAGCCAAGGTCACCAATGATTGGCAAACCGAACTGGATAAAAAGAACAATGTCTGTGCAGTATTCCTGGACCTGAGCAAAGCATTCGACACTGTGGACCATGAACTGCTACTCTCATCCCTACACTCCATTGGCCTAGATCCATCCTCCCTTAAGTGGTTCAGATGCTACCTCTCCGGTAGATCACAGCAGGTAAAAGCTGAAGGTGACCTCTCCCCATTAAGACCACTGTCAAGAGGAGTCCCCCAAGGCTCTATTCTGGGTCCTATCCTTTTTGCCATTTATATAAATAAAATTGATTCAACCCTTACCAAGTCCTCAGTACATCTCTTTGCTGATGACACTGTACTGTATGTCAGCAACCCTTCACCTAAAGTTGCTCATGAAATCCTACAAGCAGAATTCTCCCTGTTACAACATCAGCTACTCAAGAAAAAGCTTCTGCTAAATGCAAAGAAAACCAAAGCAATGATGTTCACAACCCAAAACTCCACCAACACATCATCTTCAATCAGTCTCCCCCAGCTATGCACTATATTTGGAAAAATCTGGAGTATGTTGAAAATTTCAAATACCTAGGTGTGTGGATTGACAACAGACTTGACTTTACTCAGCATCTAGAACAACTGCTGAAAAGCTCGCCAGCTTGGCCTCCTACAGATTAAAACCCTTCCTTAATAGAGATTCAAAGATGAGATTAGTCCAGGCCATCTTTCTATCAGTCATTGACTCTAGACCTCCTCTATAGTCACTGCCCCACTCCCTTACCTTCAAAAATTGGATACCTTATACCATAGAGCAATAAGGTTCATTACAGACCTGCCATATAATACTCACCATTGTTCTCTCTATGATGCAATTGGATGGGTTTCCCTTCATGTCAGGAGGAGCAGAAATGCAGCTCTATGGATCTATAGAGCTTTATCACAAAAACTCCCAAGCTATATCCTGGACTGCTTCAACCTGACCACTCCCAGCTCCTATGCCCTAAGAAGCAACAATATCATCCTGCTCAAATTGCCCAAAGTCAACACCAAACTAGGGAGGGCAGCAATCAGCTATTCTCTAGCCATAGCATGGAACACCCTACAAAAATCTTTAAAACTGTCCATTATCATTCCATTTACATCCTTCAAGCAGCACTGTACAGCCTTCTTCACAGAGAAATGCAGTTGCTACCGCTAGAGATAGAATAGTCATCCCACAAAACTATATTCCAATCATATATGGCATATTCCTTCCAGCCAGACACCGCCAGTATATGGCACCCAATATTCCCTTCAACATCCTTGTACTCATTATGTGAGTGACTGTCATGATCCTCATTGAGATATATATGTACTGTACATATTGTAGATGTTAGTTTAACTTTCTCTTGCCAAGCTTTAACATGTGAATTCTCTGTATATTATTGTGTTATAAATAACATTTTCTTTTTTCTGTATGTATAACTGTCTCATAAGTATGTGATGTAATTGCTGTGCATCAACTCGAACCTTGACCTTATCAGGTCCATCTTGTAAATGAGCCTTGCTCAATGATGATCGCCTGAATAAATAAAGATTTGATTGATTGATTGATATATATGTATACTGTCACTGTTATGTAATCTGTGATTGTCATATATGTATACTGTCACTGTTATGTACTCTGTTTGTCATATATGCATACTGTCACTGTTATGTAATCTGTGATTGTCATATATGTATACCGTCACTGTTATGTAATCTGTGATTGTCATATATGTATACTGTCACTGTTATGCAATCTGTGATTGTCATATATGTATACTGTCACTGTTATGTACTCTGTGATTGTCATATATGTATACTATCAGTGTTATGTACTCTGTGATTGTCATATATGCATACTGTCACTGTTATGTAATCTGTGATTGTCATATATGTATACTGTCACTGTTATGTACTCTGTGATTGTCATATATGCATACTGTCACTATTATGTAATCTGTGATTGTCATATATGTATACTGTCACTGTTATGTACTCTGTGATTGTCATATATGTATACTGCCACTGTTATGTACTCTGCGATTGTCATATATGTATACTGCCACTGTCATGTACTCTGCGATTGTCATATATGTATACTGTCACTGTTATGTACTCTGTGATTGTTATATATGTATACTGTTACTGTCATGTAATCTGAGATTGATATATATGTATACTGTCACTGATATGATTTGCAACCTCCCAATTCCACCCCGGATGCACCATGAGATGAGCAACGTGTTGTTCAGCGTGCCCTTCCTGGTGAAACTCTTTTAAATAAATACAAATACATCCTAACATCCTATTTGCATCACTAGAGGCCTTATTCCAGTGTCCAGTACACTAGCCTGTGACTTTGTACTGTTTTTAACTGAAGTTTAACCCAAATAAGGCTCTGTTGTAATCCATGTATTTCTGTTCTTTTTTATCTTTTGTGTACTCCTCTTGTGTTATTTGTTACTTTTCCTTGTGCTGAGGCCTGATTAATACTGTGTATTTACATGTACTGTATGGGTTTGTTGTTCTACTCCATGGCTGGGGTCGTGACTGAAAACGGTCCTTTGGGTCAGCTCACCTACCCAGTTATCGAAGACATAAATAAATAAATAAATATTTTATTGGCGTGATTGTTTGAGGCTGTCACTAATGATGATGCCTAGGTCCCCTTGCTCAGTCATAGTGCTCAGCTTAAGCCCTCCCATCCAGTACTTTGTCCTGGGGTTCTTATTCTTAGGCGCAGCACCTTACACTTTTTGGCACTGAATTTCAACTGCCAGACCTTAAACAATCTCTCCAGTCTATGCAAGTCACGCTGCTCCACGGTCATAGGCTAACCATGACATATTGCACCTTGGTCACTTGGTAGAAACTTGTACTACCAAGTGTTTCTGTTTCTGTCTAACATGTGCATATTTAGAAAAATGTGATGAGCTGTATATACCTGTCTGCGATCCAACTAGCCTAGGGGAGTGTATACGACAGTGTTATAAGTTATATTATGACCAATCCAGCCCTTGAGCTATGCTCCACTCCTATGTATGATGACCTGTATATACTGTATCTGTCAGTTGAACTAGCTAGTCTAGAGTGTATAATCTGAAATGTGCTTACTACTGTGTGTTTCCCCTAGCGTCAAATGATGTATTTCCTACATGTTTGTTTACTGTGACAAAAAACTGTACTCTCTTTGCCATGTCTCCTTGACTGTTGTTCCTCATGTTGTATTCTCCTGGGTCGTTCCTGAAAATAGGCATAATACTTGTCTAGTGTACTTACCCGGTAAACAAAAGCTAAATAAATAATTACCTCATCACTGCCCACCCTCCCACAGAGCTTTGTGTCATCTGCAAAGAGATACAACCTGCCCCAGGTTCCTTCTCCAGTGTCACAGGACCGGCCCCCGGACCAGTCCCTGTGGTACTCCACTTGTGACCTCCCTCTCCTCTGATTTGAACCCATTTACCACAACCCTCTGCTGCCTCCCCTCAGCCAGTTTCCTACCCATTTTACCATGTCCCTTGCCGCCCCCAGATCCTCCATCTTCTTCAGCAATCATCTGTGAGGCACTGAGTCGAAGGCTTTGTCGAAATTCAAAAAAGAGTAAATCCACAGTGTGGTCCTATCTAATGTCCTTGTCACCCACTCAAAGAAAGCTGTTAGGTCAGATTGACAAGAACTCCCTGCCATGAACCCCTGCTGTTTACTATCCTGGATGTCATTGCTCCCCTGGTAGTCTACTAGGTCCTCCTTGACTAGTGATTCCATCAGATTTTCCACAACTGAGGTAAGACAGGCAGGTCTGTAGTTCCCTGCTTGCTCCCCATGGAGCCAAACTAAATCCACCACCCACCCTCCAGTCTTTTGGAACTATTACAGTCTGTAATGAGCTACTGAATAATCCTACTAGAAGTTCAGCTAGTTTCACTGCCAGTTCCCTGAGCACCCTTGGGTGCGTCCTATCCAGCCCTGGCACCTTCTCTATCCTAAGGGCTGCTAATCCTTTCTGGACCCTTTTACTGGTGAATACTGGCTACTTCATCTCTGGGACCCCCTTTGTGGCACTTTGACACCACTCTCTAGATAGGGCCTGCTGTCTTCCCTAGTGAAGACAGAGCAAAAGTAGTCATTAAGGACGGCAGTCTTTTGTTCATCCTCCTCTAGTACCCAACCTCCCTCCTGTACCGAAACACCAACTCAGTGACAGATGAAGCATGAACGTTGATATCAAAACTAGTTCTTATTCTTACCCTTGATTATGGGAATGTTCTGTACGTGAACCAAAGCAACATTTTTGTAAATAATGAAGCAAGGAAAGAGGTGCTCTCAAGCAGACAAATAACATAACAACAAAAATAGCTTGTGCACTCACCACCACATTAGACTGCTATTGATGTAACAAAAATTATTTAATAACATTTAAGACATCAATAAAAACACCCGCTTCGGTGTGTGTTTTAGTCATGTCTTAAATGTTATTAAATAATTTTTGTTACATCACCACGGTGTCAACAATCTAATGTGGTGGTGAGTGCCCGAGCTATTTTTGTTATGTTTTTGTAAATAAGCATCTACTTATTTTAAATAATATTTGTCATTTTGCTCTTAAAGCACCATACTGAACACATCATTGTAGTTTGCCAGAGGAAGTGGTGGGAGCTGAAACAATCACGGGATTTAAGAATGCATGGGATAGACATAAAGGAATTCTAGAGGTCAGGGGTAAGGGGAAATAGACTTCTAGGAAAACAAACTGAACTTACAAGCTCAAATGGGCAGACTAGGTGGGCCATAGGCCCTTATCTGCCAACACTGTCTATGTATCTATGTATCTATGTTTATACTTAGGGTTGGGAATATTTATTTAATTTTATTTATTTAACGTTTTTGATTACAACCTTTGAGCCTACAGGATCATTTTCAAAGGTTCCAAGTCAAGAAGTGGAGAGGACAACAAACATGTGATACAAAGGGTTACAGATAACATGGATCAATTGTCATAGAGTCAATATTTAGTACAAACATAAGCAAATCTGTAGACGTAGAATAAAGAGACAACAAGCAGTTGTAGATCAAAGTGCTGAATTGGGTTGAAGCAACACCTAAACTGGTGCGGTACCTTGATTTATCATTGATAGAGCAGTGCAGTGAAGTCGAAGATGTAGGTGGTGATAGACTAGGGTAGGGGGTTGCAGATTAAGAGGCAGCCAGAGGAGGTATTGTCACATAGGCAGCAGTGGGGCGCTACAGGGTAAGGATGAGAGCCCTGGGGAAGGGAGAAATGAAGAGGGAGAGATTTACTGGCATGGAGAAGCCCAGTAAAGTTTAAGAAGTAGAGATGATTGACGGGGTATAAAGTGGGAGATCACACACAGCCAGCAGGGGTAATTGTCAGTTTGGCAATAGTGTAGCACTACTGGGTAAGGTGGGTAAAGGGCAGATTATAATGCAGCAGTATTTGCATTCTGGGTTTATAAAAAATCTGGACCTCACATTCTGTCTTCTTCCTTTTGTCCATATCCAAGATCCTACACCACAAGAAGTAATTTGTCTGTGCTCTTTTCAGTTAATCTGACTGAATTAATATTGGGGGGAAAAATCATTTTCATGGTTTGGTCCTAGCATCTTGAGCGATTTGTGAGAACTTGTTACATCTGCACAACATGTTACGCACTTTAAATATCTTTTTAAGAAGATGTATAGGGATAATGTTAAATGATTATGTTAATTGTTTAAATGTTTGAATTTTGTATTTATGAACATACGAATTTGCCAGCAGATAAAGACCTTATGGTCTATCAAGTCTGCTGAAGTGTGCAGCTAGCAACCCTTATACTGCAGCTGCCCCTCCCTCCCCTGACCCTCCCTCTTACCATATCCCATCCCCTTTTGAAGCAGTCCACTGTTCTACAGGATGCCACTTCCACAGGCAACATGTTCCACCCAGACACCACTCTCTCTGTGAAAAAATGTCTTCTCATTTCCCTCCTGAACCTTCCCCCATCCAATCTGAGATTGTGGCCTTGACTGTCCCTATCCTCTTTTAACTTGAATAGCCCCTCTGTGCCCATCTTGTTTATTCCCTTCATGTACTTGAAGGTTTCAATCATATCTCCCGTCTCTCCTCTCCTCCAGTGAGTACATGTTCAGCTCCCTCAGCCTGCTCATGTAGGGTATGTCCCATAGTCTCTTTGTTGCCCTGCACTCCCTCCAGTAACTTAATGTCCCTCTTCAGGTATGGGCACCAGTACTTCATGCAGTACTCCAGATGTGGCCTGACTAGTGACCTATACAACGGCAGGGTCACCTCCCCTCTCCTTGAAGATATACCCCAGGCAATACAACCCAGCAGTTTGTTGGCCTTTGCAGCTGCTTTCCTGCATTGTGCTGAGTTGTTCATTGAGCCTGTTATAATCACCCCCAGATCCTTCTCCTCTTCTGTCATGTTTAGCTGAACTCCCCCCAGCTGGTAGCTCCTTCTTGGGTTTTTTGCCCCAAAATGTAGCACCTTGCACTTTTTGGCATTGAACCCCAACTGCCAGGTGTCCGACAAGGTCTCCAATTTTGACAGATCATCCTGCAACCCATGCCACCCTCCTAGGCCATCCACTACTGCTCCCATCTTGGTGTCATCTGCAAACAAACTGATCTTGCTCTTGATGTCCATTGAGATGTCTGATGTGAACAACCCAAACACCACCGGTCCCAGCACTGAGCCCTGCGGTACTCCACTTGTCACTGCCCTCGGAGGTGAGAGCTCCCCTTCCACCACCACCCTCTGCTGCCTTCCCTGTAACCAGTTTACTACCCATCCCACAATTTTCGCCCCTGCACCTGTACCTGCCAGCTTACTACCCAGCCTCTCATGCTGCACAGAGTCGAGTGCCTTACTGAAGTCCAGAAACAGGACATCCACTGCATGGCCCTTATCCAGCTGTCTAGTTAACCAGTCATAGTAATCCACCAGGTTGGTCTGACAGGATCTGCCCATGACAAACCCATGCTGTCTAATGTCCTGCAGCCCACTGGTCTCCAGAAGGGACACCAGCCTCTCCTTCAGGACTGTCTCCATCAGTTTTCCCATGATGGATGTGAGGCTTACCGGCCTGTAGTTTCCCGGTTCGTCTTTGGGACCACACTTATGTAGGGGTACCACATGAGCCATCCTCCAGTCCTGAGGTACACTTCCTGAGACCAGGGAGGCATTGAACAGGTCTGCCAAATGCCCTGCCAGGATTTCTGCCAGCTTTCTCAGTACCCTGGGGTGAATGCCATCTGGGCCTGGCACCTTTTCCACCCTCAGTGCCCTCAGGCCCTCCAGTACCCTGCCCTCTGTGATTTCCCCCATCTGTCACCTCTCCCCCCAAGCCTGACCTCCCACCCCCCCCTTGATAATGACCCTCCTTTCTCCTTAGTAAACACCGAGCAGAAATATTCATTAAGCGCTTCTGCCTGCTCTGCCCCAGTTTCCACCCATCCCTCTTAATCCTTACTATTTTGTCCCTACAACTCCTTTTCTCCCTGATGTACCTGAAGGATTCCTTCTCCCCCTTCTTGATGCCTTGCGCCAGCCTGCGCTCCTTCGACACCTTGGCTACCCTTACTGCCTTCGTCACCTCCTTCGATTCCTTCAGGCAGTCCTCTCTGTCCTCCCCTCTCCCTGTTTTTTTGAACCTCCTAAAGGCGGCTCTTTTATTTCTTACTTTCTCCATGACCCCCCTTGCTCAACCAGCTGGGTTTCTTGGCCCTAGCTCTCTTACTCTGGACCCTGATGCAGGGTTTGGTTGCCTCCTCAATCCCCAGTTTTATGACCTCCCACCTCTGGTTAGTGTCCATATTAGTTTGGATTCTGGCTAGATACCCTTTAACTACCTCCCCCATCCTCCTGAAGTTGGCCTTCCTGAAGTCCAACACTCTTGTACCTGTTTTTACTCCCTTTTTACCCCATTTTCAACGTGAACCACACTGAGTGGTGGTCGCTCCCTGCCAGCAGTTCTTCCACCCGCAGCTCCCTCACAAACTCACCATTTGCCAGCATGAGGTCTAGGGTGTTCCCTAACCTGGTTGGCTCGCTTACCATTTGCATTAGGAAGCTGTCCTGGAATGCATCCAGAAGTATCTGTTTCCTTCTAATTGTGGTGGCTGGGGTACTGTAATCCACTCCCGGCAGGTTGAAGTCCCCCACAATCACCGTGCTACCCTTTCTGCAGGCCCTCCTGATCTGTCCTTCTAGTTACTGTCTAACTCCTCTGTGTGAGAGGGTGGCCTGTACACCACGCACATCCTGAGAGTCCTATTCCTGGAATCCTGAATTTTCATCCATAACGACTCTGTACTACCTTCCTCCCCCTCCTCACAAACACACTTCAGTCCTTTTTTCACATACAGTGCCACTTCCCCTTCCCATTTACCCTATCTCTACGAAGTATCTTATACCCTGATACTGCCGGGTCCCAGTCCTGGTAATGGGTGGCCCATGTTTCGGTGATGGCTGCCATGTCCACCTCCCCTTCTGCCATTAGAGCCTGTAGCTCTGCTGTTTTGTTCCCTAGGCTCTCCTAACATTCAAGGTGACCACCCTCCACCCTTTTTCCTTCCCCCTTCCCCTTCTGCTCTCCCTTCCTAGCATCCCCCCAGTACTTCATTTTGTTCCATTGCTTCTAGCACGGGGGGGGGGTTAAGCTCATTCGGCTTCTCTTCCTGTGGATTCTGCATGCCCCCTTCCCACTTGCCACCCCCCCACTCCTAGTTTAAATGCTCTTCTTTTGCTATGTAATCCTCCATCCTCTGCTTCAATATCTTCGTGCCCTCCTCACTTAGATGAAGTCTATCCTTACCGTAGAGATCACTGTCCTCCCAGGTCCCTCCCCACTCACCCACCAGCCCATAACCTTTGGATTGGCACCAGGTTCTTAGCCATTTGTTAAACTCCTCTATCCTCAGTTTCCTTGCAGTGCCCACCCTGGGCACTGGAAGTACTTCCGAGAAAGCTACTGATCTTCCTGCCTCCTCAGATATTGGTCCTAGCTCCTCAAACCTCCCCTGAACTACCTCTATCGTCTCTCTCACCAGGTCATTTGTCCCCATATGCAGAACGCTATGTGGTTTCACCCTACCCCTCCTAGCAAACTTTAGACCAGACTGACCCACCCTTTCCGCTGTCATTCCTGGCATGGCCTCCACCCATATGCGACTATGCTTCTCTCCCTTGCTTACTATTGTATGTCTTTGTTAATTATTGTATGCCAGGCATGACTGAAAAAGGCTGTTCCCAGTTCACTTCCTGGTTAAAAAAAATGAAAATGATAGGCTTACAATTCCCCCATCTTTCCTCTTTTTTTCCTTAATATGCCTGAAGAATGCTTTTCCCCACTCCTGACCCCCTCAGCAATACGCAACTCTGTGTCCATTTTAGCCTAACTGCCCTCCTTGCTTCCCTAGTTCTCATTTGGTATTCTCCTCATTCTTCCTCCCTGAGCTTCTCTTAGTACCTGATGGAGGCCTTTTTCTTGACTCTCATTGCTTCCCTTTCCAAGAACCACATTGGTCTCTTGTAACTGTTGCTATTGGTTACTGTCCTCAGGCATATCTCTGATGCCTTGAGAATGGCCCCCCTTTATTGCCCATCTCTTCTCCACCCCTCTGATGTGATCTACCCCAACTTGTCCGGGACCAGCTCCCTGTCATTCTGTCAGAGTCCGCCCTTCTGAAATCGAGGCCCTCAGCTCTCGATTAGGGTTTACAATCCCCCAGGCGAGCTCAAACCAGAGAGAGTTATGGTTGCCGTTCCCTAGTGGCTCCCTTACCTGCACCACTCCTGCCATCTCTGAGTTGGTGAGCACCGCATTGAGGATAGCAGGCTACCTGTTTCTAACTAGCTGTGCCAGCGGACAGTCCTGGAATGCATCCAGCAAGGCCTGACTTCTGATGCTGTTGGCAGCCGGAACGTCCCAGTTGATGTTCACCAGATTCAGGTCACCCAGCACAACAACCTACCCCCCTTTGCCACTCCCCTGGCTAGTTCTTCCCTGGGCTACCTGCCCCCTCTCCTTTGCTTGCCCTGGCAGTCTGTAGATCACCCCACACATATTTTCTTGCCTGAGGCCGCTGTGAGCTGCACCCATAGTGACTCTGTCTCGCCTTTACTTCCCCTGATGTGTACATCCTCCACAGCCTCAGTTCCAGCCCCGACATAAAGGGCTCCACCCCCACCCCCCCTTACCTTTTCCTCGGTCCCTCCTAAACATGGTGTTTCCTGGGACTGTTAGGTCCCAGATGTTATTTTCTGAGGCCCGAGTCTCTGTGATGGCTACAAAGTCCACCTTCGTGTCTGCCATCATTGCCTGGACCTCACTGATTTTATTACCCAGACTCCTGGTGTTGAGGCAGGCCTCCTTCCATCTAATCCTGATCCCCTTCAGCTATTTACTTGTCCTTTTTCATTATTCCTCCCTGATCTCCTTCCTTTCTTATTGACTGCAGGCTCTGTGATCTCCCCCACGGTCCCTTCCCCCAGCCCAGTTCAGATCGCAACCCAACTTTTTCCTGCTGTGCCTCTACAAGCCCCTAGATTAGAGGGAGTACTAGCTAGGTTTCCCTTCCTCTCTGCTACCACTGTAGTTCCCTAGACTCAATCCCACCACAGCCAGTTTAACTGCCTGACAGAGATGTCAAACTTCTGCCCCAGCGCACTAGCCCCCTCTTTCATCAGGTGAAAGCCATCACCCTTGAAGAGCCTCCTGTCCCAGAAGTTCCCCAGTCTCCCACAAAGTGGTACCCCATCGCCTGACACCATCCCTTTAGCCACTCGTTAAACTCTGCCAGCTCCTTTTTCTGTTTTTCCCTCCCCACCCAGACCCACACAGGAAGGACCTAAGAAAAGGCTTGGGAGGCCAAGTGGCCTCAGTCTGTCCCTCAGACTTTGAAAGTTCTGCTTCACCATCTCAACAGTCTTGTTTGCCAGATCATTGGTGGCCAGGTGTACCAGCACCCCTAACTCAGCCCCTTCCTCTCCACCATCATCCCTATGCAGTCTCTATCCTGGATGGTTGTACCAGCAAGGCATCTGACCATCTCCCTCCCATCCAACCCTCATTCCACTACTCTCTCTACACCCTTGATCATTGAGTCCCCAACCACTAAGACTCTCTTAATTGATTTCTTCTTGTTTCCACCCCGGGTGCCATCAAGTTGTCCTGCCCCTTTCCCTGACTCAGGGTCTCTCCTCCCCCCCAGTGGAGTCGGGTACCTGAGGCTCCTCCAGGGGTGAAAAGTGATTACCATCTGGATGGTGTGGGGCTGGACAATGTCCACCTGGCTGGCCCTGGCTCCCTTCCACCCCCCCTGGACCAGTGGGCCGCTGGGGGAGTGGGGTGTTGGCTCCATCAAACTGGTGATGCGGCAGAGATAGCTCATCTCTTGTAGCTGCCAGCTGAGCATGGAGCACTGCAAGGGTCCTGCAGATGGGGGTGTGCCCCCCCCCCAGAGTGTACTCCTGGAGAAGAGCATCCGACAGTTGCCACAACTATCTCCGCACTGTATCCCATCCTTATTTGCCTCCCCCTGTACACCACTCTGTAAGTAAGACAGTGCTCATGTCCACTTCTGATTCTTCTTCATTCGATTTGGATCCACTTCTGAGGTAGGCAGCATCAGGGGAGCGAAGGAAAGATGGGGGGGTTATAAAAGGGGCCACTCTCGAGGCAACTGAAATATGTATGAGAACAGTTATCAAGAGAAACAAGTAGAAGAGACAAAATTTGATTCTCTGAAAGGGTGAAGGAGGCAGTGGGGGCTAAAAAAAGTCTTTATAAAGTACACAGAAAAGCAAGGGGATGAAGAATTGGATGAGTACCAGAAGAAAACTAGAGAGGCCAAGAGGACAGTCAGGATCGCAAAGGCAGAAACAGTGCTGCATATCGCAGACAGGGTCAAGGGAGGGGGAAAACTGCTCTTTAGATACACAAGAGAAACAAGCGTTTGTCAACGCCGAATGTTGTCTCGCTGGCATTGGCATTGGTAGTGCGGAGTTAGAGATGCATAATAGGAATGGCAGTGAAGCACTGAAGTGCGACTCTCATTTCATCTGTAGAGACCGACAGGTATTGGGGTGTGCCTTTGGGTCATCAGCTATAATGCTCAGCCATTGTACCTCACCCTACCCTGTAGACACTGACAAGTGTTGTGGTGTGCTTTGGGCGTTATACTTACCCCATTCCATAAGTAAATACGCTGAGGTGGGTGCAGTATAGGAGAATGGGGTGAACTTTGTGGCCAGACAGTGCAAGGCACACCACGATGCCTGTCACTGGCTGCAGGGTGGGGGTGGGGGTGGAATGGCACAAGCATTACAGCCAATGATTCCAAGTCACACGCCTGATGCCTGTCAGTCTCTACAGGGTGGGGTGTTACAGTTGGAAACCCTAACACCGTAGGCGTGTGTTGGTATTTTCACTCCAAATTTTCAACATGGGCTGTTTGTGAGCCCACCTCATGAAAAGCGGCACTGTCAGTTTGTTAGCTGAAAGGTGGTTTTGCACAGCGGCTATGCCATTTGGCGACACAGGGACGAAAAGACATTTTAGGCAGGATGTGGAAAATGACATCTGTATTGTTCATGAGGAGGCGAAAAATGGCAATGTTGAAAATCTGGAGTGAAAATATGAAAAATTGGTGAAGTCATGAGCGTGCATAGAAACTGCACAACACACGTCCGTAACCCAATTATTTTTGGGAGTTTTTTAGCCACATTTTCTACATAGGCATTTTGGGACCTCCCCTCATGAACAGTGGCACTGTGATTTTGTTAATTAGTCCCAAAAGTTGATTTCCCATAGTGACCATGCCATTGTGTGCCACAGGTGCAGAAACACATTTTGGGCACGCTGTGAAAAATGACGGCTGTACTGTTGATAAGGAGGTGTGAAAAAATGCCAGTGTTGAAAATCTGGCATGAAAATATTGCAAATTTGCGAAGTTACAAGTGTGCGTGGAAACTGCGCAACGCACGCTTGTAAGACAGTCATTTTATGGACTTTCGGCACCAGATTTTAAACATAGGCATTTTAGGACCTCTGCTCATGAACAGTGTCACCATCATTTTCTCAAACTGTCCCAAAAACTGATTTCTGGCGACCACGCTATTGTCGCCGGACGATGCGAAAACACATTTTGGCGGGATATGTAAAATGACAGCTGTGCTGTTCATAAGGAGGTGGAAATGCCAATTTGAAAATCTGGAGTAAAAATATTACAAATTCACAAGTTCACGGCGTGCATGGAAACAGCGTAATGCATGTCAGAAACAGCTCATTTTTGGATTTTTCATCAAATTTGCAACATAGGCATTTTGAGAGACCCCCTCATGAACAGTGGCACTGTCATTTCATTACTCAGTCCTGAAATGTGATTCTGTGCAGTGACCACAAAATCACCTTTCGGAACCGAATAACGCCATGACAGTGACTGAATTCATGAGGAGGGGTCCCAATATCCCCATGTTGAAAATTTGGTGCAAAAATTCCAAAAAATGGCAGAGATAAGTTGAAAAAACCCTATTTATGCCATTATACAGCTTACCGGCATTTCTTCAGTTCACGGTCAGCTTTGAAGAGTGCAGACGTGTTCCCGGTCCACGAAGATCATCACGCTGGACTCAGAGGTGAGTATGGGTGTGGGGTGTGGGAAGGCAGGTGCACAGAGGGTGTGCGCGGGTTGTGGGGAGGGCAGGGACCGTGAAGGACTGTTTTCTTCTTTCACGGGTAAAAAAAAAAAAACATTGCGGGATGGTTTTTCTTTTATGGATAATTGTACGCTGCGGTGGGCTCTCAGCATACCACCAAGTGTTTTTGGGGATGCTGTAGCCAACGGGGATTTGGCACCCCGCTGGCACACAACGAAAGCGGGAGGGCAAGAGCCGAGGGGATTGGGCACCCCTCGCACATAACAAATGGGGTGCATGATTCGATGGGGAGTAAGACCCCCCGCCGGCACACACATTGGGTCAGGGCATGCCGACAGGGGGATTGGGCACCCCTGAAGTCGGCATTATGGCAGGCAGTGTGCCGCCATGTTTAATTTACTTTTTCACCAGGGCAAGCATGTCAGGAGGTGCTGCTGCGTATGACGAGCTTTGCTCACATTGCAGCGGACCTTTCATTAGACGTGCTCGCCACATTATGTATTCATGATGTGGCGCCTTCATGCTGGCTTATTGGGGAATGAGGGACACACCTACTGATGTGTGCCCTGCATTCGCCCAACAGTGACTGCACCTCCAAATCTGCTACTACCGCAATATGTTGGAAGTGCATGCGCGAGCCAGCATAAAAAGAAAGATGGGAGAGGGAATTTGTCAGCAGATACTTTGATGAAAAACCGGGACAAGATATTCCCACTGAGCTCATGGGGGGAAAAAAACTGGATGGATCTTCTCATTCCTTTCTTCAGTCTTACAGCAGCGTATTTTATTACAGGCATACAAGCTTGACTGCACGCAGCACAGAAGGGAAAACAGTACGAACCAGAAACTGTGCCAAAGCAACTAACATATCAGAACTACAACTCCCATAATGCAGTCTCCTTCCCAGTACTCTTTGCATCAATGAAAGGCTGTTCCTGCCCCAGTTTCTGTCTCCTCTTTGCTGCTAGACGCTGTGACAGGATGACATTTTAGAGATTTGTGAACAGCAGGGACCAAGAAGGCCTATGTCTTGTCTGGGGTTCTGGTCACCTTTCAGTGTATCAGTAGGTCTCAGTCCTGTTTGATCTCCTGACTAGAGTGCCTGCTAAGGGACCTGGACCAGCAGCACTAGACTCCTCTTCCCGTTCTATGTAGCCTCGGTGTCACTTTGTGCTGACTGACACGGTTTGCTGCTCTCGACACAACTGAAGCAGCTCCTTTTAAATATGGTGCAGCTGAGAACCTCCCTTGGCAGCAGGTGCAGCTCTCACCGCAGGATCTCTGGCAGATCTGCCAGCCTTCAGCTCAGCAACTCCCCCCTTTACAGCACAGTTCTGGTGTCAGCTCCCAGCAGCTTAAGCGAGTGTCGCTCAAGTACCTTGACACCGCAAGGGCACCAAAATCCCAAGACAATTCCTTACCCAGAGGCCTCCAGTAGTTTTCTTCAGGCTTCCAGCCCTCTGATTCATTGAGCTGTGTGTGACAGGAATCACCCAGATGGCAGCGGTCATGGAGTCTGGGGGCAGTGGATTTTCCTGAGGGCACTGCATTATGCCCTAATTTGTAGTGCTCACCCCCTGGTTTTGGTTGCAGGGGTGGGCAAATGTCTCTGGTTTTGGCCATTCCTCCAGTATCATTGGCTGTCCACATTTGATATCCACTGCAAGCGCGGTTTTCACACAGTACAGGTTGCCCCAACAAACCATCGCTTCTGCCCATCCCCCATCCATTTAATCCAGGTCCTGGGGTCAGAGGAGTCAAAGTGATAGTAGCAGCAAGCTGGGTCCACATTCAGGGACCTCAGCAAAGTCCAATACTTTTAAGGGTGGGGAGGGAGGGTTACACATGTATACACCTGTAATCGTTCACCCCCTGTGTTTATTAAAACCATTTCAATTGAGCTATGCTCGCAGAAAATCAAAATGTGTACGTTTATAGCTCTCCCATCACCCCGTTGTATTTCCATGGTGGTGGCACCCAAAATATAAAACAGGAGTCAAAGGGTGGTGGTAAATGGGGCTCAAGGCAAGGTAACCAGTGGGGTGCCACAGGGGTTAGTTCTGGGACCAGTCCTCTTCAATGTCTTTACCAATTGAGGGCAGGAGGTGACAACCACAAAACAGGAAAGGGATTTGGGGGTCATCATATCTGGTGATCTGAAGGTAGCAAAGCAGGGTGATAAGGCAATGGGAAAGGCTAGTAGGGTGCTGGGGTGCATAGGGAGGGGTATCACCAGTAGAAAAAGGGAGGTAGTGTTACCACCTGGAGTACTGTGTCAAGTTCTGGAGGCCCCATCTCCAGAAGGACATAAATCGGGTGGAGGCAGTTCAGAGGAGGGCAACCAAAATGGTGCATGGCATGAATCAGAAGCTCTACGGTGAAAGACTCAAGGAGTTAAACACAGTATGTACCCTCTAGAGGATAGGAGGTTAAAGTGAGACATGATAGAAACGTTCGAATACCTCAAAGGTTTTAACAAGGTACAGGAGGGTGGCATTTTTCATAGGAGATGCTCAAGGACAAGGGGGTTGAAATGAAGCGGTAAGGGGGGAGGCTCAGAGGGGATGTGAGGAAGTACTTCTTCACAGAAAGGGTGGTGGACGTCTAGAACAGACTCCCAGCAGAGGTGGTGGGCACCAAAATGGTCAAGTATGCATGGGACAGACACAAGGGGATCTTACTAATAGGGCTGGGGTGGGGGTACGGCCAGAAATCGAGTAGGGTCTGCAATAACACAGTCGGTAGGGAACAAAAGGGCAGACTAAGTGGGCCAGGGGTCCTTTTCTGCACACAACTTCTGTGTTTCTAAAGTGGTACCCATGCTTGTCCCCACTTTTTGACAGTAACCCTGTTCTTTGTTATACATTATTCTATACTGCTGCTAATTTTAAACACCCTCTTTCCCTTGACAGGACATATCAAGAACAGCACTCTGACGTTAGTGAATGTGCCCCCACAGGATCTACTGCAAAATCAGAAACACTATACAAATAAGTAGTACATCCCTAGTGTTCTTAGGAGAGTTAAAACTATTGGGAGGGCAAAATGTGTTGAGTAAGCAATAAGACACGACGGGGTATGAGTAGAACATATATTACCGCACGGCTGGGCGCTTGATCACGTAGGCCGACAGGTCGTAGTTACTTCAGCCACAGCCGTATGGGTAATATATGTTATAACTATAACCGGAGGGTCTTATTGCGCTATAAATGGAGAAATTGCAATAGAAATAAAAAAAAGGAAATTCAGTTTTTGCATTCAAATATTGCTTTATTTGATTAGCGTCCATACATAGAGGAAATAGTTCCCTTTATGCAACCTTTATTTCGTTCGAGGAGTCCTCAAATTTCGTTTAAAGCATTTTCATTTACAAACTGGTGCCTGCTTTTACCGCCACTGCTTTTGAATCTGACAGCTGTGATTTGCTACTACTCCGGTTCTCGGAGGATCGCTGTTATAGTCGGCAGCTTTTTGACAAGGAATGCTGGCTTCTTCTATGTTAGTTTCATTTCTAAATATTTCTTCTAGTTCCTCTTCAGTTAAGCTAATATTGAAATTGACAGACTCCTTTGGCATGTTTGTATGCAGGGTGCTTAATGGGATAACAAGATGGCTAACTGAGCCTTTGTGAACATTCTAATTCAGAGTATTGATTTCTGACTGCCCTTTTTTTTTTTTCTATGTGTAATACACATATGACACTGATTTTCTAGCCAATCAGTGAGCTTATATTTTCATGCCCATTTTATAATTGGGAGTGGCACACTGTACAGTGACCATTTCAGCCCTATCCTAGTGTTGTAGCCAGAGATCGTATATACAAGACTTTCTTTTTATAAATCACAGAACTCTCCCTGTTCTGCGGTCTAAACACTCCCCCAGCTCCATTCTAGCCGGAAGCTGTCGTTATAGCGCAGACTCTGTCTCCCTCTGGTGGCAACTCGTCAGAAATCACACGGCCTCCTATAGTCCCGCCCACGCTCCTTTTTGATTCGCTGTGTTATTTTTTTATTTCCTAAGTTTTCCGCCTTAATTGACAGCAAAGCTACTTAATGAGCGACCAGACCACAGTGCCGCCCTTTAGTCGGCACGCACTGATTGGCTGAGCGACTAGTACAGCCGCCATTGGGCGAGGGATGGCTGTCCGGGTGGGACGCGCGAGTTAAAATGGCGGTGAGTGAAAGGTAGGAGTATGTGGTGGTGTGAGGGCAGGTGGGCAGGGGGAGCTGGGCAAGAGGCGCTAGCACTGTGACCGGTAGTGGGGCGGAGGAGGCTGTTGTACTTATGGTGCCAGTCACCACCTGACTGAGCCCTGACCGCTGGTTTCTGCTTTTGCCTCTGTCCATGCTCAGCTCTTTGCCATGGAGGTATTGAGATCGTACCTCTCAACTGTCCTGATTTTGCTTCAGAATTTTACTTTGTTCCTCCTAAAAATTGTGTTTCAATGACCAATCAGTTGGGGACCTAAGCACAAAATAATGTCAAACTTTAAAGTTACAGACTTATTTTTCCTCAGAAAATGCATTTTACACTAAGCACCTTATTCTACCTGCTTTCTGAGTGGATATCACCAATTTTGAAGATGTGTCCCTGATTTTGGTCCTTTGTTCCTGATTTTTTTTTTTAAGGTTTGTCCCTGATTTATGAGACAGGAGGTTGAGAGGTATGGGTGAGACAGAGAGCTGGACATTTATTTAATGTTTTTCACTCTCTTACAGTTTCTTTTCCCAGGACAGTCTAACTTACTTGGTGGATGTAACTGTTTTATTTATTTATTTGGGGTTTTTTTGGGGGGGGGGGCTACTTCTAGCCATTATTTTCCCTTTTCACCCTTTGTAGCTGTGTGGTGCCTACCTCACTGTTTCACTGTTCTGCCCAATACCTACCTGTCAGTCCACTAGTCTCCCACCCAAAACTCCAGTTAGACTGCAGCCTCACCTAGTGATGATGACATCTTGTAAATCTCCCTCATGAAAGGACTCAGGGCAGTGGCACAACACCCTACTTTGAGTTATTGATGATCTGTGTTATAAAGCTGTGATTCTGAATTTAATGTAGTCTTGAGTTTTATCCGTTGTTTCTTGTTTTAACCTTTTAATCTGTTTTATTGGTAGGTGCCCAGAGCCTCCGGGAATGGGTGCCTTGCCTGCTGCTGGAGCCACCTGACAAAGTTTCTGCCCACTTTTACAGCTGGGGAGAGGCTGATGCTTAGGGGGATCAAGCGAATGACTCAGGTTTTGACACAGTGAGTAAGGGGATGTGGTGGGATTCGAACCTGCAGTCTCCTGGTTCACAGCTCAGTGCTCTTTGCCACGCTGCCTTACACTTGTGACAGTTTTAGAAGAAATGCTTCAGGTTTGGATGAGTGCAAGACACCGTTTAGTAAATAGAAATCAAGCTATTTGTATTTCTGGGCAGATCCCCCAAATCTTAGACATAAGCAACCTGCATTTTTTTAAACTAGTAAATAATATTTTTTAGGTGCAAGTCTTATTTAAGTTAGAGCCTTTTCCTTTTTAATACTTCAGAATTCTTCAGGAAAAACAACAGAGCTTGCTCAATTTTTGAGTACAGTACAGTTCCATATGGAAAATCCTAACATGCAAAACACTAAACCAAAACACTGCATTTGTTCCATAAGTACCACAGCACAAACTAATGTGCAATACACAAGTGTCTCAGAGGTCTGGTCTGCATTGTTGAGCCCCCACTTCCCATTAGACCATATCTCTTAACTGTCCCACGTTCCAAAGGATGTCTTTTTTTTTTTTTTTTTCCTGCTTCTTCTTGTTATAGTTCAGGTGCGTGGGTTGTTTCATACTTTATAGCATGTCATGAACATCCAGCATCAACTTCACATCCCCGTAACCTAGCCTATATTATTCATAGATTCTTAGAAGTGTGATGGCAGAAAAGGACCCGACAGGCCCACCCAGTCTGCCCATTTGTCTAGCTATCTGCTAGAACATGCTCCCCCCCACTCTCAACACTCCCCTGTGGCTGTCCCATATCTTTTTGAAGCCTTCCACTATTGCTTCTCCAACCACCCCCTCCGGAAGCCTATTCCACTTATTCACCACCCTTTCTGTGAAATAGTACTTCCTAATGTTACTCTTGAACTGCACCCCCTCCAACTGAAAGCCATGCCCCCTCGTCCTCTGAGTTCCCTTCAGCTGGAAGATGCTTTCCACTGGCACATGGTTTATACCCTTAAGGTACCTGAAGGTCTTAGTCATGTCCCCCCATCCCTCCTCTGTTCCAGGGAGTACATGTTTAAATCTCTCAACCATTCTTCATAGGACAGGTGGCTGAGCCCCTTTACCATCTTCGTAGTGCTCCTCTGAACTCGCTTCAGCCTCCCCACATCCTTTTTGAGGTATGGCCTCCAGAACTGGACTCCGTATTCCAAATGCGGTCTAACCAGATGGGTGTACAGGGGTACAGTGACCTCCCTTTTTCTACTGGTGATCCCCCTTCCGATGCATCCCAGCATTCTGCTGTGCCTAGCCACTGCACTCCCACAGTGCCTTTCCACCTTCAGGTCCTCCAATATAGTGATGCCTAGGTCTCTTTCTTGTTCCGTTACCTCCAGATCTGTGCCCCCATGCAATACCCTGCCCTCTGGTTCCTGTAGCCAAGATGCATGACCTTGCACTTTTTCTGTGTTGAATGAAAGTTGCCACCTCTTTGACCATTCCTCAAGCCTCCCCAAATCTCTCTGCATTCTTTCTACCCCTTACTGAGTCTCAGCCCTATTGCAGATTTTAATGTCATCTGCACTCACACCCTCTTCAAGGTCCTCCACAACTTGCCCTACAAATAGATTGAATAGTAGGGGCCCTAACACCGATCCCTGAGGGACCCCGTTTGTGACCATGCCTTCTCCGGATGCCACCCCATTTATAATGACCCTCTGTCTTCTGTTCCCCCAGCCACCTTCTCGCCCATTAAACCACCCTCTGCCCCAGCCCCAGGCATGACATTTTATACAGCAGTTTCCTGTAGGGCACGGAGTCAGATGCCTTTTTGAAATCCAGATAAACAACATCTACTGCCCTCCCCTGGTCCAGATCCTTGGTGACCGCGTCAAAAAACTCCTATCAAATTTGTTTGGCAGGATCTGCCCCTTGTAAAACCATGTTGCCTTGGATCCATCAGGCCGCTTTCCTCCAGGAAGTTGGTGATCCTGACTTTGATAAGTTTCTCCATGAGCTTGCCTACCACCGATGTCAAGCTCATGGGCCTGTAGTTTCCTACCTCCTCCCTCCCTCCCCCCTTATGCAGCGGGACCACTTTTGCCTGTCTCCAGTGTTCCGGTACCACCCCAGGCTCCAGGGACTTATTAAAGAGTGCAGTCAGTGTATTGCCAGTATCTCCTTTAGTTCCCTTAACACCCTCGGGTGCATCCTATCCGGCCCCATCGCCTTGTCTACTTCATGCAGCCTAGTTCTCTCAAAATTTTCTCCACCCATAGTGGACTCGTATCCATATCCATTTCCCGTTCCCCTGCCTTAGCTTTACCTGCTCTGCTGCCTACGCCTTCTTCCTCCCTAGTGAACACGGAGCAAAAGTAGTTGTTTAGTAGTTCCACTTTTTCCCTGTCCCCTTGTATCAACTTCCCTTTGTTTGTTTTTAACTGGAGTATTCCATGTTTTATGCCTAAATCCTACTCCTAAATGTTGCTTCCCTTCTGTAACTCTGAAACTTGCTATCCCTGTGAAGCTGTCCTTCTTCAAAATCCTATTTGGATGCACCTTCAAGGAGACCTGTAATTGCCTCTGCTGATGACCTCCTGTCTAGGCATACCTTTTTCTGCCTTCACCCTTAATTTGTAGCGCTGTTCATGTGTTATAAAGTCTCTGTCCTTATCTCCTCCTTCTGGCTACTATACCCTATTGCTACTCCTTCCTTCCCTAGCTCATTACCTCCTCACCCTATTTTAACCACATTGTACATATGTATATGGGTTATGATGTATATTCAGAGTGCTGTATAAGATGGAACTATTTTGCTTTTTTTTTTTTTTTGTTCTGTCTTGATGTAATTTTGTCATTATAAAACTGCATTGTATTCATGACCTACCCAGGTCCATATTGTAAATGCGTTCTCTCAGTGGTGTTTCGCCTGGTAAAATAAAAATTGATTGACCGATATACGCATATACAAATATACAGTACCAATGGATCTTTTAACTATACACGTTTCAGTTTACAAATATTTATATATATTTTTCCCGTATGTATTTATTACTTTCAGCTTTGTTAAATTAAAACTTTGTAATAAATGAAGTCCCGGTTTGATCAAATAAATGCTGAGATCCCTGTATTTTAAGAAATGCTCTCTTTGCTTAAGGCTATTGTTATATCTAATAATTGCATTAAATTTGGTGGTTCTGTATCTTTCCAGTGAGACAATATTCATTTTTTTCCTAGCAGTATAGCCCAATTGATTACTGTTGCGTGATACCCTTGAAGTTCTTCATCTCTGTTTATGCCGAATTGTCACAATATCAGGCTCAAACGGGAAGTTTCTCTCTACAGTCTTTGATGTTAATTGGAAGATATCCATCCAGAACCTATTTAACTCGAAGCATGTTGCTGACATATGCAGAATTGTACCCTTTTGGTCCTGGCATCTTTGGCACCTATCAGAAATTTTATCATTGCGTTTATGCAGTTTTGAAGGGGAAACAAATGCTCTGCGTATACAATTAAAATATATGTGTTGCAGCGTGTTGTTTTTAGATGAGAATTCCTTTAAACTATGTTTACCCATTTGTTTGGCTGTATCTCTTCCCCCAAATTGTTTTTTTTCCTGTGAGGTTTTTGTATTTGATAAATTTATTTCTTGAGCCTGGCTTAGTACACCATGGGCCAGATATTAAAAAGAGTTGAGCCATGCGTAATAGGGTTGCACCTGCGCAAGTCTGAAATGCGCCATTCTGCGATATTCAGCAGGAGGCAGTTGCGCCCCCCCCAAATCATGCTGAGCAACAGCACAATGATAATGAAGGCTTGCGCAGTCGAAGGGGGAGGAACCATGCATAAACTGCACAGCCCGATATTCAGCCCAGGCCGTGCAGAGGTATGCAGGCACAACCCCTACCTCGCCTGCACAAAGTTACGCCCGAAAAAAGGAACAAGTCGAGGCCACCCACAGGTGAGCTGCCGCATTGCCGAGGCGCCACAGCAGCTGCCACCTGTGGGTGCCTCCTCACGACTGTTCGTCCGCCTGTGAGCCCCCATGCCCCGATCGCGGACATCAGAACCTCCTCCCCCAAGTCCAATATCCCTGGTGGTCCAGTGGACCGAGATTGTCCAGCGGGCATAGCTGTACCTCCCCAGATAGCCCGATCGTGGGCATAACATATCCCCAGTAGCCTGATCGGCGGGCAGCACAGTATTCCCCCACCCCGAGTAGCCCGATTGCGGGCATCAAACCCCAAAGTCCAATATCCTGGTGGTCCAGTGGACTGAGAGTAGCCGAGCGCAGGCGGCATTCCTCACCCAAGTATGATATCCCTGGTGATCTGGTGGCCCCACCCCACCCGCCCATGGAGCCCCCACCCGTTTCCCCGTTAGCGGCGGGCGGCAGCACCCACTGCCGACTGACAGCTCGGTGGGGCTGCGCCCATTGGTTCAGAGCATGAGCCAATGGGCGTACCTTCCTCTGACTGAAATCAGTCAGATATGTGAATTTCATTCACATATCTGGACAATATACAATATCAGACTACATGCCCATTGGCTCATGCTCTGAACCAATGGGCGTGCAGCTACAGCTTCTGTCGGTCGGTAGCAGCTGGGGTGGGGGTGCTGGCGGGGGGTGAAGTGAGGCTCTGTGGGCGGGTGAGTGAAATGAAAACAAATCACGAATATCGCTGCGGAAGAAAGTGAGGCTCACCGCCCTCATCGAGCTTTTCATGTTACTGAACCGAATGAACTTTGAAAGTCTGTGCCAGCGATCGCTACTGAGAATACTGTGCTGCCAGCGATCGAGCTACTGAAATTCTGTGCTGCCGCGATCAGGCTTCTGGGGGAATACTGTGCTGCCAGCGATCGGGCTACTGAACAGCGTTATGCCGCGATCGGGCTGCGAGGGGCGTCGGTCCCCGCCTGGCAGGGCGCCCAGGCACAAATCGTCGGGATGGCGACACCTGCATGCTAATGGCATGCAAATGGGGTCCGAATCAGATGCAAATGGCCCCCATGCACCTTGCATAAATTATGGCCCCATTTGCATGTCACCCTTTGAATATCGCAGGTGCTGTACATGGAGCAATGGAACTTGCGTCACTGCATCTCAATGCTCCATTCTGACCACTTGCAGTGGCGCAGTTCCACTGCGCCATGCACACTAGGTGTGGCCAGGGGGCGATATACAAAGAAGTTGCGCCATAGCGCAACTCCGTTGAATATTGCCCAGGCCACACCCCTGCGCAACTATTTTGAGCGGCGCAGGGGCTCGCGCCACTATATGGCGCAGTTTGAATATCTGGGCCCATATACTTTTGATAGTAATTTTTTTCATGTGTTTGAGTCTAGCAGCAGTGGTTCTAATTTTGAATAAGGTAGAAGATTAAACATTTCTCAAATTTTTGAATATGTTATTTTCAGTTTGTAAATATTGAAAATCTTGGTTAACCGGAGTATGATATTTCCATTGTAATTGCTCAAATGAGATACATTCTCTATTCTCATATAGATCTCCTGTCTCTATTAAACTAAATGTTTCCCAAACTGAGAAAGTATGATTTAAAAAAAAAAAAAAAGGGGGTGCAGATTTAACATTATGAGAAGTTGACAGAAAGGTCTGCTGTATCTTCAAATGTTTGTGTGATTTGCCGCGCGTTGTTTGCAGCTTTAGTTGTTAATAAACAAGTCTCATATTTATTAGTGTTATTCAAATTTACCATTAACGCATTCCTAAGAATGAGGGATGTCCTTCATTTTAATCCTCAAAAATGTGTTGTCCCTGATTGTTCCTAGTAGAAAAGGTGCTATACAGAGAAGGTGAATTAGCCTCAGACTTTAAAGCAGAAATTCCTGATATTCTAGTGTGCTGAATTAAAATGAAACTTTATACACATAAATGCACAAGTTTCCATAGTGTTCTGAGATGATCTCCATTTGTAAAAAAAAAAAAAAGGATCCACAGTACCAAGGACCAGTGTCTCACATTTCAGTGACCAAAGATTGACCGGTATGACTCAGACACCTACATAATGAGGTGTGTGTGTCTGTCTCCCTGTCCAGTTTATGGAGAGGGGGGATAGCATCCCCCTAGCATACGTTTGGTCAGCCTAAGACTTCATCTGCTGATGAGGTCATTTGTGTGCCCAATTTCTTGTTTTGTACAGTCTTTTTTTTTTTCTTTTCTTTTTACCATGTGTATCAGCTGTCTTTAAGCACTTTCTGCTTGCTTCGGACTCACCATGGTTACACCCGTCTTCGAGCCTGGGGGACATGTGAGCTGATGCCTTCAGTGCTAATGTTGCCCTAGATTGGCTTGCAGTGTGGTGCATGAATGCCAGGTGTTCTGTGTCCCCTCTCCCACCACAGTCGAGTAGCTCACCTTTGACCCCAGCTGGCTCAGTATGGTATTCTGGGACCCACATGTAAACCCTATTCTTCTAAGTGGTAATGCAGTGAAGTGCCTCCGAAGGGTTGCTTTTGTTCCGAAACAGGGAAGGTTACCGTTTCCATCCTGTAGATTTCTTACCTTCTCAGTCCCATTACCCAGCCATGGGCCGGAGTGGGGAAGGGAGCCCCCTTTTGGTCATCAGTCATCTTCATTGTGATCACAAGTAAAATACGGAGCACAGACCTTCCATTTTGTCCTGCAGTCCTCTCTGGTGCTGTATTCAGCAGTCAAATCTTTGAGTCCCATCTACCTTACCTTTTAGAAAGTGCCCATCAGGTGTCTTGTGTATGGCAGTCTAGAATGGAGCAAGCAGGGCCATGAGCAGAATGTAGGCACTTCACCAGTGGTGGTTCCTCACAGTTCCAGCAGACAATTGGGAACATCTCCTGTATTTTGTGTTGTATTTGGTGTAAGAAGCATAACTACAACACCGAATTAACAAATGGTGCCTAAGGAGATCCACGCTACAGCTACTGAAAGTCCCCCACTGTCACACTTCACAGGGACAACACTCTTTTGCTTATCGAGCGCCACTCTGGTTCAGTGGCCTCAGCCCCACCATCTCCTCTGCCCCAACAATTGGTATGTTTAAAACTAGGCTCCGGGACTATCTCATTACCAACAGCTCCTGTGACTGCCCAACTTAACCTTATTTCTCCACTTCCCTGCCTGCTGTAGTGGTGCCCCCCTTCCCTCCCCTTCTCACTGGATTCTACCCTCACATCTTGGTATAACCAATGCTGCACTTTTCACCCTCTCCCCACCCTTCCTACATTCCTTCCCCCTCTCCCTATGACTCTGGCACTTCTTATCTGTTGTCTATTTTCTCTGACAAATGCCACTGGCTGCTTTGCTTACAATGTTACCCTTGAATTGTATTAATCTGTACTCTGTTTGCAATGTCCACATTGTTGTAATGTCTGTCTTGATGTTCCCCATAATTTGTATTTCTCTGACGTGGAACCTTTGTAAAAGAGTCATGGCTCAAAGGTATTTGTAATCCTAGACTTGATAGATAAAATAAAAAAAAATAAACATGCATACATACTGTACAGCTTGAGGTCATTGGTTTGTTGAGTTCCTTCTACAAAACACAGTGAGAAGGTAGTGTAGCAAAGCAGTGGGTAGGGCTAGTAGGATGTTGGAGTGCATAGGGCTATCTGCAGTAGGAGGAGGAGGGAGGTGGTGTTGCCACTGTGTCGCTCACTAGTGAGACTTCGCCTTGAGTATTGTCTCGTTCTGGAGGCTGCACCTCAGAAAGGACATAGATGGGGTGGAGGCAGTCCAGAGGAGGGCAACTAAAATGATGCAGGGGTCGCATCAAAAGCCTTATGAGGAGAGATTGAGGGAACTTGACATGTACAATCTGGAAGAGGGGAGAGTGAGAGGGGACATGCAAGAGACCTACAGTTACCTCATTGGGATAAACGGTGCAGAAGGGGAGTCTCTTTCACATGAGAGAGCATCAGGACCAGGGGGCATGCAATGAAGCTGGAGGAGAGGTGTTTAAGAGGGATGTGAGGAAGTATTACTTTACTGAAAGGGTGGTAGATGCCTGGAAAAGACTGCTAGCGGAGAGTAGTGGAGGTAAAAACAGTGGGGGCTTCAAGCATGCTTGGGGTAGACATGTGAGGAATACTGTTAAAAAGGGAGGATGAGAGGGTCACAGGAGACCAGTTAGGGTCTGCGGAGATGAACTAGGCAGAGAGCATCTGGGTGTACTGGTTGGACCAGGCAGTCCTTTTTTGCCAACACATTCTGTGTTTTTATGTTTCTGTGAGTCCTAGGAGTCTAGTCCTCCTGTTGGGGAGTCAAAGAAAAAAAGTATTGGCCGGCACAGAGAATTGATGCGCTGGGCGCCTTACCTCGTGCTATGCTGGTGACCCAGGTTCGGGAACGACCTCGGGTTATTGGGATGCCGTGTGGGGGGCGGAGCAGGATTGAGCATGCTGGTGGGTAACTCGCCTGTCCTGAGGGTGGGTGGGCGCCCCCATAGTTCTACTCCCACCGGCTGGAGGTCCGGTGGGTACTGTAGGCAGCAAAGTATCGGGAGGTGAAAAGGGTTGAGCTGGCACCACAGGGTGCAAAGCGTGCCGCCACATGGGGAGTCTGTAAAAATGCATATGTGTCCCCGTCGCCAGTTGGTGGGAAGAGGCGATGGGGAGCAAACAGCTACATAAAAAAAGTATTCTAGAGAGGTGCCTGCTCCAATGCAACTAGTTAAATGAATGGGCAGTAGAAGAATGACAGCGCTCTCACATGGGTGAAATTGCATGCATTTAGTCTGTATTTTGGAGACCTCACTCTGCCTAGCATTTCATGGCCTCAGTGCCACTCTGTCACGGGAGACTTCCTTTGCTTTTGCTCATATAGTTAGTTCATATGCATTGATATCCTTTTCTATTTTTAGACTCCAATTCAGTTTCCCAGACAGAAAACATTAGACTCTCTTTCCCTGTGAGGTATACCTTTTTCCATGTAATCTGCCTTTACTTACCTGATATTTTACATTATCTCCGTTTAGGGTAGACTACACATCTTCCCTCCCACCAGCTTCATGGGGATACTCTGTCACGACATTTTCTTCCAAGTACTTGGCTAGTCTGAGCTTGAAGGATATAACAGTACCAGCTGATATCATGTGCTCTTTCAGTCAATTCTAAGTGTTCACTGCTCACTCTGTGAAGTAATTCTTTCTGATGTTTCCCTTGAATTCTTCTCCTTTCAGCCACGTCATGTGTCTCTTGTGCAAATGGAACAGTTGCATTTGGTCTGATGATGTAGTCCCTTTTAGAAAGTTGAAGTCTCCTTTGGTTCTTTTATTCCAGGGAAAGAAGTTCCTGTTCTTTTCTTTATTTTTTCTTTCTTTATTGTCCTGTTGTCCAGTGGGGACGTACACCATATTTGGGAGTCCCTTGGACCACCCCATCGAACTGGCAGCTCCACAGGTCTTGCCTGCTTGGGATGGCTTGGTTGTGACTTGCCTCCTGTAAACTGGTGTGGGATAAGATGAAGCACTCAGACAAAATTAGCAGCAAAAGAAATGTAGATTTATTTTAAGGAGCGGACTTGTAGGCGACAAAACAAACAAAATCATAAGTTCAAATCAGGAGCTAGTAACAGCTAACTCGCATCAGGATGTTGTTACTTCCACACCCTTGTGCATACTGACTGACTTTTCTAGATAGACAGTATTTATACCATTTACAATCATGTGACACAATAACTCCACCCTTGATATTAACTTTAAAAAACTATGTTGTGAAAGAAAACTTTAATCAATTTTGTTTACACAGAATAATGAACTTATAGTATAACCATATCTTACAGGCTGTTCTGAAAGTCATTACAGTCCTTTTAGGAGCTTTTAATATCCAAGAAGAGTTTGGAAGGACCGCCCCTCCAGCTAGCAGCATAAAGGTATAGTGAATCTGGCCGGCTGGCTCTTAGGGAACGCTGCAACAGGAGAAAAGAGGAGCCCTCGAAACTGCAGAGCCTTACGACAGGTAGTAAGAATACTTCCCCTCTTAGAAAGCTTCAAACCCTTTACCCACGTTCAGTTTTTAACAGAAAAGGGGCAAGGTAAAATTTTTGGCTAGTTTTGGAACGGGTACGTTTAACCGTTCCTTTTTCCGATTAAAGATTCCTTTGCGATAGTGCGAGCGTTTGTGCGGTAACATTTACTGGAGCTCGTACTATCGCTACGGCTTCCACAACTGTTTGACTTCTTAGCAGCCTCAGAATGGCGTAAAACCGGGCTAAAGCAAGGCTAAGTGCAGGAAACGGCACAACGTACCGAAACTGACTTTCTTTTACAGAAGTGTACATATGCATTATATACGGGGAGTTCCCTTTCTTTAGACAAGAGCAGCACAAAGCCCATCGCTAAACCATGATGCCGCGGTCATCTAAACACATTTGGATGCGTAGCATTTACAGAACAAAACCCATATCTAGCCTGTCTAACATCCTTAAGGCTGAATAAAACTAAAGGACATTATACTTTTATTTAAAGGGAGTCTGGAGTGCATTTAAGAAGACAGGACAAAAACAAACAAGACAAGGAGTTTCACAAAATGGGTGGCCAGCCCAACAAACGAGACATAATACAACAAAATCACGCAGACTAGAAAGGGAAGGTTTATACATTCCAGATTGTCCTTAAATAAAGGTAGCACCTTTAGTAAAAGATACACACACACAAAAAAAAAAGGGGGGGGGTCTCTGTCACACCTCCCATGGTAGGGCTCTCCCTAGAAAGGCTCATTCGGTTGTGACTGGGTTTCTTCCAGCTGAGAGGGGGATGGAGGGGCCCAGGCATCATGCTATGTGGCCAGAAGGGCTTTTTCTTTGTACCTGGTCCCCCACAAATTCTGTATTGGTTATTTTTTTTTTTTTTTACTTTCTCTTTATTTTCCTCTGGCAGTCCTTATCAATAGTCCAACCACCTGTCAGCTACACGCTACTGTCAACTTCAAGTCACTTCATTCTCTGCTTCCTTAACCGACATAGCACTCTTGGACATCCACAGATTATCCCCTGTTCTGGGCTCCCCTTTCACTTTTTGGCTCAGCAGCCACTTAATCAGGGGAGGGACAATTGTTTCACAGAGATTCCAGCGTCTTTCAAGAGGCTGAACATTTCAAAGTGGATTGCGAGTTTCAATGACAGTTGCCTGCTCCATCAATTCATACTGCTGCTAACCAGAGTATTTTTTCTCTTTGGTACTCCCCCACCCCTCCCACCCACCCTGAGGATTGCATTTTGTTCATGACCACTCGGAAGTGCCAGGCGAACAGTGGTCACCCTCATCACCGTTGGCACTTCCATATGGCTACCCCTAGGTGTCACTACAAGAGTGGCATGGCTTCCAACCCTGCCCAGAAGGAACGCGCCCTCCAGATGTGCTACACTTTCCCTATCCTCTGGATGCACTGCACCTTCCCTACACTCTGGATTTGCTGCATCTTCCTGCCCTCCAGATGCACTGCACCCTCCTTGCACTCTGGATGCGATTCACCCTCCTTGCCTTCTGGATCTGCTGCATCCTCCCTGCCCTCTGGATGCATTTCATCCTCCTTGCCCTCTGGATGTGCTGCACCCACCTTGCCCTCTGGATGTGCTGCACCCACCTTGCCCTCTGGATGTGCTGCACCCACCTTGCCCTCTGGAAATGCTGCACCCTCATTGCCGTCCTTATGTGCTGCACCCTCCCTGCCTTCTGGATGTGCTGCCCCGTCCCTGCTGTTAAGATGCGCTGCCCCTTCCCTGCACTCTGGATGCGCTGCCCCCTCCCTGCACTCTGGATGCGCTGCCCCCTCCCTGCCCTCTGGATGCGCTGTCCCCTCCCTGCCCTCTGGATGTGCTGCCCCTTCCCTGCTGTTAAGATGCGCTGCTCCCTCCCTGCCCTCTGGATGCGCTGCTCCCTCCCTGCCCTCTGGATGAGCTGCTCCCTCCCTGCCCTCTGGATGCGCTGCTCCCTCCCTGCCCTCTGGATGCGCTGCTCCCTCCCTGCCCTCTGGATGCGCTGCTCCCTCCCTGCCCTCTGGATCTGCCCCTCCCTGCCCTCTGGGCCTTGCGGCCCCTCCCTCCCTGCCCTCTGGACGTGCGGCCCTCCCTCCCTGCCCTCTGGATGTACGGCCCCCCCTCCCTCCCTGCCCTCTGGACGTCGGCTCCCTGCCCTCTGGATGTGCTTCCCCTCCTCCCTCCCTCCCTGCCCTCTGGGCGTGCTTCCCCCTCCCTGCCGTCTGGACATCGGCTCCCTCCTGCCGTCTGGACATACGGCTCCCTCCTGACATCTGGACGTGCGGCCCCTCCTGATCTCTGGACATCTGCCCCTCCTGCTCTCTGTATGTTGCCCCCTCCCTGCCCTCCCTCTGGATGTGCTGCCCCTTCCTCCCTCCCTCTGGATGTGCTGCACCCTCCTGCCCTCTGGATGTGCTGCACCCTCCTGCTCTCTGGATGTGCTGCACCCCCGTCCTCTGTAGTGAGGCACTCCCTGCCCTCTGGATGTGCTGCCCTCCTTGCCCTCTGGATGTGCTGCCCTCCTGCTCTCTGGATGTACTTCCCCTCTGGATGTGCTGCCCCTCCCTGCCCTCTGGATGTGCTGCCCCCTCCCTGCCCTCTGGATGTGCTGCCCCCTCCCTGCTCTCTGGATGTGCTTCCCCCTCCCTGCTGTCTGGATATGCTGCTTGCTGCACCTTCCCTGCTATCTGGGTTTGCTGCACCTTCCCTGCCATCTTGCTCTCATGACATCACAGGCTTGGTGTGCATACCAAGGTTGCCAACGTGCCCGAGCGCCACCCTACCACCATCACTCAGAATTGAAGTGCTGGATCATTGGTTAATTTTACAATATTATATTGAGTTTTTTTGTCCTTTATTTCCTGCAATCCCTGCACCCTGGTAGCACGTGGCAACAAGTTTAGGTTCAGTGTGCCGTTCCCAGTCACCAATTTTAAAACAAAGAAATAAATGAATTAGAGCAAATACGGAGTGGCATTCCTTCCTGAAAACGTTGTAACGTGTTGTGTTTTTTTTTTTTTTTTAGCAACACAAAAAGTCAGGTTGTTCTTTTTAAGCTGATGAAATGGGCTCCAAGCAGGAAACCCATACCATGGAGTTGTCTGCCGTAGTAGCTATCTTAGCTACATTGTGAATTTTTGGTGAAAGAGACAAATAAATATTCACCTCACAGTTTCCTTGTATGAGTCGAGCGGTCGCCAAGCTCTACAGCCCCACCCCCTTAAATCAGTTTAATGATGACGCTAAGTTGGGAATGGTGCTGCAGGTGCTGTATTGAGATTGTAGTAGGATCGGGGGAAGGGCTGCCTAAATGTACTTAGATTATCTTTGCTGGCAGTTATACACATATGGGGCTATACTATATCTTATATATTAGCTCTGCCTTTTTTGTGTCTGTTTTACACTTAATTGTAAAGTACACTGAGCGATCTCAGAAAGGGTATTGTATGAAATCTTATCAATCTACATATGCTGTAGTTTTGGTCTCTCTTTTGATTATATTAGATATAAGGCTCGGAGAAGCTACCTTGTTCCCTGAAATCTCCAGATAGAACTATGACCTCTGACCACCATGAAGGCTGCGCCTGCTGCTCCCATGGGTCCCTGCTGCCCCACAGTGTTCACCAGACCCTGGACGAGATGACCTTTGAAAGAGGTAGGCAGACCTGGTCACCTTTCACTTGCTCCAGGTCAAGTGGGCTCTTTATGTTGTTTTTCGAAGATTATTAGCCATTTTCGTCATCCTCCACCTCATCGATGGGGTTGCCACAACTACACTCTTTCTCCAGCTGCAGTGTAGATGATGCTCCTGGCAGCTGGCTGGGTGGGAGAGGTGTGAATGCCACACCCATCTTCATCATGAGCTGAGCGCCTCACTTCCATTAAGTGCCCCGCCCCCACTCTGTGCAGCATGATATTCTGTAACTTCCATGCAAACTCCAATCTCCCAGGGGGCTGGCTCTTTGTGTGTGTCTGTGTTGAGGGGTAAATCTCCCCATGTTCCCCCCTTTCTCCTGAAGTGGCTTTGATAGCCAGGGTTTAGGAACACCCCTGCAAACTACCCCTCTGCATGGCATCCTGTGGGTGCAGAAGAGGATTTAGTGCTGGGAATGCCAGCTTATTGCCACCTGGATTGTTTGTGAGTGTGTCAGTGTAGATCTGCCACCTCTGTGCCAGAAGATCATGGCTTCGGATCCTGCATAGTGGATTTGGGCTCATACCCAGCGGTGCCGCCACACTGCAGTACTGAAAGTAAGAACACCAAACCTGGGCGCTATGTCAGTGTGTGGCCTACAGATAACGGAAGGGTGACATGAAAAATGCAGCATGCTGAGGATGGAAAATACAGTTAGAACTGACGTTTCAACAGCGTTGACCTCTTCATGAATGATCTGTAAAGAGAAAACTGAGGAGGGTCATAGCACTAACACTGACCGTGGCAGCACCAGTGTCAGGGAAGGGGATGGTTAATCGAGGGGGAGCAAGAAAGGTTGGTAGTGGACTTCAAGTCCATAACAACTAGTCTCTTTGTGACAATGAATGAAATGAGAAGCCGTGTTTTGAGAATACCAGTGTGTGTGTGTCGTAGCTAAATTCTCCAAAGTGAACACAGCAGCCCACTTACAAAGTCACCAGTCACCCACTGACATGGTTCTGTACCACAAGCTCAGAATGGAGTAGGCATATAATACATTGTGAGCCCGTTTTCCCGATGTTTTCTAAACTATGTTCTTCATGTTTTGGAATACAGAACCTGCTGTTCTTAACATTTCAGAGCGTGAAGAACAAGGTTCCTCCTAAACCAGTTACAGTGTCGATTGCAAGTTCTGTTATGGAAGTGCAAGCTGAGCTGTCACGGACAGCAGACAACCTCATGCACCAGTTCAAAATCAGCAGTTTGAACTGAGCCTCAGTAAACCACTCTTGTTACAACCACCGTGGTAGCAGTTCAATGCCAGGGTTGAAAAACAGGCTCACACTGCATTATAAAAAATAACAAACCCCCCCTTCGTTTGGGGAACTCACCAGATTCTCAATGCCTTGTGACTTTGGTGACATCAGGAAGGCACTCGAGCTTTGCTTTTGTGCCCCCGATGTCACCAAAAGAATTCGACATTGAGAATCGGCTCATTCTCAATTTATTTATTTGATTTGTTAACGGGCAAGAACCCAAGAGCACCAAGGGGAACCAAAAATTACAAAAGGTAAAAAAAAACAGACAAATTACAAGACATAAAAAATTACAATATACAAAGTGAAGAATATAAACTACGTGACAATATTAGCCAAAATGGCCACACAGTCCTAAAAAGTAACTTTTCAAGTAAGTCTTGAACCTTTAATAAGACATGGGTAAGTGAAAATCCACTGAAAGAGAATTCAATCAGCAGGAGACTTAAATGAAAAACATTGTTGCCCTGAAACAGTATGATATAAAGGAGTTTTAGTTTTACCAGTAATAGTTGACCTAGTAATATGACTTGATGCAGTAGTATCAAAGATCCTTTTACAATGAAAAGGAATAGATCTGTTATAAAATTTCCAAAAGGTGAGAAGCCTTACATACGAACATCTAAATGGAAAAGAGGACCAATTTAGTTTCTGATACAATGTGCAATGGTGTGTAAATCGTGAATCGGAAGTTACAAATCTAATTATATATCACTTCCACCCATTTTAATGTTGTTTTATTGGCAGCAGCGTAGATAAGCAGGCCATAGTCCATAAGGGACAAAAGCATACTGTAGTTTGTGCTAATGTTTTTTTTTAGAATCAAAGGTTAGACAGTTTTTCACTTTATATAATAAACCTAGTCGTGAATGAATTTTTTAAATTAGTGAATCAACATGATTAACGTAAGACAAGGTGTTGTCTAAGACAAAACCCAGACATTTAAAACAGTCCACCCTTTCAGTCAAAACTCCTTTTACACCCCTGATTACTGCATGAGGATCAATTACAGCTCGAGTTCATAAAGTGCTAAAAGTCATAAATTTTGTTTTACTAACATTCAGAATTAATCTATTAACAGTCAGCCACTCCTGTACCACAGAAAAATCTTGTTCCAAGTGAGTTATCAAAGAATGTATAGATTCATTTTTCCCATATGTAAGCAATATCCCACTGCAAGGTGTGTGTGGGGTTTTATAGGCATTTAATCCATGCCTGGGGTGGGTTGTGAGGCTGCCAAGTGTCCTCACAGCGCCCCAGGCTTGGATTAAATGCCTATAACCCCACATCCTGGAGTTGGTTATTGCGCTTATAATATGGGTTACCCTCCCCACGGGCGAGAACCTGAAAAAAATTACCTGTCCCCCCCGGTTTTGCTGCCTAAAAGGCATATTATCCTTCCACTGTGCAAAGTAGTCCCTTAGAAAACATCTTTTGTTTTTCCTTCTTGTGCATGCTCAACTGTGATTATGTGTGTTTTAATATGCTTTGACTGCTTTCTAATGGATTAGAAAGTAATACAGGACAGCAGAGTGCAATAGTATGCCTTTGTGAAGGACTATCAGTGACTACGTCTCCACGAACTGTTAGGTGTGAATTAAACTGCAGGTTTAATCCATGCTTGCTATCTACTGTCTACTTCTGCATAACAGTTCATGAGAATTGGATCTGAAATCAATACCATTGTAAGTAGAATGTAGCAATGATTACCTGTGGAATTAACTTTCATGTCATCACCATTTCTAGACATTTCTTACAATTTCCAGTATGTGTCTGCATGTGTACAGAGTACTGACGGCTGACGCTTACCAACTCACATGGAGAGAGCTCTAGGTTTACAGCTTTATGTGGCTACCTGTTGAGCCTGCTATACAGTGCTGCGACGGTATAGGAATACTGTTGCAGTACTAGGTACTTGAACAGATGTTAACTGGCAATGGGAGAAGATTTTCGGTGACAGGGGAGCTACAGTGTATTTTGTTTGCACTTGCAGATGGGGGGGGGACCTCTCTCTGCTCATCACTGACTTTCATGCTGACAGTTGTGGACTTACTGCTACAGCTGTAACTATGTATAGTATTGACATTTGCTGACTCTGCCACTGTTAAGAGACTGATCTGCTGTACTATCACTGCTACACTTCTGAGAGGGCGGCACTTCAAAGCGCTACCTCCTCGGTGGATTTTAAGCTAGGTGACTGCCTTGGATGTCAGAAATGCGTCCTGCAGCTTGTGTGCTCACTTTTCTGCCTGACCCGAGTGAGTGATCGGAGCATTGTCCCGTATCAGGAAGAAGTCCTAGAACCCAGCGATACCCTCTGTTTTCAGTTCGTCAAATAATCTGTGAATCAGGCAACTGCCATCTCTGAGAACCCTAACAAATGAAGTTTAGAAATTAAAAGTCTATGATCAATGGCATCAAAAGCCTTAGAGAGGTCTAAAATGAAGGTTCTCAATGAAAGGGGTTAGTTATTCTATAGTGTAGGGTAGAACCTTGTTACGCATGGAATTCTATGCTTGGAATATGCTTATAGTGTATGTGAGAGCATTGTTGCAGATGAAATTCGGTTACTAGAATTCCCTTGTGCTGCAGTAGGGACATCACTACTGCAGCACAGTAGATTAGTACATGATCCACGGCTGCCGTTGTTGGTGCTGTCAAGCAGTCTTGTTTGTTCAGTCAGCATTAACGAGGCACAGAGCAGTGGCAGCTACAGTTTACTCCAACTCCAGTTTCTTTCTTAAGTCAGTATTTTCTTCCCATTTTAATCTTATGGTTGTCCATACACTATAAAAGATTGTGCATGAGCAACCAAACACCTAACAAGGCTGAGTTTGAATCTCGAGGTCTCTTCTTACCATGGAAACCTCTTTATTCAAACACAGCCTTGTTCTCTATGGTTGCTCATATACAATTCTCCATGCTGTGCTGCAGAAGTGACTTCATTATGTTGTGCTGCGCTAGTGATGTCACTGCTGCAGCACGACAACTTAGAATGCTACCACACAGCTGCTTTACTCTATCAACCAAGCTGGAAGCTTTTTTTTTTAAACTTGAACTTAAGTAGTGCCACCAACCCTCAGTGTCTTCCTCCTCCAACCCATGGTTCACTAAAAGGAAGCGGATTGTCTGAAATGGGCATGGATGCCCATACACTATAAAAGATAGTTTGTGGCCATCCATACAGACAAGTCTGTGTCTTCATTTCACGTTTTCTGTGCCAACCAATGAACCTTTCTGGTTGTCATAGAAACCTCTCAATGCATACACTGGCTTGCTGTGTATGGCTGCCTATACATTATTCTCTGTAGAAACTGCAGTCTCTGTCTTACCCATGGGTGTTGTGGGGGCAATGTGTAACCCCACCCAATGTAACCCTCCCAATTTTTAGCTGTTTCAGTGTTCACACATTGGCCCTGTGTAGATCTCTGGTAAGCCCGAACTCCTGAAGACAATTAGACATCCAAGGGGTTTTGCAACAGCACAGGGACAAATTTTTTAATCTGTTTTTAACATTCCGATGCAGTTGAATCTGAGTTTGTTAGCTGTAGGTGGATGTGTAAGTTAAACATGAATGTTCATCCACTGTGTGAGAAGGGAATGGAGCACCCTGTTTGCCTTGCAAACAGAAATTGAAAAATGTGTTTGGCCTGAAGAGCTGTCAGTCAATAGAATGATTCCCCAGCAGACCATTTGAATGTTGCGCTACTGAGGATGGACTGTGGCAAAGTCTGTATGGGTATATATAGTACATAGAAGACAATCTCTGTTGAACAATGCATAACTGGGTTGTGATTTTTCTTAGTTTGTTTGATGACTTCCTTTATGATATCATTAAATGAATGAGGAAAACTTGCATCAACCACTGTGCTTAATTCAGCAGTTTTTTTTTTTATATAATGTATTTTAAAATGAAGCATTCCATTTTTAGAACCTCCTTCTGCAGTGACACAGCCAGGAAAGCAACACAGCTGATTACATTGGAAGGGGAGGAAAATACAGGATTAGAACATGTGTGATTCTAAACCTGTATTTCCTTCAGCATTCCATACCCCCATTTACTCACACTGTAGTCAGTTGGGGCCTCCCACTGGAAACAGATTACATGGACGTTGGTTTCAGCGTGGCACAAACCAAGGAAGACGAGTCTAGTTTTTTTTGTTTTTTCATTTGTGTTATGTTCCAATTTAGGTATCTGGTCAGCAGCTGTGGATGGGGACCTCGACCGTGTCCGGAGGTTCATACAGAAAGGAACAGACCCCAGCGTTCCAGATCGGTCTGGATATACTGCATTGGTAAGTGCCTGCAGCAGGGTAGCTCTCTCCCTTTGCGATGGTGATACACTGCAGTATGACCTAGTGACAAGGCCTTTCCCTTGGCGCACCTGGGACCTGGGTTTGTGCCCTGAGCTCGGGATGTCGGGAGCGGAGGCCAGCAGGAAAGGCCACAGAGCATATGGGAGAATGCTGTTCTCTCGGGGGGGGGGGCGGTGGGGGGAGCAGCCCATCGCTCAGGGAGACGCTCTTGGTGGCAGGTAGGTGACAGCTGGCATGGATGACCGCTTCTGTGATCAGGACCACCCCAGACATGGATGTGGTGTTCACTTTTGAGGGAGAGATCTAGAATAGTTGAGAATCACTGCCTTCGCTTGGCAGGTGATGGCCCTCTCAGTCCCCCGGTGCATCGATGTGTTCACCCCAACTGGCATCCCTGATGAAGAGGAGCATCCTTTCCCGACTTGTGGGAGCAGAGGAAGGGGGCATAGAAGAGTTTCCCCGGTCCCTGGTTGCAGGAATAGCTGGGGAACTGGTATTCACAGTCAATGACGAGAGGTGATGTAGGTGTGATGGGGTTGTGGGATAACAGATGGATCAGACACCGAACTTCAGATTCAACACATAATCTCTGCGTGATGTTTATTCAAAATGCAGGATATAACCTTAAGCAATGGCATATCCCTTCCTCAGTACATCAGTTTGTAGTAACAGACTATGCAAGTCTTTCCTCTACACTTAGCTAGCAGCTACTGGCTCACTGATCTCTAATCTAACTTAGCAGTTGAGATTCAGCCTCCACCCCTATGTGGGCCCTGTTTGCTTGGGTAGTGGGGGTTCAAATAAAAAAAAAAAGCTAAAAACAAAGAACCTCAGTGCAGAAGCACTGAAACATGGGTTATCCCAAAGGGCATTGACAATAAGCCACGTTTCAAAGAAACACAACATCACACATACTTCCATAATGAAAAGCATCATGGGGATATATGCAAATCAGCATTACATTTCAGATTGTCCAATTTACATACATTTTAAATAGCACAACTAACTTAATTTTTATAATACAGTCAACCTGTCCTTTTTACCTTTATCAAAAACACCCAGTGCCATAGTATTTTCAACATTTACAGGTTTCATACACACAAGATATATACATTAAAGTATTTTATGGCATAGTGCTATTACATACTAAATCCAACAATGATAAACACAGCCTGTTGTTTTACATACACTTGGAGGTCGCCACAATAACCTCCCTGTATGAGGACCTGAGAGGGAAAAGGAAAATTAAAAGAGGACACTATAGCCTAGTCAAGAAAAGGGAAGGGGGTGCCCACAGGTGGCCAACCTTATGGACTAGAAATTGTAAAGGATAGATTAGGCCAAGAAATAGAAGAACTGCTGCAACAGATAAGAGAAGGCCAGTCCTCAAGAGTGGCAGGAGCTCCGTGTCACAGTAGGTGGGGCACCGGAGTCTGAAGAAGGGGGGGCTGAGGAGTGGGGGAAGAAGCAAAAACACGTTTCCACCTGTAGAAGCCACATTCATTGGATCCCCCTGTTGGTGGTGGCATGAGTTTGGTGTTGAGCGTGATGGACGGCGGGCAAGGGCTTCCTCTGCCTTTAGCCATTCCTGAGCTTTTTGTCCCCTTTAGTCCTGCCCTCCCCCAGGAGCATGTCTCATCATGGGGTGCCGGCATGCCGACGCACCCAGACGACTTGATGCTTGCGCCAGGCTCCCTCACTGACGCCTTTCCGTGCACCACCGCCTGTGGTTACCCAAGTGGCAGTGGAGCAGCACAACAGCGAAACACCCCCCTCCCTGGAGGAGAGGTCCACTGGGATGCTTGATCCTCGTCCCCCCCCCCCGCTGGCCCTCCGACGAGCATGACTGGTCCCTTATCCAGGTCATCAGAGTCACAAGTGGTAGCATTACCGCTGCACCAGCGGGCTGGCTCTGTTGCGCTTCGGTACTGTGATTTATTCATGTTTTTATTTACTATGCTTTTTTCCATTGGACTAGCCCCCATTGGCCCTACCCTGCACCCAGCCCCGTCATCCACGTTCCTGGGACTTGCCCCATCCGAGTTACGCTCTGGATTGTTCCCCAGAGCAGGGCCTTTGGGAGGGGGTCCCCCCTCCTGTTGGACAATGGGATATGGCCTGGGTAGTTTCCAACCCGGAGTTACGCCCTGGATTGCCCCCCAGGGCGGGGTCTTCGGGAGGGAGTCCTTCCTCCCATCAGATGACCGATACACTTTGTACCATGATTTGAAACTGTATGTTTGCATACTCAGGACGACTTTGAAATGAGGGCTTTTAAGGAAACCTGATGGCCCAGCAGGAGTGCTGTGCGTTTCCATGCCCACGACCTGGGTTCAGGAGTGGACTCATGAGATCAGGTCAGGCAGCTGGGGGGCACTGCAGGCCATAAGAGGCATCCTGGCTGTGGCACTATAGTGACCTCTGGGTGGGCCAAGAGAGTGTCTATCCCCATAGGACATCGCTACATGCAAGCAAGGAAACATGCACAGAGACGTATGTCCATGGCAGGACACCAGGGGAGGCAGAAAGCAAAGAGAAAATACAAAAAAATAAGCATCAGTTACTATTATTGCCGGCGCCCGTGCCCTCCTTATGTAGATCCCCATTGGTCAGGGGAGTGTCAGTTGGGGCTGGGTGGGTGCCAGGACTAATGCCTGAAACAGGTGCTTGGAGACAACTGGAGACCATAAAACTTTGTGGCAAAAAAAGAAAGTAGGGTTTTTAGCTTTTTTTCTTATATACTTTATTTTTATTCATTTAATAATGAACATTGAAAGGTACATTATTTGATTCCAGGTATAGGATTACATTCAGGATACATTGTGGTAGGTACCATAGGTAATTCCTAGCCCTTCTTTCACTGCTACAGCACATTGGGGTGAATGTCAATGTCTTATATTTATATTTTAAAATGAAGAGGCTTTTGCAGCAAGACCATGGACAACCATAGCCAGAGGATTTTGTTAAAGTCCAAAGAGTCCCTTCTTTACAGATGGGCTGATGTTATTTGACTTAGCCCAGGAGTCCATGCCAGTATCAATAATCTGAGAATTATTCCCTTTCATACAGGTGATAGAGATGCCCCCTGATACTGCTCTCAGACATCCATATACCTCACTTTAAAGGTTTAGACAACACAGATATAAAGAAAAAAACAAATCTAGCAGCAAGAGTTTTCAGATCTGCCAACTGTCAGTTAACTCATATATGAACTCAAGCTTCGCCACTAGATGATGGTAACAACCTTAAATTTAAACATGTGCTCTCAAGCCATGTCGCCGTAATTTTGATTTAACCACATTCCCCTTAGACATTTACTGTCTGCAACTATTTCAAACTTCAAACCAACAATAATTAAGTGGCTTAATTCTTTCCAGCTAAGCTAGAATAGATTTCTTTGTGGTACAAACAGGCACTATTACAGTATATTGTCCAGTAAGTTCCCACTTTCAGGTTTCGTCGTCTTCTCCCTCATTATCCAATGGACCCGATTTAGCAAAGTCTGTTCGAATCATGTCCAGCTTACGACCCGCGTCAGCTGGATCGTTGTAGATATAGGTTTTTCCAGCGTAAATTATCTTGAGCCTTGCTGGCATTTGAAGCGCATGGTTGATCCCCAGTTCCCGCAGACCTGCTTGGATGGCATCAAACCCTCGGTTTCTCATCCTTGTAGAGTAACTGAGGTCGGAGAAACTGTGCAAAACGGAGCCATCTGGGAGTGTGAGTGCCCCTGCTGATTTAGCTCTTTGCAAGACATTGTCCCGTATCTGTATTCCCTTAGTCACCACCAGTATAGTCCGGGGAGGATCTGGATTGTTGGGTTTTCTGCGTGGTGTGATACGGTAAGCTCTGTTAATCAAATGTTCATCTTGTATCTGGAACAACTCATGTAGAAGCTGGTGCATATAATCTGCCAAATTTGCTCCCTCTACTCCTTCGGGTATTTCCAAAAATCTTAGGTTACCGGCACGGGCATTGTTTTCTAAGTATTCCAGTCTTGTACGAAGCAGTTTATTCTCCTCTAAAACACCATCAGTCACAGTCGTAGCTTTGGAGACCTTGGTAGTAAACTCTATTTGGCTTGTTTCAAGATCAGTTATTTTGGTTTCCACTTGCATGAGTCTGGCATTGTATGACTCAAGTTTTTTATCTATCTGCTGTACTGCTTGTAGAATGGCGTTTACCATGGCCTCTAGATCCCCGGGCTTCCTGCCCATAGTCGTAGTACTTGGAACTCCACTGGTAGAAGGCGTGGGGCCTTTCCATTTGCCCAGTCTTTAAAAGTGTCCGTTTTGGTTCTACCCATCGTGGGATCAGGCTGAAAATTCACCAGTAGCGTCGGAAAGAATTTAGCTTTGTAGTCCAAAAGTTTAATCCGGACAATTTCTGTAATATTTAGGTTTCTTAAAGCTTTTACCGCTGTTGTCTGAAGCAAAATAAGGAGTGTCTTCTCCTGTCAGCTGCTAGCTACGTCCCCCAGGGCTTATAGCTTTAACTATCATGGCACATAAGAAAATTACGTTTTTACTCACTGTATCTGCCTTCCAAAGAGCAGCTGACACCTGGGAGACTGCTCGACAACACAATATTTAGATAGAACTCCATTTATATTTCATATCTTTTTCATGTTTCTCTGTCCCTTGTTCATTCTCACAAAGGATATTTGCATGTAAACAGGGATTTTGTCCCTTAGACTTCATCCGTTATGGTTGCTTGTTCCCCACCTGAAGTCGTAGTTCTCTGCTTCTGACATCACAGTCCCTTCCTTGGCCACAGGCTGTGATGTCAGAGAGAGAGAGAGGATTATGATTCCAAGTGAGGAATAAGCAGCAAAGGTAGAGGAATCTTCGTGCAATGATCCTTAATAATAAAGAACAAAAAGAAGACTAATATTCAAATTATTCATATTATTAGTTATGTTTTCCTTAATATTGTTTTTCAGAGTTTTCCAAGAGGCATCAGTCGCTCTTTAAAATATAAATGTACAACATAATTTATGTAAATATTTCAACTATAAAAAGGCAAGAGTGTTTGCCTACTGTGTTAGGTTTGTTGTAATCCCCCCAAAGGCCTGTGGCACATAGTACCAAGTGACTTTTGATTACCTCAGACCTCTCAGTCCCAGAATGATTTCCCCATGAACAGTGTTTTATTTTTAACCGGACAAAAGTGATATTTTTTTTTACCCTGATGATCCTGAAGAAATCAGTATTGAAACACATTGACAGATATCGGTGGAAGCACGAATTCCACAGGGGTCACAGCGAAACAGAAACCTGGCAGGAATGCTCATTTATTCAGGGCTCCTACGTGTGAACAGCTTAACAGGATCATTTATAAAGTCCAGAGACTAGCTAAAAGCACAAAGGGCAGCTTGCATCATTGTAGCCAAGGAGAAACCGTGTGAAAACACATGCAAGAAATACCGGCCTGGTGCATTAACGGGCTGCCAAGCCCAAACCGCATCCAGAAAAGCAACAGTAAGGCACGCAGAAAGATTGTCGGTGGAGCTTACTTAGTTATTCTTCACTTAAAGTGTATCTCCGAAAAAGCATTAGTGTCCATTTGTACGGCAGCCATTTTAAAACAGTACATGCCCCAGACGAACAGAAAACACCCTGTGCTTTGAGCTGCTGTAGCTCTGCGGCATTGCTACCAGCCCCTTTAAACTCAGAGATCCAAAGCCCACTAGAACAAGTTTTAGATCAGTTCCTTTGGAAACAAATGGCCTGACATCCTGTCCATACCTCTCAGTAGTCAACAGGCCCCACATTAGCAGGAATGTCTTCATTTTACCCCTCTGAACCCCTCTGTCCATACCTGTCAACATGTCTCACATTAGCAGGAACATCCTCATTTTATCCCTCAAACTCTCTGGCCGTACCTCTCAACTGTCCCACATTAGGAGAGAGTCCCTCATTTTACGCCTCAGAACCCCTCTATCTACATGTGTTTTTTATGTTTCTGTCTCAACATATTCCATATAAGGAGGTACATCCCTCATTTTATCATTCAGAACCCCTCTATCCATACGTCTTTAACTGTCCTACATTAGGGATGTCCCTCATTTTACCCTTCAGAACCCGTGTCCTACCTCTCAACTGTCTCACATTAGGAGGAACAACCCTCATTTTAATCCCCAGAACCCCTCTGTCCATACCTCTCACTGTCCCAGCTTAGGAGGGACATCTTTCATATTACCCCTCAGAACCCCTGTCCATTACTCTCAACTGTCCCACATCAGGCAGGAAAGACCTCCTTTTACCTCTCAGACCCCATCTGTCCGTACCTGTCAATCATCCCACAGTAGGAGGGAGTCCCTTATTTTACCCATCAAAACCCTTCTGTCCATACCTCTCAATTGTCCCACATTAGGAGGGATGTCCCTTGTTTTGTCATGTAGAATTGCCCTGGTTTACATGAACCTCACTGTTTTCAGGCCTCCTGCGGCTGATGTTGAGACAGCAGTGCCCCTGCCAGGGAAGGGGAAATGTGTTTGACATGACTGCCTCCAGCATCTCTGCATCTCCAGAGGGATTTGTTGCCAGAAAAATTGAAAATGATGAGTGGTGTTTGACCTGGTGGTGCTGGGATTGTTACACTGCGCTTTCACTTGGCAAGCCCAGTTCATATCCCAAGTCCAACCCCCAGGTCGTGGCACATGAAGTCGAGGGAGCGATACAGTGGCAGTGCTTTCTGACGCGGGGGGGGGGGGTCTGCTGATCCCATGGCACCAGCACCTTCTCTGGTGACTTAGGAGCAGGCCTGGATGCCAGGTAGCCACGTGGCATCCTACCCTCCTTCCAGCGGGCAAGAGTGGCGAGGTCAGTGTTTACATTAGGTTGGTGGCCTGGATCTCAAAAGAGAAAATCGCTGGGTCTGTTTACAGGATGAAATCAGCTCAGTACTACACACTCATTTGGCTGGAAGACGCCTGTGGTAACCCTCTCTCCCTGGTGCTCACTGGATACTGGAAGTAGAAGGTAGGTCCCACTGCAGGGCAAAGCCACAGATGTAACACAAGGACACAGGGAAGGTATCTAAAGGGGAGCCAAATACACAGTAACTAGTGTCTGAGGCAGCAGAGCCCAGAGGGGAGATTCTTATGGTTAGAACTTGGGAACCAGCTCCTTAGTTTGGAGCTAACTTGAGCCAGATACTCACTCTGTGATCAAGCCTTGAGCAAGTGTCTTAGTCTCTCAGTTCTCCAGTCCACCCAAGCTGCAGAAACAGATAGAAGCAGGATCCCACTAAAAACGAGATGTTGCATTTCAGCTGGGCTATCCTGGGTCAATAAATTCTTAAATATAATAGACAAAACCATGTAGAGGGGCTTTGGCAATTGGCACTGCAGTGCTGCCCCACGCTACCACCCATCTGTGATGACCTGACCCTTCATTGGATCCAAGCCAAGAGTTTTGGGTTGGGGATGTTGCTCACCCTACTGAAGAGGGATCGTTCCTTGGGATTTGGGGTTTAGTGGGGTTTCATGGGCAGCAAGCGGCAGTCCCCCTTATTGTGCCCCCATCCTCATAGCTTATCATTGCAAGCAGCGTAGTCCTGAAAAAGACTAATGCCCTGTAAATGGGTTTTCTTTTCTTAAAGCACTATGCAAGCCGTAATGGAGACTGCCCGTCTGTGATACTTGTTGAAGAGTGGAGCTAACAGTAATGCCCAGACTAGCAGTAGGTGGCAGCTCTCTGAGGCCACGTACTGTGCACCCCGTGAGGTGGTGAAGCTGCTACTGCACCACGGAGCAGACCCCAGAGTGGCAGATGATGATGGGGCAACACCCTTACACAAGGTACGATCTGACCTTTTTTCTGTAATGCTTTTTCCTTCCCATTCCCAGGTCACAGGTAGGGCTCTTCAGCCCCTGCTCACCTTCCCTGTGGGCCTCCACCTCCCTCAGAGCCCCTGCGCCACAGAATCCCCCATAGAGCCTCCTTCCTCCTCACCACTGCAGGGTAGGAGAAGGAGGGCTGTCTTTGACACCCTGGAGGACACATCTAGAAGTTTGGTGGAGAATCCCAAGTGGTGAGATGGGCACGAGCAGGCGAGTGAGGCTTCCTACGCCTGCTTCCTCTTTTTCCCATTTTTTCCTGGTTCCTCCCTTGACCGGCAGCGTGCAGTGATGTTAGGCACATGTGCACATGGAGGCGCACATGCATTATAGCGCCTGCTGCCGGGCGTCTTGTACTAGTTGCTCCCACTGCCCTGCCACCATGCCTGTATGTGGTAATAATGTAGAAGCCATGTGGCTGATCCTCCCTTCCCAGCCGACCCCCAGTGACCTGAGTCCGTTCCCGAACCCAAGTCATTGGCATGGTGACAAGTGTGGCGTCCAGTGCCTCAAACATCCGCATCACTGGGCCAACTGTGATCTGGCTTATTTGAGAGAATTTATTTTTCTTGTATGGGGGCTACTCATCACAGCATGTCATGAGCCAGCTGGACAAGTGGGAACTTTAGCCCTCAAATCCATGAGCAAGGTTTTAGGTAGACGGTGGATCTGCAGCTGTTGTTACTCTGCCATGATCCCCTCACCGCAAAGCTAAATCCAACCTGTAAGCAGTTATTTATAATGACCAGGTTTGTGTGCGGTACACATTAATCATAGACACATAGAAGACATGGTTATTCCATACGTAGACATCAGCAGAAGATTTTCACCTCCTCAAGGAAACCGTTTCCATCGCCTCCTTCTAGTATTAACGATACTGGAATCACTGAACAGTTCCCATTCACAGTTATATGGGATGGTCCCTGACTGCCCCTTAAAGGAGAACTGCATTTAACCTGTAAGCCTGTAGTCCCTGTTGAAGCTGTTTTCAAATCGGGAAATCGGGAGGCAGTATAGCGAAGAGGTTTAAGGCTCTGAGCTGCAAATCTGGTGACATCCAGCAGACTAGTCCTGGGTTTGAATCCCACAGCTTCCACTTGTATACTGTGTGACCCTGAGCAAGTCACTTAACTTCCCTGTGCTCCCAGGTCACTCCTGTAAAAAAGCTTTCAGCTTAGTGTGCTACTCCTGGTTAAACAACTAAAAAAAAAAAATTAAAAATACTGGTTTCCAGTCTGTTACTGTTCCATATTTAGTGGCAAATGAGTAAATTCCGTGGATGTTTCTGACTGACGTGCTGGTGCTAAAGACCAATGTTCTTGTAGAGCTCTTACAGTGTTAGCGCACTGTCTGTGTTTTACTAAGGAAATGTCCCCTCAACCTGTTTTTCTGTTCACCTGTGTAGTTTGTCGGCATGAACATTGATTTCCCTCTCTTGCATCCTCCCAATTTCATCCTAATTTAAATACAAATAAGGTTGTTTCACTGTATTTTGCCCTGCTGTGAAAACCTGTTTGTCTCCATTGCAAAGGTCATGACTCCACTCGTGCAAGACATCATGGGAGTTTATGATGCGTACCTGCACAAGCCAGCAGAAGTTACACTCCCATTCCGTTCTGTTACATGTCTTGTGAAGTCCCTGTATTCTTTAAAGATATTTTTTTCTAACTCGGATGCAGAAAACAGTAGGACACTTACTATGTCTTGAAAAGTTTCATGGCCAGTGCAAGATAAGAACATAGATACTGCAGAGGATGGTAACAGCACTGACTAATACAGTATAACTAGTGCAGGCTTTAGCACTAAAACACGTCATAAAATTCCAGGATGCCTTATATGAGTCTGGTCATTCACTAAAATACCACCAACAGCTTAATCTGGTTCTGCAAGTCAGTTTACATCTGTGTAATATTCTCCTTTCCTTGTCCCCAGGTTGCACCTGGAAACGAACCGTGGCTCAGTATGCCTCTCTGTCATAAACTTTCAAATAAAAAAACAAAATGACTTTTGCAATGGAGTCAAGCAGGTTTTAACACCAGACTGAAGTACCTTCATTAACATTTGAATCCTGATAAAATTAGGAGGGTGCAATAGAGGTAATCACTGCTCATGCCTACAAACTACACAGGGGAAACAGAATAAAATGAGTAGGGTACTTTCCCTTTACTATGGCTTAGAAAATTGGCATATAAAATCCTCCCTTCTGATTGGCCAGTTCCCTACCCAGAACCCGGGTCTATCTGATAGTAGAGCCCTCTATAAAACAAGTACCTGCTGTGCCAGTCCCATCACTTGTATCATGCTGCCAGTTAGAATTTTCGAATTCGACATGCCGCCATTTTTTACTCTCACTTAGCAGGCTAGTTAGCAGCCATCCAACCCCCGCCCCCCATTTCTCTTATTCTTAGTTAAATAAATAAAAGAAATAGCCACAAATACAAAAGATGAAGGACATAAAGAAAAAGGAAGCTATCAGTCCGATCAGCTTCACGTAACCAGTGTCTGGGCAGCGTGTTTTTTTAATGAGCAGCGCGTGCCCTCTCTAAGCAGCTTAAATTACAAGTGCTGAATGTCATACACTGGCAATATACCAAAATCAAATAAAACTGCTGAGAAAACCCATCTCTCTGAAGTGCCTTGCCACACCAGACTACCTCCAGCAAAAACCTTTCACTTCACTGCAGTGCACAACTTACCGTGACCAGGCGCTCCAGAGACGAAAAGCAGAAGAAAGTTTAATCTCACACCCAGTAGCGCTACCAGAGATACCGCTGTCTCTCTGTTGCTCAACTCATTTTTCTGTTTTGCTACTTGGTTAGCAAGCGAGCACTTCCTTCTCACATGTATATCTGTGTGTGTGTGTGTGTGTATTGGGGGGCCATGACAACCAGCTCCAAGGCACAGCTGTAGAGGTTCCAGTGGGACAAAAGTCCCAAGCTCAATTAAAAAAAAAAAAACAAAAAAAAAAACACATAATTTTAATGCAGCCAGAGCAACTATTTTATTACAAATTAAGAGTTAACATTAAACATCATTTTTTTTTTGAACACATATAAAACAGTGGCCCATTTTCTAAGCACAGTAATACCCCCCTGGGTATGCGGTATTGTGCCGTGCCAGACTTTCCAGGGGCTCATTACGCCCCTTGATGGTCTGGTATAGCACAACACCACCCACCCTGCCAGGTATTATTTCTTGCATAACCTACAAACTAAAATGCCAGCAGAATAGGCCTAACGGTCTTTCATGTCTGCTCGATTGGTCAGCCCCGTGGGCTGACCTTGCTGCCCCCCTCGCTGTCTCTGGCTTCTTCCTTCCCAGTCCCGGATATTTTCATTGCACTGGACTTTGCTTCCAGATCCTTTCCCCTGTGCCTGTCCAACCCCCTCTTGAACCCTTCCACCGTCTCTGCCTCCACCAGCCCCCTGGGCAGTACATTCCATGGCTCCACCACCCTCTCAGTGAAGTAGCACCTCCTCCTTTCTCCCCTGAATCCCCCCCCCCAGCTTCCACCCATGCCCTCTAGTTGCCTCCCTCCTTCCTTTGAGCACCCTGACTGCTCCTCCCCTATTTACCCCCTTCATGTACCTGAAGACCTCTATCATGTCCCCCCGGTCCCTTCTCTCTTCCAATGTGTACATATTTAGCTCTTCGAGCCTCTCCCCATAGGTCCTGTCCCCCAAGCCCCAGATCATTTTGGTTGCCTTCCTCTGGACCCTCTCCAGGAGTTCAGTGTCCCTCTTTAAGTGTGACCTCCAAAACTGCACACCATACTCTAGGTGCGGCCTCACCAAGCAGTTATACAGAGGGAGTATCACTTCCCTCCTTCTGGAGGTGATCCCCCCCCCCCCAAGCGATGCATCCCAGCATCCTGTTGGCCTTGGCCGCTGCCCTCCTACAAGTCTCAGTTGTTCATCTTGAAAGTGACCCCAGGTCCCTCTCAGCCATCGAGACTTGTAGCATTTACCTAAGGTGTACACTTGGCCCGGGTTTCTGGCTCCCAGGTGCAGTACCTTGCATTTCCCTGCATTGAACCTCAGCTTCCACTTTCTAGACCACCTTTCCAGAGCCTCCAGTTCCCCCTGTAGGGCCACCTCCCCCCTCCCCATCACCACCGCCCCCAGTTTTGAGTCATCCATAGAGACTTATCCTCTTGATACCCTTCCTTATGTCAGAGACATAGGCGTTGAACAGGAGGGGCCCAAGGACCAATCCCTGAGGGACCCCACTAATGATCCTCCTTGGAGATGAGACTAACCCACCAACCATCCGGTCCTGGAGCCAATTGCCTATCCATCTGATCATCTGGTTTCCCACCCCCATTTCTCCCAGCTTATCCAACAGGCCCCATGAGGAACAGAGTCAAACGCCTTGCTGAAGTCAAAAAAGAGGACGTTCACCGGTCTACCCAGGTCCAAGGCACTCGTCACCCAGTCATAGAACTCCACAAGGTTTGTCTGACACAATTTCCCCTGGACAAATCCATGCTGTCCATCGTCCAGGCACCCCGATTTTTCCAGGTCCCCCCAGGCCTTTCCTTGACAATGCCCTCCATCACCTGCCCACCACTGATGTCAGTCTGACGGGCCTGTAGTTCCCTGCCACCTCCCTTGATCCCCACCCTTGTGGATAGGCACTATATGCGCCACCTTCCAGTCCTGGGGCACCCATCCTGTCCTCAGAGAGATGCTGAAAAGCTCTGCCAGGACATCTGCTAGTTCCTTCAGCACTCTGGGATGTACTTTATCCGGCCCCGGTGCTTTCTCCGTCTTAAGGGACCTGAGGGCTTCCCTCACTCTCTCTGCCATGATTTCCACCTCCGCTACCTCGTCCTCCTGCTGCCTCCCCCCTCTCCTGCCAGTGATGCCCCCCCAGACCGCGCCGATCGGTAAGGTCCCCCCATCTTCAGTTTCACTCTCTCCCATGTATGATGCAGCCCATTTTCCTTGGTGAAAACTGAGGCGAAGTAGTCATTTAGTACCTCAGCCTGCTCCCCTGGGTCTTGTGCTCATCCCTTCCCTGTTTTAATCCTGCTAATCTGCCTCTTCACCCTTCGTTTTTCCACAGTATATCTAAAGAACCCCTTGTTCCCTCTCCTAATTTCCCTGGCCAGATTCTGCTCCTTCCTTGTCTTAGCCGCTCTCACCACCCTAGTGGCCCTTCTGGCCATCGGCTCGTACTCCCTCGATCCCTTTCACTCCTTGAGCACTTGAAATGCCTGTTGGCTGCCTTCTTTCCCCTCACCACCTCCTGAACCTCCCTGGTCCACCAGCAGGGTTTTGGGGCCCTACTGCATTTTTGCCTTACTCTTGCACAGGTGCTGGTAGCATCCTTCACCCCCCCCCCGATGATTTCCCACCTACTGTCAGCGTCCATGTCTGGCCTAATCCCATCCAAATGCTCCTTAAGGATCCTTCCTATTTCCTTGACATCCTCCCCCCTGAAGTCAGTTATCTCTGTCTTTGTGCAACCTTCTACCCCTCCTAGGTCCAGGCAGAACCAGACCATGGCATGGTCGCTCCCCGCCAAAGGGTCCCTTACCTCCAGGCCCCCAATCTGGTCACTGTCTGCCAGGACTACGTCCAGTATCCACGCCTCCCTGGTCGGTTCCCCCACCTGCTGAGTTAGGAAAGCGTCCTGAAAGACATCCATCAACCTCTGTTCCCTGGCCACTGAGGATGTCATAGCCTCCCAGTCTGTTCCTGGCATGTTTAAGTCCCCCAACACCACCACCCTTCCCCTGCCCAATCTGCAGTGTCTCCCAACATCTGCCACCAGACTCTCCTCCAGCTCCTCCGCCAGCGCAGGGGTCTATACACCACTCCTGTTGTCACTCTCTTGCCCCACCCCTGTTATCAAGGTGACCCAAATCGCCTCCACAGTTCCCTCTACCTCCTCCACTCCTCCTATGCCAATGCTGTTTTCGACTATTATTGCTACCCCTCCTTCTCTTCCCTCCCCCCCTGTCCTTCCTGAACATGGTGTAACCCTCCAGGTTCAGGTTCCAGTCGTACCCTGCGGTGGCCCAGGTCTCAGTGACCCACTGCCACATCCACCTCTCCCTCAGTTAGCATTGCCTGGAGCTCAGGCATTTTATTGCCCAAGCTCCTGGCATTTAGCAGGACTACCTTCCACCCTTTCCCTATACTTCCATTTCCCCTGCTCGCGTTCCCATGGGGATTCCGTCTTCCCTCAGTCTGCACCTTACCAGTCATCCTTTTCCTGCATTGCTCCAGCTCCCCAGGGGGGGTGGAGACAGAGTTCCTTCTTTATTGGACCCCCCTCGACAGCCTTTTCTCCCATCCCTTCCCCCTTCACAAGTTTAAACCCCACCTTTCACCAACGAACCTCTATTTTCAACTTAAGGATTTCCTCCTCCAAAACTGAGATGGAGCCTATCTCAGCATACAGCCCCTTATCTCCCAGGTCTCCCCAATCCCCATCCAACCCATACCACTCCCTGAGCCACTGGTTTATCTCTCTAATCTTCCTCTTGTGTTCCCCACTAGCCCTTGGCATCGGCAGGATTTCCAAGAAGGAAGTGCCATCCTATGTCATGACAGACCCTGGCAAGCTCTCTGAACCTTGCCTGTATCTCTAGCTCACTATTTCCCTCAATGTCACTTGGTACCCAGGTGGACCAGTATGTCCGGGGAACCTCCACAATCCTTTGCCAACTGATATACCTCATGCTTGGCCCTGTGCACCATTAGTCCAGGGAAGCATTTTGTTCTAACCGGGCAGGCTTCCCCCTTCCTATCCCATTTGATACCCCTGATCATGGAATCACCCAACAGGAGCACTCTGACTGCCCCTTTTCCTCCACCCCCTTCCATGTCCCTCATCCTTTCTACTGGCCCCCCCAGCCAGCTCCTTGCTTCTCCCCCTATCTGGGTGCCACCTGCCCCCCCCTCCTTATTTACCCTGGCCACCCACTTTCCTCCGATTCTATCCCTCTCCTCCTCCCAAGTATCCTTCTGTACCCCTACCCCCGTCTCTTCGCTTGACTGGTCCTTCCCCACCATCTGCTAAACTAGCCTGGTTCGTCCTCCCTTCCTTCCCGTCTCCATTCAGCCACTCCTTGCCTGTCGTGCTCCCCTGACCTAAACCCTCAGCTCCCTTTACTGTGTCCTCCTTGTACTTCTGGTCCCTCTCCTTGCCCTTTCCTCCCATCTGGTCCTTCTCCTTGTGCTTTCCTCCCTCTACCCTCTCCTCCTCCTGCTCTGATCTCCTGCTCCCCCCGTTTTCCGCATTCTAAGTTCCCCGTTCTTCCTCTATCTGGCCCCTGCCTCCCCCCCACTCCCTTTCCATCTCTAACCACCCCTGTCATGGCTACATCACCCCCCTCATCCCCAAGCAGAAGAAGAGAATTGAAGCGGTTACTGGGCTTAAGGTCCAATCCACCTCCCCTTGCTTCCTTCTGTCCAGCCCCAGCCATCTGCCTACTTCCTTGAGAATGTCCTCCCTTTGGCCCCCCCCTTTGTGAGGGTCCCCAGATACCTGCCTGCTTCCTTGGTAGTGTCCTCCTTTTGGGCCCCCTCTGTCAGGGACCCTATGCGACCCCAGAGTACTCTCCTGCACTCCTTTCCCTGTGCCCCCACCCCTAGTGCTTGGTGCAACCCCGTGGGAGAGCCCCTGCCCTATTCCCCAACCATACCTCCCCCCTTCCCCCAGCTGTCTCCTAATCCCCACAACCTCCTCCCTAAGCTGTGCCAGCTGGTAGCACACTGGGCAACCACTGAACTTCCAAGCCCAGTCCAGTATCATGGCTGCCCCACACCCTGTGCACCCCACCACCCTCCCAAAGATGCCAGCCCTAACGACGTGTGGTCCCATCCCCCTCCAAGTAGGTTTCCTTGGATGAACCACCAGGTTACCCACTAATCCAAGATACACCCCTACCCACTAATCAGGTCGCCCACTAATCCTAGATACAGTCCCACAGTAAATGGGCACCCCCGTTACTAGGTGCAGTATTACACAGTAAACTTATAGGGGAAGTGTACAACTCCCTAAGCTCCTCTCTCCCAGCCTTTAAACCCAACCCCCAGTGGCAAGAACTACATGAGCTGCACATGAAGCCTTTTCCTCCAATTGCGGGGCAGGTGTTCCCCTATAAAGGAGCCATGCTGTGGGGAGGGTGGGATTAGGGCCTGCACCCGACTCTCACGAGAGTGTATCAGTGCTGTGTCTGCATGTGTGTCCAAGCACTGCAACCTCCTCCAGAGGAAGGTCCCACACAAACATTGTAACTAAGATGGTGCCCACTGTATATGTCCCCTCCCCCTCTCAGCAGCCCAAACTGCAGCTTCCTGTCTGAGCTCTACATCATCAAGTTCTAAAACAATATTACTACCAGTGTGAAAATCAGAAACACCTGCTGAGTATACTAAAAGACCAATAACAATGACATCATAACAGAATTGGAACTAGTCTTTAACAAACATTTGTCAATGCCAAATTTTTGCTTGCTGGTATTGGCCTTGGTAGTACAAGAGTTAGAGAGATGCATAATAAAAATGGAAGTGGAGTATTGAAGTAAAGCCAACCCCCACCCCTGCCCTGCAGAGACTGACAGGCATTGGGGGTGTGCCTTTGGGTCGTTGGCCATAACCTCATGCCATTCCACCTCACCCCACCCTGAAGACAGCGACAGGTGCTGCAGTGTGCTTTGAGGTCTTCGGCCCTTGCGCTCACCCCATTCCATAAGGAAATAAGCTGAGATTGGTACAGTATAGGAGAATGGGGTGAACGTTAGGGCTGAAGACCCCAAGGCACACCTTGATGCCTGTCAGTGGCTGCAGGATGGGGGTGGGGGTGGAATGGTGTGAGCATTACGGCAGACGACCCCAAGTCACACCCCCGACACCTGTCAGTTTGTACAGAGTGGATGTTACGGTTGGAAACCCTAGTGCCCTTGGGTGTTCGTTGGTAGTTTTGAACCAGATTTTCAACATGGGCTTTTTGGGACCCCACCTCATGAACAGTGGCAGTATCATTTCATTACTCAATCACAAAAAGGTGATTTCGCACAGCGAGTGTGCCATTCGGTGCCACAGGTGCAAAAACACATTTCAGGCAGGATGTGAAAAAATGATAGCTGTACTGTTCATGAGGAGGTGTGAAGAAACGGCAGTGTTGAAAATCTAGAAAATATGAAAAAGTGGTGAAGTTACGAGTGTATGTAAAAACTATGCAATGCATACTCGTAACAGTCATTTTTTGGACTGTTTTCACCAGATTTTCAACATGGCCTTTTTGGGACCTCCCCTCATAAACAGTGGTACTGTCATTTCGTTAATCTGTCCCAAAAATTGATTTTGCACAGTGACCGTGCCATTCTGCACCACAGGTGCAAAAACACATTTCGGGAAGGATGCGAAAAATGACAGCTGTACTGTTCATATGGGGGTGTCAAAAATGGCAATGTTGGAAATTTGGAGTGAAAATATTAAAAATTGATGAAGTTACGAGCATGCGTAGAAACTGCGCAACAGACGCTCGTAACAGTCATTTTTGGAGTTTTTTCACCAAATTTGCAACGAGGGCTTTTTGAGACCCCACCTCATGAACAGTGGCACTGTCATTTTGTTACTTGGTCCCGAAAGGTGATTCCACACAGCGACCGTGAAATCACCTTTTGGAACTGAGAAGCGAAATGACAGTGCCAGTGTTCACGAGGTGAGGTCCCCAGAGCCCATATTGAAAATTTGGGACAAAACTCCAAAAATTGGCTGAGATATCAACCTAAGTTGGACCCCCCACCATTGACTGCCATTATAGGGCTTACTGTCATTTCTTCAGTTCCCGGTTGGTCTTTGAAGAGTGCAGGCGTGTTTCCTGTCCACAGAAGATGCTGCTCCCGCTCTCGGAGGTAAGTATGGGTGGGTGGGGAAGTGCGCTGAGTGGAGAGTGTGGGTTGGGGGAGGGGACTGGCGGGAATGAGGAGGGACTTTCTTTTGTTTCTTTTTCAGGTTTTAAAAAAGATGACGACGTGGGACTGTTTTATTTTTTACAGGTGAAATAATAAAACGGATTTCAGCACACTAGGGTGGGCTCCCCGGTGTGCCAGAGTACTAGGATCAATGCTGACCCAGGGATTGGGCACCCAAGGTCAGCTGAGAACATAGGGGCATGGGAGGCGGTGCATCTGACAGCGAGTGTCCATCCCGGTGTCAGAAACATTAAAGTATTTTTTGGCACACTGGGGTGGGCTCCCCAGTGTGCCACATTAAGGGGAGGGGATACATGCTGACACGAGGATTGAGCACTCCGATGTCGGCAGGGACAGAGAATGGAGGGTGCAGGGTTGGGCAGCAGCAGTGGGAGGGAGCTAACATTTAAATCTGTTGTCTGCTGTGTGCCTGGTTGGGAGGGAGGGGACTGCGCTGCAATGGCGAAACTGCCCCTGATTGCAGCGGCAGGTTTCTTTCAAGTGCGGTGCTTGCTCTGAAACTGCCGTCATTGGCAGCATCAGCATTAATTGGTGGCTGAGGAACGTTACCCATTAAAGCATCTGCTGCACTGGTCACAACACTGCCACACCTCTACAATGCTGTACTGGCTCAGTGTGTTTCTTCTGCGCTGCGCACACAAGCAAACATGAAAGAAAAAAAAAAACAGCCTCCACAGGAAGAAAGTGACTTGCAGGTTCAGCGCAATTCTCCTTTAAAGTCAGTTAATTACCCTGTCCTTGTTTCTCTCTCTCTCTCTAGGTCTCTCTCCCCCTTTACCCAGTGCAGTGCTTAGCCTTAACCTATCTCCTCCCAGTGTGTGGCACATAACTGGCTGATGCACCCAGTCAGGGTTTGTGATTGGCTTTCAGATACAATGCAGGTGAAAGGTAAGATAGCAAACCCATGTTCCTTTTTACTTCTTTATTTTAAATTGCATGAAATATTGTCTACATGGTTGTATTGCAAGTGTACTTGATATATGTATTAAGGTATGTTGTAATGCTCACTTTTTGCTGTTAAATGTGTGCATGTTAGGTGTGGGTAACAGTGTTTTTATTTTTATAACCCAGCCCACCTCCTGGTAAAATGCTGAAATGGAAATACCAATTGTAGAAATAAAAGGAAAAGTGTAACTCCTACCGGGATTCAAACCCAGGGACCTTGCCTTTCTGTGGCATGCTCTTAACCACTTCAGCCATAGGAGCCCCAAGTCATGAAGCTTCCTGAGTTTTCCCTTGAAACACACACATTCCTTTCATGGTGTTGCGAAACAGCAACTAGCCAGTCTCTCAAGACTCAAATTACTTCCTATTTCTTTTTCTCCATGCAGTTAATAGGCCACTGCGAAATGGAAATAAAATTTCTTAGTCTCAGCCAACAATTCTTAGTGCTGTGTTCTGTTTCTGTTTGGATTGCCCACTCCAGTCATGTAAACACATGTATTCAAAATACTGGGAGTGGATTCCAAATGCAGTATTCAGAATAGCACAGCTTGGGAAGTCCATTTGTGTTTGGATTAGAAGTGGAATACTGTGCTGTGTAAATGCTGTAAACACGTGGAACAGACTGACAGTACTCTGATTATGTGTGTTTACACACCCTAGAATGGATATTCCAAGTATTAAGTATTGTGAATACAAATGAAATAGTAAGTGTCATTCTATAAACTATGCACAGTACAACAACACTTCCTATTTCAGTTTAAGTAAATACATATTGCAAATTTCCCATATTTAGAAGACTTCATATTCTGAATACTAAGTGCCATGGAAACATAGTGATTGTGCAGTTGTGGACCTCTTTTGCAGTGATCTGCCTGTCAATATTTCCTTCTCATGCCCAGATGTGGAGACTTCAGAATCTCCTGTAATTGTCTGTCTGCATGTCACTCCTTGACCGCTGACAGGGCCTCTGTATACATGCTGTAGGCAGCAGCAGAGGTTAATTGCCTGTCATCCTCTCCCCCCCCCCCCCAAAAAAAAATCTCCTAACAGGGACTCTCTGTACTCATGTATGCTGCAGGGGGCAGCTGCAGAAGGTAAGTGCCTGTTGTCCTCTCCTCCTCCTTACGTATTGGACCGCATATCCTTGTGCATGAGTCTGCAGGCTGGCATTGCAGCTCTGCATCATACAGTTGTGCCAGCCGTGATGCAGCACAGTGATCCTATGGATAAGTCTGCAGACTCTGGCATCGCAGCTCTGCATTATACAGTGGTGCCAGCTATGATGCAGCACAGTGATGCTATGGATGAGTCTGCAGGCTGGCATTGCAGCTCTGCATCATACAGTGGTGCCAGTCATGATGCAGCACAGTGATGCTATGGATGAGTCTGCAGGCTGGCATTGCAGCTCTGCATCATACAGTGGTGCCAGCTGTGATGCAGCACAGTGATGCTATGGATGAGTCTGCAGACTCTGGCATCGCAGCTCTGCATCATACAGTGATGCCAGCTGTGATGCAGCACAGTGACGCTATGGATGAGTCTGCAGGCTGGCATTGCAGCTCTGGATCATACAGTGGTGCCAGCTATGATGCAGCACAGTGATGCTATGGATGAGTCTGCAGGCTGGCATTGCAGCTTCGCATCATACAGTGGTGCCAGCTGTGATGCAGCACAGTGATGCTATGGATGAGTCTGCAGGCTGGCATTGCAGCTCTGCGTCATACAGTGGTGCCAGCTGTGATGCAGCACAGTGATGCTATGGATGAGTCTGCAGGCTGGCATTGCAGCTCTGCGTCATACAGTGGTGCCAGCTGTGATGCAGCATAGTGATGCTACGGATGAGTCTGCAGGCTGGCATTGCAGCTCTGCATCATACAGTGGTGCCAGCCGTGATGCAGCACAGTGATGCTACGGATGAGTCTGCAGGCTGGCATCGCAGCTCTGCGTCATACAGTGGTGCCAGCCGTGATGCAGCACAGTGATGCTACGGATGAGTCTGCAGGCTGGCATCGCAGCTCTGCGTCATACAGTGGTGCCAGCTGTGATGCAGCACAGTGATGCTACGGATGAGTCTGCAGGCTGGCATCGCAGCTCTGCGTCATACAGTGGTGCCAGCTGTGATGCAGCACAGTGATGCTATGGATGAGTCTGCAGGCTGGCATCGCAGCTCTGCGTCATACAGTGGTGCCAGCTGTGATGCAGCACAGTGATGCTATGGATGAGTCTGCAGGCTGGCATCGCAGCTCTGCATCTTTCAGTGGTGCCAGCTGTGATGCAGCACAGTGATGCTACGGATGAGTCTGCAGGCTGGCATCGCAGCTCTGCGTCATACAGTGGTGCCAGCCGTGATGCAGCACAGTGATGCTACGGATGAGTCTGCAGGCTGGCATTGCAGCTCTGCGTCATACAGTGGTGCCAGCTGTGATGCAGCACAGTGATGCTACGGATGAGTCTGCAGGCTGGCATTGCAGCTCTGCGTCATACAGTGGTGCCAGCTGTGATGCAGCACAGTGATGCTATGGATGAGTCTGCAGGCTGGCATCGCAGCTCTGCGTCATACAGTGGTGCCAGCTGTGATGCAGCACAGTGATGCTATGGATGAGTCTGCAGGCTGGCATCGCAGCTCTGCGTCATACAGTGGTGCCAGCTGTGATGCAGCACAGTGATGCTATGGATGAGTCTGCAGGCTGGCATCGCAGCTCTGCGTCATACAGTGGTGCCAGCTGTGATGCAGCACAGTGATGCTATGGATGAGTCTGCAGGCTGGCATCGCAGCTCTGCGTCATACAGTGGTGCCAGCTGTGATGCAGCACAGTGATGCTATGGATGAGTCTGCAGGCTGGCATCGCAGCTCCGTCATACAGTGGTGCCAGCTGTGATGCAGCACAGTGATGCTATGGATGAGTCTGCAGGCTGGCATCGCAGCTCTGCGTCATACAGTGGTGCCAACTGTGATGCAGCACAGTGATGCTACGGATGAGTCTGCAGGCTGGCATTGCAGCTCTGCGTCATACAGTGGTGCCAGTCATGATGCAGCACAGTGATGCTATGGATGAGTCTGCAGATGGCATTGCAGCTCTGCATCATACAGTGGTGCCAGCTCTGATGCAGCACAGTGATGCTATGGATGAGTCTGCAGGCTGGCATTGCAGCTCTGCATCATACAGTGGTGCCAGCTGTGATGCAGCACAGTGATGCTATGGATGAGTCTGCAGACTTTGGCATTGCAGCTCTGCATCATACAGTGGTGCCAGCTATGATGCAGCACAGTGATCCTATGGATGAGTCTGCAGACTTTGGCATTGCAGCTCTGCATCATACAGCGGTGCCAGCTGTGATGCAGCACAGTGATGCTATGGATGAGTCTGCAGGGTGGCATCGCAGCTCTGCATCATAAAGTGGCGCCAGCTGTGATGCAGCACAGTTGTGCTATGGTATATCACGAAAATGCTGCAGAGAACAGTGTAATTGCAGGTGGGAGGTTCAGGAGGGACATGAGGAAGTACTTTTTTATGGAAAGGGTGTTGGAACCTTGGAACAGTCTGGCTAGCTGAGGTGGTGGGAACGAACAGTCGAGATTCAAGCAGGCCTGGGACAGAATGAAGGGAATTGTGGTTGCCTGGGGCAGTAGACCCAGAGAGGAGAATGGGGACAGGACTGGGAGGGTTAGTACCCTCAAGGAACATTAGGTTCCAAGGAGGGTTTCAGAGATTTAGAGAACTTGGGCAGACTGACTGGACCTTTGGTCTTTTTCTGCCGTCATAGTCTGTTTCTGTGTATTTCAGTAGCAATTAAGCCCTTTTGTCATGCAGTACTTTGTAACACGTCCTGTACTGCAAGTTACTGTGTTGCACCTTGGTTGGCTGCGCTGTATATTTATATGTGCCACACACACATATACACACACCAAAACTGCCACAGCTAAAACCATGATCTTGTGCACATTCTTAGGGCGTGAGAACCATTCTGGCACACTAGGAATGTAAAGTGAGACCATGCTTATATGGGTAAAAATGCCACCCAGGGGATGTATAAAACAGACTATTTATCAAATGCAACAGAACATTATTAAAATGTTTAAACAGTTAAAAGCGTTTCCAGGGCCACTGCATGTGAGACATTTCTTTACAGAATAAGTGTCTTGCATGCAAGGAAAAGGAATGCTCTGACTGGCTGAGAGCACTCCCTCCATCTATAATAATTAGAAAAAGCAGAAGACAAAGTTACTAAACGGGTGGATGAGTTCAGAGCAGTGAAGTTAAAAAGCAGTTGGTTCTCTAGGCAGTGTTCTTTATCCCCCATTAGAGGGCACCTGTTACTTGGTTAACACACCCAGCAGCACTGCAGATAGATTGAATTACAACGTGTCAATGGCTTGATTTACACAGTGACATATGACAAAGTCAGGCACAGTGCAATGCTGTAACTTGCATTAAATGATGTGTCGCACAATACTGCAGTAAAAAAGGGAGTAATTACCATTGAATTACACTGTTTCCTGCAGCATACTGCAGCATTTTGTGCTGTACTGCAGCGTTACTGCGTTGTATCCTTGCTCGCGCTGCTGTAGTTCACAGTTGAACATCTATACAGTGGCCAGCTTGGGAATGTCTTGTGGTGCACAAAACTAGTAATATCAAACAGCAGATCCACTGCCCCCTCAAATTCATTTACCATCGTCACTCTCCTACCATTTTCTGTTCTGTCTCTCTCTCTCTCTCTGCCACCCCACTCTCCTCTTTTAACTGGGCAGGGTTCAAACCCCTGCCCAGCTGTGCCCACTCACAAACTGCTAAGCACTGTAGCGCCGCAAACAGTATCTTCCCAGGGTTAATAAGGGGCAATGCTATGGCAACGGCGCCCACCCTAGCTAGAGGTGTAGAGCAGCTTGTAGGGCCTTCGGACCTCCTCCTCCTTCTCCTTCTGCCATCCCCAGTGATGCCCAGGCTTAGGACTCCGAGTCCCTGTGCTACTAGACCAGCTGGTCATCCATTCTCATTTTAATTAGAGTGAGGGTGACTCAGTTAGCCAAGCTGGCTCACTTTGCACCCCGAGCCTGGGAATTGGGATCTCACAGGTCAAGGCAGACTGGGCATCCATTTTAGATGTCTCTTGTCCCGCAGTGAGGGGGGACTTTTTCCATTGCTTGGCTGCCCATTGGGTGCCCAGGGGGAAGGTAGTCATGTTTTTGTTTATTTATTTAGTTTTTGTTGACCAGGTAAGTGCACTAGACATATTTTGCCTATTTTTAGGCACGACTCGGGGATACAGATGAATGCCAGCTGACTTTGAACCAGATTAAGCTGTTGTATGAAGGATACTGTGGCTCTTAAAGGGGGTAGCCATGTTGTAGGAGGGAATTGTGAGTCAGGGGGTACACATGTCGTCGGAAGGATATTGTGGCCCTCAGAGGGGAGTGTAACCATGGAGTGGGAAGGATATTGTGGGTCTTGGAGGTGGGATGTAATGTAGCCGTGTTGTGGAAAGGATACTGTATCTTGGGGGGTGTAGCCATGTTGTAGGAAAGTAGTGTGGCTCTCGGGAGGGGTAACCATGTTCTGAGAAGGATATTGTACCTCTCCGGGGGGGGTGTAGCCATGTTTTGGGAAACATATTGTGTCTCTTGGAAGGGGGGGGGTATAGTCATGTTTTGGGAAAGCTATCATAGCTCTCGGGGAGAGTGTAGTCAAGTTCTGGAAAAGATACTGTGGCTTTCAGAGGGGGTTGTAGTCATGTCGTGGGTAGGATACTGTAACTCTTGAAGGGGGGGTGTAGCCATGTTGTGGGAAGGATATTGTGGCTCTTAGGAGGGTTGTATTCATACTGTGGGAAGAATATTGTGGTTCTTGGAGGAGGATGTAGCCGTGTTCTGGGAAGGTTACTATGGCTCTTGGGGGCTGGATATGTGTGCATAGCCATGTTGTGGGAAGGATACTGTGGCTGTTGGGGGTGTATCCATGTTGTGGGAAGGATACTGTGGCTGTTGGGGGTGTATCCATGTTGTAGAAGGGATATTATGAGTCTGGAGGTTAGCCATGTTGTGCAAGGGCATTGTGGCTGTTAGAGGGGTTGTAGCCATGTTGCAGGAAGGATTCTGTGGCTTTTGGAGGGAGGTGCAGTCATGTTGTGGAAAGGATACTGTGGTTCTCGGGGGGGGGGTATTTGCCATGTTGTGGTAGGGATACTGTGGCTCTGGGGAGGGGGTGTAACAATGTTGTGGGAAAGCCGTCATGGCTTTCAGAGAGGGTATAGCCATGTTATGTGAAAAATGTTGTGGCTGTCGGGGGTGTAGCCATGCTTTAGTAAGGATATCGTGGCTCTTGGAAGGGGTGCAGCATGTTGTGGGAAGCATACTGTGGCTTTCGAAGTGGGGAGGGTAGCCATGTTATGGGAAGGGATTTGGGAGGGGGTGCAGCCTTGTTGCATGAAGAAGCTCTTTTTTTCTTTTTATACACTCTGTTTATTAAGTATAGTCAGTACATACATAAGAAATGTATTGGTATTACACGTCAGTATTCAACCATGATGCGCCTAATTATATTTGCAACTTTACGTACCATTTCACCTTTTCTTATATGTTACAAAACGTTATCAAATCTTCATGTTTACAAAAGACTCCTCTAATAATCCTATGATAACATGGTGAAATGAACTGTTCACCTCTATGATCCATTAATATTTCTAATAACAGAACAAAATATAGATGAAAGAAAGAAAAAAAACTGGTCTCTCTTACTCAGTTTGTTGTTTACGTTCTCCTTTTGCTAACCTACTCCGGAGCTTGTGAGTATTTATCTTAGCTAATATGATTTCCGTATAAGATCCATCTGGTCCATCTATTCTGAAATCTTTGTACCTATTGTGACGTGTCTAGTGTTATTTTTTCTAGCCTCTGAATGGAATTTACCACTTCTACCCACCCTGCATCTGTTGGTGGCTCCAGTCTCAGCCATTTTTTTGTTAAAGATTTTAATGCTGCTACTAACAGTATGGCCCATAGATACTTTTCTTCTTTACCTTTCATCTCTATGGGGTTTATTCCCAATACTAGGTGCTCTGGGCCCATTACTGTTGTAATTGAGAATATTCTAAAGTGGTGCTGGTTTAATTCCTCCCAGAAGGTTGTCCACTCCAGACACCACCAAAAAACATGCACCTGAGTGGCGTGTGTCTCCCTACAACCCCTCCAGCATGCTGAGGAGATGCCCTGGTCACCGTGTGCTGCCTGTGTTGGAACCAAGAAGAACCTGGTGCATATTTTCCACCCAAATTCCTTCCAAGGTGGTGAGGAGGAAGTACTCCAGGTGTTTTTCCATATCTCCCACTGTTTCTCTGAAAGAGATGTATTAAGATCCTCCTCCCGTTCCTCCCTAAGGTACTTTGAATTTGTTTGTAAATCTGTTATATAAATTTACATAGAGGAGTGAGATGGCCTTTTCCCCTGACAGAGAGGACCATGTTTTCTGAAAGGGAATCCTATCTATATTTTCCAGCCCCTGTGGCCCCTCCTTCCGTAGTTGGGCTTGGATATAGTCTCTGACCTGATGATATCTTAATCTACCCCTGCCGTCCCACCCAAATCTCTGTATGAAGAAGCTGTTAACGGGATAGGGTAGTCATGTTTTTGGAAGGATCCTGTGGCTGTCTAGAGGGGGTAAGGAGTAGCCTCACAGCAGCATCTCACTTATCTGCTGCTTGATGCAACCAGAGCAGGGCCTGCAGAGGGATACAGGGACAGTATAGAAAAAACAAATGAAAACTGATTGATTGTTATTCAGTGCTTTGCTTTCTTGTCCCCCAGAGAAATTTTCATTTATGATTTTTTTCCCCTTATGTGCATCCTTCTTTCCTTGGGAGGGGAAGCAGTGTCAGGGACGGCAACCCTTTGACCGTATGTATTGTCCCTACTTTTCCATGTGGAGGGCTCAGCCTCGGGACCGGCACCTCCTCCACTACAGTGCTTCCTCCTCACACTGCCACCACCATGGCATCTGGAGATTACCCCACCTGGCAGGGCCTCCCCTTCAGATCATACTGAGCAATACACCCTGAATCTCTTAAGTGGAAGGAGGAGGGTGTGTAGGGGTCCTGATCTCTAGCCTGTCCCAGTTGGGGCAGGATGCAGGTCAGGGGGTGCAATATAGCCAGTTTCTGCCATCATTCCCTCTGTACTGTCCTCTCCCCGAGACAGTGCCAGGCTGTGCACCCAGTTCTCCTCCTGCAGGCCAGGGATTCTCCTTCTATTCCGGTCAGTATTCCCTCTCTCAGGAGTGCTATTCTGCAGTTGTCTCTGACTGTGTGTGGAACATTGTTTCAGCATTATTGAAAGTGACCATATTTGTCTGTATACAGTACTGATCCTGTGTTTCCAGTACTTAACATATTACTCTGCACAGCTCTTTCAGATACAGGGCATTTGGCTGTGGCTATGTATAAAAAAATATATATATATTTTTTTTTTTCAAAAACTGAGTGTAAGTGAGTTGGCAGATTCCCACACCAGTCCAGGTGATTGTTATCCTGGGGTACAAAGTGTAGGCATCTTGCTGGACCACTAGGAGGTTACCATTACTGGTCTTTCTCAAATATATGCTTTTTATACTGAACTATAAACTATTCATAAGTATAAACAACCTTGTGCTTCTGCCCACGTTTCCTGTGAGTCAGATGATTCATTGACACCCCCCCATTATGTTGTCCTAACAGGCAGCGGAGACAGGCCACCTGGATGTGTGTCGAACATTAGTGGAGCACTGCCCAGCACTGAAGGATGCAGCAGACAAGAGGAGCAGGAAGCCGTGTGATCTTGTGATGGACAATCCCAAGCTGAGGGAACTCCTGAAGACCTGAAGGGGGGGGGGCACTCTTTCAGTGATCCGCAGACGTTATCCCTGCGCATGCCAGGACTGGCTATGTCATGTAAAGAGGGGAAGCTGATACAGCTGCCAGTTGGGGGCTAACCCAACCACCATACGAAAAAAATCTGTCCCGAACCCTCTGACAACTTTTTGTGCCTCAAGGAAAATGAAATGCAAAGAGAGGAGTATTCCCCCTTCTGTTTTTGTTCACATCTGACATCTTACATTTTGCTTGTTGCACTAAATAAAACAGTCCTAAAAAGTTCAGTGCGGACAGAAGATGTAATTTGAGCACACGTAACCGCTGCCCACACAAAAGATATATGTGTAATATTTTTTCAGTTGTACTGATTAATGCATTCTGTGTATTGTAAATTAAATAAAGCCGAGTTTAAAAAAAGTTAAATTCTGTCATATTGTAAGAGTCAATATATATCTATTAGGCCCTTATATAATAAAATGTAATCTAATTGGCTAAAACACAAGTCACATGACCAGTTTATGCTGTAGCCCTGTTACGATCACAGCAGTCGATAGTCTCTGAACGGTGTAATCTAATTGGCTAAAACATAGTCACATGACCAGTTTATGTTATAGCCCTGTTACGATCACAGCAGTCGATAGTCTTCTGGGCATGAGCAGAGCATTCCTTACCCTGGCGGTTGATGTGGAAAACTGCTGCTGCTAATTAAAAGTTGCTGCAGAGTAGCTGCTTGTTAAAAGCTGCTGCTTGTTAAGCATTGTTGCTGCTCATTACAGACAGCTCCATTTTATTAAGTGCAGCTGTTGGTTAACAGAAACAGAAAGCTGCACTTCTTTCAGAGCTGCACAAAAAGCTACAAATCTGTCATCAAAAAGGTTTACTAAAACAAATATGGATCAGCGTTGCTGGCTAAAAGTGGAACAGTGTTGCCCCTCGGGTTGAAAAAGTCACCTCCCGTGACAATAGTGTCCTCAACCTGCGGCTTCAGGCATTATAATCCACTGTCGATCACTTTTTCTCCCTCTGGGCAATAGTTTTCCACTATGACCCTCAACTACAGTCCATATTATAAGGGCGCAGTAGTGCCACTACAGTTAGGGTTGAGTAGGGTATTCAATGTTATACCCCTAACTTTGCACCTTAATAGCTTTGGCAGCATTTGAAAAATCTGCTGCAGTTTTGCATGAGTTATCTAGGAGACAAGATGTAAATATGTGGAAAGTTTTGTAATGGCAGCTTGTGTGGTTTCTGAGATCTGCATATGTCATTTTTCTGTAGATGTCTCCCGTATATGTAACATGGGATTTTTTTTTTGCTCTCACCAACAGCCTACACAGAATGGAATTTTGTCCCCCAAAAACTTTCAGGGTACAGGTGTGATGTCCTAAGGTAGCAGTGCGTTAGAAAGGTTTCATGAAAAAAATATTAAATGGTTCCAGAGTTATAATGCTTTAAAGTTTTGTGTTTTTCTGTTCTGAGCATGCTCAGGATTCTTGGGATAACGTTCTGATAGGATACCAAAAATTCTATGTCGCAAAACCATTTTTGGTTGCTCACCACTTGTTTCTCACAGCACAACGCATTTGTTTGTGCTGTAAGACTCGCCATCTTATTTCTTTTTTTTCTCCTTGACCTAATAAGCATGGAAATTACATAAAATGCCATAATTCAACAAACAAACAAACAAACACCAGAACCTAGCTAAACAGAACCCATTTAGCTCGATTCTGATGTTTGTTTCTTCAGTTAATGGCCAGAAACACCTTTCTGGGCAACCTAAGTTCCTGGGTGCCCAGCTTAGCGAGAGGAGCCATTGATCTGCGTTCTCTGTTTGAGAACAGTGTGACTTTCTTGAGTTCTGCAGCTGCAGCTGGAAGTCATGGAACTCATGCTGCTGGCTGCTCTGAGAGCAGTGAGCTGCTGTTTCACTGATGTCTAGTAGCACCCCACGACATCCCATTGCCATACCCATATGTACAGTATGTTATTTCTCCTGGTGTGTGGTGGCACCCCGCCCTCTGATCACCGTCTCCCTATGTATTTTGTTTCCCTGGTGTCTGGTGGCACCCCACGCCCTCTGATCACCGTCTCCCTATGTATTTTGTTTCCCTGGTGTCTGGTGGCACCCCCCACCACCACCTTCTGATCACTGTCTCTGCATTAATAGGGCAGATGTAGCTGTAATAAAGAAAACTGTCCCTCAATGGGAATTTTTTTAACCTGTAAAAAAGAGAAAACAGTCCCTCGCCAATCGAATCTCACCACCCCAACCTCCCACTCATCACTCACCACCCTACACCCCGCACACACCCTCGTTCACCTGAACAGATCTCACAGCGTAGGTCCGCTCTCCGATTGAAGACACGTCTTGCTATCGGACGTGCTGACTGCAGTGTGAGAAACTAAGGTGAGTGCAGTTCAATATATTTCAGTAGTGTTTTGAACTTTGAGGCATAACTTTGTCATTTTTGCATATTTTTAACCCACATTTTCAACGTGGTGTTTTTGGGACAACACCTCATGACCAGTTGTGGTGGAATTATGCCAGTCAATCCCAAAAGGCGATTTCATGGTCATTTGGCCACATTACATTTTGGGCAGGATTTGAACATTTTCACTGCCATTGTTTATGATGTGCGGTTACAAGAAGGCTATGTTGAAAAGTTGGGTTAAAAAGAGATAAAAATGGCAAAGTTATGAGTGTACATTGAAATTTGTCTATGCTCTCTCATAACTTTGGTAATTTTAAATATTTCGACCGCAGATTTTCAACGTAGCCTTTTTTTTCACACCATCTCATGAATGTGACAGCTGTCATTTTTGTGTTACGGAATGACGTTTCAGTGACGTGGAATCACATTTCGGTGGGGATTTGAAAATGTTCACCTACCAGCTTCATGAGGTGGGTTAACAAAAAGTCTGTGCTGAAATGTTGGTGTACAGTGTCAGTGGCTCAGTAGGTAGCACACTCTCCTCTGAGGCCGGGAGATCAGAGGGCTGTGGGTTCAGTTCCCACATCTGGCACTTGGGTTAATATCCCAGTACTGACACTGTAGTGCAGCATGAGAGGGGTGCTGCACTTCTGAGGTGCCGTCTTTCGGATGAGATGTTAAACCGAGGTCCCGTCTGCCTGGATTGGTGGTAGTTCAGGTGGATGTTAAAGATCCCATGGCACTTATCGAAAAGAGTAGGGGAATTTCCTCGGTGTCCTGGCCAAATTTCCCTCATTCACTGAAAATATCACCAACAGCTTAATCTGGTTCAAGGTCAGTTGGCATTCATCTGTATCCCCCTCCTCGGGGTCGTGCCTGGAAATAGGCAGGATTTGTTTAGTGCACTTACGCGGTCAACAAAAACTAAATAAATTAAAATACGGTAAAACACCCAGGTTATGACTGAACATTGCAGTATTTGCTGTCAGTTGTTGTGTATACAGTATATTACATTAGGTTGGTTGTTTTTGAAGTATTTGTAATGATTTCCAGCTTTTCTTTCCTGGGATCTCCATTGCTGTCTTGAGCCCGTCCCTTGAGTTCACCACTGTCAGGTTCATGGGCGTCGAGATAAATTGGTCTCATAGGTTGGATCCAGCAACAGCTGTGAGGTGTGAGGTCCTTGCCACCTCAGGGTAGTCTGGTAAGTGATCAGAGGATCGTGATCGTATACACCAAGTTTTGTTGTCCTAGAGACTAAGATCACTGAGAGATGATCTATCTAAGCAACTTTTTTTTGACACAAACAGTAACTCAACCCTAACATACAGGTGCTACTGCGCTTCTATACAACTGCTGGCTTCAGTGCTGCACTGGACAATTGTGATATCATAAGCACTGTGAAGGCTCCTCTCTGATTGGTTTACTATTCCCTTGTGCTGAAACAACTAACCTAATTTTTTTTTTGAGAATACATTTTTATTGAAAATATTCAGTTAAACAAGAAAATATAGCTATCCAGTATGCATAAACAGAAATTTCTAACTCAACAAAAAGAATATCAAGTTAGAAAAATACCATAAAACTTACACATGCATAGATTCTAACATTTGACATTTCAAGACTTCTAAGAAGATAATCAAGTAACTACTAGGCATAGAGGATAACCTATACGGAGCCACTGAATGCTCTAATGCACAGTAACTCATGTGTGTTAAATTTTCAGATTCTGAGTCAGTTAAGAGTCTCTACAAGCTACCTGTGTACTATGTGCCAAGGAAACATACTGACTGTGGCGTTGTCGGCCTCATTTGCAACTGTCTGCCTCTTTACATTCCCTCCTCATGCCCAGATGTGGAGACTTCAGCATTTCCTGTAATTGTGTACGCCTCCTCCCTCCCGACCCCTAACAGGGCCTCTGTATACTCCTGTGTGCAGCAGGCAGCAACAGAGGGTAATTACTTGTCCTCTTCTCCTCAACCCCTGCCCTCTCTATACTTGTGTATCTGCTGGCAGCTGCAGTGGGTAATTGCCTGTCATCCTCTCCTTCCCCTGACGCAGTGGACCTCATTTCCTTGTGCATGAGTCTGCAGGCTGGCACTGTAGCGCTGCATTATATATTTATGTGCCCCCCACCCCAACACACACACGAAAACTCTTGTAAGTAAAAATGTGATTTCACGCACATTCTTAGGGCAGGAGAACCATTCTGGTACACTAGGAATGTAAAGTGAGACCACGCTTACACAGTTAAAATTGCCAGCTGGGGAACATATAAACAGATTATTGGCCAAGTGCAACACAGCATTATTAAAATGTTTTAACAGTTAAAAACGTTTCCAGAGCCACTGCACGTGAGACTTTCCTTGCAGAATAAGTGTCTTACTTGCTACAGAAAGGAATACTCTGGCTAGGAGCACTCCCTCCATCTATAATAATTAGAACAAGCGGAAGACAGAAAGTTACTAAATGGGTGGATAAGTGAGCAGCAGTGAAGTTAAAAAGCAATCAATTGGTTCTGTAGGCAGTGTTCTTTATTTCCCACTAGAGGGTGCCTGTTACTTGGTTAACATAGCCAGGAATGCTGCTGATGGAGTAAACTAACTGTGGGCCAATGGCTTGATTTACACAGTGACAAAGCTCACAGTTGAACTTGAACATCTTCGTTTTTTTTGCTCCTTTGTCGAGACAGGCTTGTGTTTCCTTCTGCTCCACCCCACCATCCACCACCTCACCAAGATTACCTGACCAAGCCAGTATCCCAACGTATTGGCCACTATGGCAGGGTCAGGAGGGGGAAGGCTATCCTCACCCCGAAGTCATAATCCAGTATGCCACCAGGTAGGTCCTTGTGGCGAGGGGGGTGGGGTCGGAGTGCACAGAGCATCATTGGCATCCGCCTCACTGTGTTTTTCCTCTTATTTTCCCCCTTCCCCTTGCCACAGTGAACTCAGGTTGCACATGTGCGTGGAGGTGTACAACCATCACAGAACCACAGCTCCCACTCACCTTTGCTGCTCAGGTGTCGGCACTACCAACAGGCCTCTGTTTGGTGGGAGCAGAGAGAGTAAAATGGGATGTTTTATGTAATAAACTAGACTTAGAGATAAATAAATGCATTTCTGTGAGAGCCAAATATAAAAATCAGGGGAAAACATCATATTGGATGGCACCAAAAATCCAAAGACTAATTAAGAAAAAAACAATAAGATGTTTAAAAAAGAACAAAAGAAAAAGGGATACAAATCAACATATGGTTTATAGGGAATTGAATAAAAAAATTAAAAGGAAATAAAAATAGCTGAATCAGCCTTTGAAATCAACAAGCTACAAAACCCAGAGACAATTATAAAGCATTTTATACACATATTATTAAAACTAAAAACATAAATAATATGGTTGCCCCTAAAAAATATGGAAGACGAAATAAGTGATTTACATCAAATGACCGATTTACAAAATGAATATTTTGCCTCAATATTTAGCCCTAAGGATCCTGTCTATGTAAAAGATGATACTGATACTGTAGAATAGGAAATATTCACTGTCCATAAATTTTCATTATGTTCGCTGAAGTGCTCAGAAGCGTGAAAATAAAATTACGCTAATTAGTACTTTTTCCATTAAGGTGACTGGAAGACTTATAGTTTAGAGTGAAAATAAATTTACACAAATATGGCCACATTGTGGTTAGCGCTAAATATAATTGATGCACTTTTTTCCTATTCTACAGTATATCATCCATCCCTATACATATACAGGTGGAGGAAGTGCAGAAAAGGCTTCAACAAATAAACCCAAATAAATCACCGGGCCCTAATAGTATACATTCAAAAATTTTAAAAATACTTCATATCGAACTAGCCCCACCTTTCACACATTTATTTCAAGAATTGGTGGAAAAAGGGGTCGTGATAGGGACATGAAGATTAGCCACAGTTATTCCACTATATAAGAAAGGATCAAAGGCTGAGACGGCCAGTTATCGTCCAGTCAGCTTGACTTCTGTAATATCAAAAATACTGGAGGGTATTATAAAAAGACTACATTATAAATCATTTAATAGTAAATGACTTATTAGACAAAACTCAGCACGGCTTTACTGAGGGGAAATCTTGCCAAACAAATATTTTACAGTTTTATGACTGTGTAAACAGCTTTGGATAAAGGGAAAGCAGTGGATGTGGTCTTTTTAGTACTCAAAAGCCTTTGATAAGCTGCCTCGTGCAGAATTGATAACTTCACTTCAACATGGCCTTCATAAAAATTTGATCTTATGGGTGGCTTCGTGGCTGTCTGAGAGAAAACAGAGAGTTTGTATAAAGGGGGCGCGCTCCAAATAGAAAGAAGTGACGAGTGGGGTACCTCAGGGCTCGGTGTTGGGCCCTTGCCTCTTTAACTCGTATGTTTCCTCGATACAGTATTCTCATGAATACCACCCCAGGGTACTGAAGGAGCTGGCAGAGGTCCTTGCAGGACCTTTGGCAGACCTATTTAATGCCTCACTACATTCGAGGTGTGTACCTCAGGACTGGAGGATGGTTCATGTGGTGCCCCTCCACAAGAGTGGCCCCAAGGATGAACCGGGAAACTACAGACCAGTGAGCCTCACATCCATCGTGGGTAAGCTAATGGAGACTATCCTGAAGGAGAGGCTGGTGCCTCCTAAAGGCCAAAGGACTACAGGACAGCAGACAGCATGGCTTCACACGCGGCAGATCCTGCCAAACCAACCTGGTCGAGTTCTATGACTGGGTAACTAGGCAACTGGACAGGGCCATGCAGTTGATGTCCTGTATCTGACTTCAAAAAGGCATTCGGCTCAATGCCACATGGAAGGCTGGGAAGGAAGTTAGTAGGCGCAGGGGCGGTGCAAAGCTCGTGAGATGGGTAGGAAACTGGCTGCAGGGAAGGCAACAGAGGGTGGTGGTGGGTGGGGAGCTCTCACACCCAAGGGCAGTGACGAGCGGTGTTCCACAGGGCTCAGTGTTGGGACCAGTGTTGTTTGGGATATTTATTGCAGACATATCATGGGACATCAAGAGCAAGATCAGTCTGTTTGCTGATGATACCAAGGTAGGCACGGTGGTGGATGACCTAGGGGGATGGCAGGGGTTGCAGGATGATCTGGCAAAGCTTGAAACCTGGTCAGACACCTGGCAACTGGGCTTTAATGCCAAAAAGTGCAAGGTGCTGCATTTTGGGATGAAGAACCCAAGGAGGAGTTACCAGCTAGGGGGAGTGCAGCTAGCCAGACAGAGGAGGAGAAGGATCTGGGTGTGCTCATTACAGGGTCAATGAACAACTCGGCACGCGTTAGGAAGGCAGCTGCAAAGGCCAACAAATGCTGGGTTGTATTGGCAAGGTATATCCCGAGGAGGGAGGAGGTGATTCTGCCACTGTATAGGTCATTAGTTAGACCACACCTGGAGTACTGCGTGCAGTACTGGCGTCCATATCTGAAGAGGGACATTAAGTTACTACAGTCCTTGGACGCTCAATCCTTCTCCTCCCCTGCTGACCCCCAACGGCCTGTGCTCGTTCCCGAACACAGGTCGCCGGCGTGGTGCAAGGTAAGGTGTCCAGGCCTTAGCCCTCAGCGCCACCGAGCCAGCTATGTATTTTCCTACTTAAAAACAAGACAGCAGCCATCACAACCTAACAAATTTTTTCTCAGGCCCCAAAAACACAATTAGTCGCAACCTAGAAACCATGCATGAAAGAATTTTTGGATCGTATCAGAGGGTTATCCTGAAAACCCTACTGAGAATGGTCAGAAGTCAGATTTCAAAACCTTATAAGCAGAACCAATTAATATTGTTTTTGTGAAAACTTTGAAAGACACACCCTTGGTACACACCACTTCTGCCCTAAAAGTTTCAGAACGAAATTCCATTCAGTCTTGGCTGTAGATGAGAGCAAGAAAAGGTCCCAAACAAAGCTTTTTATGTATTTTTGATGTTTCCGAATATCAGAATCTAGATAAGCATCCGTCACAAAACTCCCCATGTCTCAAGAACTTGCTGCCTGGACTACGCATGCCAAATACCACACAATTTTGTTGAATGCTGCCAAAGTTATTAAGGTACAAAGGTTTGGGTTTAACATTACAACAGCCCACTCAACCCTAACTATACTGTACTTAAAAAAAAAAAAAAAAAACTGATAAAATCCTAGTGATCTGATTGGCTGAGAGCATCACCTAACAGTCTGATTATCAGAGCATGCCCGGGCACTTCAGAACTAAATGACAGTTTATACTTCAAAAATTAATTTAGGACCCATTCTATAAGAGGAACAACACCCTTTGATATGTCCTGGTGTGCTGATCTATAGACTTCTTGGGTGGTTGAAGGCACTTGGCATATACCTCGTGCCTCACGATGCACCCAAAATGTCATATCAGGGCATGCCAGGACACCTCAAAGGGTGTTATTCTTTGATGGGGATATGCGATGGGCTGATGCAAAATATGCAATTTATCTTCAAGTGTGAGGGGGCAGGATCACAGCACATGAGTGGCAGAGCCATGAGTGAGTTATGAAAGTCCTGCCCACTCACAAGTGAGGATATATTGTCTATTTTGAGTTAGGCTATTGTACAGTATATTTCATATATACAACATTAGTTTACAAGTTGTAGCTTTTAAGTCTACCGTGTGTTTGAATACTTTGCTGCTTTTGTTATTTTAATTGCTGGCTTCGATGCTTCACATGGCTATTGTGATGTCATCAGCATTGTGAAAGCTGCTTTCTGATTGGTTCAGTATTCCACTGGGATGAGAGTAACTTAAAAAGTGCCCATTGTGACAACAGTAAATGTAAGATATTTTTGATATGTTGCTGTTACTGATGTCACAAAGATATCTTTTTTTATCTCATCGTTTTTAACCCCACTCATGTTGTATGTATGTGTGTGTGTGTGTGTGTGTGTGTGTGTGTGTGTGTATATATATATATATATATATATATATATATATATATATATTCATGGCAAAAAACTCCTTTTAATGCATCAGTTAGGGTTGTTCCACAGCCAAAAAAGCAGGGAAATTCGGTGTTAGGATTCAAAACTCTAGCTGCACATTCCCCACCACCACACATACATACATACAAGTAGGGGCAGGACCAAGGCAACACAACCAATCACAGTCAAGCAGCAGGAGGTGTATACCTGTGTTACCGTAGCAAGAAGCAAAAAAATTCAACTTATTTATTTATTTATGTTTTTGGTAACTAGGTAAGTGCACTGATCCAGTGGACCATTTTCAGTCACGACCTGGGCCACAAGGTGGCAGTACAGGGGAATACAAATTACAGGAGTAGATACAAATTCACACTGTAGTGTAAGGTGGTCACAACAACATTAGGACAGTAAGAACAGTTATCATTTTTATGATGTTTACAGGCATAGAGATAACAAAACATGAGACAAGGAAATACAGACCTAGAATGCAGGGGATAATTTAAGTATATACACAAAGCAGTTAAAACAGTTTCATAAGCTAAGCATAAGTAGCAGTTTGAGCCGGTCAGACTGCTTTCAAAGAGGACTAGGTGGAGACACCTGTCCCGGCCAAATTGGCGGGGCCGGCTGAGTAGTGGCAGCATGCAAGTTAGGCAGTGCAAGACATTGAGCGAGGCAATGTATGTTCATAGTGCTCCAGAGAATAGGGGGCAGTGGCCAGCAGTTTTGGTAGTTTAAGGTGGTTCTCGGGATTCTGCTTTGCCCGGCAAGCATTTGCAGGAGGACTCCATCAGAAGCCAGGCCTTAATGTTGGCTTTGAACGACGCATGGGATGGTGATGCACGAATGGCAGTGGGAAGACTGTTCCAGAGGGAAGGGGCAGTTACTGAGAGAGCCTTGCTGCCCATCATCGTAGAGGCACGAGGAACTTTGAGGGTTGGAAAAGAAGAGGTCCTAAGGGGTCTAGTGGCTGATCTAGGTATGAGTAGGGGAGCATAACGGAATAGCTGGTTACTTCAGAGAGCATTGTCCACCAGGCAGCCTGACGCATAGTTCTGGCGTGCCTGAGGGGAGAGCCTTCCTAAGACTGATAGAGGTTGCAGTGATGGGTTAACGGGGGGGGGGGCTTTAATGACAGAGTGACAGATAGCATTATATGCTGTGTATAGGTGTGAGTGTTGCTTTGTGGGGGTTGGGGAGTAGATAGGGGAGCAGTAGCCTAGGAGAGGGAGAAGGTTTCCTTGCACGATGGCGAGGCGAGCTTCCAGGGAAAGCAGGTGAATTGCACGATAGGCTGCACCTAGTTTCTGATTAATCTTTTTAACAGTCATGGCTGTATGCTCATTGAATGTGAGGGAGGAGTCGAGAGTAACACCGAGGTATGTGAACAAGGTGACCTGCTTGAGTGGGGGGCCAGCGGGAGTAAGTACAGTGAGGGCAGTGTTTGATCTGGCGGTCTTGTTTAAGTAGGGCTTGGATCCGAAGAGCATGGCCTTCATCTTTTTCTCATTTAGTACTAGTTTTCTGGATGTGAACCAGCTTTTAGCTGCCCTGTAGTTGCCTGCGAGGGTAGTGGAGATGGATTCTAAGGACTTGTCACTGTGGTACAGGACTAGGTCATCTGCGTAGAGAATCGCATTACAGTTTAGACTGTCAGCAGGTAGTGCATTGATGAACATGGAGAAGAGAAGGGGGACGAGAATTGATCCCTGGGGAACCCCAGTGCTTGTGGGGAGGGGGACTGAGGCAGCTTTGCCTATGATCACGGATTGGAACCTGTTTGTGAGGTAGCTATGGAACCAGTCTGTGGGTCCAGGGGCACAGCCAAATTGTCGAAGGGTGGAGAGAAGAAGATTGTGGTCCACTAGGTCGAGTGCCTTTGACAAATCGACAAAGACTGCACCTGTGGCCTTGCCCATGTCCATATTTGTGAGGATGTGGTTTGAGAAAATTGCCAGGGCGGAGGAGGTGCTGTGATGCTTACAGAAACCGTGCTGGAGGGGACTTAGGAGGTACTTATTTAGGTGTTCTGATAACTGGATATGGACAACCTTCTGTAGCAGTTTGCTAAGATGAGGAAGCAGGGAAATGGGTTTATAGTTCTCTGGGGCTTGGGGGTCTCCTGCCTTGAAAATGGGTATCACGTTGGCGTGTTTCCAAGTGTCGGGCAAGCCCGGGTCGTCGGAGGGCCAGCCGGGAGGAGAAGGATTGAGTGTCCTCAGGACTGCTCTCTCCTTCTCCAGGGGTGGGGGTTCTTGCGATGGGGTGCAAGGTGTGGCCTAGCAGCAGCTGGGTACATCATCCAACGCAAATTCGCATGGTCAAGGGGCACTGGGGTGGGACAGACGCTAGCGTCATTGCATGTCTCCACCCCAGCCTATAGAGATAAAATCCCTTCCTGCTGAACATCTCTATGATGCCCTTCCCCCGGACTCACTCAGCTGCCTGACTGAGAGCTCCCCAACCAGATATGGATCCACGGCACCGGTGCCCTCAGCGGTGCCATGCCCCGCCTCCCGGGGGGTAAACCAGGAGTGACCAGGGGAGCAAGGGGCTTATAAGGCGGTGGAGTCTCGGGGGCACCGTGACCAGGGCAGAGATATGACGGACGGCAGAGGATGGGGCAAAAAGTAAGATAAATATAAGAAAAAAAAAAAAACTGAAATGCATGCTAATTTTATTTATTTAGTTAGTTTTTGTTGACCGGGTAAGTGCACTAGACAAATCCTGCCTATTTTCAGGCACGGCCCGGGGGAGGGAAATACAGATAAATGGCAACTGACCTTGAACCAGATTAAGCTGATGGCGGTATTTTTAGTGAATGAGGGAAATCTGGCCAGGACACCGGGGAAATTCCCCTACTCTTTTCGATAAGTGCCATGGGATCTTTAACATCCACCTGAACTACTACCAATCCAGGCAGATGGGACCTCGGTTTAACGTCTCATCCGAAAGACGGCACCTCAGAAGTGCTGCACCCCTCTCATGCTGCAATACAGTGTCAGTACTGGGATATTAACCCAAGTGCCAGATGTGGGAACTGAACCCACAGCCCTCTGATCTCCCGGCCTCAGAGGCAAGTGTGCTACCTACTGAGCCACTGAGGAATTTTCTGCAGAATTTACATCATGCTACAGAATACATGTGGTGCCACAGAATTCCTTGTTCTTGGTGAATTTTCATTCAAATATACAGTTTTTCCATAGTATAAAGCTCCATTCCCCATCTCATTTATTCTAAAGCACCTCCTCTGTGCTCAGCATGTGATGTCATTGATGACATCACATCATATTTTAACCAGTGGCAAGACTACCACAAAAATTAATGAATCATGCCGAAGAAATCCAAAAATGCTGCTGCAGAAGTTGAGTAGCCCTGCCGCAGAAATGAGGACAAAGTATTGCAAAACATTGGGGCCCCTGAGTATACTCAACCTTGTTTTTTTAAAAAATCCTTGATCTACTCTTACTGTATACTGGCTGGGACTAAACCCTGGGAAGACTGAGGTACTGGTGGTAGAGCCGGGTCAGAGGGTTGGGCTTGGAGCATCTGGTGACAGGTTGGGCCTTTATATAGGCCCAACAGAACTGGAGGATTCATCAAGGGTGAAGAATCTGGGCATTGTGTTTGACAGTGAGCTGACATGTGATGCTCGGGTGTCTGCTGTTGGCTGGACCAGATTTTATCATCTCCAGAACATTACCCGGATCAAGCCCTTTGTCTCCCCCAAAAACCTGGTCACACTGGTCCATGCTTTCATGACCTCAAGACTCGACTACTGTAATGCCTTCTACCTTGGGGCCAGAGGTGGTGCGCTGTGGCACCTGCAGCTGTTGCAGAACGCAGTGGCATGGGTGTTGACTGGTCATAGAAACATAGACTTTGACGGCAGATAAGGACCGCTTGGCCCACCTAGTGTGGTCATTCCAGATTCAGTCATCTCACTCCAGTGCTGCATGAACTGCACTGGCGCATCACCTTCAAGGTAGGCCTTTTGACCTACGAAGCCCTACACGGTTCAGGTCCAGACTACCTGAAGGATATCCTGCATCCCTGTGTCCCATCTCTCCCCCTCAGATCAGTTACTGGTGCTGTCCCAGAGATCCCCAGAGCGAGGTTAAAGAGCTCTGGGGACTGAGCATTATTTGAGGTAGCTGCTCCAATGCTGTGGAATTCGTTGCTGGGGCACCTCCAGGAGGCACCGTCTGCTGAAATTTTTGAACGGCAGCTGAAAACATTTTTGTTTGCACAAGCTTTTGGGGTCTGAGGTAGGCCATTTATGAATTTGAATGGGTTCATAAAAAGCATAGAATCTGATGGCAGATAAGGACCGCTTGGCCCACCTAGTCTGCCCATTTCCCTACCTAAGGGATAAGCTGCAGATCCTAGTTAACCAACAGCCTACTTCCTCCTACCCCCCACTAGAATTGCCTTATGTCTGTCCCATGCATTCTTGAATTCCCCCACTGTTTTTGACTATATGACTTCCTCAGGAAGGCTGTTCCATACATCTACAACCCTCTCTGTGAAGAAATACTTCCTCACATTACCTCTGAGCCGTCTCCCCCTCTATCTTCAAATTATGCCCCCTTGTTCCTGCACATCTCTTTTTTTGAAAGATGCTACCCTCTTGGACTTTGTTGATTACCTTGAGGTATTTGAAAGTTTCTATCATGTCCCCCCTCTCCCTCCTTTCCTCGAGGCTATACATCTTAAGCTCCTTTAGTCTTTCTTCATATGTCTTCTGGTGCAGACCCTGCACCATTTTGGTTGCCCCCCTCTAGATAGCTCCACCCTGTCTATGTCTTTGCGGAGATGGGGTCTCCAGAACTGTACACAGTACTCCAAATGTTGTCTTACCAACTGTCTGTACAGAGGGCCAACAACTTCCTGTTTTCTGCTGGTGATGCCTCTCATTATGCATTCCAGTATCCCCCTAGCCCTTCTTACTGCCTTCTCACATTGCTGGCCCACCTTTAGGTCATCTGATATGACTGCCCCCAGGTCCATTTCCATTTTTGTTGTTGTCAGTATCTCACCCCCCATTGTGTACTCTTGCCCTGGGTTTTTGTTTCCCAGGTGCATTACTTTGCACTTGTTTGCGTTGAATCTAAGCTGTCATACATTTGACCATTCCGCCAACCTTGCCAAGTCCCTTTTCATCCTTTCCACCCCCCTTGCATATCAACCCTGTTGCAGATCTTTCAGTTTGGTTCAGTTTTAATTATGTCTGAGATTTTATATGTATAGTATATGCTTTTATTACTCTTCCTGTTCTGTTGTGTGTGTGTGTGTGTGTATGTATGTATTTGTAATCCTTTTGTAAGGGCACCCAGAGCCTTCAGGGAAGGGCACCCTAAACAAATAAAATCATCTACTTCTTGAACATTAGGAACACCCCAAAACAGTGCAGCCACTTATGATGCAATAGTCTCCTCCTCCTCCATCAACTGCATCTTGAGTGGTTAGACTGTGTTGGGGTGCTCTGAATTTCAGTCCAGGAAAGATACAATGGACTTGACCAAAGGAATCCGTATCAAACTACCAGCTGCATCAGCAGATTCTACAGAATGTGTGCAATCATAAAATGTATTTTTAGGTTGTCTTGCATGCGCAGCACAAGCAACATTTTGTGGCAGCTTGCTGGAGTAGCAGGTTGTGGCGGTACGGCCGTGTTGTGGCCAGTGGCTCCACTGCTTTTTTGAGCCGGTCTCTGTGGCACCAATGAATGAGCACTCTGTCTGTGACAGCCCTTGAGAAGTGTGCCACCAATGTGAAAGAACTGCGGTGCTGCAATGAGGGAGTGCCCCGTCATTGCAGGGTGTGCCTTGCCTGCTGAAACATTTCAATAAACATGGCGGTGGCTGCTGCCGCCTGCTCTCACAGTCTTACAAAGCTGACTATGGGGTGCCCAGTCCCCTGTCAGCATGTTTATAAACCCCTCTAAGACTGTGTTGCACACTGGGAGCCCACCCCAGTGTGTTTCCTGTGCTCCAAGCAGCTGCATTGGCATGTTCCTGCCCCTGCCCCACCCCACCCCATTGGTGTGCCACACTGGGTGCCCACCCAGTGTGCCCAATAGTTGTTTAATTTCCTTGTAAATAAAGAAAACCTTCCCACGATGTCCATTCCTAAAAATAAGAAAATGGTCCATCATTGAGTCGGAGTGCCCTCCCCAACCCTCCGACTTCTCACCCCATACTTACATCCGGAGTCTGGTGTGACGATCTTCAGTGGAGGGACACATCTGAACTCTTCAAAAGCCGACTGCTAACTGAAGAAACTCACAGTAAGCTGTATAATGGCATCAATGTGGGGTTTCAACTTAAGTGGATATCTTGGCCATTTTTGTGACTTTTGGCTCAAAATTTTCAACATGGGGTTCTTGGGACCCCACCTCATGAACTCAGTCACTGTTATTTCATTATTCAGTTCTGTAAGGTGATTTCGAGGTCACTTCATGGAATTGCCTTTTGGGACTGACTAATGAAATGACATTGCCACTGTTCATGAGGTGAGCTCCCAAAAAGCCTAGGTTATAAATTTGGTGAAGAAATTCCAAACAATGACTGTGTTATGAGTATGTGTTGCGCAGTTTCCACACGAGCTCATAACTTTGAGAATTTTTTATGTTTTCGCTCCAGATTTTCAACATTGCCATTTTTTCACACCTCCTTATGAACAGTACAGCTGTCATTTTTCACATCCTGCCCAAAATGTGTTTTCGCATATCTGGCACAGAATGGCGCGGTCACTATGGGAAATCAACGTTCCGGGCAGATTAACAGAATCACAGTGCTACTGTTCGTGAGCGGAGGTCCCAAATGCTTTCATGTGGTGGGGTCACAAAAAGCCCATGTTGAAAATTTGGAGTGCAAATACCAACAAATGCCCGGGACGTTAGGGTTTCTAACCATAATGTCCCACCCTGCAGAGACTGACAGGTGTCAGGGGTGTAACTTTGGATTGTCAGCTGTAATGCTCATGCCATTCAACCCCCACCCTGCAGCCAGTGACAGGCATCAAGGTGTGCCTTGGACTCTTCTGCCCCAAAGTTCGCCCCATTCTCCTATACTGCACCCAGCTCAATGTATTTCGTTATGGAATGGGGTGAGAATAAGGCCCAACAACCCCAAGGCACAACACAACACTTGTCAGAGTCTGCAGGGTAAGGTGAGGTGAAATGGCATGAGTGTTATGGCCGATGACCTAAAGGCACACCTCCATGCCTGTTGGTCTCTACAGGGTGGGGTGGGGTTGGTGTTAGTTCCATACTTCACTGCCATTCCTATTATGCATCTCTCTAACTCCTGCACTACCAATGCCAATGCCAGCAAGACAACATTCAGCATTGACAAATGCTTGTCTAAACTACAGACAATTGGAGACTGAAGGGATTGAAAGTGCCCCTTTCAATAAATTCCTGAAATTCGTAAAAGCACATACATTTGAATCATATATGGGTGTTTTCAGGATAAATCTATCCCCCCCCCCAAAAAAAAAAAAAAAGGTTCAGCAGTTTTGAACACATTTCCATTAAAATACCTGTATTGGTTTAAAATGCAAAAGGTGACATTTGTTTTATAAAAATGTGTGCTACGCATAGCTTTCATTGTCTTTTAATGTTTTTAGCTACCCCCAATTACCAGAATATGGACTATTTTTTGTCTTTAGAGTTCAAATGGAAACATGTTTCAATGAAAGGTCCTTTTTATCTTTTGAAAATAATTTCTTCTTACTTCAACTTTTTTATGTCCAAAATTTAAATGTCACTTTATAAGTACAATATAACACTCCACGATATGCCATTATGGTGATATAATCACACTTTTCAGGTGCATTTAATGGCACTTGGCTGCATCTCTTGCCTAACAACACACCTGAAGCATGCTGTTATAAAGAGAATAATGCATAGGCGAGTTGGGCGACTGTGTGTTATGAAGTTTTTTTACACACCTGAGGTGCATGATGACCCATAAACCTTAAAGGAAAACTGTCATTTGCAAGGGCTCCTGCCCCTGCAAACCTTACCCTCCGGTTTAGCTTTTCACAGAAAAAGCCCCTTTTTTCTTATGCCGAAAAGTATTTTAATTTAATTATGAAAAGTCCGCTACCCAGAAGTATGGTGAATGTTGGGGGGCGGCTCCATTAACTGTAAAGGTGTGGCGCCGCACCGTGCACTTCAATGCATTTGTATTGACGCGCACGTGCACTGCCGCACCTTACAGTTAATGGAGCTGCCCCAGCATCCGCTCATACTTCGGTAGTGGGACTTTTCGTAATGATAAATACTCGGCGCAAAAGGTGCTTTTTCTAAGCCAACCAGGAAGTAACGTTCTGAGGGTGGGACCTACAATCACCATTTTCCTTTAAGGCGAGCTGAGGAGCTTCATGTGGACATCACACGCTGGTGTATTAAAAAAAAATCGTAAGTACACAGTAAACATGTTTTATTTTTATAATAACTGGTTCAGGGAGATGAGCAGAAAATCAAGTTTCACAACAGGGAGAATGAAACACGAGTGTTCCAAATGCTGTAATAACTGGGTGCAATGTCATGCCTGGTTATTATGACATTTGGCCACAGTGATAATCAGTGTGATAGAGGTTTCTTATTGTTTTATAATAACTGGTGAATCTATCTGTGAAGAACAGGGTTGCTAAGATACCTTGAGGTTCTGGTGACATCATAGGTTAGTGTAGTTTAGTTTCTTTATGTTAACTGGTTGAGCTCACTGGAAACCAGTTTCTTTTTCAGGAGCAACCCGAGCAAGAGGTGGCACTGGAACACAAGCAACACACATCCATACAAGTAGAAAGGACACAACTACACAAGTTTAAAACTTCGTCAGGAAGAAAAATTACAGTGAGGACACATTATTTGAAACACATAAATCACCTAGTATTGAGTGAGCCAACCCTGTCATGCCCACAGACTTTGGGGGGGGGGGCACATACCCCCTAAAATTCTCATCCCAGTAGTACTTTTTGAACTAAGGAAGACTGTAGAAGTGTAATTTAGGGTTTTAAAAAGACCAGTTTTTAATTGTGTACCCCCCCCAGAAATTTACATGACATCTTGGCTGGAGCTATGCTTTCTTAGAACCCCTCAGTGTCCTAAGAATCCTGTTCTTTACAGTTGGAGGTGTGTGTGTGTGTGTGTGTGTGTGTGTGTGTGTGTGTGTGTGTGTGTGTGTGTGTGTGTGTGTGTGTACACTGGGATACCATATTCAGAGTGCCAGGACTTATTTATACTGTGGGTTATTTTTTCAAGCTGTCCCAGAGAAGTCCTGTACTTGACTGATACATTTGTTCCGACTTTGAAGTACATGAGGTGCAAGCCAGAGCGGATTACAGCTTTCCTTTCAGAGATGTAAACTGCCTACATTATTAGTTGATTATGAAGGCTTGGCAAGAGAAGGACTGTTACCCTCATGTTTTTCACATTCGCAAATGCATGTGGTGATAACCCCTGGGGGGAGTTCCAGGAGAGTGTAAAATGTAACTGCCCGCCACCCCTCAGTTAATAATCACCCACGTACTTTAATTGGGTTATACATGCTCAACTGGAAGAGAGATGTGGGGGAGGGGTGGCTATCATTGGCCACTAACTGTTGTCTCTTTTTAATGAGTAGCTGATGCCTCTTTGAAACCATTTGAAAACAAACTATTTAAAAGGAGGTATACCACTCCAACAGCGACTGACACTACAGCGCCAGGTCACTGTAGTGTTGGCGCTGGACCCTGGCACTGTTCTCTGGGGGTCCTGCACCCTCTCCCCTAATCAGCTCAGACTCGGAGTTGGTTATATTTAGTGGAGGGTTTGGGGGAAAAACCTCCTGAAGAAATAATGGTTGGCAGTGAGAATCTTTATGCCGACCACAAATGCAGTCAACATAATGCTCTGTTCTTCCCTCCCTCAAAACCGCCTACCCCACTCCTCAAATTAAACAACTCTTTAGTATCTTACCCCCTTACTGTCACCTCTGAATTTAACTCCTATTTTACATTCTGTGCCTCTGTCTTCCCTCTCTCCTCATCACTCTTCTCTCCCACCCCCCTCTCGCACTAACTCGTGTATCCTCCTTGCATGATTCTTTCTCCTTCTCAAATGTCTCTCCCGCTGATACCTTGAAAGCTCTCCTTGCCCTCAACCCCTCTAAATGCAGCTTGCCTGATGGGATTGACCCCAAGCTCCTAAATCTATCTGCCCCTGCAATCTCCTCACCTTTGTCTGATATCCTAACTCTCTCTTTCTCTTCTGCTTCAGTCCCAACCATCTGGAAGCATGCTATTGACCTTCTGCTACCTAAGGGTGGTGACCCCTCCTCACCTGGGAACTATCGTCCTATATCCCTTCTCCCTATCCTTGCTAAGCTACAGGAGCACATGGTTCTCTCTCAACTCTCCTCTTACCTTTTGGACTCCTGCTTCTTCACGCCTTTCCAGTCTGGTTTTTGGAAGTATCACTCCACCACAACCTCCTTACTTAGGCTGACTTATTCCATCCTCTCAGGGATGGATAGTGGCTTAATCACTTCAGCCATTTTTTGTTGTCTTCACTAAAGCTTTTGACACGGTCTCCCACTCCCTCCTGCTAAACCGTCTCTCTTCAGCTGGCCTGTCTGGCTCTGCCACAAACTGATTCAGAGCCTACCTTGTAAGTAGGACACAATCAGAATTGCTGACTCTACATCCCCTCCTCTCCCTATAACCACTGGTGTCCCGCAGAGCTCAGTGCTTGGACCACTACTATTCTCTATTTTCCTTAATGACCTTCCCTCAGTCTACACCTGTTCCTTCATCCACATGTATGAAGATGACACAGTCCTGTACACCTCCAGCCAGTCTCCCACTGATGTGGCAGCCAGACTCCAGCATGACTGGTAAGGTTCAGCACTGGCTTTGCTCACATCAACTCTTTCTAAATGCCAAGAAGACTGTCTCCATGACCTTTGGCACTAGGCAGAGACTCTCTAGGCTCCCCTCCTTCCACACCCTTGAGGACACCTCCTCTTTTAGATACCTTGGTGTCTGGCTTAACTAACACCCCAGCTTTTCTGGATAGGTGGATGCCATCCTGAAAAAACTGTGCCCCAAGCTAGGCACCCTGTACAGCAACTGCAGTTGTTTACCTCTACCAGCTAGGTGAGAACTCGTCCAGTAAATGATACTCCCAATTTTTTATTACTGTGATGTAGTCTATAGTGCTGCTCCTAAGACTTCCCTAACTAGATTGGATAGCCTCTTCAACTCCTTCTGCTGCTTCGCTCTTGACTCCCCCTCCTCACTCATCACTGTGACCTTTACCATTCTCTTGCCTTTCCTTCACTCAATAACAGGCGTCGCTCCCATAGTGCTAAATTTATTTCAAGATTTTGGTTCGGGACCCTCCCGTCCTACCTCTCCTCCTCTGTTACCACCCCCCCACTCCCTAAGATCCAACGATACTCGCACTAGGGCAGTCCCTCGCTGATCTACCACAGTAGGGCAGTCAGCATTCTCGCACCACTTTCCTAAGCTATGGAACTCACTACCTCATCAAGTAAGACACTCCTCCTCCTCCCCGCTCTCCTCCTCCTTCTCTGCACAACTTCTCTCCCAATTGCACCTGCTGTTAAGCTCTCCCAATTGCCGCTCCCTCCCCTTCATCTGCTGTCTTGCTATTGAGTATGGATACACTACCTGTTCCTCATAATCCTAAAACACCTCTCTGCCTTTCCTTAAGCTGCAATAACTGTTCCTGCGCTCAAGCACTTCTATGTGATAAACTAAGATATTGTGTATGTATGTGACATCGAGTAATCAAGTGTCTAGATTGTGTTGTTCTCCTCCTTCCCAATCCCTGTAATTGTTGAATCGTTTGCTTGTATTACTAATTGCTAGCACTTCATATGTATTCTCCATTTGCTGTATTCTACAGAATTATGTATTACAATGTATTATCTGTACTTGCCAATGTAATGTAATTATGTTGTAACCACCGTCCCCTCTCCCCCAGGATGCACCGGGAGACGAGCATCTTGTTGTTCAGTGTGTCTTCCTGGAGAAACTTTTCAATAAATAAATAAATATTTCTCTTAATATGCTCTGGTAGTATCGAAGTCAACCCTGGCCCACCCAGAACTAATTACTCCCCTACAGGATTCACACATTTTAAAGGCCAAAGGTTCTTACTGTCTAATGTCTGTAGTTTATTAAGAAAACTCAATGGGGTAAAAACGTGAATAGCGCAGACGAACCCTGATATGTTTATACTCCCAGAAACCTAGTTAAATGAATCAGTGACAGATAGCCACATAACCATACCCTCCTATAAACTATTTTGCCTGGATAGCCCAACCAGAGGGGGCAGTATTGTCATCTATGTTAGCAACAAATTTCACACAGCTGAAATAAACTCCCTTACAAAAGCCAATTAATTTGAATACCTCGCATTGAAATTGAACCTATCCAAAGATGAATCAATCAATATCATAGGTTGCTACAGACTACCAAAAGCAGGTCTTGACCTTTTACCCCACATTTCAGCTTTGTTAAATGTATACCTAAATGAGTCCATCTTATTAGAGGATCTGAACCTAGACTGGCAGTCAAATGAAGTGGACCAACTTAAATGCCTTTGCGATGAATTGGGACTGTCTCAACTATCGAATGCACTGCACTGCCTTGCATACTTCTAAACCCACCTTACCAGAAGTGCTCTCAGAACTACAGTTAGAGTTTAACACACCACAGATAAACCTCAACCAAAACAAACTTCTCCTCAATGCAGAGAAAAACAAAGTTCTGCTTTTTTCAACTACCAATAAGGCACCGTCACCCACCATGGCCCCTAGCATATCTGCCCTGTTAGGCAAATCATTTAAAGTAGAACAGAGTCTTAAATACTTTGGCCTATGGACAGACAACAAGTTATCCTTCACAGTATACATAGAGGCATTATGTAAAACGTTGCGTAGCAGGCTGGGCTTTTTCTTTAGAAACAAGCGCTCCCTCCTACAGTACACCAGGAAGAGAGTGCAAACTGCATTTCTACCTCTCTTATGCTGGCATAATCTATAGTCACACAACCAGGACTCCTCTGCGCTAAAACAAAACGGTCATCTGCAAGCACCACAAAAGAGGCGGCTAACCTCCACAAAATGACACAGTCCAGAAATGTGTGGTGCGCAAGGAATACAGGACGCAGTATTGCTTTTGAGCAAATATTTTACTGCAAATGTGATTACAAAGCACTAATACATCCTCTATTTGTAATATCATATATAATACAAAAAATCCATTATGTAGTCTAGACAACAAAAACATGTTAAACATCTCAATAAATGCAAAATATGTACAAATTACAAAGGAACATATTCTAATTTTCCCTTGTAAGGGAAAATTAGAATATGTTCCTTTGTAATTTGTACATATTTATTGAGATGTTAAACATGTTTTTGTTTTTTATTCTCTCTCCCTCAGGTGTCACTAACCCATCCTTTCTGGGCTCCTACCTACCCGGTTGGCATTGGCCACTATGGAGTTTGTCATATTAACTGCCCGTTAGTCCTCAGACTTTGAACTTTTAAGGATGTGGTACTGTGGCTTTTCTCTCTTTCCTTTGATGCTGTTTTTCTAGCTGTATAAAAATGATGTGGGAGCTGTGAATAACAAGAAGTTATTGTCTAGACTACAGAATGGATTTTTTGTATTATATTTGACATTACAAATAGAGGATTTATTAGTGCTAGATAAATTCTGAAACTGCTGATTTTTCTGTCATCAGTGAGTTTAATTAAATTGTTTAAAAGTGTTTTCCACTATTTAGTTGTTTATAGAATAGTTTTGTAGTAGTGTTAAATGGTCAGTATTTCTGATGTTGTAGAGGTTTTTTTTTTGTCCAAATAATGAGAATTTATATTCTAATAAGAAGTAATTGTACTACTTATATTTTCTTCTAAATTGAAAATGGTTTCTGAGCTAGCCAGCTAATAAGCCCTCCCTCCTCAGGAGAGGAGAGCAGTCACTTGGACGCTCAGTCCCCCCCCCCCAGTTGACCGCCGGCAACTCAAGTCCACCTCCAAACCTAGGTCACCAGCATGGTGTGAAGTGTGGCGTACAGTGCCTCAAACCTCAGTGCCACCTGGCTGGACCTGACTTGTCTTATTGTGCTTATAAAATGGGGAACTGAGCTATCTTCAAAATACAAAACAAGCCAACTTTTTATTTAAATACAAGTGCTTTCTTTTGTTAAAAGTTACCATTAAAAAGTATTCTATCCCCATGTGTCGATCATCTGTCTTTCCACACATTCAGTAGATGGAATGTTTGTTTATCATGAAATGCAGGGATTCAAACTTGTACAGGCAGAATGTTCACTGCTCCCCTCACAAATACATACAACAGAAGGCCTCGGTAAAGCCAGAGATTGTTTTAGCTGGGCAGGGTTAAGCAGTAAAGATCCCTCTGATAGGCAGGTAGAGTTAGGATGGAATTTTTGATGCTCAGGAAAGAAGCTCAAAAAAAGGGAAAGCTTCAAGTTGTGCTTCATGTTTTTTTTTTTTTTTAATTTGGTGTATGTTTGTAAAAAGGGGGTTATGAAGGGAAAGAACATTAAATTATTATTTTTTTATATTTTGAAGGAGTTTCATTGTGAGGGCCTAACTGACTATTTTTTTGGGAGTAAAGGTGGCAGCCATGTTTGTAATGTAAGTCAAGAATTTGTTTTTACAAAAGGTATTGATATGTTAGTGTGCAACATCCTGATTGCCAGTACTTAAAAAAAAAAACAAAAAAACTTGGCTTTATTAACAAGCTCCAAATAGATACACCATACAAGTGCATAGCAAGGAATATACAGCATTAAACTGTACCGTAGTATTAATATCCATGTTATTCCAGTGTATCTAACACGTCATCTTCTTCTAGTCAGGGAAATAATCTAACCAGTGATAATGGAGCGGACGCACTCCAGACTGTTTAGGTTAGCTACCTCTAGCCAGGGGAGTGGGTCTTCTGTGTTCAGCAGCAGAAATGTGTAAGAGGTATCTGTGCCAAGTAAGGTTGCTAGTCGAATAAGCAGTAGTAAAAAGTGCACAGCAGTATGGAATACCAGTTTACAATCCGACCTTGGATCTTAGGCATTTGAGCCAGAAGAAAGGTGGGAATCTACTGCATTCTTGTAGAATTGGAACCTCAGACTTGGGACTTAGCTGCAAGCAAATAAGTTTTTTTTTTTTTTTTTATGTTTGCACAAGTATTGTTTATACTAAGTTTGACTACACTGTGAGTTGGATTGCACAAAGCATTGATGTTTGTACTGTCAGTTGCTGCTTTTTTGATATATTTTCTCTATTTATATTGAATAAAAGTGAATAAATGTCAGTAGTAATATCGCAACTTAGTTCTTGAAAAGTATGCGGATAAATTAATCTACTGGATTGCCTCTGGTTGAAATCTAGCTGGTGCTGTTCTGTAGAGTCACTGGAGCAATTGACAGGTAAGTAACTGGAAACTAAATTCATAATAACCACAACTCATAACAAAGTGTGGCTGCCCATCTCCTCGGCATTCTGGATTAATATATACAAGTAATATTAATTTAGAGAAGAAAAGTGAAGGAAAAAATAAGGATGAAAAAAAGATGGAGAAGATGCCTGACTCCTGAACCCGAGTGGTTACCAATGCACACCTCCATCCGTCTTTACCCAGGGATGTATCTAACTAGTCAGGGGGACCTAGTGAGCACTGAGTTGAGGGCCATCTCACTCCATTGGAGGCATTGCCACACTTCCCAGTGTATCATAGGTGTTCCATCTAAGCCATAGCACTGTATGCTTTTCCTGGGTGACCCATAGTGTTGCTGTGATACGCTCCATTGTTTGGCACTCCCTCACCTTCGATTTCCATCCCTCAGTTGTCGGTGTGGCACTTGTTTGCCAATTCAATGCGATTCCCTTCATTGCGAGCAGGCAGAAAGTCCTGAAAAGCATCTGCTGTGGTCAGTGGCCAATTCCTGGGACTCTTTTCCTGAGTAACTTGCTCAAAGTAAAGGGAATGCCAAGTCCCCAAATACTCTCCAAGAGTTTGGTGAATCTGGGACCAAAAGGGCTGTATATGAGGGCAGCTCCAAAAGACATGATAATGTGTGCCCACCTGCCTGCACTCCCACCAGCACAGATCAGACCCCCCACAACAAAATGTTTAGTGACAGATGGGTTGTGGAAGAACCACATGAGGCACTTCCACCGGAACTCCCTCTAGGTCGGAGATGCTGTGATGCTCCAACTTGCTTTTCATATGAGTTCCTAGTCCTCCTCACTTATGAGGATCTGGGCCTCACATTCCCAGGCCTCCCTGACAGCCTGGAATTCTGGGTGCGTAAAGTCTTGCAGCATTTTGTATGCCAGTGTTATGTCATCTCAACTACCAACTAACATTCATGCAGTGAAACAGAGCCACTTAGAGAGAGAGGGGGAGAGATAGGTGCTCCAGTGACAGTAATTAATTGACAGAGATATACAGTCGCAGCACTCACCCTTGAAAGGAAGTTCAGTAGTCAGGATATAGAAGTTCAGTCACCATTCATATGAGTTTTATTCCATTGTTAGAACATTCTTGTAGCATTTAAGGTACCTTAAGCAATAGTAAGAGGGATAGGGCAGACTGGATGGGCCACAAGGCCCTTATCTGCCAACAACATCTATGCATCTATGTATTCAGAAGTGCCCAAGTGCAAAAAACACCCCCCAAAAAAATAGAATACATACAGCCACAGTGGGGGAGTAGCCACAAACACCTGATGTTTCACCAGAATCGGCTTTTTCAAAGGTAATGCCCTCTAGGGGTAGAGACCTTTTATAGCAATTAAAAATGGTCATATGTTCCCATTCAAAACTCATTTAAAACTCTGTTGCTATTATTGTCCCTAAAGTGCTTACTAAAATGCAATACAATATACTTAATATCATATTAGTTTTATAAATTTCACACAACACCCACCTAAAGTGTAAAATGTCAACACATTTTCCAGTATGCAATGTGATATTTGTACTTTTTTATGTATAGTATTTTTTCTACACAATACATAAATTATACCTTACATTATATATTCAGCATTACTTAACAAAACAAAATCCATATGAGATTGCTATGGCTTAGTAACTGGTAATCTAGAGAGCCACACAGGGATACCCAATCATTTTTAAAATGGACTATTTGTCCTATTTTCCACTACATCCCTGTGTCTGTATGGCTGGGGGGGGGGAGAGTCAGGTGAATTTGGTAAGGATGGTCTGGGTGCGCTTCCTACCATATATTTTACACAGAAAAAATTCATTTATTCATTTTTTAAGAGAGCATAGTCCTAGCTTTTTTTTCTGGTTCTTTTTTTTCCCTTTAATAACAGACTATGTACAGTACATATTGCCAAAGTAGAGTTTGTCCAGTGGAATGCACATACTAGACACTTCCATACAGCATTGGACTCAAACAGGCTTTTCTGGGGAAATGCCAGGTGTTTGTGGCTGCTCCCCCACTGTGGCTGTATGCATTCTGTTGTTTTGCACTTGGGCACTTTTGAATGTTCTTACAATGGAATAAAAGTTACATGAATGGTGATTGAACCTCTATATCCTGACTACCAAACTTCCTTTCAAGGGCGAGTACCGTGACTGTATATCTCTACCAACCAACATTGTAGCCCAGTATAGAAAATGTTCAAGCCCCGGTGAGATCCTGGTTTATAAGAGCGAGCCTCCCACCTGTCTGTAGGTAGTGACAGACTTGTAAGAAGCTATGACAATCCTGTTGTAACAGGTTGAATGTCTGCTGCATTTCCATGAAGGAAAGGCATGTCCCATTTTGTGTACACTGCTTGAACTGTATAGAGTACTATGGTTCCATCTCCAGTACACTCTGTCCTGTCTAGCAGGGGTAAAATCTGGATCACCAGTAATAACTGTTTGTGGTCCTACCTCATTAGGTGTATTCAAGACAGACCTAACCTTCACTTGCACATGCAGGATGAGCCGCGTCAAGGGAGTTTGGATGGCTGCTAGCAAGGTTGGAGTGATACGGACATGTGGCAGAGCGAACGGGGTACTGGAAGTCCTGGGTCTGTTTCCAGGTCTAACCAACCTGAGTCTGCGTTTTACTTTGTGCATGTAATCACTGGGGGCAACCCTACTGCCAGGTAATACAAGCGCATTGCTGGCATCGCTAGCCCTCCCTTCTTCCTCGGAAGTGTTAGTACCTTCTTCCAAATCCGGTGTCTATGACCAGCCCAGACAAAAGTCAGCAGGGTCTTTTGAAGCCTATTCCAGAAAACCCTCTGAAATTTTCACCAGTAGTGCTTGGAAATGGAAGCGGTACCTTGGCAAGACATTCATCTTGAGAGAGGCCACACGATCTGCCACTCCCAAGGGAAGGAGGCTGGAAAGGGTAATGTCAACTTTAACCCCCCCTTTAAGCTTTTTGTAATTTAGTTTAAATAGGAAGCTGAGTTTGGGGGGAGATACGGATTAATGCATTAACTTTTGGCTAAGTTAATACCGGATGACGCTGTGTTGTGCACACTTTAATGAGAGTGTCTCTTGCAACCTGGGAGGACAAGTTCAGCTAAATTGCAACATCTGTGATTTAGTAAAATTAATCTTATATCTCAGAATTGTTCCATACACCTCGAGCTCACATAGTAGCTCTGGCACAGATCTCTCCAGCTGGGTCAAGAAAAATAGGAAGCTGTTTACATACAGTGAGATACTTTGTATCTTTCCCTCTTACAAGGATGCTGGAAGCTAGTTGAGGTGGCGGAGGATCCAAGGGCACTTGTGGGGGTACAAAGGGTACTTTTTCAAACTAATTTTACATACAAAAATAAAGGTGGGGGCTGCTGCCCTTCTCGCCCCCGGTTCCCACACCCATGCCCTCTTATCTCTTAATCCCTGGTTAACCCAGATTGCCTGTGCCAGTGGCTCTCCACAACGAGCAAAAAGCAATGGGGACAGAGGACATCCCTGTCTGGTGCTCCTGGGGAGGAAGAATCTCTCCGTTGTTACCCCCTTGACTCTGCCCATAGCATGTGGGGAGGCATAGAGCTCCCACGCACTTGTTAGAAATGTGCCTCCCACTCCCATATCCACCAGTGTTCTATATAAGAAACCCCAGTTCACCCAATCAGATACCTTCTCAACATCCATAAAAACTGCTACAGCCAGCTCATTTCCTTTCTGGGCTTTGACCATTATACTGAATTCCAAAGTGAGGGATGCAGACCACTCTAGTAGGACCTGGTGCTGGTAAAATAGGCAGCCAGCCCAACTGAATAATGTCCTGCAAAAGAATTACCTGCACTCATGGACTCTGATAGACACACCACACACAAAGTTAGATTTTGAAGGCTCTATTGTCAAATGAAATAGTGGCGTGTGCACAAGATAGGACCACATACCACTTTGCCCCGGCGCTTCGAGATGTAACTCTTTGTCAGGGGTGTGATTGTGGAAAACACCATCACACATTTATAGTGACAATATATTACTTATTTATGAGCAACCATTTTGTAATCAATTTTTTAGGAAAAAAGTTCTTTGAAAAAAGTTGTTTTAGAAATCAAATATATATCAAAAGAACTGCACTATTAAAATGTTATCTATTTAAGCCAATGTTTTCAATTTTTAAATCATCTAATGTTATTCTAAGAGTCTGTGAAATTTAATAGCATAATGCATTAACTTTTGGCTAATAACCAGCTTTCCTGACAAAAAGATAGGATGGAGAAATTCAAAGCGATCTGCTTCTTATGGATGCGATCAGCAGGGTGATCCCCCGTATATAGGAGACAGAGACATAGTGGCCTGTAGAGACAAGGAGAAAGACTAAGAATTGCTAAGTACACATAGAGAAGCCACTGTTTTGGGCAATTAAACATTTGTACAGATCATTTTACTACAGAACAAGGGTGGATACCATTATATTGATTAGTCTGCTGATGTTGCCATGTATTAATCTGCCGTTGATAAAGCCCGTTTGATCCGAGTGAACTAGGGATGTCAGGCAGCTTTGCAAATGGGCTGCCAAGATGTAAGTAAAGATCTTTAGGCAAGTATTCAGGAGGGAGATGGGGTGGTAAGACCTACACATCATAACGTCTTTATCTGGTTTTGGGAGCACCGTTATTTGTGTGTATTATGACGGTGGTGCTCTCTCCCCTTCCTGGATTCCCTGCCATACTCCCAGCAACAATGGGGTCAGTTCTTCCTGGAATTTAAAAAATTCCATGCCCAATCCGTTGGGGCGGGAAGCTTTACCAGCCTTGAATTTGGAGATTGCACCTCATACTTTAGTCAGGGAAAGAGGCACTGACATAGCCTCCTGTTGTTCCTCTGAAAGTTTGGGTACCTTGACCCTTTGGAAGAACTCGCCAAGTATATGGCTGAAGTCAGGGATCTGTTCCTGTCTGTGTAACTCCGTACTGAAGTCAACAAAGTGCTGCACAATTGTGTAATGGTCTGAATCACATTGCTGTGAACGTGGTTGCGGTAGGCACAGCACCATTCGGTTAGCAGCCTTGCTACGGAGTTGCCATGAAACAGGTTACCTGCCTGTTGACCAGATTCGAAGTATCGCTGCCTTGAGTATCAAAGGTTACCCTCGATTTTGGCTTTGAGGAGTTGGTTGTGCACGGTGTCTCTCTAACCCCAGTATTAAGTGAGATTTTATGTTCCACCTCCAAGTCTGTTCCTCTAGTTCCAGTTGTTTCTTTTCTTTTTTTTGCCTGGAAGCATAGTTTATGATATGCCCTGTATACGGTATGTCTTGAGGCCATCCCACCATGCAGCCTTGGAGGGTTCTCCTCTGGCATTTGTAGCCTCATAACTTTGAATCTCCTCCTCAATCATCTGCTGAAAGTCAGAGTGATTTATGAGTGAGACATTAAGCCTCCAACCCTTGGACTTTGGCCTTGGGGCAAACACCAAATCAAGCATCATCTTGGGGGCATGATCAGAAAGGTTGGTGGTCCCTATATCACACCGCTGTACCACATGCAGCCACTCTGCCAAAACCAAAAAGAAGCCTATGTGGGAGTAAACCTGGTGTGAGTGTGATCAAAATGTGTTATCTTTCAGTCTGAGGGTGTAGGAATCTCCACACCGCCACAAATCCCAATTATTGGGATAGTCTCCTAATACACTGACCCACTTCAGTCTGAGTTGAGGGGCATACCCCAGATCTGTTGAGCTGGGGCATAATTACCCCATTGAAATCTCCCCCAATCAAAAACAATGCTCCTGGGTCAGGAGCACAACTCAGTAGTGTCTTTAAGGAATTCAGCGTTCTCCTTCTCTGTGTTTGGGGGCGCATAGATTCAACACAGTGCAGGGGGTAGAACCGTACAAACCATGGATGCACATATATCTACCTTCAGGGTCTGCACCCCATATGTTACCTCCAAAGGACAATTTATGTGAAGAAGTATGGCAACACCTCTTCTGTGAGGGTGGGCAGCATAAGAAGCTGCGTATACTTGACCCACCCTGGCTCTCTTAAGTTTGGCATGTTAAGCATCTGTCAAGTGTGTCTCCTGGAGGAGAGCAATCACAGTGTTCTTTCTTTTGAGCTCCTGAAGGAGCTGGGCACTCTTCACTGGATTGTTCAGTCCTTTAATACCATGTGTTATTATTTTTCCATCTATCTTATGTAGGCCAGTAATCTTTCCTTTCCCACCCATACAGTAGCCCAGAAGGACGGACAGCCACAACAAAAACATTCAACCCAACAGCAGTTACAAGAATATTGGTAAACGCAGTAACAATAAACCAAGGCCTAAACCAGGGCGATTTGACTTCAATAGATGCAATAAGGAACCCTTCCCATGTCTGGAACATTTGTATCCAGCAGGGTAATGCCTGTTAAGCTGGCTAGTAAAGGCACTATGCACATTGTGCTTTCAGAGCCACCCACCAACTTCCCTTACATAGTGACTCCAGTATCGCCTAGTCAAACAATGAGCGAGTGCGATCAGAGAGATAACCCCCCCCCAACTCCCAGGGATGCAGTCCCATGGCAAAAGTTTGAATCCCACAGCTTCCACTTGCAGACTGTGTGACCCTGAGCAAGTCATTTAACTTCATTGTGCTCCCAGGTCGCACCTGTAAAAAAGCTTTCAGCTTAGTGTGCTAGTCCTGGTTAAACAACTAACAAAAAAAAAAATACATATATTTCATCACCCTCTTACATCAGTAACATCGCACTGGGCCACCCTGAGGAGTTCCACTTTTCGTGTGTTTGTCATCACAGACTGGGTAAAGTTGGTTGGGGCGGATGAATCTCAGAGCTGCCATCTTCCCCCAACCCCCAGATCGGCAGTCTGGATCCTGGTGAGTCAGTTCCTCTGAGTTTTCCCCTTCCCTTGCTGAGCTTGTAATGGGCTTGTAGTCCCACCTGTAGTTCAGAAATACAGTACCTGGTACCCATGTGTCTTATGTCCCAAGGTGCAGCGCTGCACAACATAGCTGGTATAATTGGCAGTATAATCAGCAGTCTCCCTGTGTACATAGATGCATCTGCACCTACGCACTGCATATTAATACCGCATATATATAGGCTCCTGCCCAAACAAGCTACACCAAGAGAGCCGGCTCTTCTGCAGGCAGCCTCCCCTATGCTCGTGCAGCACATAGAGGGGACTATCATAGCCACCCCACTTTCTCCCCGCCATGCCAGGAACCAGCTATGACTCTGGCCCTGCTTTCCATATGACTGCCTGCCCTACTAGGAGAATCCCTGTTGTGCAGTGCTTAATTCATACACATAACAGCCATCACAATCAATCATATCTATGCCCGGGCACACCTCACATGCTTCTCAGCTTCAGATGCCCACACCGCTCCCCCTCCCACATCAGTGGCGTCACCAGTGAAGCCCAGTGGCAATCCTGTATTGTTAATGAACCCAAGCGGGGCAGTGTGAAATTACCGGTGGGGAGGAGGCCGATGCACGCATCATCCACCCCCCCATCCTGGCTCTCTAACATAGCCACTCCTCACAGGTATATTGCCACCCCTCTCATGTTTGGGCCCACAGCGCTGCTGATCTGGCAGCCAGATGAATAAAGCCGCAATAATTACCAGCGCCCCAGGATTACCTCTTGGCCATGAATAGCCATGCCGGCACCCCAGGATTAACCTCGGCTACCACAACCAAGTTATCTAGCTCCCACGAGGGGCCATGAAGACCGTTGTCTAGCAAGGGTGGGAAAGCGACATGTAGACTGCTCCAAATTCTGCCTTCCTATACAAAATAAACACCCAAGCTACGTGTCTGCTGGAGTTTGGGGACCTCCTAGTCCAGGCACGCCAAACCGAGAAGCCATAACTGACTCATCCCCCCTCCATACCCAGAGACCACATCCTCCAAGGCCAAAATTAAAATCCCCACCTCTTGCTCCTGTGTTTGGTTCCAGTCCGCATCAGACCACAAAGTGATGTGGGGGCCAGCCATTGGAAATTAGTTGTGGGGATGCAGGGTCTGAAGAAGCAAGGAGCACGGCCACCATTTTAAAATGCATAAGCCACAGTAATTGCTGGAGCCCCAGAGCCACCATGCAGCTATCCGTAGCCATGCTGATCCACGGTTACAGCAACATCAGCCAGCCCCCGTGGGGGGGGGGCATGGAGTTCAATATCAATCCAGGGTGCATGATCACATCCCTCAAGGGCAGATTTAAAACCACCCCCCTCACCCCCATGACCGGCTCTAGTCCGCATCATTTATTTTATTTATTTAATTAATTTATTTATTATTTCTTTATTTGTGCCTTTGATTACCGGGTATGTGCAGTGATCTGAGGTACCATTTTCGGTCACAACCCGGGCCATAAAAGATGGCAAAGATAGGCAACAATACAGTCATAATAATGAACAGGAAAATGATACAAAACATGGAAATCAAACACAGTTACATATAGGAAGTTTTGTCATACAAAGTGCAGGTCATAAATTACAAGAAATGGCTTACAGTCAATGACAAGATGAACTTGACAGTTCTCCACTCTCCACCCCCCACCACCACCTACCAACATATCTTAGTGAGACACAGGGAGAAAGAGGTGAGAAAAGAGAGGAGTAAGGAGCTAAAGGCTAATGGGAACCACCAAGTGATGTGAAAGCCAGCCATTTGAAAGTAGATGTGGGGATGCGAGGCCTGGAACAGCAAGGAGTACGGACGCCATTTTAAATGCAGGCACCGCAATAACTACCGTGACCCCAGGGCTGCTATGCAGCCACCAATAGCCGCACCGATGCACCAGGATTTACATCTGGTACAACAACTTCAGCCAGTCCCTGTGGGGGGTCGTGGAGTTTGTTTTCAAGCCCAGTCGCAGGAGCGATGGGCGGGCTACCCTCAACCCTACACTTGTACACAAAAACACCTTTTCTGAGAGCTGGCATGAATTTGGGAAGCACCCATTTCAGGACCACCAAACTGGGAGACCAAGTCCGACCCCCACTCAATGACCATAACCCCAAAAGGCAGATTAAAACTCAACATCACTCGTTCCCATAGTCAGCTCCGGTCCTCCTCCTCCGAACATAATGTGATGCAAGGGCCAGCCACTCTAAACTACATGTAGGGATGTGAGGCCCGGGGAAGCGAGGAGCGCAGCAGCCATTTTTTTTTTTAAAGAACCTAGTAAAGAGGGAGATGTACCCCCCCCACACACACGCGCGCGCGCGAAAGAGCCCACAGGCACATTTCCTGCATCCTACTGCCCCCCCCCACAGAGTTAATGGAAGATCCCCATGTAGCTTGCTCCCTCTCCCCCACCAGAGCCCACCAACCATGAACAACGATCAGTTAAACATTAGAACAGTTGAACCTTACAGTCATGAGCACCTGCCAATCTGGAAAGCTGTATGAAAGGCAGAAACAGATCATTGGCTTAAAGGGGACAGGAACTGATTACTTATGTGCAGCTGTTTGAAATGTCTCTATTTTCATAATTATATTCATATTTTCAGTGATCTGAGTTTCTTGATCTCTTGTTGTTGTTGTTGTCAGAAGAGTTAGTCGATGATTTCAGGTAGTTCTTTCATGGAGTTGTTATTTGAGTTTGATTATAAACTTCATGGTTTCAGAATGTGAGCATGAACTGATCAGTTCAGTGCCTACGGTTCTGAAACCATGAAGTGACATAGTCAAAACTCCAAATTCTTGGTTCCATGAAAGGAACTACACAGAATGTTGTCCGTACAAAGAAAACAATACAAAACACAACTGACAGCCTCAGCTTTTATTCAGGCACAGTTAAATAGGGATCATTTAGAGGTATGAATATAATTTATGAAAATAGGGACATTTCAAAGAGCTGCACATAAGTAATCAATTCCTGTTCCCTTTAAGTTCAAGACGAAATGGCGCTCCGGATCCACTGAGCAGCTCAGTCTGGGTCAACTTGTGACGCAGCAGTCGCCTTTTGTTGAGCATGTTTCTTCTCCGGGGCAGTGCGGCCTATATCGGCATCGGAGGCAGAAGTCGACTTGCCATGCTTCTTAGCTACGGTCTGTCATGAAGAATAATCTGAGGGTGCTTCTAGGATCGTATCAGGCAGAAAGGTAAGCTCCAAGGGAACTCCAAGTTTCTTAAGGAGGGATTTAGCGTCTACCAGGGTCAGGAAGTACTTTGGGCTAGAGTCCATGTGGATTTTGAATTGGGTCAGAGCAGTAAGCTGTGTCTTAATGTCTTTAAGTAGATGGCACCAAATTGCCAGATGTGTTTTCCTTTTTAGAAGAGTGAGGGGAGTGAAATCATGTTCAAAATACAGCCGCTTGTTGCCAAACAGTAAATCCCTTTTCACTCATGCCAGAAAGAGAACCTTGGTCTTAGAGCGGTAGTCCAAGAATCGCATCACAATCGAGTGGGGACAGGCTTTCGGATCGGAGGGCTTTGGCGCGAGGGCACGGTGCACCCTTTCTATTTGTAGTAGTTCATCCTTGGGCCAGTCCAGTAGCTCTCGAATAAAAAAAATCCATAAAGCTTTCCATGTGCCCTGTTTCTGTACCCTCCGGTAACCTGTGTGTCCTGATGTCGTTACACTGGGAATGAAGCTCTAAGTCATCTAGTTTCTCAGTAAGTTCTCATTCCCGGCAGTGCAAATATCTTAGAGCTTCAGTGTTTTTTGACTTTGCTGGTTGTCTCCATGAGGCCTCCCTTCAGGTCTGAGGTGCACTACTTAAGGTCCTGCAGGCTGTCTCTGTCAACAGCACTTCTGTCCGCTCCACAGTAGATCCTATTTTCCTGCGCTCATGGAAGAATCGTTTTGAAGTTATAGTGAACTGCTCCTCAGTTTCATATCTGCTTAAGGCACTAATCGATTTGGATAGTTCAGACTGCGACCTACTGAGGCTACAGCCCCTCGAGGTTGGTGTTGTTTTTAGTTTGCTGTCGGCCATGTCTTTAGCTATTTTGAGGACATTTCACTCACCTATAAGTCATGGGAGGCAGTATAGTGCAGTGGTTTAAGGCTCTGAGCTGCAAATCTGGAGACCTGGGTTTGAATCCCACAGCCCCCACTTGCATACTGTGTGACCCTGGGCAAGTCACTTAACTTCCCTGTGCTCCCAGGTTGCACCTGTAAACAAGCTTTCAGCTTAGTGTGTCTCACCTGTTAAACAACTGGGAAAAAAAATGGTCTGTAGTAAGGTGGTAGGTGACTCAAAAGCTATGCAATGCACTGGGGATTTTAGATTGATTACGATGGATTAGATCCCCAGGGGCAAGGAACATAATCGACTCACATCTGCATCGGGTCTAGGCAGAACTGGGAGTCCTCGCCAGCAGTAGTGTTCTGACATTGCACAGCTGATGATCAATCAGGACAAAGTAATTTTCCTACCCATTTTATAATGCAGCATGTAAGACACTCTTGTGCAACTGAAGGAAGTACTGTGATTGGTTTGGGAGCATCATGTGACATTCCCGCAATCTATGATCAAGATACTGTACATGATTATACAGAAAAAAGGGAACCCTTCATACACAGAATATGTGAATCTTAAGCAGAAATGTATCTCAAAGTAGTTTTTTTCAAACTTTACCCTTTTTTTGTTGAGAATTCTTTAGTAACTGGGTAAGGCCCACTAGGCACAAGTGCCTGTTTTCTGGAGTGACACGGGAGCACTGGGGTGGTTAAGTGACTTGTTCAGAGTCACACAGCATGCATGTGTAGGTTGTAAAACACAAACCCAGGGCTGCTGGATGTGCCAGACTTACTCACAGGTTGTTACTCTAACCTCTAGGCTATACTGCCAGCCCTAAATGTTAGAGACTAGAGGCGAGGAAACCATCTTGGAATCATAGAAAAGAACAAGGCAATAGTTGTGCAGGAGTGGAGACAGCTGTGGTTGATGCGCAAAGTGTTCCGACAGAGGGGGTTCTCACTCATGTTCATACCAAACAGTGACCTTAGCAGGTGATAGAAGTTCTGCCACCATATACCCTTCAGCTCTTTTTTTTGTGTCCCCAAGCAGTCCTTGCTGTCCGCACACACTGTTATTTACAGGCAAGCAATTCCATTGTCCCCGGGGTCTGCAACTTGAAGTTCTGATGTCAGGGGCTTAAGCTTTCAGTGCTTCAGAGTGATTGATGGGGGACTGCTGGCTGACTGGAAAAACATTTGCTAAAATATGTACCTCCTGTCGTCAAGCCACCACTGAGACAGGCGCACTGGGCAGGAAGAGTTTAGTGCAAGGAATACCACATAGCCCAGGAGAGCTTGGCTATACGTTTACAAGCAAATTTTACCCTACGCCGCTGCCTAAAAACATTATAAGAATGATGAAGTGGCGATATCTGTTGAGAACATTACAGGCAGAGTGAAATGCTGGTCCATTTTGAACACTGCCTGACACTAGGGGTTTAGAGCATGAATATTTAATGATACAAAAAATACACATTAATTATTATAAATGCAAGTCCAAATATGTTTTGATTTGTGTTAGACCCCATAAAGTATAATAAGACCTTGGTTGAGACTGGTGTGTGTGATATGACAACTACTGATCAAGACATGAATGCATATTCTATTGATAACGCCGCAGTTTTACTGACAGCTCTCAAGCCCATGGACTTCTGCCATCAATGGCACAAACAGGTCTGAAATGTAAAAATATTTAGACTAAATACAAAGGTGTAAACAAATTCAAATATCAGCCCCATACACAGCCTTCCCAGAACGCATTTTCTTTTACTGCCTCGTGTGCATTTTGCTCAGTACCTGTGAGACCCCTGCTGGTGGGTGGGGGGCCTTCAACCCTATTCATGCCAGGTGTCTGGTCAAAACTGTGACAGCAAATATGCGTGGTCAAAAGTCATGTGGTCATAAAGTGCCACGCGGTTTCAGAGTCGCTGTATCTAATCTAGTGCCGTTTCGGACTGCGCGGTTTTGTACTGACCACACAATGCAGTCATTGACTGCGTGGTTTTGAAATAGTGCCTTTGTGCCATTAGGTCAAACACACTTTATTAGATCCTTCTTCCTATCCGTCCTGCCCTGGTTCTAATTTCAGGTGATTCACACAATCCTGCTGCTGTTGCCTCCACCTTTAATGAATCTTTCCTCCTATGGCCTCTCTCTGCTCCTTGCAACCCTAGCAGGCTGTTACCAAACATCTCATCCCTCTCTGTGCCCTCATAATTTCTGGCTACCCCTTCTGCTACACTGGCCACCCACCAGGCTTTAAACCCCTCCAAAGACCATCGTCCAGATGGACTAGAATAGAAGCTTCTGGGTCTTTCTACTCTACCTATTGCTGTGTAAGCCCCCGGTGGGATGGCCTTAGTAGTTCTGGCTTGCTAAGCCCACTCTTCTTTTTTTTTTCCTAAGGCCCCTTTTTTGTCAGCTTGGGGAGGCAAATCCTATTAATGCTGCCGGGGGCAGAGTTTCACTAGTATTTAAGCCCTGGACTTTTGGGCTGAGTGGGAGAGAGATGGAGAGATGGTGGGCATGTTAGGGGCAGTGTGGCCAGGGGTATTAAACCCCCCCAGCCCCAGAGGTGTTGGCCGGCAGTGTCGGTTTGACATGGGGAGAGTTCTAAGGGAGGACTGCAGGAGCTTGGTGGCTGTTGGGGTCCAGAGGTTTCATTTGACTCTGCTACAGTTTTGGAGCAGGCAGAGAAGTAGCAGGAAGGCTGAAGCATCACCAACAAGGCAAGTGGGCCTGATAAAACCCAAAATGGGAGTGGGGTCTGGGCAGTGGGGCTGCTGTGGTGATGACAGGGCCACAGCAGGGCTATCCAGAGGTGGTAGGTTTGGAGAGCTTTCCCATGTGGCACGCTGCCTGGAGGAAAAGGTGAAAGGAGTATCATGTCCTGGGATTCGCTTTGGGGCCTGCCATGTCCATGTCTGGGGTAGGCTTATCAGACCTGCTAAAGGGACGCAACTTTGGGAACCCGGATACTGAAAGGAGGGAGCCGACGTTTCAGGCTCAGTTGGTGCAGACCTTGGTTTTGGGCTTGGAAGCAATAGGAGGAATTCAGCACCATTGTGGCTCAGGTTAGACGTACAGGCAAGTCTGGGAGCAGCTGCGGGAGGCATTTAGACTGCATCGCCCTGGGTCCTGTCTTAGGCCCGGTGGCAGGGAGGATTAAGGCACTCCCCCAATGGAGGAAAAGGCCATCTGTGGGTATGGTAGACATGGAGGTGAGCTGAAAACTCTGCTCACGGAAAGAAAAGTAGTGGAGCCAGTGTGGCCTGTGCTTCAGGCCTAGGAAGAGCCTGCCAGCTGTAGCTGGTACCTAAGCCTGGGTTCGCCTGCTGTCTTATCTTTTAATTCTCTCAGCCCCATGGAGCTGCTCCATTATTTACTCCTTTTGGACACTATCATTTATGTCCAAAAATAAATGATTTTATATTTCCCTTGATTATGTCTGTGCTGTGTGTTTAAGGAATCAATATGTACACAAATGTTTTTAATCCTTTTTCTGAAAGTAAGGTTCCAGCCCCACCCCCCCAGCTCAAAGGATCAGTAGATGCCGCGGGTGCCTGAAAATCTATTCACCTGGTGAGAGAAGGCCCGGAATCTGTGTACCATCTGCCAGGTAAGGCCTGTTTATTCCAATTGTTGTAAAGGTGCCAGGAAGGAGTTCAGGTCTGTGCCCCTCCCACCCCTCATTATACCATTGGGACCCCTAGACAGAAGATGAGGACGGGTGTTACAGCTGTCCCAGTTACAATCCTCCTTAACCTCTCCTTTAGTCTTAGTGTTTCCCTGTACATGAAAACAGGCCAAGATCATCTGTCTGCATAAGGTGACCATATCTCTCCTGAGAATTATTGCATGATCTCCCTTTTCCCTACCCTTGCTAAAGTCCAGGAGAAGCGAGTTTTCTTTCAACTTTCTGCCTTCCTTGAGTCCTCTGCCCCTTCTCACCTCCCACCAATCTGGCTTCAGGAAAGGCCACTCCACTCTCTCTTCCCTCTCCTCTGGGTCACTGATTCCATTGTTTGGGATGAACGAATGACACTTTTTTTTTTCCCCCAGTTGTTTAACCAGGAATAGCACACTAAGCTGAAAGCTTTTTTACAGGTGCGACCTGGGAGCACAGGGAAGTTAAGTGACTTGCTCAGGGTCACACAGTCTGCAAGTGGAAGCTGTGGGATTCAAACCCAGGTCTGGTCTGTTGGATGTCACCAGATTTGCAGCTCAGAGCCTTGAACCACTGAGCTATACTGCCTCCCTTTACCTTACCGCCACCATCTTCACTGATCTTGCTAAGGCTTTCGATACTGTGCCTGTCACCCTTTTACATGACAGGAGTAGGGGAGCTAGTCTCTCTGATTCTGCTGTCAGCTGGTTCTGTTCTTGCCTTGCTGACCTTCACCTGTCAATTCAGGTTGGTGATGCCCTACCCTTCCCCTCCCCATTTGCACTGGTATGCCTTAAGGCTCAATCTTGGGCTCCAGTCTTTTTCCCCATCTCCCTTAATGACCTCCCTTCCACCTGTATCAGTGCTAACATTAATGTGTATGCCGATGACACCATTCTCTGCTCCATGGGTGCCTCAGTCACTGACTCTGACTTGTTGCTACTGCACAAGTTCAGTAGCGTCCATTGCTGGAAGTATGTCAGGCCCTTATCATGGCTTACTTAATTAGCACCAGTTTACAAGGAACAAGTCATGTTAGATTGATACAAAACTGCATAACCGCCAGATCCCGGGATTAGGAACCTAAATGGAAGAACTTGTGGGGGAGGGGTTATGACGGATAAATTTATTTTAAGATTCTGACTTGGAGAGCAGTTTCCAGATGTGTCTTGCTGGAAGGCTACAAGGGATTAACAGAGCAAAATGTAAAAATACTGTAACAGTTAAAACAATGTACAGAAGCAAAACAGAAGTTTGCATGCAAAAGTAAAGAATGGATAGAAAATGCAGATGCCATATAAGAAAACATAGTTAGCGAGATAAAACATCAGGGTTGGTTGCCAACTAGAATGGGGAAGCAGCCACAGGAAGGTCTGGTCAGTTCCCTGACTTGCTTCCTAAGAGATAGCCATGGTGTGGAGGCCTGATCCTGGGAAGGGAGTGAGGGAGACAGCTGTGGTGTGGAGGCCTGCCCCTGAAAAGGGACGGAGGGAGGGAGACAGCCGTGGTGTGGAGGCCTGCCCCTGAAAAGGGAGGGAGGGAAGGAGACAGCCATGGTGTGGAGGCCTGCCCCTGAAAAGGGAGGGAGGGAGACAGCCGTGGTGCAGAGGCCTGACCATGAGAAAGGCGGGAGTCAGCTGTGGTGCTGAGGCCAGCCCCTGAGAAGGGAGAGGAACAGTCGTGGTATGGACCCTTCCCCTGAGAACTGAGGGAGACAGCTGTGGTGTGGAGGCCTGACACTAAAAAGGGAGGGAGGGAGACAGCCGTGGTGCAGAGGCCTGACCATGAGAAGGGAGGGAGTCAGCTGTGGTGCTGAGGCCAGCCCCTGAGAAGGGAGAGAAACAGTCATGGTATGGACCCTTCCCCTGTGAACTGAGGGAGACAGCTGTGGTGTGGAGGCCTGACACTGAAAAGGGAGGGAGGGAGGGAGGGAGGAGACAGCCGTGGTGTGGAGGCCTGAACATGACAAAGGACGGAGTCAGCTGTGGTGCTGAGGCCAGCCCCTGAGAAGGGAGAGAAACAGTCGTGGTATGGACCCTTCCCCTGAGAACTGAGGGAGACAGCTATGGTGTGGAGGCCTGACACTGAGGGTTGAGGGAGACCGCTGTGGTGTGATGGCCTGCCTCTGAGAAGGGAAGGAGACAGCTGTGGTGTGGAGATGTTTTCCAGGTCTGCTTTTCTGCAGGGGTTGAGTACAGTCCTGTGTGACTGTATTTAGCCCCAGGGGGACAGTGGAACCAATAAACAAAAGAATGCCTACTGCTCTGATGTCAGCTACAGGGGGATTCTGGGATTTGTAGTAAAATAAGATGTCAGCCTACAAGTGAGTCAAATTAGTCTAATACAATCTACTATACTACAGTAAACAGTAACGAAACCAAAATGCTTTTGCACACAAAGTGCACATTGGGACCAGACCCACACTTGAGTGTGGGGCACTTTGTGCTGACTGACCACCTTTAAACAGCTCAATTAAAATATTTTTTAAAGGCTGACTCCATGGGCCAAGTGGTATAGTACCACTTGGCACACCACTGACCTGGCTTCACACTCCTGAGCCCAAGATAGCAGGAGTGGAGGTCGGCAGGGGAGATTTGAGTGTTCAGTCGGATGCTGCCTGCTTCGGAGGTAGAGGGGTTTCTCACCTCGCTCTGTGGGGTACCTCGTTGCACTAGGCAGGGGACAGCATGCATGGAGGGACAACCGGGGTGGGGAGTGCCTTGAAGCAATATCCAGTGTTAGGAATGCCATAACATCTTGCTTCAGCATCACACAAAGGCAATAGTGGAAATGTATCTGGCCTTCTGCACCAGCTGATTGCCTCCCTCCCCATCCATGCCAAAGGGACAATGATCACAGGGCCCACCCTCCCAATGCCCCAGTCTTCCCCCTGACAATAAAGCACTCTCTCCCTGTGGCCATTCCAGTGTGAAGAGTGGAGGAGTTGTGAATTTACAGACGCAAAGGAGTGTTGAGAGAAACAAAAGAGGTAGGAGAAAAAAAATTATTTTTTAAAAAGACTGCCTGTGGTGTGCTGGCTCTCCCCCCTTGTATGATGCTTTCCCACATGCGCACTCAATTCTCCCTGATGGTCACATGCAGATCTCTGGTTGGGTAGCACTGGAATATGACAGGGAGCGGCAGCAGAGATGAGGGAGCCTAGCGGCAGAGTCTGCAGTGAGTGGTGAGTCTGGAGGACAGGGGCAGGGCCACAATGGAAAGGTCTGAAGGAGTGAGGTGCCAGAGAACAACAGTGTGAGGATAAATAATATAAAAGGTAGTGAGAGAGAGAGAGAGAGAGAGTCTCTACTGAACCTCGTTAGTATCTGCATAGGGATTAACCATCACGCAACACCCTCAAGATCATCTATATAAAGTTTCATCCAAGTGTGTCTCTGTTTATATACAGCCAGCCTCAGCGAATGCTGGTATGCTGCAAACTGTCTGGAGTCATGATATGCATGCAATGTTTGTTGTTAGCTAGTTAAAATAAAATGAGAACTGCTCAGGGCAGCTCCAGACTGCCAGGGCGGGGTGTGGGGTGGGGGCTCAGAGGGGTGGGTTAGCATTCCAGCCCAGGAGGGTTTGGCAGAGGGCTGCAGCTGGTGCAGAGACGAGTCTGGGAAGGGAAGAAGGACCACATGGTGATGTCATTTTCTTTGTTATGGGCACTGCAGGCTTCGGGTTTCAGTGGGAACGTTTGAGGCACTGGAAACCAGGAGTGCCCAGCTTGTTCCCCTACAGCCAAATGTACCTCTCAACTGTACCACATTACGAGGAACGTTCCTAATTTTACTTCACAAAAGCTCCCTGTTCCTCATTGTGAGGACTTGTTCCACATTCAGTGTTAACATTTGAAAGCAAAAATCTATAGTAAATGATGCAAAAAATACATTCAATTAATAACAGACTTTCTGAATATACATGCAAACATTTTAAAAGTGTGAGCGTCTTAGGTAAAGATTTGATTAAGTGTTCCACATTTTGCTCATGTGTTCCACATTTTGAGAGGCGATGTTCCACATTTGGGGGACAAAAGGTTGAGAGGTATGCAGTCAAATGTGGCCCTTTCACCTGTTGTTGAGTTTCTGGCATAATTTCAAAATTTCCCTGACATACATGTACCTTTTGATCACAAACCATTATGTAACTGTCATATTCTGATGTTATTTGTATTGTATAAGTTATTATTTTGTCTTGTATCTGTCTTTTTGTATTATTGTAACTTGTCATCTGTGAAAACGGGCAATTTTTGCTCATCAGATCTACAAGTATAACAAATAAAAATTAAATGAAATATGCAGGGTGGACACCTTTCTGCTGGAATAAATTGAAGCAGTTATTCCTGATAGCACGCTGCAACTCTACCCCAGCCCACCAGTAAGCGGTAGAGTGTCTAGCCAGTTTATAAACAGTTTTGGGGTGTTTTTTTGTTACTAAAATAGAGTAGTCTTGTGGGTACTGCACAGGCTTGGAAATTAGGAGACGTTGGTTCAGATTCCACATCGGCCATTTACGAGTGACCTTGACTAACTTGGGAATTAGGAGACCCTGGTTCAAATTCTACATCAGCCACTTATGAGTGACCCTGACCTACTTGGAAATTGAGAGACCCTGGTTCAAATTCCACATCAGTCACTTATGAGTGACCCTGACCATTTCACCTAACTTCTTGGAGCTTCAGCCCCTCCCAGCTGAAAAAAATGGGTTAAGACAAGACTCCACTGAAAATGAGACGTTGCCTCTCAGCTGGGCTGTCCTGAGTAAATGTATTGTAAAGGCTGGGGTGTGTGTCCTCCCAAATAGAGGAGAGAGATATACCCCCAAAAAAACAGAATGTAGTGGCCCAGGGGCTCTGAGGTAGTGCACTTCGCTGCCACAGGGGAGACAGGCTGCAGTTTCCCTTACAGTTCATGTGCGGCCGAAGAGTATTCAGGAGCTGGACTCATAATCCACTGACCTGTGACACTGTGACATCACAGTTTGTCACTGAGGAAAGGGCTGTGATGTCAGAAGCAGGAGAGCATTATGTCTTCAGCTCCTAAATAAACCCAGCTGTAGATGAACTATGAAGGATAAATATCCCATTTTCCTGTAAATACTTTCCATAATGCCCAATGGACTGGTTTGAAGTTCACGTTTTTTTGGAATGCGGTCCAGTTGAGTTAAGCAGTTGCCGTGTGTGTGTGTGTGTGTGTGTGTGTGTGCAATTGTTTATCTACAATAAAACATCTTATTGATAAAAAAACTGTGTGTGTGTGTGTGTGTGTGTGTATATATATATATATATATATATATATATATATGGGATACATGATGGGCATGAGTGTGATACGGCAAATACTGTCACTCCTGCAAAGTGGAATCCAAGCTCACGATGCAGGAGTGACAATATTTGCCATAGCACACGATATGCCCATCATATATTCGATATATACAATAGGGCCAAGAGTTTCAGAAGTTTTGTTATGCTGTCTTGTGTTCTGTTCCTGTTAATGTGTTTGCTCATTCTGTGGGTGAGCTTTTCTGAAGGGGCTGGCAGTGTTATAAACTCTGAGATACACATGAGTGTGTTTTGCAATGCTAAATGAGTTAGTTTTAGATAGGAATGAGAAACATACTTTTGTGAAGCTGTATTGTTTAGCAGTCTGGCTGCAGTGAAGTTAAATGCATCACAGTAATTGTAATGAATTGAGAGGCTGAGTGTCAGAACAGCTGATACTGTTTTCAGTGGTAATTAAGTTAGCTGCAGGCAGAGTGCAGAGTGTTTTGTGAAATTGTGCTCTTTAGGAATCTGGCTGCAGTGAAGTTGAAATTGTCACAGTAATTGTAATGGGTGAGAATCAGAGTTTGAGGAACAAGTGAGAGTGTGTTTCAGTGGTAGTTGAGTTAGCTGCAGGCAGTAGTTTAGACTGTTCTGTGAGCTGTGCTGTTTGGAATTCTGGCTGCATCAGGTTGAGAGCATCACAGTAGCTGAGCTGGAAGTCGGAGATAGGTGTGTTTTGTAATGCTCACTGGAGTTAGCTGTAGGCAGCAGTGAGACCTCTCAGGTAGTTCTGCATTTGTGTCTATGTAGCACAGGTGTTTCTTTCATGCTGAGGGAAAGCTGCCTAGGTGATGATATCAGTGACCTTTTATGACCTGTGTGTGTAAATGTCTCATGTCATCACAGTAGAGCAGAGGATATATATATATATATATATATATATATATATATATATACACACACACAATAGGGGTGAGTGGTAAATGAGTGAGATAAAACAGTGTATCATCCACTGCAGTGTGATATTTTTACCCTCTGCTCTACTGTGATGATATCAGCCATTTACACACACAGGTCACAAAAGGTCATTACGATAGGCAGCTTTCCCTTCAGCATGCAAGAAACACCTGTGCTGTTACCATAGACACAAATGAAAAACTACTTCAGAGGTCTCACTGCTGCCTACAGCTAACTCAATGAGCATTACAAAACACACCTACCCCCCCAACCAACTTCCAGCTCATTACTGTGACTGCAGCCAGAATTCTAAACAGCACAGCTTCACAGAACAGTCTAAACTACTGCCTGCAGCTAACTCAACTACCACTGAAACACACTCTCACTTGTTCCTCAGTCTCTGATTCTCACCCATTACAATTACTGTGATACTATCAGCTTGACTGCAGCCAGAATCCTAAAGAGCACAATTTCACAGAACACTCTGCCTGCAGCTAACTTAATTACCACTGAAAACAGTATCAGCTGTTCTGACACTCTGCCTCTCAGCTCATTACAATTACTGTGATGCTTTCAACTTCACTGCAGCCAGACTTCTAAACAATACAGCCTCACAAAAGTATGTTTCTCACTCCTACCTAAAACTAACTCATTTAGCATTGCAAAACACACTCCCTGTGTCTCCCAGAGTTTATAACACTGCCAGCCCATTCAGAAAAGCTCACACACAGAATGAGCAAAAACATAAACAGGAACAGAACACAAGAGAGCATAACAAAACTTCTGAAACTCTTGGCCCTATTGTAGATATCGAATACATGATGGGCAGATTGTGTGCTATGGTAAATATTGTCACTCCTGCATCGTGAGCTCTGGATATCTCACTCGTGCCTTCTGCACTTGTGAGATATCCAGAGCTCGTTCTGCAGGAGTGACAATATTGGTCATATCACACTTATGCCCATCATGTATTTTATTTATTTAGTTTTTGCTGACCAGGTAAGTGCACTAGACAAATCCTGCCTATTTTCAGGCACGACCCGGGGGAGGGGGATACAGATGAATGCCAACTCGCCTTGAACCAGATTAAGCTGTTGGTGGTATTTTTAGTGAATGAGGGAAATTTTGGCCAGGACACCGGGGAAACTCCCCTACTCTGATGCTGCTGCTCTGATGTTGCAGCGTTGAGGCCAGTAGGGGAGCCGATGACCATAGCGATGGCCACTCGGGCTGGAGCACCGGTGAGTGCAGACGTCGCGGACGAAAGAGACATGGAGATCGAGGAGAACGAGCAGTCAATGGTGCTGCAGATGGAGTTTAATAAATCTACGGTGCAGGCGAGGCCTGCTATGGAGCTTACCGGTGAGCGGTCTTTGGGAGAAATGCAGGCTCCGCAGCGTGCAGTCGGGAGTGGTGTGGAGAAGGAAGTTGATGCCGTTACAATGGTGCAGGAAGAGACGGTGAACAGTTTTTCTTCCAAGGAGTCAGTGCAGGGTGAGGATTGCGGTTCCTGTGTTCCGGAAGCACTACGGAATGCAGTGCAATCAGAGCCTCCAGCTATCGCGAGGATAGCGGTAGTAACAGAGGAAGTGGTGGAGTCGACCGAGAAAGCAAGTGGTACAGGAGGTGCAAGTGAGGAGAAGGGTCCGATGGCAGAATGGTCCGAAGAGGCTGCGCTATCTCAGGCTGGATGGATTCTGCAACCAAATGGAAAATGGACTCCAGATCCTTCATGGCTGTCTTTTTCCCCGAAGGAATCAGGTCCTCCTCATAAAATGGTGAAGGAGGGTGAGTCCCTTATTTTTGTCAAGCAGGTAGAGAAGGGACTGCCTTCAGAAAATCATGGGGATTCTTCCTCTGAAGGTATTCGGGAGGCTGGGGAGGATTCACCAGTGCGACGTCCTTCTGAACAGTTACTGGATGAACAGGAGGTTAGGAGGGGCCCTCGTCTTGCGGACCTTTTCAAAAGAAATAAATTGGAACAGGCCCCAAGAAGAAATGCAGTTCGGCTTCGATATAGGGGAAGCTTACCTGAACACCCGGATCGGCTGTATGTGGCAAGGAAATTGTTAATGGACTCAATGAACTTTTTGCCTGTGGATATTTATGCACTAATTAATATTCGGGGAGGATACATTTGATATTAGCTTTAAACAAGTGGCTGGTTTGGAGAAAATTTGGCACAAATATGATAGTTATAAGTCTTTGCCCTATGGCTACCTTCCTTTCTGGCTATTCCGATTACTAAACCTTTATTTAAAACTATAAATGTGATGTTTAGGAATGAGGGGGTAAATGTGGGGGATATTCTATATTGGTTAGAACATAAATGTATGGTTCTGGGCCCCCCGGAGCCAATTCTAGATACTGAAGGGATTTGGACTGGGGCATGGCGTTTTAAAGTTAAATTACATGTGGTAAATAATGAAGTCATGCATGTTCCGAATAGCTTTTTTTTAGGTAAAGACCGGGGAGTTTGTTTCTATCTGGGACAACCTAAAGCATGCTACAGGTGCGGTAGCTGAAGGCACTTAAGTAGTGCATGTGACAAAGTTAAATGCGCACTACGTGGGGAATTGGATCATGAGAGTGAGATTTGTAGAAACGAGTTTCGATGTAATTTATGTGAGGAGTCTGGCCATGCATATCATCAATGTCCTTGGGCAGGACAAAATAGACAGGGGGTTTGAATAAAGAAGATTTGATCGCTCAGGCTCAGGTTAGGGGTCAGCCTTTTCAGACTAATCCTCGGAGTAGAGTGAATATTCCTATGGCTGGTAGAGGGCAGGCATTGGTTCCTGATGCCCCAGTCGCAAATCCCTGTGAAGGGGGAAATGTTGAGGATCAATCTGTACTTCTGGTTCCACAACAGATTTCGGTCCCCCCCCCTCCTCCAAGTTCAGAGCCCTCTGTTCTGCTTCCTTCTGTAGGGGACTCTGTGGTGGTGCCCGTGGCGGACATTCCTTTCCAGACCCCACGGAGGGTTACACGAGCGAGTAATCGTTCGGGGGGGGGTTGCCCTACTCAGAATTCTTTTTCAGCACTATCCGACCTTGAGGGGGAGGTGGGTACAGAGCTGCTTAGAACTGATGAAATCCCTAGTATGGAAATTGAAGAGGATGGGGGTCACGGAGTTACTGGAAGGGAAAAAGAAAAAGGGTAGAAAGCGAAAACAAGATAAGCCCTGAATTGACAAACTGTATTTTCTATGGCCTGTTTAAATATTGCATCTCTAAATTGCTGTAGCATAAAGAGCTATAAGAGACGCTTAATTGGCCTGCAGCAATGTAGGGATTTCAATGCCGATGTCATCTTTCACAAGAGACACATTTGTCTTCCTTGCTTGAGGTGTCTCAGGTTAAGAAACTCTGTGGGACGGCCCCTCCTTTTGGTCATTTGGGGAAGATGCTGTGGATGGGGTGGGTATTCTGTTTTCTCACCCTTCGGTTCGAGTAACACGGTTGGTAGATGTCCAGTCTGGTCGAGTGTTAATTTTGGATTGTTTATTACACGGTTTTAGTTTCAGACTGATTAATACTTATGCTCCTCAAGTAAAGACATCGCGTATTGCTTTGTTTAATCTTCTGAAACCTTATCTATTTACTTCCAAACATGTGATTTGGGGAGGGGATATGAATTGTAGTTTAGATATTCGTATAAATAATGGTATTCAACAAAAAACTTATTGTGATTCACATGCTCTTTTTCAGACAATAGAGGTAGCAAAGTTGAAAGATGCTTTTAGAGAATTACATTCTTCTACCGGCTTTACTTATAAAAGGGCTGCTTTTCAAACTAGAATTGATTACCTTTTTCTTTCTAAATACTTAGTACCATTGGTTTGTTCGGTATTGCCGTGTGACTTTTCAGACCATAAGGCATTATATGGTTCACTTAGTTTGCATCAGATTCCGGCCTTTTTTCCTGCTTTTGCCAGTAGATGGATGTTGAATTCCCTTTTATTGTCTGAGGCAGTGTTTTTGGCCCAACTGAAGGACTTTATGTTCCTTCGAAATCAGTGTGATGTTTTTTTGGATTGGATCACATGGTGGACAGACACTAAGACAGCTTTAAAGGATTTTTATTGCTTATGGCAGAAGGAAATGTTCTTCGGAATACTTACAGTATTTAGAATTTAGGAATCAATATTATAAATTACAGTCACACCCCGGTCTCAGGATTTAGAGGTGCAATCGCAGATAAAGTTGGCTAAGCAAAATATGCTGAATTATCAATACCAGAGGGCAGCTTCACTGCACACTGGATTGAAGTTTGGTACCCATCAGCAACCTTTTCAGGATCCCTATAGGGCATGTAAACATAAGATCGAGAGGAGGTTTATGTCAGGGCTTCGAGATTCCTTTGGACGGCTGAAAACTTCAGTAGCGGAAATGTTGGTGGTGGCTGAAAGTCTGGTTTCTTCTCAGTTTGGTGAGGATTTTATTCCATCTACATCTTGGGAGGAAGTTTTGCATTTCTCAGTCCCTACTATTTCTCAGGCTGATGTTGATCTATTACAGGGGCCTATTACCATGCAGGAGGTACAGGCAGTCATAGGCTCACTCCGTATTGGGGTTTCACCTGGTATAGATGGACTAAAATGAATTTTATAAAGTCTTTTGGAGGATATGGGTGTTATATTGACCGCAGTCTTTAATGACATCCTTCATTATGCTTCGGTGATTTGAAATTTAATTTGGCCATTTTGATGTTTATTTTCAAATCCGGTGATACCACAGATTTTGGTAATTGAGGCCGATTAGTCTCCTAAATACTGATTATAAGATCCTTTCTACCATATTGTGTAAACGACTTCAAGTGGTAGCAAAAGGGTGCTTCATCCAGCACAGGCTGTTCTATCCCTCACCGTTCAATTCAACAGAATCTAAAACTTCATGGGATGTGTGAATTTGGAACACAAAAAACTATCAGGATTTATTTTGGCTTTAGATCAAGCTAAAGCTTTTGATTCAGTGTCTCATGCTTTTCTTTTCAGGTTTTAGGTAGGTATGGGTTTCGAAACTTTTATTCAGTATCTTAATACCTTATACTACCAGGCAGGTTCTTGCCCATTTATTAATAATGTTTTAGGTTCTGAAATCCAGTTGAAACGCTGGGTGCGGGCAGGTTGTCCTATCAGCCCCTTATTGTATCGTTTGTATTGGACCCTTTTATGAGAGATTGAGAATAACAGGTCAATTCAGGGTTTATCTCCTTCACTTACTTTACCTGTCCAAAAGATTTCTGCATATGCGGATGATATCTGCTTATTGGTAGCAGATGCCCAGTCTGGGTTCGAGGCTCTACAAGTGGTTAACTGTTTTTCAGCCTTAAATGGCACTAAGCTAAACTTTGGGAAATGAAAATGTTTGGCAATTGGAGAGGCTCCAAGCCCTCAGAATGTTGGGGGTATTCTAGTCTCTGATTCCATTAATATTTTAGGCCTCCTTTTTGGAAAAGGTGACTTAGCCTTTTTAAATTGGGAGAAGTGTCTGGTTATAGGAGAGAGGAAGGTACAACAATGGAAATCCTGGGGTTTCTCTAAAAAGAAGCGGGTATTGATTATTAAGAAATTTTTTATTACCCATTTTTTTACATGTATGTTCGGTTTTTCCGGTGCCAATCTCTTTAGAAACAAGATTATATAGCTGTTTCTTTCAAATGGTATGGGGTAGTCGTTTAAACCCAATTAAACGTGCGTTTACTTATTTGAAGCTGAACCAAGGGGGATTGGGGATGATAAACCCGATTGTTTTCTATCACTCCTTTTTCATGATTGCTTCTTTTCAAAATGTGGTCAAGCCCCAGGATCATCCGTGGTCGGCGTGGACTCATTTGTTATTTTCTTCTTTTATGTCCTATTGGGAAGGAGGGGGTGTTCCTAAAAAGAATAGGGCGACCTGCATGCACCTTCTTATCGCGGACTCAGCAGTAAGGAAACTTCGAGAATGGAAATTGGGCAAGGCACAATTACATGAGGTTCCTAGAAAAGAATTTTATTCGGAAATTATGAGAAATTATTTTATGTCCAAGGATTTCCTTTGTACCCTACTAATCTGTCGCTGGCCCTTCTGTCTTTTAATGGACCATAGGATACCTCGAATATGTGGGATGTGCAGTGGCTTTGTTGTCATGGGAGGTTGGGAGTTAGGGGTAATTTAAAACACAAACAGATTACGGACAGGATGTGTCTCAGACCGGGTTGCGTTGATCAGATTGAAACATTGGAACATTTCCTTTTACTCTGTCCTTATATTATTTCCTTTTGGTCGGATTTGGCCATTCGGTGGGACTGGAGTGTTTTAAGACACATCACTTATCAGAGCCTGGTTTTGGGAGATTATTTGGGTTTTCTATGGAGATATCATCCAAGTACTTTGAATTTGATTTTTGCATGTATTAAATATCATCTTTGGCAAGCTAGATGTCAGTTTTCTTTGCAACATACTCTTCTCCCTAATAGTGTGATTTCTCACCGTATAGAATTAGCACTGGGTAAACAAAAGAGTTTTGAGCATCGAACCTTGGATAACCAAGTTTTTCAAAGTTTTTGGAAACATATTGTTTGGCTTATATGAATTAGTCGATGTATTTTTCTTGCTGAATGTATTATAGTTGTTTTAAGAGTCATGATTTTTGGTTATTACCTATGTTTCAGTTTTTCTTATGCTTGTTGGGAGATAACTCTATTAAGTATGTATTCTATTTTCTTTATTGTATGGATTAAAAATTTCCACCACCATCTGTGTGGGGGGGGGGTTCTGTTTACTAGGGGATTATGTTTGGAGTTTCACCTTTGTATTAGATAAACTCCTTTGAAAAGTATGATTGTAATATTTATTAGCTTTGGTTATGATTTATATTTTTTTTCTTTTATGTGAAGTAACATTGTTTTATATTGGTTTTGTTTTGTTATTCAAATAAAAAATTCCCCTACTCTTTTCGATAAGTGCCATGGGATCTTTAACATCCACCTGAACTACTACCAATCCAGGCAGATGGGACCTCGGTTTAACGTCTCATCTGAAAGACGGAATCCCCTATATATATATAGTGTGTGTGTGTGTGTGTATGTATATATAATGTGTGTGTGTGCATATATATATATATATATATATATAGTGTATATGTGTGTATATATATATATATATATATATATATATAATGTGTTGTATGTATGTGTGTTATATATATATATGTAATGTGTGTGTATGTGTGTGTATATATATATAATGTGTGTGTGTATATGTGTGTGTGTCTATATATATATATATATACATACATAATGTGTGTGTGTGTGTGTGTGTGTGTATATATATATATATATATATATATATATATATATATATATACACACACACACACTGATGCAGACCTCCTCTTTAACATTCCATCTGACAGATGACACCTCCAGCAGTGCAGCACCCTCAAGCGTTGGGCATGAGCCCATAACCCTGGTCTGGGAATCGAACCCATGGCCTGTGGCCTAGAGACCAGAGCGCTGCTAACAGAGCCCCACTGACAATATAGTGACAGCTGAGCGAGGGTGCTGTTTAGCACAGGAAGTGGATTGAGGCACATAAGTGTAGCTGATCTCCCCCCTTCCCCATACACACTTCCATCTCGTGCTTTCAACAGGACAGGCAGTAAAGTCCATGGCAACTTGCTTATTTACTACAGCCCTGCCGTTATGGAGACATCATGACAGACACCCTGCTGGGAAGAGGTTTCAGTTGGCAGCTGAAATATTCATTACTAAAACACTCAGGCTATACGGAGCTGGCAGGGAAATGTGAATAAAAACCTAATCCATGACCTGGTCCTCTGAGCAGCGCTGGAATCTTTAGGGGAGGGATCAGTTTATGTTTTTACCAGCTGATCCATTTCATACCTCATCACTCCATATATTTTCTTGTCAGCTAAAGTAAAACATTATAAATTATCTGTGCACCCTGGGGGTCCTGAAGCTTGTTTTATTCTCCATCACTGGTACTGCCCACCTCTGCCCCGGTGACGCCCAGCCCCGTCCCTTCCAATCTCTGCTGCTTACCTCCGGGCCTCCATAGGGTGCACAGTGTGGGCCCAGTACTGTGGTGAATTCCATCAGGGGTTGGACAGCTCCCCTTTCTGGCCGTCAAGGTGTGGGAGGTGGAGCGGCCATCAGGTTGGCAGGGCCCGAGAGTGCTAGTGTCATGCTACGCGCTCCAGGGATTTCTGCTTAGTTTCTCTTCCTTGCTAGATGCAGACAATGTGGAGCGTGGGTGTGTTCTAATATCTCTTTGTGTCCCTTCCTCACACTCGCAGCTCCAGCTGCACTGCCACCTGTTGTCCCTCAGGTGGCAGTATTACAGTGGACCCCTACAACCCACACACTGCCATGTCAGGGACCCCCAGGTTCATGAGTGGACCTGCAATGTTGGCAACGGAGCAGCTGTTTGTGTGGAATGCTGCCCATAATAGCATGTCCCATCCAGGACTGGGTGGGCAGAGCATTCCTTCACTGCAGTGACCCCTCCCCCAATGGTGGATCAGGGAATCTGCTCCTCCATCAAGGATACGCTGTGTGTGTGAGACTGTCCCTGGGTAAGTACGCCACCAGGAGAGGAGTGGATCAAGGGTAACGGGAAGTAAATGCAGCACACGTAAGACTGCTGTCAATCATGTTGATAGCGTCTAGTCAGGCCACTAGTGTAGTGCTAAAGCTATCACTTGCAACAGTGATGAACTGGGTTCTGAAATGAGCCTGGAACATTGAACGGTTGGTTTGGGGGAAGAGGACAGAGCATGTGATGGACAGCTGTCCTCCTCTGCGGAGAGAGGGACATGGTTCCCAGCACTTCCTTGACCTCTTGCAGCAGTTGGAGGTGAGGCACCTGAGAGCCTAAGAATCGGGGGGGGGTGCAGTGGTTGTCAATGCACTGCATGTGGAGGTGCGCACAGTGATGTCAATGGCGTCATTTATGGCTATGATTCCGTGGACCAGAAAATGAAAAAATGTCACCGATCAGGAGGATGAAGTCCCACCTGCCCCCATGTCCAATATTGGGCCTCTCTCCCTGGGCCTAGGATCTGTTCCAGACTTCCACCTCCATCGGGGGAGCTGACTGAATGGTGTGAGGGGTGGATGCTGTGGAGCAGAAAGCAACAGCAGGGGAAGGGGTCTCACCTCATGGAGTGTAATGGAGGGATCCAGGAGCTCCGGGACCCAGGTAAGAGGGCCTCAGTGAATGGGATGATGGTGCTGGCAGCATGCAGAAGGAGGCCCCTATCAGTGGAGGGTCAGGAGGATAAAGAGAGTTTAAAAAAACAAACAAGGCTGTCACTGGCATTTTCATGTTGTACACTGCTGAGACCCCCATGGGGGGGGGGGAGAGTGGCTGGCAGTCGCTGGCACTCTCCTGTTCTGTACTGCCGAGATCCCCACTTTGAGGAGTGGCTGATGGTCCCTGACACTCATACTCTTTACTGCTGAGATCCCCATTGGGGGGAGTGGCTGATGGTTGCTTGTACTGCCATGCTCTTGTACTGCTGTGACCCCACCGGGGCAAGTGGCTGGCAGTCGCTGACACTCTCTTGCTCTTTACTGCTGAGATCCCCACTGGTGGGAGTAGCTGATGGTTGCTGGTACTGTCATGCTCTGTACTGCTGTGACTCCACTGGGCAAGTGGCTGACGGTCACTGGCACTTTCATGCTATATACTGCTGAGATCCCCACTGGGGGAGAGGCTGATGGTTGCTGGTACTGTCATGCTCTGTACTGCTGTGACCCCACCGGGCAAGTGGCTGGTGGTCGCTGACACTCATGCAGTGTACTACCAAGAACCCCAACTTGGGGGAGTGGCTGACAGCTGCTGGTACTGTCATGCTCTGTACTGCTATGACCCCATGAGGCAAATGGCTGATGGTCGCTGGCACTTTCATGCTGTATACTGCTGAGATCCCCACTTGGGGGAGAGGCCGATGGTTGCTGGTACTGTCATGCTCTGTACTGCTGTGACCTCAAGAGGCAAGTGGCAAGTGGCTGACGGTCACTGGCACTTTCATGCTGTATACTGCTGAGACCTCCACTAGGGGGGAAGAGGCTGATGGTTGCTGGTACTGTCATGTTCTGCACTGCTGTGACCCCACTGGGGGGAGTGGCTGATGGTTGCTGACATCTCATGCTGTATACTGCCATGACCCCCATTATGGGGAGTGGCTGAGAGAGCTGGAATGTTGCCAGGGAGGGAAGAACCCTGACCCAAGGGCTGCTGGGGAGGACAGTTGATGCTGCACAAAAAGCTATCTGAAAAATAAAAGAATTTCTGTGTGATGTGTGATATGTCTTGTAATGAGCACAGAAATGACTGCCCACAGCTGAACAAATGGCAGTTTCCACAGTAAACCGATTCCAGTGGGACACTTTTGTACATTTGGTGCAGCTTCATCATCTGTGATTTCACGAGGCCCCATAAAATTAAGGGAGTGTAGTATCCTATAGGGCAGACTGAGACAGGGCTATCGCTGGACTACTACCAGCTACAGGTAAGCCCAGTGCCTTGTTTTACGGAACATTTCAAAGCTGGCCCATCGGCGCAGCAGTAGAGCTACCTCTCATGACCCTGGTGGCACAGGTTCTGGAACAAGCCTCGGTTACTGGGGGCTGGCCTGTGTTGCTGAGGCCAGCCCAGGGGAAGAGTACTGAACGTTCCAAGGGACATTCACCTTTGGGGAGGAAGGGTCGTTGTCCACACTGTCAAAGTGACACCTGGGTGACCACATGGCATATAGGAGGGGGAGATGTCGGCCAGGGGTCCTGCACCCAGCACGCATTGTTTGTGCACATGCATGGGTCCCCCATGTTTACCGACGTCTCCAAGGGAATGATGACCGGGAAAGGCTCGGGCCTGGCTTCCCCATGAACCCTGGTATATCTGTGATGGTTCTCGCTGCTGCTGTAGTCGCCTGACACTGTGTGCGATTGGGGGTGCATCCCCCACCCCAGTACAGCATCGGGGGGGGGAGAACCAAGGCTGCATGGGGGCAGACTGTGGAAGTTAAGGCATGGATTGGAAGGAAGTGAGGAAAGACTGACCCGGATATTCGAGGGAAAATGTAAATTAAAAACAATAAAGATCTTTTTATGGGCTTTCAAACTATGAAGGACAGTTTATTAATGTCCCCTCTTTACTGGTGTCAGTGGCTCAGTAGGTAATGGGCTTGCCTCAGGGACTGAAGGATCGGAAGGTCATGGGTTCTAGCCCCTCACCAGATACTTGGTGCAATACCTATAACTGACACTGTAGTGCAGTATGGGGGGGGGGCCTGCACTATTGAGGTGCCGTCCTTTGGATGAGACATTAGAACGAGGTCCCTTCTGCTCATCTCTGGTACTGTTCAGGTGGAAGCTAAAGATCCCATGACACTTATTGAAGAGGATTTGGGGAGAATCCCAGGTGTCATGGCCAAGATTCCCGTTAATAAAAGAGGCCCTTGCAACCCACTCGCCAAGACACACCTGTAAACAAGCTATCACAGCGTACTCTGCTTTTCTTGGTCAAAAATTGCAACTAAATAAATAAGGCTTCGATATTTAAAAAGGAGCATGAGCACAGCACAAATATTTGCACTGCATTTGTGCTAGCACCCGACCTGAACGCTGCTATACTCAGTCGGATAGCGGGATGGCACTACCTGACTGAATATCAGACTGTGTCAGGGTGGCACTAAGTGAAACTGCTCTGCCACAGCATGGACCAGGCCTGCATATAGCCCACAGGGAATAGCGCGCCAAGACCCCTGTGGGATGTATTTAGCCACAACATGCAAATCAGACCATTGGGCATGCAAGACACTAAGGGGCCATTTGCATGGCCATTACGGGCTCACTTGCATGCACACAGCAGTCCATTAGCACCCATCCTGCAGTGTATTTTTTGCATGCACTGGTGTCTAGTGGCACTGCCCACCCCCAATCACCCATTCCGTAGCCTCTATAGATACCCCTGGTCTAGCTGCACCCACAATCCCCTTTTCCATAGTCTGTATAGATACCCTGGTGTCTAGTTGCACCCCCACCCCCGATCACCCATTCTGTGACATCTGAAGACATCCATGGTGTCCAGTGGTTCCCTGTCCCCCCCCCCAATCACCTGTCGACTGATGTGTAAATAATCATTGCTGGTCCAGGTCCTCCCACCTGCTCTGCTCGCTCACATACTACCACCACCCATCACACCCCCTTACCCTGTTGTTCATCTACATCCTGTGAAGCACTTTATAGTGATCAGCACAGCTCTCCTCTCACCTCCTGGGCCAGCCGCCACATGAGCTGCCACTGAACGTTCGTGGACAGCTCATATGGTGGCCAGCTGAGCTGGTGAGAGGAGGGCTGTGCCAGTCACCATAAGGGGCTTCGCTGGATGTAGACAGACAACAGGATAAGGGTGTGTGAGATGGGTGGTGGTATGTGAGGGAGTGGGGTGTGCTGGACCACCAGTGATTACTTATACATTAGTCAACGTGATGGGGGGGATGGAAGCAACCACTGGACACTAGGGACATCTTCAGATGTCACGGAATGGGTGATCGGGGGTTGGAGTACCACTAGACACCAAGGATATCTATACAGACTATGGAACAATTGATTGGGTTGCCATTAGACACCAGGGATATCTATATAGACTATGGAACTGGTGGTTGGGAGGGGTGGGCATTGCCACTAGACACCAGGGATACCTTTTACAGACAATGAAATGGACATATGGTGGGGGGGCATGCCATTAGACACCAGGGATGACTATACATATATGAAACGGGATCTGGGGCAGGCAGCTGCAGCACAGCCCCCCTGCCTTTGGGAGGGAGGGGGCACAGCATTGAGAGGTGTTTTTTTGGTATACACAATCACTTTGGGGGTAATTTACTGCCACCACAAACCTCTGAAGATACCGCTGTGTCTACATGCATGGGGGAACCCCTCGTTTGCACAGGCACAGTGGTATTACAGGCTTTGGCACCGTGGGATTGTACTAGTGCCCCTGGGGCATCTGAATATGGGCAGGCCAGCAGTACCAGTGCAATTCCAGTTTAGCGCAGCTGCAATTCCGATTTGCGGATGTGCTAATCTCTGAATATCGGGGCCTAAATGTTTTGTTTTGCAGGAAATTACAGGAAACCCATGTGTGGAAAATGGATTTTGCCAACAGAACTTGGAACATCAGAATTTTAAATCTATTAGCATAAGACGCACATTCTTGCAGTTGATTGGCTGTAAATGATGTCATGATTTATAATGAACCAGCAGGCCAAGGTGAAGCTGTTGTGCTGTGCACTTTGACAAACTGAAGGTTGTCTCTCTCCTATTTCCAAGCATGTAGTCTGCTTCTGATTCATTACCATTATCAGCAAGCGCCCAGTTGGAATGGTGTGAAGCCAGCTGGGTTATATTGGTTGGGATAGCAGATGCTTACCTCATCTGAAAACAATGATTCTCTCCACCCAGTCCAGCACTACTGCCATCCAGAAATAGGTTGCATCTCTGTGTAATGCTAATTCATTCAGTAGGAACTTGGCATCACTAACTCTTCGAAATTTATGGAGGCTGCATGGTCCAGTGGTTCAAGCACAGGCTTAGGAACCTCTAGACACAGGTTCAAATCCCACCAGAGCCACTGATTTGCTGGGTTACTCTGAGGAAGTCACTTAACAACCTGTCAGTGCTTCAATCCAACCAGCTGTAAAAATGGGTAAAAGCAGGGCACCACTGAAAGCAAGATACTGCATCTTAGCTGAGCTAGCCTGGGTAAATAAGTTGTACATGAGAAGTCCCTATTTAAAAAAAATTAGAACACCCACACCTGGTGTTTCCATTATTGGAAATGCAGCATACAGGGCTAGGGAGGAAGGTTCCATTGGACACCAGGGACTGGATATTGGATGGGAGGATACTGGGCTACCAGAGGCGGGATATGGGACTGGGAGAGGGAGTCACTGGGATGCCAAGGACTAAATATGGGGAGAGCGGGCCACTGGGACACAAGGGGCTGTATATGGGATTGGGAGAGGGGGCCACTGGACAACAAGGACTAGATATGGGATTGGGAGAGGGGGCCATTAGGTCAACAAGCACTAGATATGCGATGGGGAGAAGGGGCCACTGGGATAACAATGACTGGATATGGGAAGAGGGGGCCACTGGGCAATCAGGGACTGGATATGGGATGGGGAAGGGGAAGGGTTCTACTACACATCAGAGACTGGATATATGGATTAGGAGATGGGGCCACTGGGACACTAGGGACTGGATAAGAGCACTGAGCTGCAAACCTGGAGAACTGAATTTGAATCCCGGAGCCACCACTTGCATATTGTGTGACCATGAGCAAGTCACTTAACTTCCTTGTGGTCCCAGGACACACCTGGAAACAAGCCTCAGTTTAGTGTGTCTTTCCTGGCCAAAAACTGTAATAAATAAATAAATAATATGGGGTGAGGAGTGGGAGCGCGGCCACTGGGACTGGCTATGGGATGGGGAGTGGGAGAAAGGGCCACTGGGACTGGTTATGGTATGGGGAGTGGGGGCAGGGCCAGTAGGAGACCAGGGACTGTATACAGGATGGGGACTTGGAGAAGGGGGCCACTGGACTCAAAGGATTGTATATGGGATGGAGAGTGGGAGGAGGGTTCCGCTGGACTTCAGGGGCTGAACAAGGGATGGGGATTGGCAGAGTGGGGCCACTAGGGAAGATCACGTGGAGGTATGCAAACTCCAAGTAATGTTGGCCCACAAGTGAGCCACACAGTGAGGAGGGTGTAGGGAAGACTACAGCAGCAGCAATACTGGCTAGGGGATCCAGGCACAGAAAAATACCTGGAAACTGCTCAGACCCCTATGGCTGTTGCAGTTAACATATTAGTGGCTGCAGACCCACTGGCGTGGACTAAATCTGGCTGACTTATTTGCACTGTGACAGCTGAAGAAGAAACCCCTCCTCCGGCAGGTAGCTAAGAATTTGTGCAAGTTTTTTTTTTTGGATGGCAGTGCAACAGGGATGCCTCTTCGCACCCTGAATTTACATCACCCCCATGGATTGTGACTACATGTGTGACCCTAGGGTTTGCTAACAAAAAGTGGCAGGGCAGGGTTTAAACCTGGGAGAGCTGTTTCATCACTCAGAGTTGGGGCCCTTCGTGCTCTGTGGCACTTTGTCCTGATTTCTATGGCCGGGCTCCTGGGCTTCTGCGGCAGCATTTTCTGATTTCTGCGGAAATGATTTATTGATTTCTGTGGCAGAATGCAGACCTGCCATAGGCTAAAATATGTGATGTCATCAATGACATCACATGCCAAGCATAGAGGAAGGGCTTCAGGATAAACAAGATGGGGAAGGGAGCTGGGCACTATGGATATTCACCAAGAATAATGAATTATGTGGCAGTAGCTATATTCTATAGCATGATGCAAATACTGTGGAAAACTGCAGCCGTGGAATCACAGAATTCCAGGGCCTTGCTCATAGTGGCTAGCACAACCATTCCACTGAGCTCAGTGAAGGCTTTGTGTTGCGTGCCCTAGCAAGGTCAGCAGTTGGGGGTCCCAACCCATTCTACCCCTCTGCCTTTGGTTGTGCTGTACCTTATCAGGTAACCTTCTGCTACTATGATACCAGTTTGGACATTTCTGCCCAGCCCAGAAATGAGTCATATGACCCCTCACAACAGAGGAGAGACAAACATTTATGTTTCAGAGAGTGATGACTTGCACTTGCTCAGGCCAGCGGCCACTGTATGTAGGAGCCCCCCAGTGTCCATTGGAAGTTTGGGGGGGGGGTGGCTGTGACCAAGCTGACCCAGGTTGCACGAGCCATAGCCAGAACTGGTAAGCTGCATGGGAGCTTGCTCACGGTGCTGCTTTAGCACGGCTGTTTCTAGTGTCATTTTGGCCACTGGCAGATGAGGACTAAAGATGGGATACTGGCGATACAAAAAGACGTGGAACTTGGGATAAATCAGAAGGATTGTATTTTATTTTTTAAAATAGGCAGATGGTTTATTTTGAAGTGAGCAAGTCAAAAGCTGGCTGTGATGGACAACGACAGTAATGTCAATTCATGATGTAATTGCGTGAGTTTGCTCCCCCTGACATCCCATATTCCTGGGCACCTGTTGATAAACCAGCTGTGTTTTTCAATATGAAACTCTTCACATACCATAACAGGGAGGGTATGCAGAGGGAGGGAATCTAACCACAAGCCTCTCGCTAGTCGTCACCAAACTTAGCAAAGGCATAGCATGTACCTTTAGGAATTTTTTTTTTAAACTTCAGCCAATCCATTCCTCTATGTGATGAGTTTCACAGTTCTTGGTTTCCACACTGACACTTCTTACTGGTGCTGCATGAATACTATTTTTTTTTTGCTTGCTGCTTTGTTTTTCCTGTTGTGTCCTCTGCCCTGACAATTGACGACAGTTGCACTCTCTCGCTTTACAAGCTGGGAGGACAAGCAAGCAGCTTCCTCCACAGTGGAAGCCAATACCGCTGTTTGGTCCTGCACCCCCTCACATTTTCTTTCCTCTGCCATTGATGGTATTTCCCACTTCAGCTGCCCCTCCTGGAGCTCCCATCCAGCTCCATATACAGGAAAATTAATGGGTTTATGAAAGTCTTCATAATGTAGGTTTCTCTGCTTTTACCCATTTTAACTTCACTGTAGATATTGCTATCTGCGTATGTTTGCAGAAATGTCACATTTTTTTGTCCTTTTTAGGTCACTAGTTGTTGTTTGACATTTTCTTTGCAATTATGTATTGTATACTTTATTCCATAAATTAAGGCATCTCTGACATACTTTTTGCATCTAACTGGCCTACATGTACAATGTGTACTTAACCACTTATATTTAAATATGTAAATATCTGCCTTATAAACTGTGAGCCTTTTGGCCAGGTGGCGCTGAGGGTTGAGGCACTGGATGCCACACCTCACGCCACACCGGTGACCTGGGTTTGGGAATGAGCCTTGGCCACCAGGGGTCAGTAGGGGGAGGAGGAGAAGATCAAGCATCTGGAGGACTGCTCTTTTCCCCTGGGGAGGGCTCAGGGGAACTACATGCTCAGCGGTGACACCTAGCAGCAGCTAGGTGTCCTCGCCCAGCAGCAAGGACAGCGCAAGTGGGGATCTGGTGATGGCAGGCTGTTTGTGGGAGGGACCCGCGCTGATGCCATTGCATGCTGCACCAGTGGGGAACTAAAGAGAACCCCCCCTCAAGCCTGACAGGTGACGGCTCCTCACAGTGCCTGACGCCACACGCCCAACACCAGGTCTCTATCTCCGCCCTCTCTGCCTCTCCGTCGACCTGAGCTGGGCACTCTAGATTATAGATAGAAAGCCAGTACATGGAGGCAGCCCTACCTCAGGGGGCTCAGAGCTGGGGGGATGGCCTGGCTAAGTTTGGTAGAGGACAGTAATATAATGAGGAACAGGACCACAGTGGGCGGTAGAGCGCTCAGGTGAGCTGGGGCAGCTTGAGAGAGTTCAGGTTTGGGGGTACGAGAAAAAGAGTTTGGAAAAAAAAACTGTGCACCTTTGCCAGAGCTAGCCATGCCTCCTGAGGAAGGGTCACGTCAGACCCGAAGCATCTGGGCTTTTTGGAATTAAAGCCAGTGATTTACGACTTCATGGGTTAATTTTTCCTTATTTGGATGCAGTTTTTGGAGGGCTCACCTTCTGCATTTGCCTCCCTCCTGCACTGCTGCTGCATTAGGCCCTGCGAGGCCAGATTCTCAGGCCCACAGGGCCCTGCACCCACCACAGTGGAGCCAGGTCAGCATGGCCATGCACTGCCTATGGTCTACCTCACAGGAAGAGGTGGCACTTCCAGAAGTAAGAGAGGCTCATCTCTCCTCATAAATATTTTAACATTTCTCAAATTATGTTTGATGACACAATAACAAAAGTTGGCAAGTAGATAAGCTGCTGGTTGCCTCACCTCCCTTCCAGCGTGGCATCCTTCAGTACTGCAGCAGCAGGTCACGGATGGTACTATTTGTGAAGAAGAACCCTGACTTGCTCAACTTGTCTTTCACAAAAGTTTTTATTTTTATTTTCTTCAATCCCTGTAACCGCCAAGTTGGGCCGACATTTCGTGGTCAACACCAATTCTTCCAGGCAGGAACAGTGGTCAGTCATGTGACACTGTATGGATGTGATAATGCTGTAGGATGTAACCGTTTCTAACAGCTTGGGAGTCACGGTCTGCAGCCAAGAAACTAGTCAAGCCTTACAAGCAAGCAGTCAGTCACTGAAGAGAGGATCACACATAAGGCACTGATATTCCACAGTATTACTGCATCCCTACAATGTCAAATGACTGACTGTCATTCCTGCCTTCAGGAAGTAGTGCTGGCTATGAAACACTGGCCGCACTTGATCGTATGGTAATTGAAGAAAGAAAAAACCTTTCAAGAATGCCAACTTGGGCAAGTCGATTTTTCTTCATAAATAATAATAAGATGTTAGAAACATAGAAAGTGACAGCAGAAGGAGACCGAAGGTCCATCTAATCTGCCCAAGAGTGTCACAAGTTGAAAAAACACTTCCTAAATAATATATAAAAAAAAAGACACCCTCTGTTTCAAACTTGGAATGTTCCACTTATTCAAACACTGCCCTGGAGGAATATGTTTATAAAAGGTCCTCACGTGTAGGGAAAATTTGCAGTGCTCATTGGCTGAATTAACTGTGACTTAGAATAGTGTGTTACTGAGCTAGCCAGCTGGATGGCACAGTTGCAGGGATGCTGCTTGCAGTGCTGGTGACTTGGGTTCTGGAATGGACTCAGGCAGCCAGAGGGCTGCCCTGGGGAGGAGGCTTAACTGCCTCAGAGGCATGCCACCTCTGGGTAGCAGGGTGTCTGCAGCCCACTGCCATTGCCACCTGTGGTTTCACAGGCAGAGCATGCTCAGCAGAGGAAGGGGGAGAGAGAGAGAGAGAAGGATATATGACATGCTCTCATGCATGCCTGTCGCATTCACAGCTGAGAACATATTACACCTCCTCCCTAGGTGGGAGAGAGAAATCCTGCTTCGCCCACCTAGCACGTGGAGGCCCCTGCCACCATATCCAGAGCTGAGTGTAAGGGGAGTGGTGCCTCTCCCCAATGGCCCTACCATGGAAGCATTACCCATGGGGCAGGTAAGGGGGCTTTTAGGCTCTCCTCCAGGGGTAAGGCCTTACCACGGAAGCATTACCCATGAGGCAGGTAAGAGGACATTTGGGCTATGCTCCAGGGATAATTTATTTATTTATTTATTGAAATGTTTCACCAGGAAGGCACACTGAACAAAAAGTTGCTTGTGTCCCGGTGTGACCTGGGGAGGGGGATACAATTGGATGAATTAGACATACAGTGTAACATTTAACATATCCAAGAAATTAAACATTCAATTACATTTGTAACACAGCTGTTGGTTAAAGCAGCAGTACTACGAAATCAGGAAGTGAGCTATCAAAATTCTGTTTTTTGGCTGTAAGCATGCGGCCAAAGCTCTAGTTTCCATACCTGTAAATGTTTTTTTCCAGTCGTCTTTAGTTTTTTAGATATTTGCAATTTATTTGAAGTGTTGTAACGCTACAACAAATATGGCGGCGGACTAATTTCAGCTGCGCTTTTTCTTCAGGTCGCATCACATCTTTTGACAACAGCAGAGGGATCCTCTGCTGACCATTCCCGATGTCCCTGCAAGTCATTCACGTGTGCAGTTGGCAGCAGAGGGGGTTCCAGTGCAACATGCTGGGTGGCAGACATGTAAACAAAAGCAGAGAATAACTGAGCAAATTACTCTGTGATAGTACAATGCCGGTGAGAAAGAGTACCAGGTATATGATTCGCAGGGCACAGGGAATTAACTGTCAAAAAAGCGCAATTTTTTTTTCTGTAGTACTGCTGCTTTAACTAGGATCTGCAGCTTATCTGTTAGGTAGGGAAATGGGCAGACTAGGTGGGCCAAGCGGTCCTTATCTGCTGTCAAATTCTATGCTTCTATGTTTCTATACAGTTAAAAAATATCATAAATAATCATACAATCGCATTTGTAACATAACATACAATTGAATATATCATACCTGTGGAATATGCATTTAATTACAAGTGGCCTATCTGAGGAACATAGTACAGAAATTTAATGTAGCCTTAGAGCCAACTCCTTGCAGAAATGGAATGGTAAGGCCTTACCATGGAAGCATTACCCATGCGGCAGGTAAGGGGGCTTTTGGGCTCTCCTCCAGGGGTACGGCCCAACCATGGAAGCGTTACCCATGGGGCAGGTAAGGGGGCTTTTGGGCTCTCCTCCAGGGGTAAGGCCCAACCATGGAAGTGTGACCCATGGGGCAGGTAAGGGGGCTACTGAGTTATCATCTAGGGGTCAGGCCTTACCATAGAAGCATTTCACCATGGGGCAGGTAAGAGGCTTTTGGGGTTCTCCTCCAGGGGTAAGGCCCTACCATGGAAGTGTTACCCATGGGGGCAGGTAAGGGGTCTTTTGAGCTCTCCTCCAGGCAAAGGCCCTACCACAGAAGTGATGACTATGCAGCAGGTAAGAGGGCTGTTGGATTATCATTTAGGGGTAAGGCCCTACCACGGAAGCAATACCTATGGGGCAGGTAAGAGGACTGCAGGTAAGAGGGCTGTTGGATTATCATTTAGGGGTAAGGCCCAACCATGGAAGCAATACCTACGGGGCAGGTAAGGGGGCTGTTGGATTATCATTTAGGGGTAAGGCCCAACCATGGAAGCAATACCTACGGGGAAGGTAAGGGGGCTGTTGGATTATCATTTAAGGGTATGGCCCTACCATGCAAGTGCTACCCATGGGGCAGGTAAGGGGGTTGTTGGACTATTCTCCCTGTGTAAATAACTCAGACTAAAAGCAACAATAACTTGCAGGAAAAGCACTAGAACATTTTTGCGTGTCCCCGTAGAGCTCCAGATAGAGGTAGCTATAACATTCCAGAGTAATTTACTCACCATTTCTGTAATTAGGTGCATTAGAGATTTTTGGGAACTAATCAAACTCAGGAAGTTGCAAAGCACTGTTTCTGCCCGCTGGCGCACTGGTAGAACTACCCCTTGTGACGCTGATGACCCGGGTTTGGAAACAAGCCTGGAGAACTGAGCATCCTAAGGGTTGCTCTTCTCCATGGGAGATGGGGGGATCAGCTTTTGGCACTCAACAAACCCCTGGCAGAAGCCCGGGATCCAACAGCCAGAGCTCATTTGCTTGGGAAGATGGGACAGACGCTGGCGTGATTGCCACTAATGTCATTGCACACCACGCCTTCCGGGGACAGAACACAGAAACAGTCAACCATGCAGTATACCACCCACCTCACTCTGCAGGTCTTATTCTACTGTTCTGTGGCACTGCCTGGACACTGAGCTAGAGGACTGATGGGGGAAGAGGCCCTCCAAAGGCACCACCCTGGGGAGTAAGCCAGGGAGGAACACCAAGGAGGTAAGAACTGGGGGATGGGTTATGGGGCTGGGGTTGGAGGTCGGGCCAATGTGGGCCGGTCGGGCAGGAGATAAAAAGCACAGTAAGCAAAAGTACTGTTTCTCTGGGTCTGGAGCAATTCAATCACTTAGGGTGAGTATCGTTACCCCTGGGAAACACATTTCTTTAAAGAGAATTTCTTTGAAAATGGTGTCTCCATTAGTCACTGTATCTGGAACACTTCCATCGGGAATAGGTTGGTAGTAGAAACATAGAAACATAGAATTTGATGGCAGATAAGGACTGCTTGGCCAACCTAGTCTGCCCATTTTTCTACCTAACAGATAAGCTGCAGATCCTAGTTAATTAACAGCTTACTTCCTCCTAGTGTAGTTCATATAGGACAAGGAACTGATAGGTGTACACTACACTCCTGGCAATGGGGGGACAGTGTGAGTACTTGTTTAATTTAAAGAGAAATAAAAGAACTGACACCTTGGAGATCCGGGTGCAAGAAAGGACACTGACTTGTGCAGTGAAGGTTAAATGCATTGTGTAGGTAATAACTCTTGAGTCAGATTGTGCTGGGCTAAAGCAGGTACCGGGAAAATTAGGAGAACATATGAATCAGTGTGGGGGAGGGGGTTGTGACTCACAGTCTGTCTGTCTGCAAGGATTAACAATCAAACATTGTGCGACTCTTGGCAGGTCCTGTACAGATACCTAATATCCACATATTCTGCCACAAACACGCTAGCATCTGAGCATGCTACAGACTGCGTGTCACAGCAGAACCTTTGGAAACAGTGATAAGGCCTGAGACATGCAGTGGCAGAGCCCTTATTATGGGACTGGCAGGGAGGAAGAGGAGGAGGTGACAGGTGGAAGCAGAGAAGATTGCCATAATAGTAGCACCGATCCTTATGTTAAAGGCTGTCCACACATGGTGCAGAAACTTAATGGGTGGGGAGGACAACAACATTGTGCACTGTTATAGCATGGTATCAGGTTTAAGGAGCAGCAACCTGCAAGCTTGGCAATTGATCTATGTCGAGTGATAATCCGTAAGAAGCCTGGGAATGTAGCCACATTTCTTTTTTGTCCCAACTCCAAATACTCAAAAGCATAGAAAGCAGCACCCATCCCCTTCAGCTTGTTCCTGAAAGAGACCAGTCATGGAAGACTGTGTGGTTTAGAGGTTAGAGCACGGGCATTGGGAACCAGGAGACCCAGTTTCAAATTCCACCAGAGAAACAGATTCACCATATGACCCTGAGAAAGCCATTTCACCACCATGTGCTTCAGCCCCACCCAGCTGTAAACTTGGCTGGCAGCAGGACACCACTGAAAACGAGGCATTGCATCTACATTGGGATCTCCAGGGTAACTAAATTCTAAGTATCTGTCACCAGAAGCCTGTAAGCCAGAGATTTCAATGTTTCCACAGAGTCCCTGTCTTAACGCATACATTATTCTGTTACTCTGCTTTACCTCTAGCAGGCCAGCTCCACTGGGAAGTAACACCTGCTATCCCCTTAGGTCAGCAAACAGTAGCTGTTTAAGCCTAGTCTGGAGTTTTAAAGAGGAATGCTAGCTGTTGCCATAATGGGACCCGAGGTTCAGAAGGGGACTTGGGAGCTGGCTGGGCACCTCAAAGGAGATTGTATCAGACCAGGTTCTAGTGCCACAGTGACACCTTTAAAGGACCATGGAGTTAGCTCCCTCTTAGGATGTTGTGTGTGTGCATGCAGGGTCAACTGTGGTCACTACCAAGCATCACAGGTAGGTGAATGGTAGGAAAAAACAGCTGGGCTCCATGTAGATGATGACAGAAGCTAGTATATTCAGGTCTCCCTCCATGAAGCCCACCGTCTGCCCCTGGATCCTGACTGAATCATTGGGGGGGATGTCCCCCTTCCCCCACCATGGAGCAATGAACCACAGGAGCTAGCACAAGTAGCGAGGTTTGTAAAAAGACCTCTGCCATGGAGGGACTATTTGTGAGAGCTGGCAGAAGCAGTGAGGTTAGTGGGAAGACCCCTGTCACAACTGGCAGAACTGTGAGAGCTGTCAGAAGCAGTTAGGTTAGTGAGAAGACCCCTGCCACTGAAGGAAGAACCGTGGGAGCTAGTGGCAACAGTGAGGTTAGAGAGAAGACCCCTGCCATGGAAAAAATAATTGTGGGAGTTGGCAGTAGCAGTGAGGTTAGTGAGAAGACCCCTGCCATGGAGGGACTATCTGTGGGAGGGGGCAGAAGCAATGAGGTTAGTGAGAGGCCCCCTACCACAAAAACAGTGGGAGCTGTCAGAAGCAGTGAGGTTAGTGAGAAAACCCATGCCACAAAGGGCAGAACTGTGGGAGTTGTCAGAAGTGGTGAGGTTAATGAGAAGATCCCTGCTGCTGAGGGAAGAACCAAGGAAGCAGGCAGAAGAAGCATGAAAGAAGATTCCATCCATGGAAGGAAGAACTGTGGGAGCTGGCAGAAGCAGTAAGGTTAGTGAGAAGACCCCTGTCAAGTAGGGAAAAACTGTGGGAGCTGGGAGATTCAGTGGGGTTATTGAGAAGATCTATGCCACCAAGGGAAGAAACGTGGGAACTGGGAGAAGCAGTGAGGTTAGTGAGAAGACTCCTGCCATGGAGGGACTATTTGTAGGAGCTGACAGAAGCAGGGAAGTTAGTTATGCATGGGGCTGGGTAGGCACAAGTGTACAGGAGGAGGGTGATGAAGACTGGGGAAAAATATATATAGTGTACGGGAGTGCCTAATAACTGCTTAAATGCAGCAAGATTATTTCTTTGTAATCCCATTGCTATGACGTCAGGGGTTGTAAACTGCTCTTGAGTACATCATAGCAATGGGATTACAACTGGAGCCATTCTGTGCATGCATGCATTTTAAATTAGCAGGGCAGAATGAACAGCCGCTGAGGTGAGAGCTGGTGCTAAGGGAGAGCGGTGCTACGGGCAAACAAAAGTAAGGAGTTTCATCTGTTGCTCAGTAGATTTTTTGCCCATATAATATAAAATATAATGCCAGGGAATTTGGGTGATAACTGAGCTAAAATCACCTCTCGTGGTTTCCAGGGCAACAGTAAACCTCGCAGGCTTTGCTCTCGAGGTTTACTATATTGTCCTGGCAACCACTCGAGGTGATTACAGTGTGGTTATCACCTGAATTCCAAGCATTATCCTCTATATTAACAAGATGGAAACATGAAACATTTTTGTGGGGAAAAGTGCTTACCCTTGCTTTCTCCCTTTACAAAATTTGGGATGTTCCCCTGAATCTAATCTGCAGCTACTGTCATTTGAGAGACCGCCAGTTAACTGACTAATGAGCAATGTCACTGGACAGCAGAGCCTTAGATGGCAGGATGGGCTGGCTGGCACAGTTATGTGACAAGGAAGGGCACAGCTGCTGGATTGGGCTGCTGACAAAAAGTGGTCTCTTGGAGTCATACCTCTCAACTGTCTCTGATGATGAGGGGGCGTCCCTCATTTTACCCCTTAAAATTGCACTGTTACTCAAGGCAAAGGTGCTGCCCATATAGAGAATGTGCTGTAAAATTAGAATTTACAGTATGGATTTATGTTCTAAGATGCTAAATCAAAAATAAACTTTGTACAATTAAACACAGTTTCCACAATGTTCTGAGCTTGTGTCTCAGTGTTTGAGGATGTGTCCCTCATTATGAGGGTCAGTGTCTATCATTGTCCCTCATTTTGAATGTCCATGTCCCTCATTTCAGTGACAAAAGGTTGAGCTGTATGCTTGGAGTAGTTCCCTTTCTATGGCATAGGACACAGTAGTTGGAATCCCATGATGGTCCAGTTTAAGCCACTTTGTTTTATTTCTTTATCAATCCCCTACTGAATCCATTATCTAACTGTAAAATTAGAGTATGGTACTGTGCTGCTTGGAAAATTCTGTTCAACAAATTTCTGAAGTTCTTCAGGAATACTGTAATTCGCTTTAAAGCTGGTTTACAGTAAAGGGTTTAGTTTTAAATTCTACAAAAAAAAAAAGATTGATACATTTTGTGAAACCACATGTTTTGAAGCTGTTACATCCTTCTCTACACTTGGAGAGTGCTGGAAAGCATCTTCAGCATAAAGGATAATGGGTGGGCAACAGTTAACAACAATGCTGTGCCCACTTCGGAAACTTGATGACAACCAAGCAGACCTCGAGAGTGAAGCTCGAGAGTTCTAGGTTGTCATGACAAACTCAAGAAGTGGGCACAGAGTTGTTTGCTAACTGTTTCCCATCCATTATCTTTTATAGTGTATGGGCAACAGTTCAACAACATCAAGGCATTTTTTTTAAGCAGTCCCCGCCCCTCCCCCATACTCCTAGTATTAGTATGTGCCCAACTGTAGTGTGACTGGGCAGGGAGAGAATTGCTTTGTGTGGCTGCAGTGGCCATGGGAAAGCTGCAGTCAGAATGCGGCTGAGTTACAAAGTGTGCTGAGTGGCTGAAGGCTGTTTTGGTGGCTCACTGTGGAAGTGGCAGTGAGGCAAGGGAAGTGGAGCAGCGCAGAGAAACTGAAAAGAAAGAAAGAAAAACAGATTGTTGTGGCTGTCCAGGTAACAGGCGTGCGAGAGCATTCTATCTTGTTGTACCATCAATGTGACGTACTCAAGATGGCACAACAGCATGTTGATGTCACAACAATGTTAGGAATTCATCCAGTTCCATATACAATAACTCTCTCCCATATACTATGTCAATGCAACGTAATGTTTAGGAGCTGGGTTTGAATCTACGCCCTAATTTGACCCACATACTGCCTGTGCATGGATTTTGATCTTAGTCTGCCTTTTCAGGAAGAATTTGCAGGAACTTTTGAAAACACTGCCAATCTGCAGTTGCTTTGATATTACTCACTGAACAGCGTCACTCATGTTACGTTTTATGTAATTGTGGATATTTTGTGTAATATGATATTTATAGAGTGTTGTTCTCTTATATGTGATGTGACTTATAAAAATAAGGATACTATAATACTAGCTCAAAAAGTAAAGAAATACATTTCAAAAAAACTGTGTTAATGCTCTAGTTAGGGTCAAAGCCACAAAAGTAGGGAAATGTGGGATTAGGGTTTCCAACCCTAACACCCCAACCCCACCCTGCACACACCAGCAGGAGTCAGGAGTGTGCCTTGAGGTCATCAGCCCTAACGCTCACCCCCATTCTCCTATACTGTACCCATCTCAGCTTATTTTCTTATGGAATGGGGTGAGTGTTAGGGATGATGACCCCAAGGCACACTCCCTTCGGACCCTGTTGTTCCACCCCTCCATGGATGCATATATGTATTCTGCTGTGGAAGCACAGGGCCCTCTGGGCCCTGCTCTTCCATTTATTGGACAACAGTGACCAAATTGTCAGCATAGCTTTCTTATTACCCCACCTCATGTACCCAGCACAGAAATTTTTGAATCCCTGCCAAAACGTAATTCTGCACAACTGCAACGCCATTCTGCGCCACAGGTACGAAAACACATTTTGGCCAGGATTTGAAAAATGACAGCTGTGACATACATGAGGTGAGGTAATACTGACCCCAGACTTTCAACATAATCTTCTTATGACCCCATCTCATAAACCGTGTAGGTGAAAATGTTCCAATCTGTGCCTAAACGCCATTCTGCGCCACAGGTGCGAAAACATGTTTCAGACAGGATGTGAAAAATGACAGCTGTACTGTTCATGAGGTGGTGTGAAAAAATTGCTATTTTGAAAATTTGGAGTCATAGAAATAATGAAAATTACCAAAGTTATGCATGTACATAGAAACATTTCAATGCATATGCATAACTTGGTCATTGTTTGGAATTTTTTTCACAAGATTTTTGATATGGGCCTTTTGGGACACCACCTCATGACCACTGGTGGTGAAATTTCATTATTTGGTCCTGAAAGGTGATTTTGTGCAGTGACTGCATAACTTGGGTGTAGCCAGGCATACTCCAAGCACTCCATGGTGTGCAATTTTATTTAAAGGGGGTAGCAAATAGGCTCTGAACTGCTTCCTTTTTTCATGAAAACTAACAAAGAAAATGCTGAACCTTTCTGTAATTTTATTCATAGGAGTCGAAACTAGAAGGACTGGTCACTAATACTGTCTTTGCATCCCAAGGACAATACAATTTTACAGGCTCTGGGCTGGTATGTGAGTGTCTTAGGGAGCAATGCATGGCATTTGTATTTACCCATGCATGGCAACAACCATTGTCATGAGATACAAAAGTTGTATTTATTGTGCCAGATGAGGCAACAAACACGGTCCTGGTGTACATTTGTATATTGTCTGGCTACACCCCTGCTAGTGCATAATCACCTTCTGGGACTGAGAAACGAAATGACAGTGACAGTGTTCATGAGGTGGGGTCCCAAAAAAGCTATGTAAAAAAATTGGTAAAACAATTCAAAACAAATGGCAATGCTATGTGCATAAGTTCAAAACCGCATTGAAATACATTATACGGCACTGTGCACACTTGATCATGTCTGTACAGGAGTTCCTAAATGTACTGTATTTTAGCTTCTGACTAATACACATCATTGTGTGATGTCACTAAATCTGGGCATGACATCTCTCTGTGATAAAAGGGACATTAATCAGGTAAAAATGATTTTAGGGGACAGACGGATGGCCGAATGGCAGAGTAATGCACTGCCAGGCAAGTGAGAGTGCTCAGGAGTTGACCCAGGTGGCTTTAGGATTCAGAGCCAGTTGGCAGGGTTCAGAGGCAGAGTGGTTCTGAGGGATAAAATGAAGGATGTCCTTTCTTTATGTGGGACAGTTGAGAGGTATGGGAGGGGCATCCCTTGTGTTACCTCCAGAATTCCTCTGCTCGTGCCTCTCAAGTGTCCCAGCCTAAAAAGGATGTCCTTCATTTTACACCTCATAACCTCTCTGTCTATACCTCTCTACTGTCCCACATTAAGAGGGACATCCCTCATTTTGCCCCTTGGAACCCCTCTGGCCATACCACTCAGTGTCCCATATTATGAGCGATTTTCATTATTTTACCCATTAGAATGCCTCTATCCTACTTTTCAGCAGCCCCACATTAGGAGGGACATCCCTTATATTATCTTCCAGAACTTCTCTGTGACAAAGGGTTAAATGAGGGGTATCCAGCGTAAGGCGGGACAGTCGAGAGGTGTGGACAATGGATTTCCTGGGGCTAAAATGAAGGCCATCCCTCCTAATGTGTGACAGGTGAGGGATGGACAGAGGGGGTTAGAGGGGTTCTATGAGGTAATATGAGGGTCACATGACTTGCTCAGGATCATGCATTGAATGAAGTGGTTACAGTGGAACTGAAACCTGGGACCTCCTGATTCCCATTTCTAATTTCTGACCAGCTGACCATGAACTGCCTGCCCTAATGTTCTAAAGAAGTGGGCCTTTGTTTCTAGACAATTGACAGGCTAGATGTATTTGTATTAGTGGCTCACAGCCTGACTTCCGGGAGCACCATCACTTCCTGTTAGGGGGATTCCTGAGGGCTGCTGGGTTTGTCAGTTTCTAGATTGTCAGACCACATAATGCCATACAGATACAGCTGGGGTAATCCTTCAGGAAATGGACCCAGTCACTCACTCTCTCTGATTTATGGGGTCTCTGTTACCCATTTAGAGATATGCAAGCCCACATTTTGGTTATTCTTCACCTCTATTGTTTTCATTTTCTGTTTGTTTTTTTCTAATTTACTGTATTATTATAGTAACTGATGAGCAGTGTTTTTCTATGGGCTCATCCAGTTGATATTTGCCATAACTGGCTGGTTATTATGGCAAACACATGTTGCCTCAGAGTCTGAAAGTGCAAGCTCCAAGGCAAAAATATGGGACTTCAGAGGAGCTGACTTTGATAAGATGGCCAACAGAGTTAAGCTAGCCCTGGCAAAAAGAAACACAGGTGAGGAGGTACAGGCAAAGTGGGCAAGCATTAAGGATACAATACTTGAAGCAACATCCCATTGTGTTAGACAGAAAAGGAAGTGCAAAGAAGAAGGAAACCACTTTGGTTCTCAAATACAGTAGCAGAAAAGGTCAGAGCCAAAAGGCTGGCCTTCAGAAAATATAAGGGAACACAGCGGATGAAGATAGGGGGCATACCAAACTGCCCTAAGGGAAGCAGGTAAGGCAGTAAGGCAGGCAAAGTCCCAAACTGAGGAAACACTAGCACAAACAGTAAAAGAAGGTGACAAGACTTTCTATAGATACATTAGTGAAAGGAGAAAGTCCAGAGGGGTATTGCTAAGCTTAATGGAGAAAAGGGAGCATGTGAGGAGGAGGACCCTGTAAAGGCATCTATCCTAAATAGATACTTTTGCTCAGTATTCACTGAAGAGAAGGTAGGGCAGGGCCCACAGCTCAGCATCATGGACACAGGGGAGGAGGTGAGCACTACTCCTTCACAAAAGAAAGGGTCCTACAAGAGCTTGCTAAGCTCAGGGTGGATAAGGCAATGGGACCTGATGGCAACATCCCAGGGTACTTAAGGAGCTAAAGGAGGAACTAGCAGAGCCATTAGCAGAATTGTTTAGTGAGTCTCTGAGCACAGGAGAGGTCCCAGAAGACTGGAGAAGGGTTCATGTGATCCCACTCCACAAGAGTGGTAGCAGGGAGGAGGCGGGAACTACAGACCGGTCAGTCTTACCTCAGTAGTGGGCAAGATTATGGAAGCACTCCTTAAGGAAAGGATAGTGCAACACCTGGAATCCATAGGGCACAGGATCCAAGACAGCATGGGTTTACAAAGGAAGGTCCTGTCAAACTAATCTCATAGATTTCTTTGACTGGGTAACCAGAGTGGTGGACCAAGGGGAGCAGTTGATGTCGCCTACCTTGACTTCAGCAAAGCTTTTGACACTGTTCCACATAGAAGATTGATAAATAAGCTTAGGTAGGCTCGGTGGGTCAGAAGTTGGTCAACTGGGTGGCAAACTGGTTGACTGGCAGAAAACAGAGAGTGGTGGTAAATGGTATACAGTCAGAAGAGATGCAAGTCACAAGTGGGTACCTCAGGATCAGTCCTGGGGCCAGTCCTATTCAACATCTTCATTAGTGACCTAGCAGATGGACTAGAGGGTAAGGCTTGTCTGTTTGCAGATGACACCAAGATCTGCAACAGAGTAGATGATCCAGATGGGGTGGGCAGAATGAGAAGAGATCTGGATAAACTAGCAGAATGGTCAGAAGAGTGGCAACTGGGATTTAATGCAAAGAAGTGCAAAATCATGCACATAGGGAAGAGAAACCCTGAAGCCACTTATAGGCTGGGAGGAGTTGCTAGCAGTCCAAAGGAAGAAAGAGACTTGGGCATCATCATCACTGATGACCTGAAATCATCCAAGCAGACCTCTAAAGCAGTAGGTAAGGCTAGGGGGTGTTAGGGTGTATTAGTAGGGGTATCACAAGTCGTAAGAGGGAGGTAATAATCCCTCTGTACAAGACATTGGTTAGGCCCATCTGGAGTATCTGCGCAGTATTGGAGGCCACACCTTCACAAGGACATTAACCAAATTGAGGCAGTCCAGAGAAGGGCAACCAAAATGGTGCAGGGACTGCATCAGAAGACATATGAGGACAGATTAACGGAGCTCAATATGTATACCCTGAGCAAAGGAGGGAGAGAGGTGATATGATCGAGACATTTAAACACCTTAAGGGCATAAACAAGGTGAAAGAGTCTAACATGTTTAAATATAAGAAAAATAGCAGGACAAGAGGACACAGCATGAGATTAGAGGGAGGCCGATTAAGGGGAATGTGAGGAAATTCTTTTTCACAGAAAGGGTGGTAGATGCATGGAATGGCTTACCACAAGAAGTAGTGGCTATGAATACAGTGCAGGGCTTCAAACAGGCATGGGATAGGCATAAGGGAGCAATACAAATGACTATGAATAGATAGGTCACTGACATCGCAAAGGCCGATGGCACATTTATAAGGTAGCAAAAGAAATGGGCAGACTGGATGGGCCTTGCGGTCCTTATCTGCCGTCAACTTCTATGTTTCTATGTTTCATTCTCACAGCCATACAGCTGCTCTCACTTTCACTTCCCGCTGTGAGAATGGATGCGCTTGTCTGTCAGGACCTCACGCACAGTCGCCGTAGAAACAGACCTGTGATCCTTGAGTTCAGACAAGCTCCATGGAAGTTACTGATTTAAACCACTAATAATTTTACCATTTTCATAATTTAGAAGTGATTCTTGCACTTTTTATTCTCCTCCAAAACCTAAATGTTTGCATTACGCAGGCACAAGCAGTGCACATTTCAAACTGCAAATGTCAGCTATGAAACATCAGCTTTGGTGGAAAAAAACTGCTCCAGTAATTATATATAAAATAAAGTATAGGGTGATGTGCATACTAATTTAATGCATATTCTTGGTGTGGATAATGTGATAAACCGCTCACTCTCGGGGTTTATGTAGCATCCCACACCTCAGGCATGCATTAATTTCTCATAATGCACTCCACCCCATGCATTATTCTCTGTGTCTCTCTCCCCTTTGCCCCAGCTGGTCCTATCTATACTTCACCCCCCCCCCCCACACACACACACAGCCCCATCAACAGCCTTCTTCAGGACTTACCTGCACTGCTTGGTCCTTCTGGCTTGCCACCAAGGCAGGGCCGCCAGGGCATTGGGGTTGGCAGGCTTACTCAGTGTACTTTGCTTTTTACAGTAAAATCTGGAAATTCCAGGGGTAACATGAGCCTCAGCCCAGGGCAACAAACACAAACAGAGTGTGATGTACATGAAGTACTGTTTTCCCCTCCTTGGATGCTTTAGTGTGAGTTTGTGAATGCTCTTTAGAAGATTTTTTGTGCTAAACTTAGAGGCCAGGACTGTATGAGTGAACTGATGGAGTATGTATACAGGAGTGCTGGTGTGAATGAACTTCTGGCTACCTTGCTATGGTACAGGGGATTATCACAATGTATCCTAAATTGTGTATCTAAAAGCCAGGCAACTTCTGTCTGATTGGTAGAGTGTGCGTTAGATAAAATAATCTCTAGTACGATCATTGGTTTAATACACATTGTTGAATGAAATGGGGGGGGGCAATGTTTGTGTGGCGGGGCAGTACATCTTTTGGTTTGTGTTTACGTGGGGGAGAGGGACAATAGTTCTGTCATCTCTTGAGCACAAGTTTCAAATACCTGGCTACTCCCCTGCACCAGGGGGTGAAACAGAGTTGAAGTGTAGTCTGCACTGAGGGAACTGTGGCACGAGGGTGGTTTCATGTTGCTGTCTTGGGGAGGGGGGGGGGATTTCTGCACTTCTCCCTAGAGCACCAACACAGAAGGCCCAGGACACATGCACATGCAGGAGCATGGTAGCACATCAAAAGCCCAGTGGCATCCTCTGTCTTGCTCTCCAGCTCCAGCTTACACTGCCTCCTGTAGTTCCCCAGGGGGTGGTAGCACAGCAGGGTCTGTGGTCTCTCTCTCTCCCTTAGGAGGAGAGCACCCTCTGGCATGCTTTATCCTCCTCCTCTTGCTAGTCCTCCTGTGATTCAGGCTAATTTCCAAACTCGGACCATTGGCATCGTAAACAGTAGTGCTATCGCTGTGACAGAGGCCAGCCATTTACCTTCTGTTTTGTCCTCCTTAGCCATCCTTCACCCTTGCTGCAACCACTGGATCTCACACCAACTGTCCTGGTCACGACAGTCCCCCAGATGCACATTGTCAGTCTCTTTGAATGTTTCCCTAGACTTACCCTTCTGGGGTGGCTCTAGCACACCTCCCCCCCTTTTATTTTCCATCTTGCTTTATCTTCTGCTACCGTCTCTCTTTTTCTCTCTCTCTGTGTCAGGACATCCACTCCAGTGACACCCAACCTCCCCCTCAGCCACTTCTTCCGCCAGCTATGGGGGGGGCTGGGACATGCTGTCATTCTGATGGTAGCACGGGAGGGGTGGATTTTCCCCCGTTTGCTTTTTGGCCCTTCCAACCTCTCATGCTGCACTGGGCATTGCATCAGGCCTTATGTGCACACCACAGTCCTCTGCAGGGAAGCAAGCCCCCTCACCTACCACAGAGGACTCGTGATGACAGAATCTGGGTCACCCTAGAACCTGGGTCTACAGCACAGTGACGTAGCTGGGCCATCATGGAACCTGGGTCTACAGCACAGTGATGTAGCTGGGCCATCATGGAACCTGGGTCTCCAGCACAGTGACATAGCTGGGCTATCATGGAACCTGGGTCTACAGCACAGTGACGTAGCTGGGCCATCATGGAACCTGGGTCTCCAGCACAGTGACGTAGCTAGGCTATCGTGGAACCTGGGTCTACAGCACAGTGACGTAGCTGGGCCATCATGGAACCTGGGTCTACAGCACAGTGATGTAGCTGGGCCATCATGGAACCTGGGTCTCCAGCACAGTGACATAGCTGGGCCATCATGGAACCTGGGTCTACAGCACAGTGACGTAGCTGGGCCATCGTAGAACCTGGGTCTCCAGCACAGTGACGTAGCTGGGCCATCATGGAACCTGGGTCTCCAGCACAGTGACGTAGCTGGGCCATCATGGAACCTGGGTCTCCAGCACAGTGACGTAGCTGGGCCATCATGGAACCTGGGTCTCCAGCACAGTGACGTAGCTGGGCCATCATGAAACCTTGGTCTCCAGCACAGTGACGTAGCTGGGCCATCATGGAACCTGGGTCTCCAGCACAGTGACGTAACTGGGCCATCATGGAACCTGGGTCTCCAGCACAATGACATAGCTGGGCCATCATGGAACCTGGGTCTCCAGCACAGTGACGTAGCTGGGCCATCATGGAACCTGGGTCTCCAGCACAGTGACATAGCTGGGCCATCATGGAACCTGGGTCTCCAGCACAGTGACGTAGCTGGGCCATCATGGAACCTGGGTCTCCAGCACAGTGACGTAGCTGGGCCATCATGGAACCTGGATCTACAGCACAGTGACATAGCTGGGCCATCATGGAACCTGGGTCTACAGCACAGTGACATAGATGGGCCATCATGGAACCTGGGTCTACAGCACAGTGACATAGCTGGGCCATCATGGAACCTGGGTCTCCAGCACAGTGACATAGCTGGGCTATCATAGAACCTGGGTCTCCAGTGCAGCAGCATAGCTGGGCCATCGTGGAACCTGGGTCTCCTGCACTGTTGCGTAGCTGGGCCATCTTGGAACCTGGGTCTCCTGCACTGTTGCGCAGCTGGGCCATCTTGGAACCTGGGTCTCCAGCACGGTGGCGTAGCTGGGCCATCTTGGAACCTGGGTCTCCAACACAGCAGCACAGCTGGGCCATCATGGAACCTGGGTCTCCTGCACTGTTGCGTAGCTGGGTTATCATGGAACCTGGGTCTCCTGCACTGTTGCGTAGCTGGGCTACCATGGAACTTGGGTTTCCAGCACAGCAACGTGGCTGGGCCATCATGGAACCTGGGTCTCCAGCACAGTGGTATAGCTGGGCTGTCGTGGAACCTGGGTCTCCAGCACAGCGGCATAGCTGGGCCATTGTGGAACCTGGGTGTCTGGCACTGTGGTATAGCTGGGCTATTGTGGAACCTGGGTCTCCAGCACAGCGGTGTAGCTGGGCCATCATGGAACCTGGATCTCTGGCACTATGGCGTAGCTGGGCTATCATGGAACCTGAGTCTCCAGCACAGCAGTGTAGCTGGGCTGTCATGGAATACAGGTCTCCAGCACAGCAGCATAGCTGGTCTGTCATGGAACCTGGGTCTCCGGCATAGCTGGGCTATCATGGAACCTGGGTCTCCAGCACAGCAGCGGAGCTGGGCTGTCATGGAATGCAGGTCTCCAGCACAGCAGCATAGCTGGGCCATCTTGTTGTATTTTTTTGTTTGTTTGTTTTACTAATATTTATTTATTTAAAATTTTGGTAACCGGGAAAGACACACTGAGCCAAAGTTCATTTCAAGGTGCGACCTGGGGACAGGGGGTACAAAACAGTAATGTCTAATAATGTATGTAATGATGTCTAATAATGTATGTAATAATATCTAATGTATGTAACAATGTCTAATAATGTATGTAATAATGTCGACTCTAATGTATGTAACAATGGCTAATAATGTATGTAATAATGTCTAATAATGTATGTAACAATGTCTAATAATATATGTAATAAAGCAAGTCATTGAGGCTTTTCTTCTGCAACAGACAATGTGGTGCAGGAGGGAAGGAGGCATAAATCCATTTACAGGGGACAAGAGTGCTGGGAGGACTTGTGAATCTGAAAGTGGATAAGGCTCTGGAGTCAGATAGGGTACACCCAAGGGTGCAGAGGGAGCTTAGAGAGGTACCAGCTGAACTTCTAACAGCCCAATTAAACAACCCACTGGAAAAAGGAGTGGCTCCACAGGACTGGAGGAAGGCAGGTGTAATCTGCTTCATAAAAGCGGCAGAAGGGAGGAGTCTGGCAACTGTAGACCAGTCAGTCCAATGTCTGTGGTGGGGAAGGTAATGGAGACAGTTTTAAAAGAAAGACTGGTGGAGTATCTTGAATCCGGTGGGTTACTAGACTGGCAGTATAGCCTATAGATCAGAGTAACAAGCTGTGAATGAGCTTTGTACACCCAGCAGACATGGGTTTGATTCCCATAGCCTCCACTTGCATACTGTGTGACCATGAGCAAGTCATTTAAGCTCTCCAGTGCTCCTGGGTTACCCCTGAATACAAACATTGTACCTAGTGGGCCATACCCAGTTATCAAAGAATTAAAAAAAAAAAGATCTGAGGCAGCACGGATTTGCAGGAGGGAGACTGAGTCACATGAAGCTGGATGATTTCTTTGGGTGACCAGGGAAATAGATCAGGGTGAGGCAGTGGATGTGGCCTACTTTGACTTCAGCAAGGTCTTCAACACATGTACCACGTAGGAGGCTTATAAGGACACTAGGCAGTTTGGGAGTGGGACTTAAGGTTGTAAACTGGGTGTGGAACTGGTTGATGGATGAGTGACAGAGGGTGGTGGTAAACAGCACTCACTCTAGTGAGGGGACAGTGACCAGCGGGGTACCTCAGGGCTCAGTATTGGGACCAGTCCTGTTCAATATCTTTATAAGCAGCATTACAGAGGAGCTGGAACAGGAGGTATGCCTCTTTGTGGATGACACCAAAATCTGGAATAGAGTAGATACGCCAGGGGGTGTGAAGAGAATGAGCAGAGACCTGAGAAAACTTGTGGACTGGTCAAAGGTATGGCAACTGGATTTCAATGTGAAAAAGTGCAAAATCATGCACCCAGGGCACAGAGGCCCAGAGGCAGAGTATAAAATGGGGCAGGAGGTATTGATGACCACTAAAAAGGAAAGGGACCTTGGGGTTATCATATCTGATGACCTCAAGGTGGTGAGGCAGTGTAACAAGGCAGTAGGTAGGTAGGGCCAGTGGGATGCTGGGGTGCATAGGGAAGGGAATCACCAGCAGAAGGAGTGAGGTGGTGTTACCACTATATTGATGATTGGTGAGACCCCACCTGGAGTACTGTGTCCAGTTCTGGAGAACACATCTCAGGAAGGACCTAGGGTACAGGCTGTCCAGAGGAGGGCTACTAAAATGGTTCAGGGACTGCATCATAAGCCCTGTGAGGAGAGACTGAGGCATCTCAATATGTACACCCTGGAAGAGAGAAGGGAGAGGGGGATATGACAGAGACCTATAAGTACCCCGGGGGGGTAAATAAGTTACAGGAAGAGAATATTGTTCAGAAGAGAAAGGAATCTTGGTGGGAGGGCAATGGGGGTTATAGATGGAGATAAGTTAGAGCCTGCAGTGACAATATAGGCAGGAACAAAATGGGCAGACTGGGTGGGCCAAGCAGTCCTTGTCTGCTGACAAGTTCTACGTTTTTATGTTTTTGTGTGGCTCTTAAAGGGTTAACCTTGAGCTATCTGCTTCCAGTGAATACTGAAGCCATTCTCTTGCTAATTACAGCTGATGGAGTCTGCCTCCCCCCCCCCCCAAAGAAGTGTTGCAACATGAAATTCCTCCCACGTGTCTGTCGCTGTCACATGGGAAGAATTACATGTCACAGCACTTCTCTTTGCTCCCCTGTGCCGCCACTGTCCCATGTCCACCTGACCCCGATGATTTAACCACATTTTTTCAGGAAAAGTCTGAGGTAATGTGAAAATTTAACTGCCGTGTAACAGCTGGCACAGCACAGAGCTGTGTGTATATTTGGGAGGGTGTTGAGGTGATGACAGAGTTGATTGGAAGATTAAGTTACAGGCTGTGAGTGTCTGCCTACCTCTGTGGCTACCCTGTGCCAAAATACAGCATGTGAGTGAGCGCTGGAGGTCACAACTTACATGGCTCACATTTCCGCTTATTTATAATCTCTTGTTTATCATTTTCCTTCCCTCGGCCTTATTACCCATGAGCTCTCCTTGTCAGTGGCAAGGCCCAAGAGCCAAGGTCAAACTGACCACTAGGCTGGTAGCTAGGGCATGTAAAAGTGCACTGCAGGCTACTAAATGTTTTCGGTGACAAGCCCACACAGGGGTTACTAGATTTGCTGGCCCTGCCTTTGGACACAGAGTTCCTGCTTACCTTTCAGGAAGTGTTTCTAAGGAATGTTCATACCAGGACTGATATATGGCCCTTAAGAAATATCCAAAAAGAGGCCCACATTTGGGAACAAGATCGGGGAGCTGGCTGGGTGACTCCGGGACTGGGGAGACACTGACGCTGGGCAGCACTCCGAGCCCATGAAGGGATGGCTTTAGGTTCCACCAGTTTGGCAAGCCTGTGTAGTGGGCCAAGGAGTTTGCTGCCCTGAAGGGGACATTAGCAGCATGTCAAAGCTGGTAGTGGGCTGCACCTGGTGTCAGAGGAGGTGGGCACGGAGAAAACTGGAAACTGCCGTTACCAGCAGGATGATAGCTCTGGTTGCTGAAGGCCCTACTTCACACAATGGCTTCACATGCCCTACTTTGTCATTTATGCACCCCATCCTTCCTCAGTAGCCCTGTGTAGTCACTCCTGTTCTGGCAAGAGAACTACCTCTAATGCGAGTCCCGTAACCCAGAGCAGTAGGAGGTTTTTGTGCCCAAAATGAAGGAAATGATGGTTGGTTGGCTCAGTGGCATGTGCTGGTATATGGGACATCTGGGTGCGTTATATGACTCGGGTGACTCCAGAGAGATATCATGGTAAAATTGCTAGAATGTAGACTTACAGTGCTGATATGTGGCCGATTCTATTCCACCGTTCAGTGGCACAGTAATGTCCATCAGCCCATTAGTGAAAACAATTTCCAAACAATAGCCTCTGTTCTCTAAAAAGGATTGCATTGTAATGAACCAATGTCTATCACCACTATCAGAATAAACAGGGAACTTGAATCTGCTTACCCTGTACATCTTAAACCACTAAGTGTCACGTAACCAGTTTACTCACAGCAACAAAGCGCGCAGTCTGTATACAGGTGTGTTTCACGGCTTCACGGCTTCATGGCTCAACTGCCTAATTCAATACATGCTCTTAGCAAATACTCCGTTTCATTTCATTTCACCTTTTGCTTTTTGCTCCCGTATAAAGTTAAGCCCTCCCACATCAATATGTAGGCTCCAGTCAGAGTGGGATGTGTGCCCTCCGGCATAATGCGTGTTTATGTTTCACAGTAACAAACCACTTATTCCTCATAGCGAGTCCAACATAGCTACCGACAGGTATTTAGCCTGTTCTCATCTCCTAGGAGACCAGTGTAACTAAGTCAGCCATAGCAAACAACACCATTTGCCAGGGAACTCTTCCCCTGTTTAAAAGTCAGTCTGGCTGTGTGAGTAAATGAACAAAATGCAGTGAAACTCAAACTATTAACAAGCATTTGTCAATGCCGAATGTCTGCTTGCTGGCATTAGGAGTGGAAGTGCAGGAGTTAGACAGGTGCGGTATAGTAATGGCATTGAAGTATTGAACTGACACCAACTCCACCCTCACCCTGCAGAGATGGACAGGCATTGGGGTGTGCCTTTTGGTCGTCACCCATGGTGGTCACGACATTTCACCTCACCCTACCTTTCAGACACTGACAAGTGTTGAGGTGTGCCTTGGGGTGTTTGGGCTTTACAGTCACCTCATTCCATAAGGAAATATGCTGAAATGGGTGCAGTATAGGAGAATGGGGTGAACTCTGGGGGCAAAGGGTCCAAGGCATACCTTAATGCCTGTCACTGGCTGCAGGGTGGGGGTGGAATGGAATGAGCATTACGGTCGACAATCCCAAGTCACACCCCTGATGCCTGTCAGTCCCTAAAGGGTAGGGCATTATGGTTAAAACCCCTAATGTCCTGGGCATTTCTTGGTATTTTTACTCCAAGTTTTCTACATGGGCTTTTTGTGACCCCATCGCATGAACAGTGACACTATCAGTTTGTTAGGCAAAAGGTGATTTTGCACAGTGACTGCGCCATCTGGCGCCACAGGTGCGAAAACACATTTCAAACAGGATGTGAAAAGTGACAGGTGTACAGTTCATGAGGAGGTGTAAAAAATGGCATGGCTGAAAATCTGGAGTAAAAATATATAAAAACTGGTGAAGTCACGAGCGTGCGCAGAAACTGCGCAATGTACACACATAATGTAATTAGTTTGGGGATTATTTATAGCAGATTTTCAACATAGTCATTTTGGGACCTCCACTCATGAGCAGTGTCGCTGTAATTTTCTTAATCTGTCCCAAATACTAATTTCCCACAGAGGCCGCACTATTCTGCGCCAGAAGTACGAAAACACATTTCTGCCAGGGTGTGAAAAATGACAGCTGTACTGTTCATAAGGAGGTGTGGAAAAATGCCAATGTTGAAAATCTGGACTGAAAATATTACAAATTCGTGAACTTACAAGGGTGCATGGAAATTGCCCAATGCACACTCGTAACACAGTCATTTTATGGACTTTTGTCACCAAATTTTCAATGTAGCCATTTTAACACCTCTGCTCACGAAGTGTCACTGTGTTTTTCTTAATGTGTTCCGAACATTGATTTCACAAACTGGCCACGCCAATGTGCACTACATGTGCGAAAACACATTTTGAACAAGATGTGAAAAATTACAGCTGTACTGATCATAAGGAGGTGTGGTAAAATGGCAATGTTAAAAATCTGGAGTGAAAATAGTAAAAATTCTCAAAGCTACAAGCATGCGTAGGAATTGCGCAATGCAAGCTCATAAAATAGTAATTTTGGGGAATTTTTTCACCAATTTTTTAACATATGGTTTTTGGGGGCCTACCTCATGAACTGTGACACTGTCATTTGTTAATCAGTCCTGAAAAGTGGTTCCATGCAGGGACTGCAAAATCATCTTTCAGGACTGAATAACAAAATGACAGTGACTGAGTTCATGAGGTGGGGTCCCAAGAACCCCATGTTGAAAATTTGAACAAATTCCCCAAAATGGCCGAGATATGCACCAAAGTTGAAAAAAACATTTATGCCATTACAGCTTACCGGCATTTCTTCAGTTTGTGGTTGGCTTTGAAGAGTGCAGACATGTTCCTGGTCCACCGAAGATCATCGCGCTGGCCTCCAGAAGTAAGCATGGGGTGAGCATACCTCTCAACTGTCCCTGATTTTCAGGGATGTCCCTGATTTTGCCTCAAAATGTTCCTCTGTCCCTCGTAAAATTTGAGTTTTTGTGACAGAACAGTGGGGATTAAAAGCATAAAATAATGTCAAACATTAAAGTAACAGACTTGTTCTTCTTCAGAAAATGCATCTTAAGACAAATCCCTTTATTGTATCAGCTTTCTGAGAGAATAGTACCAGTTTTTAAGATGTGTCCCTGATTTGGGGTCTTTGTCCCTGATTTTTTTAAGCCTTGTCCCTGATTCATGAGGCAAGAGGTTGAGAGGTATGGGGGTGAGGCATGGGTGTGGGGAGGTGGGGTATGCAGAGAGTGGGTGTGGGTTGGGGGAGGGAGGCAAGACAGTCAATGAGGGACCATTTTTTCTTACAGGTGCGTTTTTTTCTCTTTTTAGGAAGACGACATGGGACTTTTGCCATGCTGGTGTGGGCTCCCAGCGTGGCAGCTGGAAGCATGTTTGGGGGGAGCAGTGGAGCCGACGGGGGATTGGGCACCCCTGTCGGCCATACAGACTTTTGCCATGCTGGGGTGGGCTCCCAGTGTGGCACCTGGAAGTCTGTTTGGGGGCAGTGGGCTGATGGGGATTGGGCACCCCCCGTCGGCCATACAGTGTGGGGGGAGAGCGTATGAGCATGCTAGGGTGGGCTCCCAGTGTGCTACTTGGATGTTTGTTGGGGGGGGCAAGAAAAAAATGGAGCAGTCTATGACAACTGTTCAGATGCAGTGCTGACGTGTAGGAACTTTGCATACTGCTGATGGCAGTATGTACTGTAAATTGCCTGCCAACGGCAATATGCAAACTGCCTACCACCCTTGATTGTAGCAGTGTTTTGCTTTGTACTGTACGCTACTGCATCTGAACTGCTGTCAATAGACAGCTCGGACATTTATTGGTGCAGTGAGGCTGCACCTGCAAGAAGGAGCAGGGTATTGGAAGCGAGGTGGCACACCTACGAAAATTCATATGGTGGCACTATGTTTCTTGCACATGCGTGCAAACAAACATTAAAACTTGTGCATATCCAAAGTCAAAAACTTTCTCTGATAGCAACATGTTAAAAGCATATTCATAAATAAATATTCTGGATGTCATTTCCATTTCTGTTCACCATAAATACACTTACACATAATAAATATAGGAAGCAAAACAGGCACAAAGGCTGGGCACACACCAAAGAACTGAGTATGGAAACCTAAAAACTGAAGACAGAACCCTACGTATTGACTCAGTAAAATGAGTCCTTTAGGAGCGCTAATGTGCGTTTCTTTCTTTTGCCCTTTACATAATAAATATAGCAGTATTATGCATCAAAGCATTCCTGCAACATCACAATTTAAAGAATTAAAGATGAGCTGACTTACAAAACACTGAGTCTGATCTAAACACTTCAGAGGAAACAATTTAAATCACTGTCCTCATTCAGTCCATGAGAGTACAAAGTATGTAGTTTATGTATCCAGTGGGCTTCTCTGTGTAGCAATTTCTTTTGTAAGTCACCCCCTTGTTTTGAAACAGTAACTAATTCAATATCTGCCTGTCTGAGGGTCGCTACTGACCCATGACCTTTTTCTACATAATGTCGTGCTATAGCGAAATTTAAGTTGCCTACTCTTACCATAATCTTGTGCTCACTGACACACTGTTTTAAAGCCCTTTTTGTTTGTCATATATAGGCAAACCCACATGACCAGAGCAGCCTGCAAATCACCTCTGTAGAATTACAATTTGTAAAATATTTAATTTCGTATTTCCTTCCATTTCTAGGTTGGTTAAAAGTTTTTGTATTACTCATGTTTCCGCATTTCACACAATTCCCTCTTTTAAAATTTCCTCTGGAATGCTCTGGCATGCAGTCAGGCCTGCAGCTATAACTTTTCCTGTTTCCAATGGCTTTTTAACTAATACATCCTTCAGAACTGAGCCTCTTTTATATCAGATCCTCGGTCCTCCACTTATTATGGCATTTAGGGCTAGCGCCACACTTTCTCCCTGTGAGGTTTTACTACCTCAGTCCTTCCTACCCACTTGCTCCCTCTTTGGTGCCATATTCTTTATGTTATAGCCAGTTTTGTAGAACAGAGCTGATGCCTAGATTGATAATCAGCTTACATGTGCACTTACCTTTGCTGTGCTTTGATATGTGAAATGTCTGTACTGTCTCCTGGTTACACCAGTTGCTCAAACCATTATCCATTTTTACTATATCCTTAAATGCTATAATATAATATGCACTTACTTTCACTTCTGATATGAAGTATATCAGAATGTTTCACCTGTCACCTCAGATTGCTCAAACTGATATCCATTTTAATTGTGTCCCTAATATGTTGTACTCCTATATTGTACTGTCATCACTGTTTTTTTCATGTTGATGTAACCTCCCAGGTCATGCCTGAAAATAGGCACTTTTGTGTCTAGTGCACTTACCCGGTCATCAAAAACTAAATAAATAAAAATAAATAAATTTTACGTTGCACAAAAAATGATTTTACTGTCTTCATTTTGTGTGTGCAATTTCTTTTTAAGCAATTCATTTCTGTTTATTTCTTTCACTCTTTTCACAGCCTTGACAAGACTTCCTCGCTCATAACCCTCGGTTCAAAAACGTCTCACATGTTTCAACCATTTCTTTATTTAGCTCAGTTTCCTCACTACAATTTTTCTTAATTGTCCATGTGCAATATTTTTACTGTGCGCTGTGGATGTTCACTCTCTGCAGGAAGCAATGTATTATGATATGTCTTTTTATGAAACAACATTGTAAGCAGGTTCCCTCCCATTTTGTAAATTGTTGTGTCCAGAGAATTTATTAAATCCTTGCTGCACTCCATTGGGAACTGGATAGCGTTGTCTCAGGAGTTGATGTACCCTGTAAGTTCAGTTCATGCATTCTCCAGACTGTCCCACAGGGGGAGCACATCGTCTATAATGCTGAGCTCTAACTGAGTGCTCACTAGAGAGCTTACTGCCTTGTATTTTGATATATTTTATGAAACCCGCATGAGGGTGTGCTTATTTTTAATACTGAAACTGAACTTCTGTTAGCCTGTGGATCTAAGCGAGGCACCTAAGGTGTCACTTTGCTGGGGCACACACACTGCATTCCCCTTACATAGAATCGCTAATTGGGCAAATAGGGCACATTAGGAGCCTTAAGCAGTGTAATTCTGCTTATGTAACATTAATTTGCCAACCAGTTCTGCAAGTTTGAACCGTGAGTGAAACAAGGGTGTTCCTGACGTCACTTCCAGTTTCACAAGGTTAAAACTTGCAGACTAAGCAAGTGGAGGCAAGCACAGGTGGAGGTGTCCGCAGGTGAAGCAGGGAACAGGACCCATAGCTGTAGTACCCATCAGCAAATTAAGGAAAAACACTGTGGAAGTGAACTTATAAAAGAAACAATGGCAGGTAACAAAGCCTCAAAAGCCAATAAGGTCGATGCGGGGGACATCCTTACATTACTGTATGAAGAAGGCACTATTAGTAAATGTACGCTGTGTCATATGTTTACAGCACTAACAAATGATGTCAACGATATTAAATGTGAGAAATGTGACGATATAATAGGGCTTACAAAGGAGAAAGAGGGGTTGCACAATGTAATTCAGGAATTGAAGAATGCAGGTTATAAGAATAACATGGGAATACATGTACAAGGAGGGAACTACAAAATACCTAAAGCAACTAAAAAAAGGAGTAGCGAGGAAATACAAAGTGCCGGTACAGCTACAGAAAGAAGCCCAAGGACAATGACACATAAGGAGAATGTCCCTAATCACTCCCAAAAAGAAAATTGGTGACAATAAGAAAAAAAGGAACACAAAAAGGTTTAGTAACTAGAACACAAACAGATATGCCCCACTATTAAACGAGATGGAAAATGTGTCTTCCCTGTCAACTACATTAGCTCAGGAACCTAAAAGAAGCCTAGAAAAATAGGTCTTAGGTGATTCAATTATAAAATATTGTGACTCAGCAATTTGTAAAGATGACAAGGAGAACACCACAGTGTTGTGTTACCCAGGGGCTAGGATAAAACATATTAGAGACAACATACAAAATATTAAAATATCACAGCATTCAAAGATAATTTTACATGTTGGAATGAATGATGTTGGATTAGGACATGAAAAGGATATTTGTATTGAGTTGATTACCGGGGATCTAGTATGAAATGGAAATCAAGTGACAATATCAGGTATACTGCCAATACCTAAGGCACATAAAGAAAAAAAAAAACTATCCACAGAATTAATATAAGACTTGAGAATTGGTATAGGGATAGAAATATAGCATATACAGACAATTGGGATTTGTTTTACCTAAACAATGAAGTATACTGCCAAGATGGAGTGCACTTGAATAACTATGGTGCTAAAATATTAGCCAAACATCCCATTGACTGTTTGAAACAAAGTAATTTAAACAAGAAGGGGAAAATAGGACATCGGAGTCTGAAACAAAGTGGAATCACAAAAAACAAACAAACACAGAATGTAGTAAGAACATTCAAAACATCCAGGTACTATTAGCAAATGCAAGAAGTATGAATCATAAAATACATGAACTCAGAGCATTAATAGAGTCGTCGCCTATAGACATAATAGGAATAATAGAAATCTGGTGGAACCCAGAAAAAAATATATGGCGAACAGAGATTGAGGGATATAAATTATAGAGAAATGATAGAAATAATAAGAAGAACGGAAGGGGTGTTGCAATGTATGTGGCATCACAGATAAATTCTATCAATATTTCAGATAAAATTAAACAAGCAAAGAACACCGACTCATTATGGATAAAGATCCAGGAGGGATACTCTGATATTATGATAGTTGGTGTAATTTACCACCCCCCAAGTAGTAAAATAGAAGTTACACAAGCTGTAATTAATGAAATTGAGAAAGCAAGTGAATTGGGGGATATAATATCAATGGGAAATGTTAATATTGGTGATATTGATTGGGCTGGGAATACAGCAAGAAGTAGCATAGGCCAACTGTTTCTAGAAAGTTGTAACATTCATCACCTAGCACAACAGGTTAAGGAACCAACCAGGAATAATAGCTTACTAGATGTTGTATTGAGCTCTGAGAAAGTACAAATTAATTCATATAAAGTAGGCCCGCCCCTCAGTAACAGCAATCACAATACTATTTCATATACAATAATATTTCAAAACATCCCACTAAAAAATGATACAGACATTTACTTATTTGAAAAAGCTAATATGAATCAAATACAACAGCAATTCAATAAAATAGATTGGGTTGAAGGGTTACACAATCTAACAACTGAAGAAATGTGGCGGGTGATAAAGACTAATATAATAAGTATAGTTGATGAGAATATACCGAAAATAAGGACGTTTAAAAATAATAAAAGAAGACCAAGACGGTTAAATAAAAAGATAAAGAGGCCGCTGAAGAGAAAGGATAGACTATATAAAAAACAAAACATGGATCCAACAGCAAATAAAACCAGCCGTTATATAAACAACAGTTAAGGAAATGTAAAACCGAAATCAAGAAAGCAAAGAAAACTATGGAAATAACCATGGCAAAAAAAGCAAGAAAGGATAAGTGTAAAGAATTTTTTGCAAACATTAACTCGCTTAAAAAAAGTAAGACACAAGTAGGCCCAATTAGAAAGAATGACACATTAGTTACAGACAATAAGGAAGTGGCAGAATGTTTTAATACATATTTATGTGAAGTTTATAATAAAAATGTAAAAACAGTCAACATACAATGTCAACAAAATAAAGATAAGATAACAATAACAGAGGAAGAATTTAAGATAAAAATGAAGCATCTAAAAAGCAATTCCTCGCCAGGCCCGGACAAAATATCTGCTAGAATCTTACAAATAATGGATGAAAATATAGCATTACCACTGAAGGTTCGGTTTGAAAAATCAATTAACACAGGAACATTACCTGCTGAATGGAGAATGGCACATTTCATAGGTTTCATAGGTAGGTTCGGAGCAGAGAAGACATTAATCCACATTGCTTGCCTTTTCTCTAGTAGTACCATGTAGTATCTATTTTTAAAAAGGGAGAAGTTTTTGATGTTCAAAATCGTGTGTGTTGTAAACTCCTGGAATCCATGATTAAGGAAAGACTGACTAGTACAATAGATACATGTCATCAGTCACAGCACAGATTTAGGAGAGGTAGAAGCTGTACGACCAACTTACTTTGCTTTTATGAAAAGATTAGTCACACATTAGATCAGAAAGTGCCTTGCGATATTGTTTATTTTGATTTTGCTAAGGCCTTCAACCTTACACCACACTGGGTAATTATCACAAAATTACATATATATATATATATATATAAGGTGGATTGGTGAATGGCTTAGTAACAGGTTACAGAAGGTTGTGGTGAATGGTAGTTTGCCTGGCACGGGATGGGTGATGAGTGGAGTCCCGCAGGGCTCGGTGCTGGGGCCTGCACTTTTCCAGGTCTTCATAGCCAACCTGGCAAATAACCTTGAAAGCTGGGTGACAAATTACTCAGATGATACTAAGCTGGGAGGACCAGCGAGCTCATTGAAGGAGGTAGAAATAATACAGAGGGACATAGACAAAATAACAGAATGGACAACCAAATGTAATATAATATTAAATATAAATAAATGTAAAGTATTACATATGGGTAAGGGAAATAATCAAAATAATTACTATATGCAAGGCATCCAACTACCAAAAGTAGGAAATGAAAAAGATTTGGGTATCTATATTACAGGTGACTTTGGCACAACAACGCAAACAACAGAAGCAATCAAAAAGACAACAAAAGTCAGCTGGGCAATCAAACCGAACATAACATCTAGACACAGTACAGTAATGGCTCCTTTGTATAGGGCCTATGTACGCACACATCTGGAATTTGCTTCACAATTGTGGAATCCATATAGAAAAAAGGAAATTAACAAGATCGAAAAAGTACAAAGGAAATTTACCAAATCTATTAAAGGACTAGTCAACAAAAGTTACAATCCCTTAAAATGATGTCTCTGGTTACTAGACGTGTCAGAGGAGATATGTTACTTATTTATGACATAATGCATGACCCAGTTTTAATTAATGAATTAAACCTGGAATTCAAGGAGGGAAACATGCAGACAAGGGGACATCCCCTGCAGATCAAGGGCTCTAAATTGGTGAGCAAGCTGAGGAAGTATTTTTACACGGTGAGAGTGGTGAATGTCTGGAATAGGTTGCCAACAGAAGTTATTATAAGTAAGACTAGGACTCAATTCAAACAGAGACAGGATAAATATATACTTGAAGGAGGAAATTTAAAATACTACTTATAATAAATCTATAGAAGCAAACATGGGCAAATGCCTTCTAGCTCCTAAACACCTCTTAGTATGAATCTTACTATAAAGCATATCCAAACGTTCGTATGCTGGCTCCATTTGTTATTCTTCATGCTCCATACAAATTACTGTTCCCATTCTCCAACAGGAATATTTGCCAGTGATGGGGCAAACACAGTGACCATTGTTGTTCTGTGGATTTGCTGGAAAAATAATTGACAAAGATAAAATAATTCAACATCGGTACAAAGTTTGCGCGCTCAACAATAAAACTGTTAGGTGGCACAACATCTTCCATTCTCAAATGTAGTGGTTTCTCTACTGTTCTTAAGCCTCCTTCATGGGGATATTATTGTAAAGGCTTTCTCCATCATAGGGTACCAGAATCGTCTATTTTGTCCCTTGTAGTATATTTAAAACATCAGCTGTGTCTCCCGCATGCAATCTTAAGCTTTTAACATGCAGGCAGAGGAAAGAAATCCACACATTTTGAGACTGGTTCCATAATGTACCCAATACTACTCATAATAGGGGGGCACAGGGGTTGTTCATTGTTATTATGAATGGTTGGTTTCACTGGGGCATTTACAGTCATAAACTTCTTTTCAGTTTCCATTATCCACGAGCTTTCCCTTACTTTCTCTAAAAGTACCATTGCTTCCTTTATTTCATTTTTGTCGGGTCTGTGTACAATTTGTTGCAACATTGTTTTGTTATCCAATTTTTGTTTCATCTCCTCTATGTACATTTTTTTTGTCCAGAGCTTCATACCGCTTTAATATTTATTTATTTATTTATTTGATTACTGGGTAGGTGCACTGATCCAAAAGACTGTTTTCAGGCACGACCCAGGCCAAGAATTTGACACAATAGAGATACAGGCAGATTACAATGACTTATGTAACTACAATACAATTACAATGAGTTGGAGGAAGGGTGACACACAGTGGGGATATAGGACGTTGAGCTAGTACAGAGTGCATACCAAAACAATTCACAAATCAGTAGATACTCGTAATTACACACTGGATAATGGATTCAGAGAGCAGACTCAAAGTGCTATGTTGAAGCATGACAACTGGAAGAGCAGGCTTGGCAGAAATGGAAGGTGGGAAAATAGCAAGTCAAGGGAGATTACCCTGGAGAGCACAGACATTTGGCTTCAGTCAACAACCAGGATTTGAGACAGAGTTTGAAAGTGCTATGGGTATCAGCCAAGCGAAGGGATGCAGGGAGTCTTTTTCAGAGTGAAGGGGCAGTGACAGACAGTGCTTTGCCACCCATGACTGTAGAGACTTTAAGGACCTCCATGGAGTTGAACCAAGGACACATGGAAATATCTGGGAGAAGCTCTGGCCTTCAGGAAGGGTGTGTATGGCAACGCATTGCCGCCTCTGAGGGTGTTGTTGATGATACAGCCGAGAGCACAGTCATATTGACCTGTGTTTTCAGTCCAAGCCACTGTGGGAGATGGAACACCTGGTTCCACTAGACATACCATTTCGGTGTAATTGTGGCAGAAAACTAGCCACAAGCTGCCATAAATCAGGGAGCCAGTCGTAAACTGGCACCCACTTTGAGAATACCACAGCTGCAGGGCAAATTGCAGCTCCGCAGGTGGCAACCCAGTTATGCCAGTTTTTTCCCACAGCTGCTGGAATTTCAGGGGCTCTGAAAATCCAGCCCTCAGTGTTTGCTGCTGTTGCCATAATTTTAATTGGTATTAAACTGCTGTTGAATTAAGCACCTCAGAGCTGAAACAGAGTGCCTGCCCTCTAGTCACTTAAAAAGTTCATCTAGAAGCTGTTAGAAGGGATTTGTTTTGCTCATCCAGATTCCTATGGTACCCTTTAGGTACCACTCTCTGGTGCTAAATAGCAGGGAGCTTGACACTATAGAAAGGATTACATCACAGTGAACCAGTGTCTATCAGCACTATCAGAATAAACACAAAGGGAACTTGAATCAGCTTACCCTGTGCATCTTAAACCACTAAGTGTCACATAACCAGTTTACTCACAGCAACAAAGCACGCAGTCTGTATACAGGTGTGTTTCACGGCTTCATGGCTCAACTGCCTAATCCAAAACATGCTCTTAGCAAATACTCCGTTTCATTTCACCCTTTATTTTTTGCACCCATATAAAGTTAAACCACCACATCAGTATTTATTTATTTTTATTTATTTGCTTTTGTTGACCGGGTAAGTCACACTAGACAGCCAAGTGCCTATTTTCAGGTGCGACCCGGGAGAGTTACAAACTTAAGTAGGCAGGTACAGTGATAAATCAGTTTTACATACAATGGAATAACAGGTGATGGAAGAGAATGACAACCAGTAGCAAGTTACAAACCCGTGGGGTGTTACAGACGACCCGGGAGAGTTACAAGCTAGAGCATACACAAACAGTGAGTGAGTCAAGATTTACATATAATGGGAGAGCAGGCGAAACCAATATGGCACTCAAGGAGGAGATTGTATGCTTTAGAATGATTTGGGTAGGTAGTTGACAGTGCTCAAAAGGGTTAGGACAAGGTAGGTGCAGTGCACATAATAACCATAACACAGGTTCCGTCATATATTAAGCTGAATAAGTGCCAACATGTGGGGGGGGCCCTCGGGATGCGCTAACGAGGGGGGGAGGGCCAGGTGACCTCGTTCAGGAGGTAAGACGGGGTAAGCCATTACTTGACCAGTGGACAGGAGAATAAGTGCGGTGGACCCTGGGGGCACAGAGACCCCCCATGCCTGCATAGTGCAGGGGGCTACGAGGTGCATAGACAGGTGGAGGAGCCCTTCAGGAAGTTCCAAAGGGAAGTTTTAAAGCTTGGATGGGAGGGGGTGGACTGAGTAAGGGCTGGGAACGAATTCCATAGTTTAGGGGCATAGTTGGCGAAGACCCGATCACCTGCAAAGGTGCGTGTCCTAGGAACCGGACAGTTGAGTGTCACGCTTGACCTAAGGTGGTAGAAAGAGGTGTCAGGGTTGAGGGGAAGGGCAAGGGCAGCGGGGGTGTCTGATCTTACAATGCTGTCAATGAAATTCCCTACTACAAAGGTGCGGTGTTTCTCGGAAGGGAACCACTCAAGGCGTGTGTAGAGGTTGCAGCGGTGTGTCAGGGGTGGGGCAGATAGTGCAAAGCGGCAGATGCTGTTCTAGGCCATGTCCCATTTCGGAAGGCTGGTTTCTGGCATGGGGGCAAAGGTCACTAGCCCATAGCAGAGAGAGGGGAGGAGAACGCCCCTGGCTAGGGCCACCCGAGCAGCCTGGGTTAGGCAGTTTTTGGCTCTGTAGGCAAGACAGAGTTTGATGCTTGTAGACTCGCAGACATTACAGATGTGCAGGGAAAGATCCAGCTGAGGGTCCAGAGTGACGCCCAGGTATTTGACAGCGGCAACTGTCTGCAGGGGCATGCCATCAGCCCCATAGATTAGTAGGGGGGCAGGGCTGGATATTGTTTTGTTCAGGGAGCCAAAGAGTATAGCCTGGGTTTTCTTAAGGTTGGTGGTAAGTTTGTGTTCCACCAGCCAAGACTGAATCCGCTTGAAGTCAGAGTTTAGTTGGGAATTGATGGTGTCAATGTCATGGGCACTGTCCAGAATGACAAGGTCATCAGCATACAGGGTGGTAAGCCCATGGATGGTGACAGAGGATAGTTCGTTGATGAAAAGGGAGAAGAGCGTCGGACCTAGGATGGATCCCTGTGGGACTCCACATTGCACAGTGGTGGGGTTGGAAAGAGTCCGGTTAAAGTTGGTGTATTGCTTCCTACCAGTAAGGTAATTGAGGAACCAGGCATGGGTGGAGTTTGAGAGTCTGAGGGAGATAAGTGGAGCTAAGGAGGGAATGATCTACCTGTCAAGGCTTTGGGAGAGATCCACGAAAATCGCTCCAGTGAGGTAGCCTGGTCGGTTGCAGTTCTGATCTGCGGGTGACTACAGCGAGGCGGTAGCCATGCTTGTGTCCCTTCCTGAACCCGTGTTGGGGAGAGAGGAAGTTGTGTTCTGTAGGTACTGGTTAGCTGAGAGGCCACAACTTTCTCCAGAATTTTTGGAGGCGGCTGACAGGATAGCTATAGGTCGGTAGTTCAGGGGTCTTTGGGGTTTCCTTGTTTAAGAACAGGGGTAACCTTGGCCACTTTCCAGATATCTGGGATGACACCAGTGTTTAGAGAAGAATTCAATATATGCGCTATGGGCCTGGCGAGAAGGTGGGCTCCTAGCTTGAGCAGTTTTGGCTTGAGGCTGTCGTGCCCTGCTCCAGTATGAGGGGAGAGGCTAGCAAGCAGCCTCTGGGTCTGTGTGGTAGATACCTGTTGTAGGAAGAAGGAGGGTCAGGTCTCAGGGCTGAGTCGAGAGGTGCTAGGGGACTTGGGCTCGGGTGGTTGAGAGTTCGGGACTTGGGGGCAGTGGGCTGGGATGGGGGGGCTGCTTGGAGAACATAGCGTTGAAGGTATTAGAAATTGTGTGGGGGTTATTGCAGCTAACCCCGTCAATGAGTAAGTTCGTGACTTGCGATCTTGCAGAGCCCCCAACCGCACTTCTAATGTTCTGCCAGAAGCTCCTTGGATTGCTGGCTGAGGAGAGTAGGGCGGATCAGCAGAACTCACTTTTTGCTGCCTGGATGGCTGTTTTACAGGAGTTTCTGAGGTGCCTGTAAGCAGTGAGATCATTGATGCTTTGGGAGGCCTTGTAGGTGTCCCAGCATTTGTCCCTGAGTTTCATTAGGGAGAATAGGCCCCCATGAAGCCATTTGGTGATGATGCCCCGTACCCTCCTCCTTGTAAGGGGGGCATGTTTGTTCTGCACAGGGATGTACTTGATTAAGAATTCATCCAGTGCTTGATCCGGGTCCAAGGAGGTGGTAACCCCTGACCAGTCAATTGAACCGAGGTCAGCAAGAAAGTCTGGTAAGTAGAATTTTGAGTAGTCCCTTATTTGTATCACTTTACTGGGAATCTTTGCCTGAGAGGTGCCCCAGGTGCAGAAGATAGGCGAGTGGTCCGAGATGGCATCAGGTAGGATGCCCGAGGATGTGATCCTGTCAGGTCTATTGGTCAGGATCCAGTCAATCAGTGAACCCTTGTCCCCCTGTGGGGAGGCCCTTGTTGGTTCGGATATAATTTGGCTCAGGGCAAGGCCCGAGAGCAGAGGCTCATAAGATTTAGAGTTAGAGCCCAACCAGTCAAGGTTGAGGTCTCCTGTAATAAGGACTTCACTTGTACCCACTCTCGCACTGACGCTGTGGAGAAGTGAGGAGAGTCCAGGTAGTCCACCTCTAGGAGGGTTGTAGCAGCAGATCAGGTGGATTTTTTTTGTGTGTCCAAGTAGAAGAAGAGTGTGCAGGAGCTCACATGTCGGGGGGGGGTGGTAGGCGGGTATGTAGATCTTCACAGACTCCTCAGGCTAAGGGCAGCAACTTGGAGTGGGATCTTCATGCTCCGGTGTCATGCATGCTTATGCTTGGGAATGAGACGTAAAAGTGCTTTAAAAAGTTCTGACGTTTATCCCAACAAGCAAAATGTATGTTGTACATAAGGGAATTTGATTTATTCAAAATGTACAGACGATTGCACTTAAAGGTTCATTTTGCTAAACAACCAAGCATGCATACTGGACATGTCACTACCCTGATAAAAACTAAAATGTTTGAAAATGATGTTAAAGCCAGCTCAGTGGCGCAGAGGGCTGAGGTGCTGGATGCTTTACCTCATTGCATGCTGGCGACCCAGGTTTGAAAACGAGCCAGGGTCATTGGGGGAGATGACCGGGGGGGGAGCAGGATCGATCAGCCATAATGGCAGCTCTCCTCTCCCAGGAGGGGATCTCTGTCACCCCTCCCCGCCTGGTGGAGGTGCGATGAGTAGCATAGGCAGGTGGGGGTGGCAAGTAGTGGGAGGGTGCCTCAGAGATGCGGTGTGCACGTGCCTCCACACGTGTCTGTGTGATCGAGGCATGGGGGATGAAAATGGGGAAAAAATCAGGGCACAAAAATCTATATATAAAAAAAATGTTGTTGAAACTGAAAAAGAGTGTACTACAGAAAAAAGGGTACACAAGAATTCACACCGGTCAATTCTCCCCACGACACGTCGCTCTGAACTATGAGCTCTGTTGTAAAGTGTGCCCCCCCACAAACTGTCCTGTGACAATTCACCCCCCGCATAACTATAATAAAATAAACACCAGGTGGTACAACATGGGAACAAATTGTGCAGGAAGGGGATTGATGCTAGAGCTCGTAGCCCAGAGTGAGTTGCCGCGGAGCGGAATGACCGACATGAACTGACATGTCCCCCGGGAAAAAAAAAAATCTTCAGGAATAAATCAACTTTGTCCCAAACAGTACCCTGGATCAAGCAGTGAATATATTTAGTAAACTTGTGGAAAATGATGTTGAAAAAGTATTAAAGTGGTATGAAAACATAAAAGGTATGCAGAATATCACAAGGAAGGAGAAAGGCACCGAATGAAATAAAAAAAAAATGTCAGAAGTGGTAGTTAAATAAGTGGATAAAGAAGGGGACTTGCAGTACTCCAGTCAAAAAATATGTAAATAGAGGAGATGAAATGACATTTGGATAATATATAATTTTACAAAAAAATCACACACACATCCCCAACAGAATTTATAAACATGCATGTGTCAATGCCGAATGTTTGCTTGCTGGCATTGGCATTGGTAGTGCAGGAGTTAGAGAGATGCATAATAGGAATGGCAGAGAAGTATTGAAGTAGCGCCAACCCCCACCCCCACCCTGCAGAGACTGACAGGCATTGGGGGGGGTGCCTTTGGGTCATCGGCTGTAACACTTATGCCATTCGACCTCACCCCACCCTGCAGACACCGACAGGTGTCACAGTGTGCTTTGAGGTCTTCTGCCCTTACGCTCACCCCATTCCATAAGGAAATAAGCTGAGATGGGTGCAGTATAGGAGAATGGTGTGAACGTTAGGGCTGAAAACCCCAAGGCACACCTTGATGCCTGTCAGTGGCTGTAGGGTGAGGGTGGGGATGAAATGGGGTGAGCATTATGGACGACGACCCCCAAGTCACCCCCCGAGACCTGTCAGTCTGCACAGGGTAGGTTTTAAAAGTTGGAAACCCTAATATCCCAGGCATTTGCTGGCATTTTTGCTCCAAATTTTAACAATATGGGCTTTTTGGGACCCCACCTCATGAATAATGGCAGTATTATTTCATTACTCAAAAGGTGATTTCGCACAATAAGTGTGCCATTCATTGCCACTGGTGCAAAAACACATTTTGGGCAGGATGTGAAAAATGACAGCTGTGCTGTTCATGAGGAGGTGTGAAGAAATGGCAATGCTGAAAATCTGGACTGAAAATATGAAAAAGTGGCGAAGTTACAAGTGTGCATAGAAGCTGTGCAACACAAGCTCACAACGCAGTCATTTTTTGGAATGTTTTCACCAAATTTTCAACATGACCTTTTTGGGACCTCTCCTCATGAACAGTGGCACTGGGATTTTGTTAATCTGTCCCAAAAGTTGATTTCACACAGCGACCATGCCATTCTGTGCCACAGGTACAAAAACACATTTCAGGAAGGATGCAAAAAATTACAGCTGTACTGTTCATCAGTGAACATGAAAAAATGGCAGTGTTGGAACTTTAGAGTGAAAGTATTAAAAATTAATGAAGTTACAAGCATGCGTAGAAACTGCGTAACAGACACTTGTAATGCAGCCATTTTTGGGATTTTTTTCACCAAATGTGCAACAAGGGCTTTTTGGGACCCCACCTCATGAACAGTGGCACTGTCATTTCATTAATTGGTCCCGAAAGGTGATTCTGCACAGAGAACGCAAAATCACCTTTCAGGAATGAGAAACAAAATAACAGTGACAGTGTTCATGAGGTGAGGTCCTAAGAACCCCATGCTGAAAACTTGGGACCCAAACTCCAAAAACTGGCTGAAATATCAACCTAAATTAAATTGACTGCCATTATAGGGCTGGCCATCATTTCTTCAGTTCCAGGTTGATCTGTGGAGAGTGCAGACGTGTTCCCAGTCCACAGAAGATTGCTCTCCTGACCACCGTAGGTAAGTATGGGTGAGAGGGAGTGCGGGGAGATGGGGTGCACAGAGGGAGGGTGTGGGCTGGGGGAGAGGCAGGCGGTAAAAACGAGGGACCATTTTCTTTTTTTTCAGGTTTAAAAGAAAAATATGTTGTGGGACTGTTTTCTTTTTTACAGGTTAAATATTAACAAAATGGATTTCAGCACACTGGGGTGGGCTCCCAGTGTGCCAGAGTACGGGAGGGGGTAATCAGTGCCAACCCAGGGATTGGGCACCCCAAGGTCGACTGAGAACATAGGGGAGGCTGCGCATCTGACACCGGGAGTGGGCATCCGAGTGTCAGAAACATCAAAGAAGTATTTTTTGGCACACTGGGGTGGGCTCTCAGTGTGCCACATTAAAGGGGAGGGGGGATACATGCTGACACGGGGATTGAGCACCCCGATGTTGGCAGGGGACAGAGAACGGAAGGTGCAGGGTGGGCAACAGCAGTGGGAGGGAGCTAATTTGTTGTTCTGCTGTGTGACTGGTTGGGAGGGAGGGGGAGGACTGCCGCTGCAATGCTGAAACTGCCCCTGATTGCAGTGGCAGATTTCACAGAGGGTGTGGGGCGGGCAGCAGCAGTGAGAGGGAGCTAATTTGTTGTCCTGCTGTGTGACTGGTTGGTTGGGAGGGGGGACTGCCGCTGCAATGCTGAAACTGCCCCGATTGCAGCAGCAGATTTCTTTCAAGTGTGGCGCTCGATCTGAAACTGCTGTCATCAGCAGCTTCAGCATTAATTGGTGGCCAACGGACACAACCATCACAGCATTTGCTGGATTGGCCACAACACTGCCACACCTCTGCAATGCTCTGCAACCCTCAATATGTTTCTTGTGCACTGCGCGCGCAAGCAAACATAAAAAGGAAGCAATGGTATTTTTAGAGAAAGTAAGGGAAAGCTCGTGGATAACGGAAACTGAAAAGAAGTTTATGACTGTAAATGCCCCAGTGAAACCAACCGTCTACCTACTCCCAAAAATTCATAAAAATAACGAACAACCACCAGGCCACCCTGTTGTAAGCAATATTGGGTCCATTATGGAACCAATTTCAAAATTTGTAGATTTTTTTCCTCCTCTGTGCCCTCCCCCCCATTAAAAGCTGAAGATCATATGTGAGAGACACAACTGGGGCCCGATATCCAAAAACAGCAAAACGGAGTGCAAAGTTTTGCGCCATGCTTGCCCATTGCCCGCGACCCTAACAATGCTATATTCAGTGGAATAGCGCACCAGCCCCATCTGACTGAATGCAGGGGCATGTTGGCACAGCACTAGAAACATAGAAACATAGACTTTGACGGCAGATAAGGACCGCTAGGCCCATCTAGTCTGCCCATTTCCCTACCTACAGGATAGGCCGTAGATCCTAGTTAACCAACAGCCTATTTCTTCCTACCCCCCACAAGAATTGCCTTATGTCTGTCCCATGTATTCTTGAATTCTCCCACAGTTTTAGACCCCACAACCTCCTCAGGAAGGCTGTTCCATGCATCCACTACCCTCTCTGTGAAATAATACTTCCTCACATTGCCCCTGAACCGCCCTCCCTCTATCTTTAAATTGTGTCCCCTTGTTCTTGCAAGTCACTTTTTCTGAAAGATGCTACCCTCTTGGACTTTGTTGATTCCACTGAGGTACTTAAAAGTTTCTATCATGTCCCTCCTCTCCCTTCTTTCCTCAAGGGTATACATATTAAGCTCCCTTAGTCTCTCCTCATATGGCTTCTCCTGCAGACCCTGCACCATTTTAGTTGCCCTCCTCTGGACTACCTCTATCCTGTCTATGTCCTTGCGGAGATGGGGTCTCCAGAACTGGACACAGTACTCCAGATGGGGTCTCACCAACTGTCTGTACAGAGGGATAACAACTTCCTGTTTTATGCTGCTGATGCCTCTCCCTATACATCCCAGTATACCCCCAGCCCTCCCTACTGCCTTCTCACATTGCTTGCTAACCTTAAGGTCATCTGATATGATTACCCCCAGGTCCCTTTCCTTTTTTGTTGTTGTTACTACCTCCCCACCCATTGTGTATTCTTCCCCTGGGTTCTTGTTTCCCAGGTGCATTATTTTGCACTTCTTTGCATTGAATCCTAGCTGCCATACTTCTGATCATTCCTCCAACCTTGCCAAGTCCCTTTTCATCCTTTCCACGCCTCCTTGTGTATCAACCCTGTTGCAGATCTTTGTGTCATCTGCAAAAAGGCATACTTTTCCTTCCAGTCCCTCTGCAATGTCACTGATGAAGACATTAAAAAGGACTGGACCCAATACTGAACCTCATGGTTCCCCACTAGTAACCTCTCTTTCTTCAGAGGATTCCATTTACAATTACCTTCTGTGTCCTGTTGTGCAGCCAATGTTTTATTTAGGCTACCACCCTGGGACCCATCCCAGGCTGGTTAATTTGACTATTAATCTTTTATGTGGGACTGTGTCAAATGCCTTGCTAAAGTCAGGTAGGCCATGTCCACAGCCCCTCCCTGGTCTACTACTTTGGTCACCCAGTCAAAGAAATCTATTAGATTCATCTGACATGACCTTCCCGTGTGAATCCATGCTGTCTTGGGTCCTGTGCTCCACTGGCCTCTAGGTACTCAACTATTCTTTCCTTTAGAAGTGACTCCATCACTTTCCCTACCACAGAGGTCAGACTGACAGGTCTGTAGTTTCCTGCCTCTGTCTTGGTCCCACTTTTGTGAAGGGGATCACATCCGCCTTCCTCCAGCCTCGGGTACCACACCATCCTCCATGATTTATTAAAAAGGTAGCCAGCGTTTCACTAGTTCCTCCCTTAATTCTTTTTAGAATTCTGGGGTGAATTCCATCAGGACCCATTGCTTTGTCCACCTTCAGTTTCAGGAGTTCTTGCAGAACCCTTTCTTCTGTGAAAGGACTGGGATCGACCCCCCTATCAAGAGTGCTTCTGTTAATTGGATTAGGCACTTCACCCTCCTCTTTTGTGAATACTGAGCAGAAATATTCGTTCAGTATCCCTGCTTTTTCACTGTCCCCCTCTGCCCACCCACCGTTCATTCTATTCAGCCTCACTATCCCTCCCTTTGTCTTTCTCGCTCACTGATGTACCTATAAAGATTTTATCCCCTTCTTAACTGAGTTGGCTATCTTTTCCTCAGTTTGGGCCTTTGCTATTCTGACTTCCTCCCTGCTTCCTTCTGCCTTAACTGGTACAGCTCTCTGTCCTGCTCCTTCTGTGTTTCTATACTCTCCGAATGCTATCTTTTCTTCCTGACTTTCACAGCCACCTCTTTTGAGAACCATAGTGGCTTTTTCTTTCATTTTGATTTGTTTATTTGCTTCACAAAAAGGCTTGTTGCCTCTGTGATGGCAGTTTTGATGATTCCCCATTGTTGCTCCACACCTCCTTCTAGCCTGTTTGCTAGTGCTTTTCTGAGGCACTCTCCCACTAAGCCAAGTAATGCTGCCCCAACATGGATGCCACCAATTCTGACAACAGCGCCACCAGTCCCCACAGTGCTGGTAAGCCCCTGATGTGATTTTCAGACATCCCCATGCAAATGAGCCAACTGGGCATGCAAGGTGCTAAGGGGCCATTTGCATGTCCATTATGGGCACATTTACATGGGAAGCAGTGGCAGGTTTGTGCCCTGTGACCGGCTCTGCCACTGCCACAATTACCCACTTCCATACAAAGCATGTATTCCCTGGTGTCTAGTGGCACCCCACCCCCACCCACCGGTCACCAGCCCCACACATGTAAGATCATTCCCTGGTGCTAGCAGTCCCCTCCCCCCCCATCACTACCCCAGTGTAATTTTACACAGCCAGCTCTGTCAGGTATAATATCTTTCCCTGGTGTCCAGTAGTCACTTCCACCCTTCTATCACCAGCCCCAGTGTAATTCTACTCATTCATGGTGCCTAGTGGTCCCCCACCACCTTCTGATCACCAGTCCCAGTGTAAATTCAATTATCTCTGGTGCCTAGTGGTCCCCTCAACATCACCCCCCAATCACCAGCACAATAGATTAGATGGAAATCATTCCCTGACATCTAGTGCCCCCCCGTGCTGTGGATACTGACAACTCCACCCTGCCAACCCCCCCTTACCTTAAGCGTCGCTGCTGCCATTCCCATATGGTGACCAGCAGAGCCATCCTCTCACATTCTCAGCCACCTGCCATATGGATAGATAGGAAGCGGGCATCCAATCTACAGTACAGGGTGTAGCGTGGCCTGTGTACTGTACAGGGGGTGCATGGCCTGTGTATGTATAGGGAGTGAGTGTCCTGTGTACTGTACTGTGTACTGTGTACTGTACAGGGGGTGCATGACCTGTGTATGTACAGGGAGTGAGTGTCCTGTGCACTGTACTGTGTACTGTGTACTGTACAGGGGGTGCATGGCCAGTGTATGTACAGGGAGTGAGTGTCCTGTGCACTGTACTGTGTACTGTGTACTGTACAGGGGGTGCATGGCCTGTGTATGTGCAGGGAGCAAGTGCCCTTTGTACTGTACTGTGTACTGTACAGGGGGTACAGGGTCTGTGTATGTACAGGGAGTGAGTGCCCTGTGTACTGTAAAGGGGGCGCATGGCCTGTGCATGTACAGGGAGCAAGTGTCCTGTGCACTGTACTGTGTACTGTATACTGTACAAGGGTACACAGCTTGTGTATGTACATGGAGTGAGTGTCTTCTGTACTGTACTGTGTAATGTACTGTCTACTGTACTGTGTACTGTTCTCTGTACTGTGTACTGTTAACTGTACTGTGCACTGTGTACTGTACGGTGTACTGTACTGTGTAATGCACTGTGTACTGTGGAGTGTACTGCACTGTGTACTGTGCTCTGTACTGTGTACTGCACTGTGTATTGTACTGTGTACTGTTTACTGTACTCTGTACTGTACAGTGTACTGTGTACTGAGTACTGTGCACTGTACTCTGTACTTTGTACTGTAGCATGCGGCCTGTATATTGTACTGCATGCTGTGTACTGTGTAGTGTACTGTGCTGCATACTGTGTACTGTACCGTGTACTGTATACTGTCTACTGTACTGTGTATTGTACTGTGTACTGTACTGTGTTCTGTACTGCATACTGTGTATTGTACTGTGCTGTGTACTGAACTCTACACTGTGTACTGTACTGTGTTCTGTGCACTGTACTGTACTGTGGCATGTGTACTGTACTGCGTACTGTGTACTGAGTAGTGTACTGTACTGAATAATGTGTACTGTACTGTGTACTGCACTGTGTACTGTTCACTGTACTGTGTACGGTGTACTGTACTGTGTTCTGTATGGTGTACTGTGTACTGTACTGTGTACTGTACTCTATACTGTGTACTGTACTGTGTTCTGTACTCTGTACTGTGTAGTGTACTGTGTTCTGTACTGTGTACTGTACTGTGTTCTGTACTGCATACTGTGTATTGTCTGTGTACTGTACTCTACACTGTGTACTGTACTGTGTTCTGCACGGTGTACTGTGTACTGTACTGTGGCATGTGTACTGTACTGTGTACTGTTCACTGTACTGTGTACTGTACTCTATACTGAACATTGTGTACTGCACTGTGTACTGTTCACTGTACTCTGTACAGTACTTTGTTCTGTACTGTGTAGTGTAGTGTACTGTGTACTGTACTCTATACTATGTTCTGTATGGTGTACTGTGCACTGTGTACTGCTTTGTGTAATGTGTATTGCACTGTGTACTGTACTATGTACTGTACTGTGTACTGTGTACTGTACTGTGTATTGTACTGTGTACTGTACTGTTTACTGTACTCTACACTGTGTAGTGTACTGTACTGTGTTCTGCACTGTGCACTGTACTGTGGCATGTGTACTGTACTGTGTACTGTACTGCATACTGTGTACTGCACTGTGTACTGTTCACTGTACTCTGAACGTTACTTTGTTCTGTACTGTGTAGTGTAGTGTACTGGGTACTGTACTCTGTACTATGTTCTGTATGGTGTACTGTGCACTGTGTACTGTGTACTGCATTGTGTAATGTGTATTGCACTGTGTACTGTACTATGTACTGTACTGTGTACTGTGTACTGTACTGTGTTCTGTACTGCATACTGTGTGCTGTACTGTGTACTGTACTCTACACTGTGTACTGTGGCATGTGTACTGTACTGTGTACTGTACTGCATACTGTGTACTGTGCTGTGTACTGTTCACTGTACTGTGTAATGTACTGTATACTGTATATTGTACTGTGTACTGTACTCTGTACTATGTACTGTACTGTGTACTGTGGCATGTGTACTGTTGTGTACTGTACTGCATACTGTGTACTGTGTACTGCACTGTGTACTGTTCACTGTACTCTGTACTGTGTAATGTGTATTGTACTGTGTTCTGTACTGTGTACTGTGTAGTGTATTGTGTACTGCACTCTGTTCTGTGTTGTGTATGGTGTACTGTGTACTGTACAATGTGTACTGCACTGTGTACTGTACTATGTACTGTACTCTGTACTGTGTACTGTACTGTGTTCTGTACTGGTTCTGTACTGTATACTGTGTATTGTACTGTGTACTGTAGTGTGTTAAGTACTCTACACTGTGTATTATACTGTGTTCTGCACTGTGTACTGTGTACTGTACTGTGGCATGTGTACTGTACTGTACTGTATACTGTACTGCATACTGTGTACTGTGTAGTGCACTGTACTGCATAATGTGTACTGTACTGTTCACTGTGCTGTGCTGTGTATTGTACTGTGTACTGTATACTGTACTGTATACTGTACTCTGTACTGTACTGTGTTCTGTATTGTGTACTGTGTATTGTGTACTATGTAATGTACTGTGCACTGTGTACTGTACTGTACATTGTACTCTGTACTGTGTACTGTTCTCTGTACTGTACTGTGTATTTTACTATATACTGTGTACTGTACTATGTACTGTGCACTATACTGTGTACTGTATGTACTGTGTATTGTACTGTGTAATGTGCACTGTACTATGCATTGTGCTGTGTACTGCACTGTGTACTGTACTGTATACTGTGATATGTACTGTGTATTGTACTGTGTACTGTACTGTATACTGTGTACTGTAGTGTGCTGTGTACTGTACTGTGTACCGTACTGTACTATGTATTATGTAATGTACTGTGTACTGCACTGTGTACTGTGTACTGCATTGTGTACTGTGTTCTGTACTGTAGTGTGCTGTGTACTGTACTGTGTACTATACTGTGTATTGTACTGTGTACTGTACTGTGTACCAAACTGTGTATTGTGTACTGTACTGAGTACTGTACCATGTATTGTGTAATGCACTGTGTATTGCACTGTGTACTGTGTACTTCAGCTTCAACACGGCTTTTGACTCTGTGCCTCGTAGACAGCTGCTGAGGAAGTTGGAGGAACTGGAGTGGCTAGGGATATAGTTAGATGAGTAGAAAACTGGCTAAAAGGGAGGCAGCAGTTGGGTTGTGGCAAACTGAGTTAAATGAGAGGACAGAGAGGTCATGAGTGGGGTACCACAGGGGTCTGTCCTGGGCCCGGTCCTTTTTAACATGTTCATCAGTGACATCGGAGAAGGGATCCAGGGTAGAATAAGCCTCTTTGAAGATGACACTAAACTCTGGGAAAGGATAGACAGCACAGAGGGAATTGGAGAATTACAGGGTGACCTGCAAAGGCTACAGAGTTGGTCAAATGTCTGGCAGCTGAAATTCAATGCCAAAAAGTGCAAGGTGATGCACCTAGGGAACAAGAATCCAAGGACAGAATTCTGGATGGGAGGAGTTAAACTTAGCACTGCAGCTCAGGAATGGGACCTAGGAATCCTCATCAGTGACACCCTTAAACAGGCTAGCCAATGTAATAAGGCTTGTAGTAAGACAGACAAGATGCTGGGCTGTATCAACAGGGGTATGGATACTGAAGTGATACCCCCCCAAAGATCCTTGGTGAGGCCACACCTGGAGTACTGTGCTCGGTTCTGGAGCCCTCACCTTAGAAAGGACAAGGATAGGCTAGAGGGGGTACAGTGTAGAGTGACAAAGTCTTACGAGGAACGTCTTAGGGCACTGAACATGTACTCACTGGAAACCAGAAGGGGGCGGATATGATAGAAACCTTCAAATTTCCTGAAAGGAATAAACAAAGTGAACTACAAGGAATTATTTAGCAGGAACAACGGTTCAGCAACATGAGGATATGACAGGAAGCTGACAGGAGGAAGGTTCAGAAGGGATGTGATGAAATATTATTTTACTGAAAGGGTGGTGGAACCATAGAACAGCTTGCTGGCTGAGGTGGTGGGAACTAAAACTGTGGAGGGCTTCACATGGGCTTGGGACAGAGCAAAAGGAATAGTGCTCACTTGTAGAGATGAAACCAGGGAAAGGAACAGAAAGACTGATGGGGAGGGTTAGACCCCTGTATTGACACTAGGTTGCGGGGTTAAATAGCTTCCAATGGGCAGACTTAATGGACCCTTGGACTTTTTCTGCCATCACTGTCTATATTTCTAAATTACACCAGGGCTGGTGATTGGAGGGTGGAAGGGACCACTGAACATCAGGGAAATTATTATACCTGATGGGGTTGACGATTGGAGGGTGGGGGAACCAGTAGGCACCAGGGAAATGTAAAATTACATTGGGCTCAGTGGTCAGAGGGTGGGGGACTGCTAGCACCAGGGAATAATCTTACATATACAGGGCTGGCAATCAGATGGGGGCACTAGCACCAGGGAATGAAACTTACATATACAAAGCTGGCAGTCAGAGAGTGAGGGGATCACTGAACACCAGGAAAAGGATTTTACATTACAAGGCCCAGCAATTGGAGGGTGGGGGGGACCACTGGACACCAGGAAACAATGTTATGTTACCAAGGATGGTGATTGGAGGGTGGGTGGGGGCAATCACAGGACACCAAGCATCAGTGGACAGGGTTGCCACTAGACACCACGGGGCAGGTGTATTACCCCAACTGCTAACTGCTTGTTGCCTGCAGTGGCTCCAGTGGCCGCTGTGGTTGTCCAGAGTAAGTCAGGGTTTTGATCGGTGGTATATGCGCTGTGCAAAGTGGCCTGCACTAAAACCCTTTGAACAGCATGACTACGCTGAATATCACCCTGCGCCAGTATTCCTGTTCTCTCCCCTCCTTTTGCCCACCACATTCATTATTATTTTTTTATTTGCATGCATGCACTAACCCTGTTAGCTCACATAGCAGCCCCCTTTGAATACGAGTGCAACCCCCTGGGCAAACAGGGCGGAATCACTTTGTCCACTGAGCAAAGTTTTGGATATCTGGGCCCTGATGTTTTAAATATATTACAACTAATAACAGTGACCGAGAAAATTCTGGTAACTTACGACATAGGATGCCTTTATCCCCCCCATCCTTTCAGTGGACAGTTAATTGGTCTCAGACCCTAAGTCTGTCGTGGACACCTTCAACAAGTTCTTTATCACTTGTGCTCTTCCTGATCACCCTCCTTGAGCTCCCCCCATCCCCTCCACTCCTCCCTCTCCAAACAGATACCACCTTCCCCCAATCTCCCAGCAGGAAGGCTTTTTAAGCACTCTGGTCCTTTAACCCAGACAAGAATAGCCCAAATGGCATTGACCCAAACCTCCTCCGCATCTCTGCCCCAGGCAGTGCCCTCCCCCTTATGCAACTCTTGAATCTCTACATCTCCTCTGGTAAGGTCCCGCCGGCCTGGAAAGAGGCCAAGGCCCTGCTTCTCCACAAAGGTGGTGGCCCAGCCTCCCCTGGGAACTACCTAGTCAAACTCCAGGAGTCCCTAGCATACACTAGACTTGTTGAATTCCTCCCTGCCTCTGACACCCTGTCCCCTGTCCAAGCTGGCTTTAGGAGGGGTCACTCCACTATTTCCTCCTTACTGCATGTCACAGACTCATACAAACATATGAAGAAGCCAGCAGAAGAAGGCCATTTGGTCTATCAAGTCTGCTCATATTGCAGGGTCCACAGCTTGAGCTAATGTCCCTGCCCTCCTTCCCTACTCCTCCCATCCTCCCTACCCCATGATACTTACCTTCCCCCTATGTTTATCCCAGCCTCTCTTAAAGCTGCCCACTGTATTCAACAAAATGACCTTTTCCAACAATGCATTCCAAATGTCTACCATCCTCTCTGCGAAGAAGTGCTTCCTGGCCTCCCACCCTCCAGCTTAAGACTGTGCCCCTCATGTTGTGTTTGCCACTCAGCTTAAAAAGACTCTCCTTATCAACCTTATCTATCCCTTTCAAGTACTCGAAAGACCCAAGCTCTCTCTCTCTCTCTCTCTCTCTCTCTCTCTCTCTCTCTCTCTCTCTCTCTCCTTCCAGGGAGTACATGTTGTTCAGTGCCCTCAACCTCTCCTTGTATGCCTTACCCTGCTGACCCACTATCATCTTTGTAGCTCTCCTCTGGACTTTCCCCAGCAGGTTAATGTCCTTTTTGTGGGCACCAGTACTGAACTCCATACTCTAGATGCGGTCTTACCAGTGACCTGTACAAGGGCAGTATAACCTCTTCTCTCTTACTACTGATCCCCCTAGATATGCATCCCAGCATCTTGTTTGCCTTTGCTGCTGTTTTCTTGCGCTGTGTGGAGTGCCTCAGGTCACTAGTGATCATCACTCCCAGATCCTTCTCCTCCTCCTCTGATGCAGATACTCGGACTCCATCCAGGTGGTACTCTGTCCTAGGATTCTTGGCTCCAGTATGCATAACTTTGCATTTCTTGGCATTGAAGCCAAGCTGCCAGATTCTAGATCACCTTCTCAGCTTTTCCAGATCTTCCTGTAAGTCCTGTATCCCTTCAGTTGTGTCCACTCTCCCACAGAGCTTGGTATCACCCACAAATAGGCACATTTTGCCCTTAATGCCATCCCCAATGTCATCTATGAAGACACTGAACAACACCGGAACCAGCAATGAGCCCTGGCAGGACCCAACTGGTTACCTTTTTTTGGTGCCAGAAAACTCTCCCCCCACAACCACCCTCTGGGTTCTGTCCCTCAGCCAGTTTTCCCCAACCCCAAGATCCACCAACTTCCTGAGCAACCTTTTGTGGGGCACAGAGTCAAAAGCCTTGCTGAAATCAAGACAGAGGATGTTCTACCCACTCAGGGATGGATCTTGGGCAAATCACTGCCACCATCTTCATGGACCTGGTAAAGGCCTTCAACTCAGTATCCCATTCGCTCCTACTAAACAAGCTGCACTCAGTTGGCCTGGCTGCACCCACAGTGAACTGGTTCAGCTCCTACCTCACCAACAGTCATCAGTCAGTCCAAGTGGGTTCCACCCTGTCTTCCCCTCTCCCCACCCTTGCTGGGGTCCCCCAAGGCTCCATCTTGGGCCCAGTTCTTCACTCCCTTTCCATCAATGACCTCCCTACTGCTTGCTCAGACTCCCAATTCAACATGTGTGCTGATGATACCATCACCTACACCTCTGGTCCTTCTACTCCCGACGTGGAGGCCTCTCTCCAGCATGATTTTAACAATGTACTAAGCTGGTTTCAGGCAAACCAACTAAGAGTTAACACCAAAAAAACTGTTACAGTGACATTCGGGACAAGATGAAAAGTGCCCAGGCTCCCATCCCTTCCCTTGTTCATCACCCCCAGATGGATTGCCTCTCAAAACTGCCCCAGCATTCAAATACCTTGGGGTCTGACTTAATGGCAATCTTGAATTTTCTATCCATATAGACTTCCTACACTCCAGACTCCTCCAAAGCTTGGAGTGCAATACCGGAATAAAGCTTGCCGATCCCCTTCTGTTTGCCGGGAGCTGGTAATCAAAACTATTCTTCCAGTGTTCGACTATGCAGACGCCATCTGCAGCACCACTCCTGCCTCCTCCCTGGCCAAATCATACACACTCTTACACGCCTTTTGCCAATTCAGCTCAAGCTCCTCTCTTCACACACACCATTGCTCCTTCTATTCCACTCTATGTAGCCCTCCACTTTCCCACCATCGCCAGACCCACTCCCTAGCACTAATCGCTAAGTACTGGTTTGGTTCCCTCCCATCCTAACTCTCCTCCCTCCTGTCCCCCACCCATTCCTCCTCCTATCCACTCCACTCCAGGGACTCTTGCTCTTTCTCCCTTCCCCACCCTCACTCAACCTCTGGTCAATCCACCTCCTTCTACCATCTCCCTTCCATCTGGAATTGATTCTTACCTACCCTTTGTCAAGCTGCCTCTCTCCCAGCCTTCAAGTGCCTGCTTAAACTCTTACCCGCTACTCCTTGCTGCTGCCGCAATGCTCCCTAACTATACTGCTTTCCCAGCTGAGCCACGCTGAGGCCTCGTTCATCTCAGACATTATATCTGAGTATGTATACTATTTATTATTGCACTATGATCATTTTGTTTGTAATGTTATCTTTTTACCTATATTGTATCCCCCCCCCCCTCCGGAAATGAGCCTCGGATCAGTGTGCCTTTCCCGGTTACCATTTTTTTAAATAAATAAAAATATCCCCCATGAAGGGGGATTGAAAGCAGTAGAGACACCACTACATTTAAGAACAGAAGATGTTGTGCCACCCAACAGTTTTATTGTTGAGCGCGCAAACTTTATTCTGAAGTTATTTTACCTTTGGCAATGAGATTTGCCAGCAAGTCCACAGAACAGCAATGGTCACTGTGTTTGCCCCATCGCTGGCAAATATTTATGTTGGAGAATGGGAACAGTAATTTGTATGGAGCCTGGAGAACAACAAATGGAGCCAGTATGTGAAAGTTTAGATACGCTTTATAGATGATGTGCTCCCCCCCCCGTGGGACAGTCCAGAGAATGCATTGACTGAATTTACAGAGTACATTAACTCCAGTGACAATAACCAATTCCCAATGGAAAGCAGCAGGGATTTAATATACGATCTGGACATAACGATTAAAAAGTGGGAGGAAACCTGCAGATAAAGTTGTTTTGTAAAAAGACTGGTTCATAATTCATTGCTTCATGCAGCGCGTGAACGTCCACAGCACACAATAAAAAATATTGCATATGGACAATTAATATGAATTAAGACAAATTGTAGTGAGGAAACAGAGCTAAATAAAGAAAGAAATGGTCAACACATGTGAGAGGTTTTTGAATCAAGGGTTATGAGCCAGGAAATCTTGTCAAGGTTGTGAAAAGAGTGAAAGAAATAAACAGAAATGAATTGTTTAAAAAAACTTGCACGCACAAGATGAAGAAAGTAAAATCACTTTTTGCACATCATAAAATGTATTTATTTATTGAAAGAGATTTACCAGGAAAGACACACTGAGCCATAAAGCTCATTTCCAGATGTGTCCGGGGTGGGGGGGGATAAGTACATAATAACAACTGAAAAGTGCAGCAATCTAGAGAGCAAAAGACACAGCAACGTACAGTATAAACAATGAATTGGCATAATTTAAACAAGACAGATTGTCTACCTCGGGCGTGTGGGGCAATCTGGCACTCACAGGCTGAAACATTAGTAAAAGGACAGGGCAGGAAGTAGTCATTAAGACAGGAGGGGACAACAGGGAGGTGCGACTAGAGAGAAAATTGAGGGAGGAAGGAGAGAAAGAGGAAGAGAGAAAGAGGGAGAAAGGAGGAAGGGAGAGGAAAAATGGGGAGGTATAGAAGAGAAGGGGGGATGGATTAGGGTTAGGAATAGAGCCAGGGTTCTCCAGATTTTTGGGATTCTAGTTCAGTTCAGGTCTGCTTAAAAATTACATGTTTGGGTTCTGGTTCAATTTGGTTCTAGGCTTTTGGTTTATTTTCTTGTTCTGGCTCGGTTCTGGCTCAGGATCAAATTAAGTGTTACTAAATTCACTTTATATTGCCAAATATATATATATATATATATATATATATATATATATATATATAAAACATGGAGATAACACAACTGATTTCACATTGTTAACTTTATTCAAATCAACATTACTTTGAGTAAAAGAGACCAAAAAGCAGGCAAGTACAAGTTCAATTGTAAAGTATAAATGTTCAAGAATTTAACAAATACAGAACAAGCAATGTGTTAACTGATAGGTTAGATCTTCAGTCATCTAGAACTTGCATGCAGAATGGGAACTCTCTCTAACTGCTGCTGATACTAGCTGTCAAGCTTAGGTACGTATGTGCAAGCTTTGCTAGTTTCTGGAACAGATGTCTTCCTGTCTCATTCCAGAATTCAAGGCAGCTGTCAGTATAACTGTCACGTTCTAAATATGTTTTTAGTTCACTGGATGACAATGATCTGGTTGCTGTTGAAGAAGGACCACCTAGACTGGATAGCATGTCCTTGACATCCGTTTTTGGCCTTTTTGCTGGTGGCTCATCAACCTTGGATTTTGCTTTGATATTGACAGTTATTACTGACTTCAGTGAAGAAATCATTTTGCAGTCTGTAGGTAATACTTCACACAGCTGGAGAAGTGTAGAAGAGCATGGATAGACTACTGCCTCCATGTGGGTTTTCCTCATCTGACATGGTCTGGGTTCAGGTCCGATTCAGGTTCTTCTGGTTTTTTTTTATTTTTAGGGTTCTAGTTCGGTTCAAATTGGGCAAAAATTGAATAGTTCTTGTCTGGTTCAGGTTCAGTTCTCAGAAGAACCCTGGTTCTAGTTAGGAATAAAGTATTGAGGTGTGGAGGGGACAAAGTGATGGAGGTAGGATTCGGAGGAGGAGGAGAGTGGGAAGGAAGGGGGAAGGGGGAAGGAGTAAGAGCAAGCTGGAAGAATGGGAATAGTGTTGGGTGGAAATGATGGGGAAACAGAGGGGGCAGATACAGAGGAAGAGGGTTTGGAGGAACGATGGCAGTGGAAGGAGTGGGAGGGGAAGGAGGGGTTGGATGGGGAAAGAGAAAAGGGGTGAGGCAGGACATTAGACTAAGGGCAATTGCAGGTGGGAGAGGAGTGGACTTGGAGTAGCAAGCAAAGAGAGCATTTGGAGGAGGCAGAGCAAACTGGTAGGGGAAAAGAGTTCTAGATATTAGGAAAGTGGTAAGAGAAGGCATTCTGTCCTGCAAGGGATTTACTAGAAGGGGGCACTAGGGAGTGATAGCTTGAGTTGTGGAGAGAGTAAGAGGAGGGAGGCATAGGGGAGAGAAGACAGCCGAGATAAGAGGGGAGTGAGGCCAGCCAGAATTTAAAAATAAAGGAGGTGCAGTGGGTTAGGCAGCGATCTACCGGGGGGGGGGAGCAGAGTATAGAGAACAGTGGTGAGTACGGGGAGGGCAGGCCAAGACAAAATGGCAGAAGGATAGTAGAAGAGGGAATCCAGTCTGGCCAAAGTGGACTTAGGTGCAGCACCGTAGACAATGTCGCCATAATCAAAGCTGGGGAGTATCATCTTAGAAATGATATACCGGCAAACAGGTAAAGGGATGCAGCTTTTGTTCCTATAAAGGGCACCTAGCACGGGTGGATTTTTTTTTATGAATAGCGTATACGTGCTGAGAGAAGCCAAGGTGCCAGTCAAGCCAGACACCAAGGTATTTAACAGAGGGTACATCATCAATTGTACCCCCATCTAGGGTGTGGAAGATGGGTTGAGAGGAGAGCCTAGAAAGTCTCTGCCTAGTGCCGAAGCACATGGAGACCATTTTTTTAGCATTTAGAGATAATTGATTTGACCTGAACCATTTCTGGACAGTGTCAAAATCTAGCTGAAGCCTGGATGATAACTCTGAGGGAGAACACCCAGATGCAAACAGGATCATGTCATCTGCATACATGTGGATGGAAGCAGAAGAGCAGGTGGAAGGGAGGTCACTGAGGAAGATAGAGAAAAGCAATGAGCCAAGGATGGAGCCTTGGGGTACACCAGTATGGATGGGGGGGGGGGGGGGACAAGGAATCGCCAATTCTCACAGATTGAGATCTTCCTTCCAGATATGAGCTGAACCAATTAATTGCTGAGTCTGTGAGACCCGCTGACTTGAGTTTACCAAGGAGAAGCGGGTGGGAGACAGTGTCAAAAGTGTTCGCTAAATCAACAAAGATGGTAGCTGTGAGGTGCCATGGTCCATGCCAGTAAGGATGGAGTCAGTGAGCCTGAGGAGAGAAGAGGTGGTAGAGTGAAGTTTGCAAAAGCCAGACTGAAAAGGGGGGAAGAAGGAGTTCAGGGAAGGGGGAGAGCTGAGACAGAACTATGTGTTCTTGTGGTTTGAATAAGGTAGGAAGGAGAGATATAGAGCAGAAGTTGCCAGGAGAGGAGGAGTCACCACCTTTAGGGAGAGGGATGACTGTTGCACGCTTCCAGGAGTCCAGAACTGAGGCAAGAGAGAGAATGAAAGGTTGAGCAGGGAGGAGATGGGAATAGGAAAGGTAATGGCAGGTGCAGAGAGGTGCAGGAGCTCGGGGTCAAGCCCATCAGTGCTCCCGCCTTTCTGAGAGTTGAGCGCCAAGAAGGCCTTTAGAGAGGAAGATGGGGGTAACTGGCAGGAAAGAGGAGGGAAGCACTGGGGAGTCAAGGGGAATGTAGAGAACGGGAGGGAGGCAGGGAAGGCAGAGAGGAGTGAGGAAGCACAGGTGGTGAAGTGGGAGTTGAAAACAGAGGTGACAGAAAGGGGGTCAGAAATAGTGGAGTCACCCACCTTGAAGCCTGGAAGGGGGGGTCTGGGTAGAAGGGGAGCATACCTCTCAACTGTCCCTGATTTTCAGGGATGTCCCTGATTTTGCCTCAGAAATTTCTTCTGTCCCTCCTAAATTTAGCATTTCTGTCACTGAAGAGTAGGGATTTGAATCACAAAATAATGCCAGTCATTGATGTTACAGTCTAGTGCTCATTAAGGAAATGCTATTCACACTAAGAAGCATGTTGAACACAGCTTCTGGAACTAATATTACTATTTTTTCAGATGTGTCCCTGATTTTGGGCATTTGTCCCTGATTACAGTATTTTAAGCCTTGTCCCTGATTTGTAATGAGGGAAGTTGAGAGTTATGAGAGGGAGAAGAGGGCATGGATGACTTTCCAGAACTTAGAGGGGTAATGTAAGTTATTCCAGAAAGATGAGAAAAATAACTCAGTCTTAGCTAGCCTAGTGGCCCTAGTACAAGTGTTCCTCAAGGCATGGTACTCGTTAAGATTTGCAAGAGTGCCAGTGGACTTATAAGATTTCCAAGCCAGGTCGCATGCGTGGAGGCAGGCTAGAAGTTCAGCTGAGATCCAGGGGAGGTGAGAACCTCTGACCCTAATTTTCCAGAGGGGGGCATGCTGATCCCAGATTAGTAGGAATTTAGTGTGGAAACATTGGCAGGCTTGGTTGATATTACCAGCCATGGAGATAGGGGACCAGTCAGTGGAAAGCAGATTAGCATATACTGAGAATAGGTCAATTGACCTGAAGGACCTGATTTGAATAACGTTTGGTTGGGGGGGGGGCTAGGGTGATGAATTTTGTGCACACAGTAAACCATGTGGTGGTCACTGAGTGCATCAGGGAGGGTATGATGTGGTTGTGGTGAGAAGTGAGTACCCAGTCCAGTAGCGAATGGTTTTGGAATCGAGAATTACAGTGGGTAGGGACAGAGATGAAGTGCATTAGGTGCAGAGACTTAATGTTCTGGCAGAGATTTGAATGAAAATGCTGTTACCAATGAGATACATCAGATTGTGAGGAAACACTGGGGGGGGTGTATTAGGAGTGGAGCCAGCCCTAAATGCCATTACAAATGGAGGACCAAGGATTTCATATAAAAGAAGATCAGTTCTGAAGGACATATCAGTAAAAACACTACTGGAAACAGGAAAAATTTACAGCAGGCCTGACTGGATGCCCGAGTGTCCCAGGGAAAATTTTAAAAGTGGTAATTGTGTGCAATGTGGAAACACGAGTAATACAAACACTTTTAACCACCCTAGAAATGGAAGGAAATACGAAATTTAATATTTTACAAATTGTAATTCTACAGAGGTGATTTGCATGCTGCTCTGCCCATGCGGATTAGCCTATATATGACAAACAAAAAGGGCTTTAAAGCATTGTGTCAGTGAGCACAAGACTGCTGTTAAGAGTGGGCAACTTAAATTACACTATGGCACGACATTATGTAGGAAAAGACCATGGGTCAGTAGCAACTCTCAGACATGCAGATATTGAATTAGTTCTTATTTCAAACTGAGGGGGTAACTTGCAAAAGAAATCACTACACAGAGAAGCCCACTGGATACATGAACTAGATATTTTATACCCTTGCCGACTAAATGAGGACAGTGGTTTAAAGAAAATATGTGACATACCTTATTGGGCCTCATAGACCGTTTTCCTGTGGGGGCGGTAGTCGATTTGTGCCACAATTACAGAATTTACCAGTGTCCAGTAAGAGAGGGTAGGGACTGTAACTGTGGCCAAACCACAGGCCAGCTGATCCCTTTCCACTTCCCTTCTGCCTACTCTGCTCCCGCGCTCCCCCGTTTTGTGATGTTTAACCAGGGAGTGCACAGGGACGCACCCCATACAAATCTATGGAGCTCATTTTCAAAATGTTTTTACAGCACTTTAATGTACCTTTTGATAAAAGTGAAAGCCACTGCTCCACTAATAGGGATCCTTAGTGGAGCGGTGGCTTTCACTTTTATCAAAAGGTACAGTAGCGTGTTTTGAAAATGAGCCCCATGGACTTATATGTGGCACATCCCCGTGCTCTCCCTAGTTAAACATCACAAAACAGGGGAGCGCAGGGTCAGAGCAGGCAGACAGGGAAGTGGAAAGGGATCAGCTGGCCGGTGATTCGGCCACATTTACGATCCTTTCCCAACCTTACTGGACACTGATACTTATTTAATTCTGGCACAGATTGGCTATCACCCCTAGAGGGAAAAGGGCTCTGAAGCCCAAAACTAAATAATTATTCATCACACCCTCACTTTAAATACTTTCCTCTCAAGTGTTCACATCAGATTCACATTAGGAGCCCGGAAGATGGAGGGAGGGCCGGGGGGAGAAGGCTTGAGCATCCCAGGGACAGTTCATCTTCTCCAGAGAGGGAGGGAGGGAGGTAGCAACTTGGCACATGACTGGCCCCAGGCAGAAGTCTGGGGCATAGCAAGCACCGAGCAGACACAGAGGGGAGGACATCACCCTCCAGCTCCGGGGAGATGAAGTGCCGAGTACGGCCTCAATGTGCTCCCACCTGCCTGGTCTCGAGCCCAACGAGACAAGTGAATTGTTCGAGGTGTTCCTGCCCCACCTCGTCCCCGCGTTGGTGGTAAACTGTGGCAGGATGGGGGAACAAGTCAGTACAGGTAAGGCGGGTAGCAGGGGTGGACTCCATTGGCGCCTCTTGATGATGCAGTGCTGGAAGGGATGGGGCGAGATAAATAGAAATTACAAAAAAACAAAACACACACACATATGCACACACATCATTATAATACAGGCAGATTGACTATTTTATTACAAAACTTATTTTCAATTAATTTTTTATTAACAATTTTTTGTTAAACTTTATATTTTACAGTGCCCAATTTCTAAGTGCAACAACAATACTCTCCCAGTGTGGGCGGTATTGGGCTATAATGGAACTTCCAGGGGCTATAAGGCCCTCCACCTGTGACCTCAGACCTCATTACACCCACCCTGTCAGGTATTATTGTTTACATATTACAAGAATGGGCGACCAGGGGTTGGGAGGCTGCTCACCATCATACCTGCGTGGCAGGTGATCACAGGATTGGTGCAAACCTGCCGCTACTTTCCACGCACACGGGCCCATAATGGGCATGCATGCGGCCCCTTAGTGCCTTGTACGCCCAATGGTTCATTTGCATTTTTCCACTGAATATTGCTCTGGGGGCTCTCGGTCCTATCTGGTCTGGGGGTGTAGTTCCCTTAACTTCCCTATGGGCTGTATACAATCCAGGTCCATGTATGGGCAGTGCTGCTTGACGTAGCGCAGCCCTGATATGGCGCTATACTAACTGGTGAGCACTGTTTTCTTAGGGCTCAGCCAGTTAATATTTTCCATAATAACCCGCGGGTTATTATGGCATTCATGTGCTATGTCATTCAAGTATAGCACTCCCTCATTGGCTCTCATTCAGTCTGTGGGTGGGCTAAACAGTTCCACGAACATGGCGGCTCCAACTGAGACTTACCGAGGGGCCACTAGAACAACATTTAACTCTACTTAGGATCTGTTTTTTTTTAAAATAATCCATGTGGTTCCTCTTTATTAAAAATAAAAAAGCTCTATCTGGTTGGTCCTGCTGTTTGACAATAGTGCGAGGAGGAATGGGGCCACGGCTGACTCCCTACAGTGCTAGGTAAGTGCAAGTGCAACCTCAAACTGTAAATAAAATAAATAAATAAGTGTGTGTGAGAGAGCGAGACAGAGGATCACAGGACCCAGGATGGAGAAAAGTGCTCCCCAGTCATTATAAGAAAAATAGGGACGTGTGAGATACAAGAATTGAATGTACCCCCTTGTCGTGGAGGCACAGGTCAGGAAGGTCAGGAAACCTAGGAAGACCAAGAGCAGTTGTAAAATTCGCAAATAGCATTTTATTTTTTTTCCAATAACAGTAAAATAAAAAATAACATTGTTCAGAATAACTATTTACAAAGGCAGTGCAAACAGAGAAAACAAAGTCCTTCTTCTGAATGTTTCTTCTCAGTTTTAAATCTCAGTCTCTCATGTACATACACCAAAGCGCGGCATCCGGCACGCCTCGCCAACAACCGCACACAGTTGGTCACAGAGGCCCCCATCCTCCAGTAGGGGTCAAACATGCACCAATCACTCCCCGGAGGAGAGCAGTCCATAGGACGCTCAATCCTCCTCTCCCTGGCCGGCCTCCAACAACTCATGTCTGTTCCCAAACGCGGGTTGCCGGCATCACAAGCGGTAGCTCTATCGCTGCACTGGTGGTCCGGCTTAGCCGACTGAATATAGCCTCCTCAGGGTTGGATGCAGGGGCAAGCACAACGCAAACCTTTGTGCACATATTTGAATATCGAGCCCTAAGTGTTTGAAAGTCAGCTCATCTTTGATTCTTTAAATCGTGATGCCGCAGGAATGTTTCGGTCTCCATGCTGCTATGTGTATTATGTGTGAGTGTATTTATGATGAACAGAGATGAAAATGACATCCAAAATATTTATTTATGAATATGATTTTAACATGTTGGTATCAGATAAAGTTTTTAACTTTGGGTATGCACAAGTTTATAATAGTTTGAGTTTCACTGCATTTGTTAATTTACTCACACAGACAGACTGACTTAAACAGGGGAGGAGTTCCCTGAGAAATGGCGTTGGTTGCTAAGGCTGACCTAGTTACATTGGTCTCCTAGGAGACAAGAACAGGTTAAATACCTTTCCATAGCCATAGCAGACTAGCTCTGAGGAAGGAGTGGTTTGTCACTCCAAAGCATATGCACACTTGATGCCAGAGAGCGTGGATCCTGTTCCATATAGCTGCCCCTAGCCTGGGGAACCTGTGAAGGCCTACATACTGATGTGGTGGTTAAACTTTATATGACTGCAAAAAATTAAAGGTGAAATTAATTGAAACATAGAATCTGTCGGCAGATAAGGACCATACGGCCCACCTAGTCTTCCCGTTTCCCTACGCACTACTGCAGCCCCAGATCCTATTTGATCTGCGGCTCTCCTGCTCTGCACATCTCCAGGGTACCCTTATGTCTATTTTTTTTTTATTTTAGTTTTTGTTGACTGGGTAAGTGCACTAGACAAATCCTGCCTATTTTCAGGCACGACCCGGGGGAGGGGGATACAGATGAATGCCGACTGACCTTGAACCAGATTAAGCTGTTGGTGGTATTTTTAGTGAATGAGGGAAATTTGGCCAGGACACCGGGGAAATTCCCCTACTCTTTTCGATAAGTGCCATGGGATCTTACGCATCCACCTGAACTACCACCAATCCAGGCAGATGGGACCTCAGTTTAACGTCTCATCCGAGAGACGGCACCTCAGAAGTGCAGCACCCCTCTCATGCTGCACTACAGTGTCAGTACTGGGATATTAACCCAAGTGCCAGATGTGGGAACTGAACCCACAGCCCTCTGATCTCCCGGCCTCAGAGGTGAGTGTGCTACCTACTGAGCCACTGACACTGCTATCCCATGCACTCTTGAACCCCCCGTATTGTTTTCACCCCCACCGCTTCCGCTGGAAGGCTGTTCCATGGCTCCACCACCTTTTCAGTGAAAAAGTACTTCCTAACATTACCCCTGAGCATCCCACCCTTCAGTCTCATATCATGCCCCCTTGTTCTTGTGCAGAGTTTTCTCTGAAATTTGCTTTCCACCTGTACCCTGTTTATTTCCCTAAGGTACTTGAAAGTCTATATCATATTTCCCTTCTCTCTTCTTTCCTCCAGTGAATAGATATTACGGTCCTTAAGTCTTTCCTCATAGGGCTTCTGGTGTAGTCCGTGTACCATCTTTGTTGCCCTTCTCTGGACTATCTCTATTTTGCCAATGTCCTTCCGGAGATGTGATCTCCAGAACTGGACACAGTACTCCAGCTGAGACCTCGCCAGTGATCTGTACAGTGGCATCACCACCTCTTTCCTCCTGCTTGTTATGCCCCTCCCTATGCACCCCAACATTCTGTTTGCTCTCCCCACCACCTTTTCACACTGTTTGGTCACCTTCAGGTCATCAGATATGATAACCCCCAGGTCTCTCTCCCCTGACTTATGGTGGCCAGAATTTCCCCACCCATCCTGTACTCCTCCCTTGGATTCCTGTGACCCAGGTGCACAATCTTGCACTTTTTAGCATTGAAACTCAACTGCCAGACATCCGACCACTCCTCTAATAGGCATAGGTCCTTTCTCATTTTTCCACCCCCTCGGTGTGTACACTGTGTTGCAGATCTTGGTGTCATCTGCGAAGAGGCACACCTTTCCCTCCAGACACTCTACAATGTCACTAATGAAGACATTGAATAGGACTGGCCCCAGCACCAACCCCTGTGGCACCCCGCTGGTCACCTCTCTCTCATCGGATTTCGTGCCATTTACCACCACCCTCTGAGTCCTGTCCCTCAGTCAGTTCCCAACCCAGTTTACCACTGCAGGATCCACTCCCAGGCTTCCCAGTTTATTTTGCAATCTCCTGTGTGGGACGGTGTCGAAGGCCTTGCTGAAATTCAGGTAGAACACATCCACTGCCCTTCCCTGATCTACCACCCTGGTTACCCAGTCAAAGAAGTCTATAAGATTCATCTGACAGGAACTTCCCGCGGAAAATCTACGATGCCTTGGATCCTGTGCCCCGCTATCCTCCAGAAACTTCATGATCCTCTCCTTAAGTAAGGACTCCATTAGTTTCCCCACTATTGAGGTCAGGCTTACAGGCCTGTAATTGCCTGCCACCTCTCTACTTCCACTCTTGTGGAGAGGGACCTCATCTGTCCTCCTCCAGTCCTCGGGTACCTCCCCCCATCTCTAGTGATGCATTGAAAAGGGCAGCCAGTGGTTCTGCCAGCACTTCCCTGAATTAATTTAGTACTCTGGGGTGGATCCCATCCGGCCTCATTGCCTTATCTGCTTTTATTTTCCCCGAATTCTTCTAGGACTCTTTCCACTGTGAGTGGGCTGGTGTCTACCTCCCTCTCCTGAATACCCCTCTTAATGAGTCTCGCCCTCACCCTCCCCTTCCATAGTGAATACTGAGCAAAAGTACTTGTTCAGTATCTCAGCCTTTTCTAAGTCACCCTTCACTCTTTCTTCTTCAGCCTAACGATCCCATTTCTGGTCTTTTTCTTCTCCCTAATGTATCTGAAGAAGGTCTTGTTGCCTTTCCTGCGCTATACCTTCCTCTGTCTGTGCTTCAGCCCTTCTAATTATTTCCCCAGATTCCATCTGCTTCTCCAGATATTGTTTTCTGTTCTCATCCTTTTGTGGAAATGGAGCATTTGCTAAGAGCATGTATTGAATTAGGCAATTGAGCCATGAAGCCATAAAACACACCTGTATACAGACTGCCTGTTTTGTTGCTGTGAGTAAACTGGTTACGCGACACTTAGTGGTTTAAATAAAAAGATGAACAGGGTACGCTGATTCAAGTTTCCTTTGTGTTTATTCTGATAGTGCTGATACACACTGTTTCACTACGGTTTAACCCTTTCTATAGTGTCAAGCTCTCTGCTATTTAGCACCAGAGAGCAGTACCTAAGGGATATCGTTGGAATCCAGATGAGTGTAAGACATCCCTTCTAACAGCTGTTAGTAGTAAGCAGTAGTAGTAAAATAGTTTATTCTGTATTCCCAGGAAAGGATAGCCCAATTGAGCCAAGGCTCATTTACAATGAGGTCCCTAATAGCCTCTATTGTTTAGATAATGTTTAGATAATGGAACTGCACCATGACTTAACAGCTTAACAGATTCTGCCAGTCCCTCCACATGACAGAAAGAAACACACCTGGTGTTCGGACTGTACGTAGCATGGTACTGACTTGGTTAAAGCTGGTAGAAGTTACTGTCTTCCACAGACATTTATTTACATCACCGCTGAAGCAATATGGCCAACCAAGTGCAAGTAGCACTGTAGCAATATGGCCACTCTCATCTCCAGTGACATCGTAAGTCTCCTCTCTAGCCATTAGGTTGTAAGATCTCTATAGGTGTTCCACCCTGGGGCCAGCATGAGCCTCAGGGGTGTCATGGAGCTGAGTCCCATGACTCCCTGGGTGGGAACATGCAGGCTACCACAGAGTCACCTACTCACCCAATCTCAGAGAGGCATTGCCATGGCCGGCCCACTGGCACAGCGGTTAGATTTCCACCTGCGACATCAACGCCCCAGGTTCGGATGTAGACTCAGGGCATCAGACGGCCAGCTGGGGGGAGGAGGACTGAGTGTTCCAGGGACTTCTCTCCTCCTTCAGGGGCAAGGGAGTTGTGTGACCTGCCCATCCATGCCTCCTGGTGGTGGCTGGGGAAATACAGCTGTTGGTGCTGAGATGTCAAAGAGGCATACAGGACGTCACGCGTTGTGCCTACGTCATTGCACATCACGCCTCCCAGGGAGCCTTAATTCACAAAAATGTCACTGCCAGCTCTGTTTATTATGCCCTACCTCTCCGGTTCTGCACCGCGTCCCATGGCACTTTGCCAACAGCTGAGTGGCGTGTCTCCATTGGTGCAGTCCTGTCCCACAGCCCACACTGGGAGTAAGCCAGGGTGTTCTCCCAGTGGTGCTCCCACCGGGACCAGTGACTAAATGTCCACGGGGCCACATCATCTGATGGCCCTGCCTAGAGGGGGAACGCCTGGCCGGACTGCCACTAAGGTAAGTCCTGGGGAGTGGGCAGTAGTCGGGAGTGGCAGAGGCTGCACCTCCGGAGGTGTGGCACCATAGCACAAAAAAAAAAAAAGAAGAGAGAGGCACTGCCATATTCCCCATACTCAGGGTGTGGGATGAGAGGGAGGAACTCCTTGAAAATGGGCGAGGGTCAGACCTGCGAGGCTACCTCCTGCATCAGGGAGGGAGGGGAGGCACCCCTTCTGCTGCACGACTTCCCCCTGGTGGCCCATGCAAAGGGCATGTCATGTGAGAAGGAATAAGTGGTCCCTCTGGAGTGGATTTACTTCAGTACACATCCACGAGTGATGCTGAAGCATCACACACTCAGAGTGGGGGACACCATGAAAGTTTCAAAGCTAGGGTGGGGCTCTCCCTCCCTTTCAAGGGCCCTGATACGCATTTTGCTGGGTCACTCATCAGGACCAAGTCCCGGGGAAGGAATAAGGGAGGGCATAATGGTGAAAAAAATACCCCAGCAACCCCAGGCAGATGAAGCCATCCTGCCCCCATGCTACAGCAGGCCCTATCGACTCCTCCCATGCCTTGCTGGCTCCTCCTCCTCCTAGGCCTTGACCACCAAGTAAAGCATCCTCCTCCCATCTTGGGGAACCAGGAGGTCTTGCCTGCAGGGGAGAGGCTAAGGGTTACAGTCAGGTATGCCAGAGGCTGTTGCTCAGAGGATGGTGGCAGGTTAACTCATCAGAGGACTCCTTCAGCAGGTGGAAGGGCTTGGGCAGGTGTAAGAAGAACTTGGCAGCTGACAAGGAGAAATGAAGTCAAGAACAGAAAGTCAAAAACTGGGCAAGGATCCCAGCCCACAAAGAAGGGAAAGATAGTAACATTGAAGGGACTCAAGTCAACCTCCTGGACCCAGAAAGACATTTACATCCAAGACAGAGAGTTCAGCAAATCCTCATTCATAGGACTGACCCACCTGCACAGTGGTAGCATTACTATTCATGATGTCAGTGACCCAGGTTTAGAGTGAGCCTGGGTCATTGGTGAGATGGCAGGGAGAGGATAGTCCAGCGTCCCAGAGCATACATGCCTCCGTGGGGATGGAACGGTGCCCGGACTCTGCTGCGACACTACCACCAATTGGTAGTGCAAGCTGGAGCCAGCGATCGAGGCCTGGGGATGTTGGCACTCTGACACATGCTGCACGCTCTGCTGACCTCCGGCAGCCCTTCCCATGGGGGGGGTATCCATGGGGGAACATAGAGCTAAGGTAAGTTCCGGAGAAGGTGGGTGACAGGGCTGGGCAGAGCAGTGGGTCAATGTGGACCAGTTGGGTGCAAGGGGCACAAAAAGCATACTAAATAAACAAAATAAACCCCATTCATTACAAACTGATTCCCTCAAGTTTTTTTTTAGCTATGGGTTAAACTTGGGTGGCAGCTTCCAGTCACACTGTTCACTTCTCTGAACTTGGAGTCTTTGGCCCTGCTTTACCCATTGTCTGGGGTCATCTGTCAAGTTAGGAGGCTGAGTACATAGACACCTGCTCATTCTTGAAACATGATGGCCATGAGGCAGCATCCAGGATGATGAGGTGTCCTGCATACTGATTCAACTTGGCAACAAACCTCTGTGTGTGTGTGTGTGTGTGTGTGTGTAAGAGGGTGGGCACTAGGACATGAGAAGAGAGAAGCGAGGAAGACTCCAATAAAAGGCACGACAGCTGCCTGCCTGGTTAGACTGCAGGCTCAAGTGAACACAGCATTGGAGTGTCTGGGGGCCGAGCGTGGACCAAGTTTGAAACCATGGTGATTCTCAGTATTGAAGAGCTGGTAAGTGGAGTCTGTGATTGTGTCAGATGTAAATAGAGTGCTGCAGTTTCCTTATCCATATATCTACCTTTCTATGAGTGAGACACATACAGCATGTCTCACTTCAGTATTAGAAAACTTCTAAATAACATGAAGGCAGTGCAGACTACAGTGACTATAGCACAGGACTGGACCAGGAGACCCTGGGTTGAGATCTCAGCAGACCATCAACATACTGTGTGACTGTAAGCAAGTCACTTAACCTCTCACTGCTTCTGTCCACCCAGCTGTAAAAACACAGAAACGTGGACTTTGACGGCAGATAAGAACCTCTTGGCCCACCCAGTCTGCCCATTTCCCTACATATTGGAAAGGCTGCAGATGCTTGTTAACCAACAGCCTACTTCCTTCTACCCCCCATTAGGTTTGCCTTATGTCTGTCCCCTACATTCTTAAATTCCCCCACTGTTTTTGACAATTGGAAGGATCCCACTGAAATTAAGATGGTGCATTTCAGCTGTGCTAACCTCGGTAAATTGTAAAAATAAAAACATCCCCATGTAGGAGCCACTATATAACCCTCACTCAAGGTTTAGGTGGTTTAAATGGAAGACATATAATACTAAAGAAAATGTTGAAAGTGTCGGTGGCTCAGCAGGTAGCACACTTGTCTCTGAGGCAGGAACATCAGAAGGCTGTGGGTTCTATCCCCACACCAGGCACTTGGGTTAAATCCCAATACTGACACTGTGGTGCAGCATATGGGGGGGATGCTGCACTCCTCAGGTGCTGTCTTTCGGATGAGACATTCAGAGGTTCCATCTGCCTGTCCTGGTGGTAGTTCATGTGGATGTGAAAGATCCCATTGCACTTTCTCGAAAAGAGTAGGGGAATTTTTCCGGTGTCCTGGCCAAATTTCCCCCATTCACTAAAAATACCACCAACAGCATAATCTGGTTCAATGTCAGTTGGCATCCATCTGTATCCCCCTTACCCGGGACAAGGCTGGAAACAGGCAGAATTGTCTAATCCTCCTTTACCGGTCAACAAAAACGAAATAAAATGTTCTGCTCTCAACTGCATTTAACCTTGGTGTACTCTGAGACTGTGACCGTTAGTACGTTTAAAGATTTTTACATTAACAAGTGCTTGCTCATTCCGTGTTTCAAAAAACTCCACTGACCACACACTAATAACCTTGCAGTCGCTCTGCTTGAGACGTCGCAGTCCATTCCCTTAGGAAGGAATGTGAAGGATACTGTGACTGTGTATTGCCATGATGGTATCGAAATCTCCAGCCACACTTGTTGTACAGGTTAAATAATTTGGCAAACATCTGTCATAATGTGTAGCTTCTGGTAAATTATGTTTATGAAAATAAATTCCCCGACTTGGCCTCCTAATGGACAGAGGGAGAAAGATTCGGTTGTTGTTGGATGGGTGTGTCTATATGCAAGCACATTGTGTGTGTGTGTGTGTGTGTGTGTGTGTGTGTGTGTGTGCATTTTGTTGGGTGTTTGAGCCTTTACTTTCCTACAACCCCTGATGGGCTGCAGTTGTTTCTAGGCTTGCAACCAGAGCTGGGAATCTCACAGTGTATCCAGTAGGTTTTCTCCCTGAGCTGCAGTGTAAGCCATCAGTTGTTTCTTCACTTTTTTTTTTTTTTACTGACGGCTATCCTGTGGGATCTGTACATTCCCAAGCCTTTTTGCGCATTCCAGTCTCAGTCCCTGGTCTGGGTAGTGACACAGGAAGATGGAAGGGTAAATGCAAGGGGAGCAGGATTGGGGGGGGGGGACAGGTGTTAAGGACACAGACAGACTGGTTTAATGGCTGGATGAATGGACTGACGGACAGATTGGCAGACACATAATGGACTGATTGATAATAAATTTGATGTGTAAGTAGAGGGGGGTTTGACATGAAAATGGAGAATAGAAGCCATGGAGACAATCTGCCTCTATGAATATATATATCTATAAACACAGATCACTTAAATAGCTGTGAAGCCAGACAGCCTGGGACTCTGAATTTGGACAGCTGCACGTGTTTGTAGCTGCCTCGCTGCAGGACATTGCTTTGATATATTTCGGGAATGTTACAGTGTTTGTTCCAAAGACGAGAGGAAATGCTGCATTACTTTGAAGTTTTTCGTTTTGTTTTTTTCTTTTAAACAAAGTTTATTGATTTTAATACCTGGTATATCTGAGAGAAACAAAACATGAAATACATTTCATGAAAAACATCTGCTTAAATTAAATAATACATGTAAGATGAATTCAAATAGCTTTTTTTAAATATTACACATCATTATATGTATGACTGTATTTTCACTTCTACCCATCAGTCATTTTATTCTGGCTCTAACCAATAAAAAAAGATACCAAACTGAATCACATTTCTCTGTGGTGGTAATGATAATACGGCTCGTACGTTCATTTAAGGCTGTTGTAGACATATACGTTATCCCTTCATGTATGGTAGGTGGATCTTTCCCTTTCCAGTGACTAAGTATGAGGCGTTTGTACACTAATGCTGCTACCATTACCCATCTTTTATCTCCCTGGTCCAGACTGAACAAAGTACCAGTGTCTCCTAGTATAAAAATTCTACAATCAAAGGGTATATTGTTATTTAAGTTCACAGTGTTATTAACCAAGTGGGCAGGGTCAGACTGGCCCACCTGGATACCTGGAATGTTCCAGGTGGGCCCCCCTCAGTTGGGTAAGTGGTTACCTTCTGAATTCTGAAAACTTTTACATTTATCTTCTTTTTTCTAATTAAATGGGGTATCTGAAACACTGTTGATAAATGTAAGATGCAAACACAGAGCTAGTGTATCAGATTAAAGTGGAATATTGATATGAGTGTGTCAACCTGTGCCCTCCTCTATTGATTTTCCAGGTGGGCCCTTGTATCTTCTTTCCAGGTGGTCCCTCTGTACCCCAGTCCGACCCTGCAAGTGGGTATAATGTAAGGACAATTCCAGAGCATATGGAGTAAGTTTGCTTGGGGACTGTTGCATTTCCAGCATTTGCTATCTGGAAACAGCCCAAATTTATGTAGGGGTGGGATTGTAAGGTTAAAAAGGAAGGGGGGGGGGCTGGCCCAGTGGCACAGAGGGCTGAGGTCCTAGCACCTTACCTTTTACCACGCCGGTTGGCCGGAGGGGGGGGGAGAGGACTGAGCGTCTGAAGTACAACTCACCTCTCCTGGGAAAAGGTGGGTTGTTGGCTTGACCCTTGGCTGCCCCCAGGTGGAGGCCCGGAGGTAGTGCCGGCAGCTAGAGTGGCAAGGAAGGGAGGGGCCGCGGTTACATGGTGCGTGTGTGCCTCCACGTGCACGCACTTACGTGTGCCGCAGCAGGGGAACCAGGGGAGAAAACATAAAAAAATTTGTGGTAGCAGACTCCATGAAGTCCTGCCTGCCTGCTCTGCACTACCACTGGTTCACTGATCCTGTGAATCTAGATGCTGGGACTCCAGGTGGAGGGTGGACGGCCCTTCCCTTGCTGACCCTGCCACAGGGAGGAAATCCATGGGGGATATAAGGGCTTGGTTACCGAGTGGGGGAGGCAGGAACAGGACAGAGCAGCCGCCTGTGGCATGCCCAGGCAGATATACCTGTATGGGGGGAAAAAGGGGGAAGGGGGCAGTCTGCAGAGGGGGACAAGGAAAAGGCAGACATCCTGAACAAATAATTTTGTTCGGTGTTCACAGAGGAAAGAGAAGGGGAGGGGCCACAAAAAAGTAATAGAGGCTTTGGAGGGAGGAAGCTGGACACCACTGTAGTCCTTTTTTTTGCAGGAGACAGTCCTGAAGGGACTCACTAATCTGAAGATGGAAAAAGCAATGGAGCCAGCTGGGGTGCATCCAAGGGTCTTGAGGGAGCTCAGGGAAATACTGGCTGCACCTCTGACACTTCTTTTTTTTTTTTTTAAATGTTTAACCAGGAGAGACACACTAAGCTGAAAGCTTGTTTACAGGTGCAACCTGGGAGCACAGGGAAGTTTAAGTGACTTGCTTAGGGCCACAAAGTATGCAAGTGGGGGCTGTGGGATTCAAACCCAGGTCTCCAGATTTGCAGCTCAGAGCCTTAGACCACTGTGCTATACTACCTCCCTTTAACAGCTCACTGGAAACAGGAGTGGTTCCGGAAGACTGGAGGAGGGTGGTTGCAGTCCCACTGCACAAATGTCATAGCAGGGAGAAGGCTGGCAATTATAGGCCAGTCAGCCTGACATCAGTGGTGGGAAAGTTAATGGAATCACTGCTGAAGGAAACAATTGTGGAATATCTTGAATCCAGTGGGTTACAAGACCCAAGGCAGCATGGGTTCCCAGGGGAATCTGATAGATTTCTTTGATTGGGTGACACAGGAATTAGATCAGGGTGAGGTGGTGGACATGGTCTACCTACAGTTCAGTAAGGCATTCAACACCATTCCACACAGGAGACTAGTAAGTAAGCTGGGTAGCTAAGGAGTAGGTCCAAAGGTGGTAAACTGGGTAAGAAATTGGTTAGGGGATAGGTGACAGAGGGTGGTGGTAGTAAAGTGAGTTCACTCAGAGGAAGGGAGGGTGACCAGTGGGGTGCCTCTGGGATCAGTGGTGGGACTGGTCCTCTTCAGTGTCTTTATGAGTGAAATTGCAGAACAGCTGGAAGGGAAGGTCTGCGTCCTTACAGATGACACCAAGATCTGCAATAGGGTGAACACCCGGTGGGAGGGGGTGAAAAGGATGAGCAGAGACTTAAGAACACTATAAGAGTGATCAAGGGTATGGCAGCTGGGTTTCAATGCGGAAAATTGCAAAATAATGCACTTATGGCACAGAAACCCAGGGGCAGAGTACAAAATGGATGGAGTGGTAAGAGACCTGGGGGTAATCATATCGGATGATCTAAAGGTGGCCAGGCAGTGTGACAAGGAAGTTGGGAGGGCTAGTGGGATGCTGGGGTGCATAGTGAGGGGTATGTGTCACCAACAGAAAGATGGAGGTGGTGTTGCCTCTGTATAGATCACTGGTAAGACCCCACCTAGTGTGCTGTGTCTAGTTCTGGAGACCACATCTCCAGAAGCACACAGAGTGGAGGCGGTCCAGAGGAGGGCAAATAAAATGCTGCAGGGTCTGCATCAAAAGCCCTATGAGGAGATACTTACGGACCTCAATATGTACACCTTGGAACAGAGAAGGGAGGGGGAGATATGATAGAGCCCTTTAAATACTAGGCAAAATGCCAGCCCACCAGCACAGAGGCAGGGTGTCTGTCTGTGACGCAGAGGAACCCAGGTTCAGGAATTGACTTGGGACGTTGGAGGGCCGGCTGAGGAACAAGGATTGAGCATCTTAGGACTGCTGTCCTTCTCCGGGGGAGTTATGTGTCTGGCATGGTTTGGACCCCTAGTGGAGGCCGGGGTAACAACAGTGCCAGCGCCGTATCAGTGGGGGGGCGGGGCAGACGCTGGCCATCATTGCACATCCCCTCCCCTGATACAGCATATAAAAATTGCCAGCCCCAAAGCATGAAGCTCTGCTCTGCCACCTCCACTGCCTACTGTGTCTACCAGGTGGCACCTCGCTCCCATAGCCCCACCCTGGAGGGTAAGCCGGGGCAAGTTATCATTGACCTTGGGGCAGCCCCGCCCAGGGGCATAAGTCTGGGCATGTGGAGGCGATGAGGGTGGGAGCTGAGTCCCTGCAGGGAGATTGGGAAGCTGAAAAAAAATATTAGGCAAAACAGTCGGGCACACGGCACCTCAAACAATTCTAAAAGAGATTTGAGAAAGGACCTAACATCCATAACGTGTTAGGCATGCAGCCACGATGTTTATCGTTGATTGTGCCTAACAATAAAGGACAACGGAGCTTGAACGGTTGGAGTCAAGTGCTCTCTTTTCTATTTGTTTGAGGTGCTGTGTGCCCAAGTGTTTTGCTTAGTATCCTGAATTCTTTGTCTTGGAACACCACTGTCCTTGTGCAGCCCCTGCTGTGTTTGCAGATCTTTAAATACCTCATGGGGGTAAATAAGGTACAGGAGGGAAATATGTTTCAGAGGAAAGGGTGCTCCAGATCAAGGGAACATTGTATGAAGGTGGAGGGGGATAGATTCAGGAGAGATGTGAGGAAGTACTTCACAGAAAGAGTGGTGGATTCCTGGAACAGCCTGCCAGCGGAGGTGGTGGGGTTCAAGAATGCATGATATAAGCACAAGGGAATCATAGTGGAAAGGAAGGGGAAGGAGAAAGAGCTGTAGCTCAGGTACAGTCTAAGGTAATAGTGTAGGTAGGGAGGAATGGGCGGACTGGATGGGCCAAGCAGTCTATGTGCCATCAAACTCTATGTTTATATGTTTCTATATAGCTTTTCTGGGTGTGTAATACCAGTTGTGCAGAATTTTAAACTGGACTGGAACTATTAGAAGTTGCAAGAGCAGTCATGCTCCAAAAGCTATGTTTGAGAGGGAGATCAGGATGACGTGGCTGTAAATACATAAACACCAAAAGATAACAAAAGTGAGATAGCCATCAGGTAGCACAATGCACGGGTACATTTCTGGTCCTGTACTTTATTTATTTATTTATTTGAGTTTTGGTGACCGGGTAAGTTCACTCAGACAAGTACAGTCCCTTTTTCAGGGTCAACCGGGGGGGGGTGTAAAAAAATTCTTACAGAGAGCAATTAAATATAGTTTGAAAACAATGTAGCAGCTTTTGTTCCCAAACTGGTGAGTATGGGATACTTTCATATAGCAAACTGATAAAATAGGATTCAAACCTGTTATTAGCAGCTGTAGATTGTTGTACATGGGTGTAATCACAAATCCCATTATACACAGTTGTGAGGTCCGTATAACACATTTTTTTAATATGTTACAATAAGTGCTAGCATTTTCTTTTTTTCTCACCACCCCCCGCATATTTAACCTTAAATGTGCCCATACCAAATCCCTCCACTCAGATATGGATCCCAAACTCATTGCGCTCTGTAAATTCATTAATTTGCCAACAATTTTTTTTGTAAGCATAGAAAAGAAAAACAGTTACATAAAATAAACTATGGGAGTGCAGTGCAGGGTCATTTTTTATATACCCTTGGCTTGTGATGGGCTTGCACAGTGTTTATAAGGTTAATGCAAACTTTGCACCATGTAAAAAACCCTTGTTATACACGGCACCCCCCCCCCCCGCCAATATGAGTCTACATTTATTATTACTGTTAAATATGGCATGCCCTGGGATATGAGTCAGTGGTCCAAGTGCAGTCCTGCTTTTTTATTTTATTTATTTGAAAACTGGTGACCGGTACTGGAACACGGAGCTAAGGTTCATTTCCAGGTGCGACTCGGGGGAGGGGGAAGATTGCAAATACGTATCACTGATACACTACACAGTTACAAAGAAAAGTTTATAAACCATCTGTTTGCATCAGACAGATGACAGGATGGCCCCTGAGATACAGCATCTCATTTTTGTGGGGGTCCCTTGGTACAGCTGGGTGCGCACGGTGCTGCGTTTCTCATGCAGTGTAAAAGGATGCGCCTGTGCTATTTCCAAAAGGGATTCACAAACATCTGTATTTTATACAGTACGAGAATGTTTATGGCAACAGTGGACTATCGCTCACAGAGCAGATAAGGGGATGCTAGCCTTAGTGATGAGCGTTGGAAGGTTGCACCTTTGTACTCAAAGGTGCTACGAAGAGCTGTGAGGAAGGTCAGCACTTGTATGCTGTACAAGTCTTAGAAACAATGAAAGCTTGTTTTATCCTTGTGACAGATATAACCGTGTTATTTCATTTAAAAAAAATTCAGCTGTTTGATCCAGAGCCTTCACCTGCACTGCTCTTCAGGTCTTTTCCGTTGGCTATGTCCCAGTCCCATCTGTCACTTCCCCTGCCATTGCAACCAGCAGAGAGCCACGGAGAAGGGCCCGAGAGTGGCAGCCACCATCATTCAAATGGATCACCGTTATTTTCTTCCCCAGTTTTCTTCCTTGTGACCCTCCCATGTCCCTGTAGTGTGGGCAGCAGCCAACTATTGGCCTGTGTACACATGAAGCATCTTGCAGCGGGGGGCAGGATAAGCTCCTTGGCCCTTCCAGGTGTCACTGTAGTACTGAAACTCACCTCCCACCCTCCCCAACTGAGACATACTGCCAACAGCAGCTGCGGCAGCCATGGCCTACCTCCAATGGAACTCTCAGTGTTTGCTCCTGAACCTGGTTTACTGGCGCTGGGCCATTGGGGGACCATTATTTCACTTCTTGCCACCAAGAAAAGTTTGGATACCTAACGTTTCAGCTGAGTCAGTGAACAGGGTTGGCATGGCAGCACAGAAGTAATGCTACATATTGCCACCTAGAAGGCCAGGCTTGGTGACTGAACTCGGGACTTGCACCTTAGGATGGGCATGCTGTGGAGGTAAGGGGCTTGTCTTCTGGGGAGGTAGGGTATGGGCCCACCTGGCATACTACCACGAAGCTCTGTAGGTGTCGGCTGGGAAAGTAGCCATTTGCCTTCATTCTCCAGTGGAGGTCAGTGTTTGGCTGTGGTGTTCCCAGTGATCAGGGACATGGCAGGGGGAAAATGGGGGTTGGGGTAGTGAAATGTATCTGCCTCCTACCCCGACTAAAAAAATAACTGAATAAAAGTTGTGTGACTGGCTAGTAAAGGCATTCTCTGTTCACTGCTGGGGATCTGGATTTGAACCCTGGCTTGGACGTGGACCACAGCTGATATGAGTTGGGTGAGTTTCAACTCACTTCTGAGCAGACTTGGCACACTTTGCTTAAAGGATGTTGTAACTGCATGAGAGTGAATGCCTTTCCTACCCCCCCCCAGAGAGGTGGCCTCTCTGGGGGTGGGACTCTAACTACTGGGATGCAGGGCTCTGATCGGGGGGCAAGAGATGCAGTTGCAGTAGAACCCGCAGTGTCAAGGGGCCCACTGCCTCGAAGATCAGCATTAAGAAAACATTTTATTGTCAAACTAAGTTGTAACTTTCATTGTACGTTACTTATCCATTTGAAATTGGGTCTGTCGGCACTGGCAGCCGTGGAGTCTGTGCTGCAGATTACAACTCCAGGGTCACGGGATGGAAGGACTACAGAACAAAGAAGGAATAGGTCTAATTTCTCAAACAATCTGATCTTAGTACTGGTGCACCCAGAAGGAGCAAGGACAAATTACATTATTCAGTTCTCTCCCCCCCCCCGGTTGGCCTTCCTTCTAAGGAGCACCCCAGCCCCGTCACCCCAACGTCTGCTGGGATGTACCTGCCAGCCGTCTTCCCTCCCGGGTTTGCCTCCCTAGTGGCATTGGTAGGGTTCCCCAAGCCTCACCACAGAATGGATCCAGTTCAGGCCAGCGTGCCCAGCTGGTTGGGTGTGAGACTTGCAGGCACTCCTCTTCGTCCCACCTCCTGACTCATTTTCAGTTTTCATCCCCTAGGAGGTGTGTCATGCAGTGATGTCATGGTGAACACCATGCACTCCCATGTGAAATGCATCGACATCTGCCACACCTCCCAACAGGCTGCCTTTCCCCCAGTTTCTGCCAGGGACCAGTCAAGCATCAGGCTCTGCCCACCCTCCCCCTGGAGGAGAACAGTTCTACAGACACTCAATCCTCCTCCTCCTCCTCCAGTCGGCCTTCCGACACACTGGATTCACTTTAATCTGGGTCATCAGTGTTGCAAGTGGTAGTGTTACTGCTACGCTGGCAGACCTGCCTACATTGTTCAGTTCTTTAATCCTTGTGCCAATAAGGGAGAAGAGGGGGTACATGGACAAACTACGGATGCTCAGCGGGACTTAAAATAACCTACACAATAACTATTTTACATGCATTCATGATTATTTTATGCTTCTTGGTGAGGAGGCAGGGCCCCACAAAAAAGTTTGTAAGGTGGCCCTTAAAGTCTTTGTCACAGCCCTGCTGAGGCGTGGCAATGGAGCAGTGTATGAAAACCAGTACCTGTGCCGCGCTACCCACACTGCACCTAATCTGAGGATAAAGTGAGGTTTTTAATTGCCTTTGGTTCCTTGCCTCCTCTGCATTGAATTGAATGATTTCTGTCTGACAGCCTGCTGGCAAAAGTAACAGTCTGTCATGGCATTTCCTTCAGCCTGACATTGAAACAACTTGCCATGGTTCAGAATGAGATCTCTTTTTTTTTCTCAAAGATATTTAGTTTTGAAGTTTCTGCTATTACTCTGGCTAGCCTGAGATGCAACATCTCGATTTCAGTGGGTGGCCCAGATGCTATCCAGTTTTACAGCTGGGAGGGGATGAATCATGGGGGTCAAGTGGTCTGCTCAGGGCCACACAGTGAGTCATTGCATGAAGTGGGATTCAAACTTGAGACCCCTCTTCTCACAGTTCAGAGCTCTCACTACTAGACAATGTTATGTGGGTAGAGTGATAGCACCTAACAAGGTGTAGGTATATACCCCTGATACACCACACACACACCAAGAGGTGTTGTTCAACATGAGTCATAACCAATGACTTAAAAATGCCCTCAACATCCCTGCCCAAGGTGTGAGCATTGCAGATTACACATATATGTGTGTGTGTGTGAGTGTGTGTGTGTGTATATATGTATATATGTATATATATATATATATATATATTTTTTTAAGCAGCAAGGGACCTAAAAACTATAGAATAAAACCATTTGTCTACGATACTATGGTGATAAATGTATTTATCACCATAGTACCCCATTTATCTACACAGTTTTTTCAGAATTGATTTAGAATATTCGCCCTCAGAAGCAATACTAACCATATTCAAATAGGAATAACTTTAAAACGAAAAAAGATAGCATGGTACTGTGAACACGAAAATTGTTCAGCATGAAATGATCTACAAAATGAGTGATGTTTCATTTATAGATACCTGATATATATTTTATAATTAGCAAGAAAACTAGAGAAAATTTAATTTTTTGTTCACTTTTTTGACAAACAAATGTGAATAACTTTAAAACAAAAAATGATAGCATGGTACTGTGAGCACGAAAAATATTCAGTACAAAAATATCTAAACAATGTGTGGTGTTTTATTTATAGACATCATTTTGGTTTTTTTATAATCATCAAAAAACAGCATGAAATTAAATTTTCTTTTCCCCATTTTACAAATTATTTACACCTACCAAAATCAAAACATTCACACAACATCTAAACCTGTTGCATAAATGGAATATGCAGTGGTTCAGTGTGTGATGATGCTTTTATCTTGTACAGTTTCAAATGAACTCTCCTAACTCTCACTCGTGCCATCGGGACTTGTGAGGTTACTTGAGGTCACTGGAAACTGTACAAGATAAATGCATTATCACACACTGAACCCCTGCATATTCCATATTATATATATATATATATATATTTATTTATTTATTACACACATACTAGCATTGTCATGCTAGGACATGAAAATAGAAAGGAGTTCTAAACCGTAGGTATACCATGGTCATGTGATCAGATTCAACCAATAACAGTACAGGATTTTCCCTGGTCATTGGGGGTATATAGTTACGCTGTTTGTGTAAGCTCTTTGATATAGCCTGTAAAAGATGTTATATCCTGAAGCATACTATAATACCAATGGTATCACAGTGCCCTCCAAATAAAAACCGCTGAAGAGTGACATTTCTTCTTTCGTAACAGTTGTATAAAGAGAACTGTACACATTTCAGAGTGCTCTATCATTCTAACCTTGCTTGTAAACAAACTTTACATTACTCCCCCCATGACTTTGACACTCAAGAATCAGTTTGACTTGGTTCTCCTCTGGGATTAATTAAGCAATAATGACTGAGAAGCCAGTCATTTCCTAGGGATTAATGACCGGATGGGAGGGATGGGTAGCATTACAGAGCCATAATCTCATTATGTCTCTGTTCCAGCTCATGCTGGATTTGGGGTTTGGTCAGGTCCTAACTGGAAGGGAAGCACGTTTATTACTCTTGTGCGTTAAACATGGGACTGATTAGAACCTTTCTGTTACACTACAAGCATAGGAGGAGGGAAGCCCCCTCAGATATGCCTAGCAACCTTTATTAGTCATGCACACCAGACCCTACCCCTCTTGATCAAGCTCTGCTGAGAGCCTGGTACAGCTGGATGAGGTACACAGGCATTTCAAATGCAACACAATAACAATATATACCAGTCATCAACATACCTCTCAGTGTTTTCTCATGGAAAGGAAGGACACACACACACACACACACACACACACACACTCAGAATGAGGGACAATGTGGGACACTGACCCCCAGAATGAAGGACACATCGCTACACATGAAGATACAACTGCAACTCTGTGCGAACAAGGTAGCACTTTATTCCATCCATGAGGAAAGCCTGAAACTGCCCTCAAATCTACATAACCCTACACTGATATACACAGCAATCCTGAAATATCATGTTACTACTTCTGTGTGTCAGCGCAGCACAGCTCAACTGATAACACTGTTGTGTCTGGCCCAGAAGGTTGCTGATTCAAAACCATCCTTTTAGAAGTGCTTCCTTTTGAATGTGATGTTAAACCAAGGTCTCTCCTACGGCTCCCCTTTCTGGCAGTTCAGATGGAAGTTAAAGTTCCCGGAGGGTACTTTTTGAAAGGGTAGGGAAGTACCCCCAGTCAACATGCCATCTCTCAGCCAGTGAAACAAGAACAAGCTCACACCATGGCTGAGTGAGGGATGTTGCTGGCCCATGAAGGATTCTGTTTTTGTACATCTGGTCACTGCAGCTCATAATTCATTGTGTACCAGATTCATGGCTCTATAAAGTGCTTGGAGAGGAGTTATATTTTTATAAATGTAAGAGCTGTACGTAAATTGTTTTGCATGATGGGCACGCCTACTGTCTGTGTTCTATACCGTGGTTTACCCCTAAGCACCTACCTGGTCTGTTTTGCTGTAGGTATGTGGCAGGAAAGGGGAAGGGAAAGTTAGAGGACTAGAAGCATTCATAGGAGACTTGCCGCTGGAAGACAAGCCTCAAAAGAAATGCATCACAGTGAGTCTGAAGGAACTTATTGAGCAAGAAAAGCAGCGTGTCGAGGAAGAAAAGAAGAAAAAGGTACCTTCTGTTTGTTTTTGTTTTTTTAATACACAGCTTTTATTGCTCTTGTGCGTTAAACATGGGACTGATTAGAACCTTTCTGTTACACTACAGGCAAGGGAGGGAGGAAGGATGCCCCCTCAGATATGCCTAGCAGCTTTTATTTACTGTGTATATGTAGCTTTTTCTCACCTAGGACCATCCGCTCAGTCCTCTAGCTGGTCCTCTGAGCCTATCTATTGGTGCAGCGGTTGCCCTGTTGCTAAATAAATGGTGACCGAGGTTCAGGAATGAGCCCATATCATTGGGGCTGGGCGGGGGGAGGTTGGTAGCAGTGTCCCATAAGATGCTCACATTCTCCAGGGAGGGAGGGAAACATAGAATTTGACAGCAGATAAGGTCTGCTTGGCCCACCTAGTCTGCCCATTTTCCTACCTAACAGATAAGCTGCAGATTCTAGTTAACCAACAGCTTACTTCCTCCTACCCCCACTAGGACTGCCTTATGTCTGTCCCATGCATTCTTGAATTCAACCACTGTTCTTGACTCCACAACCTCCTCAGGGAGGCTGTTCCATGCATCCACAACCCTCTCCATGAAAAAATACTTCATCACATTACCTCTGAGCCGTCCCCCCTCTATCTTCAAATTGTGCCCCCTTGTTCTTGCACATCTCTTTTTCTGAAAGATGCTACCCTCTTGGACTTTGTTGATTCCCTTGAGGTACTTGAAAGTTTCTATCATGTCCCCTCTCTCCCTTCTTTCCTCAAGGGTATACATATTAAGCTCCTTTAGTCTTTCTTCGTATGTCTTCTGGTGCAGACCCTGCACCATTTTGGTTGCCCTCCTCTGGACAGCCTCCACTCTGTCTACGTCTTTGTGGAGATGGGGTCTGCAGAACTGCACACAGTACACCAGATGGGGTCTCACCAACTGTCTGTACGGAGGGATAACAACTTCTTGTTTTCTACTACTGACACCTCTCCCTATGCATCCCAGTATCCCCCCAGCCTTCCTTACTGCCTTCTCACATTGCTTGCCCACATTTAGGTCATCTGATATAATTACCCCCAGGTCCCTTTCCATTTTTACTGTTGTCAGTATCTCACTCCACATTGTGTATGCTTCCCTTGGGTTTTTGTTTACCAGGTGCATTACCTTGCACTTCTTTGCACTGAATCTGAGCTGCCATACATCTGACCATTCCTCTAACCTTGCCAAGTCCCTTCTCATCCTTTCCACTCCATCTTGTGTATCAACTCTGTTGCAGATCTTTGTGTTGTCTGCAAAGACACATACTTTTCCTTCCAGTTCCTCTGCAATGTCACTTATAAAGACAGTAAAAATGACCGGTCCCAGTACTGAACCCTGCGGTACCCCGCTAGTAACCCTCCTTTCTTCCACCAGTTCAGTCCAGTCCAGTTCCACCATGCTTATGTCACCTGGATGTTTCCAGGTGGAACAGCAGGTGGATACCTGTGGGAGGGGAGATGGCTGACCCTGCAGGTGCACAAGCGCAGTGTGTGCCTTGCTCCTGCATTTTCACAGGTCGATATCTCATGGTGGGGGAAGAAAAAATGGAAACAAGTCTGCAGACACAGAGTTTAAAAGAAAGATTTATGTGTCTGCTGGACGATTCAGGGTGAAGCTTGGCCCCTGCACACTTCTGCCTCTGCTGGATGTTGATTCTCCTGGGGAGGGCTTTTTCCCTCCCAGAGGGCTGCATCATGGGTGCAACCCATGGGGGTGCAGAGGTATAGGGTGAGTCCTGGAGAAGGCAGGTGACGGGACTAGCTGATGGGACCAGCTGGCACAAAGGAGCAAAAATAGTTATAAAACCTGAACTACGCTGCCCAGTGGCACAGAGGGCTGACGCACAGGCCTTACCTTCTGCCACAATGGCAGCACCGTGTTCAGCGGCGACAGCGGGTTACTGGGGTCGGGCAGGGAGGAGAGATCAAGCAACTAGAGGACAGCTCTCCTCTCCCTGGGGGGGTGGACTGGTGTTCCCACAAAATGACTGCCACCAGGTGGAGACCTGAGGGTAGTGTGGGTTCAAGAGTGCCAAAGATGGGAGGGTACTGTGGGACTCTGCAGCATGCGCACGTCTCCAAGTGCACACACTGACACACACGCCCAGTAATGGGGAAGGTGGAAAATGGAAAAATGGTTGGCATGGGTCACATGAGCTCCTGCCCACATACCCCCATCCCGCGCCGTCACTTGGTCTCTGACCCAGTCAAGGTGGGGGGGGGGGGCAATCCATGGGGGATCCAGGGCCCAAGATATGGGAGAGATGAGATGGTGGACGGGAGGCGGCAGAGACAGGGTTGAAAGCCTGCCCTTGCCAACCAGAGGAGGAGAAGAAGCTTTATGGAAAAAAACCTGGTCTTATGGGGAGCTCTGAGCCCCAACAGTCACTTTTCCCCATGGATCTCAACCATGGGGGTTCATGTGGTGCAATGCCATAGAGTGCTAACAGCCATCATTTCAACGTCCCAGGACATTTTCTAATTTTTTCTCCATTGGTACAAATTTGGTGGTGGGCCAGAAGGTTGTTGGTTCTAGTCCCTCATAAGAGACTTGCATTCATACCTCAAATGCTGGTACTCACTCCAGTACAGTAAGGGGGGATGCTGTTTTTTTGGGCTGTGCTATCCTTCAGATAGAACATCAGCTGGGAACATTTATGAACCATGCCCATTATAGTTTGAAAGCCTTGTGAAAATCTCTTTTAAATGAGGTATTGGGCTTATGTGTAGCTAGCAGCGGTCCAGAGATATCCATGATTAAGTCTGCCCTATGTTGATACTACACTGCCACCACCATATAGAGCTTTGTGATGTCACATAAGAAAGCTGTGCCCCACCACACTGTAGAACTTTTCCTGGGCTTTCAGACTATGATGGGCACTCCTCCTGCCAATCTCTGTAGTTGTCATGGTAGGTGTCCAGTTGGAAGTTAAAGAACCCATTTTCACTTTTTGGCAAAAGTCAGGGATCAACCTAGCCAACAGTTGCCTTCCCAATTAAACCCTTTCAGATAATTGTCCATGGCTGTGTGAGCATGTTGCTGAGTGGACTGTCTGCCACTGCACGTTCACTGTCACTACACTACCAGTCTCTTTCATTGTTTGTAAACCACTTTAAATACAATGTATGCAAAAAGCGCTACTTATAATCAGCCTATTATTTGCCTGTGTTTTTATTTTATTGTTTTTACCTGTCCCCCATCTCAAGGATTAGGGGTGTCACAGCTGCCCTATTTCGACAGCTGGGAAGGTGCGGGAGAGTGACAGACTTCACAGCCAATGTCAATGCCATGCCATGTTTGGCCATCAGGAGTTACATGAATGCAAGGCATCCTGCACCCTCGCTTTCTGCCCTGGAGCTGAGCCCTCCACCACGAACACGACATGCACAGCTCCCAGTGGGGGGATTTCAGGGCTCACATGCAAACCCCCGTCTCCGTAGTGTCATCACAGTTCGCTGCCACTGCACCACTGGATTGGTTGCCAGAGTTTTTTGGTTGAAATGCATAAAGAGTGCTTGCCTCACAGTACTCCTGGCTGATGTGCAAGCAGGCAGTCTGACTTACCAAAGGGTTTCTTTTTCTGTCTCCCCTGTAGATTGAGAATTTTAATAATTCCAAGATCAAGTTAAATAATGTGCAGGATCTGCAAAGTATCATTACGTTGAAGAAGAAGAAGAAGGTGAAAAAGGAGGTTCATCGGCCAGAACCAGAACCAGATGTCATAGTAAGTTATGTACTAAAGGTGGGAGTGCTGAACATGTCATTAGTTTGAACAGAAGGCGCTTTGCCTGTAGTGTCCGTCCCTCTGTTCGCTCAGTGATCCTAGCCTTTAATTGCATATGAAAATTCCAACAAAAAATCTTCCAGTGACTTTTTGAAATGGTCAGCTGGCCTTTCTATTTCAATATATATTGGAAAAGTAGCAGATCAGTAGCTCAGTCTCTACAGTACAGCATGTGGATTGGATGGGCAGATCAAAGGTCCAGTGTGGGCTGTGTTCCCAATTCCTTCATCCTGGACACTAGTTCCAACCCCCTCTCCAGCTTCACCCTGGACACCAGTTCCACCCCCCTCTCCAGCTTCACCCTGGACACCAGTTCCACCCCCTTTCTAACTTCATCCTGGACACCAGTTCTGTTCCCCTCTCCAGCTTCATCCTGGATACCAATTCTATCCCCCTCTCCAGTTTATTCTGGACACCAGTTCTATTCCCCTCACCAGTTTCATTCTGCACACCAGTTCTATTCCCCTCACCAGTTTCATTCTGGATGCCAGTTCTATTCACCCCTCTCCAGTTTCATTCTGGACACCAGTTCTATCCCCCTCACCAGTTTCATTCTGGACACCAGTTCTATTCCCCTCACCAGTTTCATTCTGGACGCCAGTTCTATTCCCCTCTCCAGTTTCATTCTGGACACCAGTTCTGTTCCCCTCTCCAGCTTCATTCTGGACACCAATTCTACCCCCCTCTCCAGTTTATTCTGGACACCAGTTCTATTCCCCTCACCAGTTTCATTCTGCACACCAGTTCTATTCCCCTCACCAGTTTCATTCTGGATGCCAGTTCTATTCCCCTCTCCAGTTTCATTCTGGACACTAGTTCTGTTCTCCTCTCCAGCTTCATTCTGGACACCAATTCTACCCCCCTCTCCAGTTTATTCTGGACACCAGTTCTATTCCCCTCACCAGTTTCATTCTGCAAACCAGTTCTATTCCCCTCACCAGTTTCATTCTGGATGCCAGTTCTGTTCTCCTCTCCAGTTTCATTCTGGACACCAATTCTACCCCCCTCTCCAGTTTATTCTGGACACCAGTTTTATTCCCCTCACCAGTTTTATTCTGCACACTAGTTCTATTCCCCTCACCAGTTTCATTCTGGATGCCAGTTCTATTCACCCCTCTCCAGTTTCATTCTGGACACCAGTTCTATTCTCCTCACCAGTTTCATTCTGGACACCAGTTCTATTCCCCTCACCAGTTTCATTCTGGACACCAGTTCTATTCCTCTCTTCAGTTTCGTTCTGGACACCAGTTCTGTTCCCCTCTCCAGCTTCATTCTGGACACCAATTCTACCCCCCTCTCCAGTTTATTCTGGACACCAGTTCTATTCCCCTCTCCAGTTTCATTCTGCACACCAGTTCTATTCCCCTCACCAGTTTCATTCTGGATACCAGTTCTATTCCCCTCTCCAGTTTCGTTCTGGACACCAGTTCTGTTCCCCTCTCCAGCTTCATTCTGGACACCAATTCTACTCCCCTCTCCAGTTTATTCTGGACACCAGTTCTATTCCCCTCACCAGTTTCATTCTGGACACCAGTTCTATTCCTCTCTCCAGTTTATTCTGGACACCAGTTCTATTCCCCTCTCCAGTTTCATTCTGGACTCCAGTTCTATTCCCCTCTCCAGTTTATTCTAGACACCAGTTCTATTCTCCCTGCTCCCGTATCATCTTGGATGGCAATTTTGTCCTATTCCACATCCCTTTATCCTGGATATTCACTCCATCCCCTCCCCAATGTGCAGGCTACTATGCTGCACCATCTCTAACCAGGAGGACTAACATCTGGGAAGCTGCATGGACCTAGTTACACATGCTTTTAAAATCAGGCTTGGAATAAAACAAAAGCATCAGCCCAGGAAGTATCACTTCCTGAATTGGCTATCAGTCACTGCTTTTGTCTGCGTAGCAAGCCTTGTTTTAAGAGCAAGTGTGACCGTGGTCTACACTGTCCTGTCTGTACCACTCTACATTAGCCATGGGAGGGGTGGGGGCTTCAGCAGAGGGTAGTCGCATCTTCCTCTCTCTTCAGCCTGAAAATTCAGCAGGTTACCTCAGCAGCACTGCTAACATTATTCTAACAGAGGGAGGAAATTCCTACAGCTGGGATTGAACTTGTGTCCTGCTACATGGCAGAGTTTTACACAGTCACACTAAGGTTGGCAAGCCAGACACTTTCACAGTACGTCTAGCTAAGTAGGGAACAAAGACCTGCAGTAAGAGTCCCAAGTGTGATCTTCACTGCGAAGGGGGTTTGCAGGTACATCACTGAGATAGTGCGAGAACTGTGCATATGTGGGCACTAGGCAGAGCACTAGGTGAGACATCGATATATCACTGAGATAGTGCAATAACTGTCCATACGTGGGCAATAGGCAGAGCGCTAGGTGAGACATTGATACATCACTGAGATAGTGCAAGAACTGTCCATACATGGGCACTAGGCAGAGCACTAGGTGAGACATCGATACATCACTGAGATAGTGCAAGAACTGTCCATACGTGAGCACTAGGCAGAGCACTAGGTGAGACATCGATACATCACTGAGATAGTGCAAGAACTGTCCATACATGGGCACTTGGCAGAGCACTAGGTGAGACATCGATACATCACTGAGATAGTGCAAGAACTGTCCATAAGTGGGCACTTGGCAGAGCACTAGGTGAGACATCGATACATCACTGAGATAGTGCAAGAACTGTTCATATGTGAGCACTGGGCAGAGCGCTAGGAGAGACATCGATACATCATTGAGATAGTGCAAGAACTGTCCATACATGGGCACTAGGCACAGTGCTAGGTGAGACATCGTTACATCACTGAGATAGTGCAAGAACTGTGCATACGTGGGCACTAGGCAGAGCGCTAGGAGAGACATCAATACATCACTGAGATAGTGCAAGAACTGTTGATACATGGGCACTAGGCAGAGCGCTAGGAGAGACATCGATACATCACTGAGATAGTGCAATAACTGTCCACACTCGGGCACTAGGCAGAGCACTAGGTGAATCACCATTATGACACTGAGACAGTCCATGCATGGCACTAGGAGAAGCACTAGGCGAGACATCGATACATCACTGAGATAGTGCAAGACCTGTCCATACATGGGCACTAGGCACAGTGCTAGGTGAGACATTGTTACATCACTGAGATAGTGCAAGAACTGTTCATACGTGAGCACTAGGCAGAGCGCTAGGAGAGACATCGATACATCACTGAGATAGTGCAAGAACTGTCCATACATGGGCACTAGGCACAGTGCTAGGTGAGACATCGTTACATCACTGAGATAGTGCAAGAACTGTGCATACGTGGGCACTAGGCAGAGCGCTTGGAGAGACATCAATACATCACTGAGATAGTGCAAGAACTGTCCATACATGGGCACTGGGCAGAGCGCTAGGAGAGACATCAATACATCACTGAGATAGTGCAAGAGCTGTCCATACGTGGGCACTAGGCAGAGCGCTAGGAGAGACATCAATACATCACTGAGATAGTGCAAGAACTGTCCATACATGGGCACTAGGCACAGTGCTAGGTGAGACATCGTTACATCACTGAGATAGTGCAAGAACTGTGCATACGTGGGCACTAGGCAGAGCGCTAGGAGAGACATCAATACATCACTGAGATAGTGCAAGAACTGTCCATACATGGGCACTGGGCAGAGCGCTAGGAGAGACATCAATACATCACTGAGATAGTGCAAGAGCTGTCCATACGTGGGCACTAGGCAGAGCGCTAGGAGAGACATCGATACATCACTGAGATAGTGCAATAACTGTCCACACTTGGGCACTAGGCAGAGCACTAGGTGAATCACCATTATGTCACTGAGACAGTCCATGCATGGCACTAGGAGAAGCGCTAGGCGAGACATCGATACATCACGGAAATGGTATGAGCCTTGTCTATGCATGGCACTAGGAGGAGTTCTTTTTTTTATGTGCAATTTTGCATTTTCTCCCCAGTTTTCTCCCTGATCCCAGGACCTTGGCAGACACGGTCGTGTGTGCACGTGGAGGTGCTCACGCATGCTGGGTACCAGCTCGGCCCCTTCCATCCCACCCCTGGCTGTTGCCGGGCTCCCCATTACTTGAACTGCCACCTGTCCTCCACCAGGTGGCAGCCAAAGGCCAGAGAAACCCCTCATCCCTCCCCAGGAGAGGAGAGCCACCTCACGGCAGTTCAATCCCACTCCTCGCCCTCCCCCCCCGCCGACCCCCACAACCCAGGCTCGTTCCCAAACCCAGGTCGCCAGCATAGTGCGAGGTGTGGCATCCAGCACTTCAACCCTCAGCACCACCGGGCAGGCCGGACTAGGAGGAGTTCTAAGTAAGTCATCGATACATTATTGAGCTAGGATGAGCCTTGTCTATACATGTTACTAGGAGGAGTTCTAAGCAAGATGTTGGTAAATTATTGAGATAGGATGAGTCTTGCCTATGTGTGACACTAAGAGGGGCCGTAGGTGAGTCATCAGTTGCAGAGGGTAAATCATGATTTGGTAAACTAGAAAGAAATGACCTAAGACTGTCATCACTGAAAAGAAGTTACAATTTATATACAAAAAAAGTTGGAAAAATCCATCAAACTTGCCTGAGAAGTCACATGGTGTTCCATTATCTCAGCCCAACCAGACACAAAATTGGCTGAAAACAGTCACATGGTGTCACACTATCTCTGTCCAACCAGACACAAGATTGGCTGAGAACAGTGACATCATTTTCCATTATTTCAGCCCAACTAGGGATAAGATTGACTTAGACAGTCACATGGTGTCAAGTTATCTCAACCTAACCAGACACAAGATTGGCTGCAATGGTCACATGGTGTCACGTTATCTCAGCCCAACCAGATACAAGATTGGCTGTAACAGTCACATGGTGTCATGTTATCTCAGCCCAGCCAGACACAAGACTGGATGTAACAGTCACATGGTGTTCTACTATCTCAGCCCAACCAGACACAAGATTGGCTGTAACAGTCACATGGTGTCATGTTATCTCAGCCCAACCAGACACAAGATTGGCTGTAACAGTTGTCACAGGTTCACTCAGCAGGTCAGGCCCTCTACTCCCAAAGTGCCAACCTCTGAGCACAGTCTTGTGAATAGTGTAACAGACAAGGTAACCCTCTTGTCTGTTTTTGTGGTTCGAATCAACCTTTGGTCTCTAGTTCTGGAGGGATTCAAACTGTTAACCTCTTGTTAGTATACCCAATGCACAGGCTCAGATATATCTGTCTTTGGGGGGCCAGATATCTTTGCCTAGGGGCACCCAACCAGGTATACAGAGAGGAACCCTTTAAAACTTTAATAAAGACCTCAGATTTAAAACGCTTCTCTTTCCAGTTTGATACCACCATACAAGCTTATGTCTGCTGTGTGCTATACCATAAATGTTTCTTAGCAAAAGAAAGCAATTCAAAGACAGACCAGGTATGCTCTAAAATTAGAGTTTTTACTAAAATATATAATAATAGATCAAACATACAATACAGAACTCTTGTACCACAAGACATACATATCTTTAAACAAAACAAGGTTTAAAACAGTGAAATTCCTACACCAATATTTAGATTTGTCTAGCTTTCTAAATACCTCTTTTTAGTGCTCAGATGTTTTCTTGGTCAGTGTCAGATACAAGTGTCACTGTAGTGAAAAAGAATAATCTTTAAAAGCAGTATTTGCCAACCCCTTTTGGATGAGGTCATCCAACTCCTCCCTGTCAAAATATCTAAAAAAAATATATTTCTATACAACCACAGGATGTCATTTCAAAGTATTAATTCTGCAACCTTATCATAAGTCAGTTTCAAATGACACCTTCTTTGATCTCATGCTGTACCCTCCTCACACAGGCTTCACAGGGTCATTTACAACCTTACACCTCTATGTAACATCCTAGCTTCGCTTTCTAACATCATAAACCTAGTTTATGATTTCTCTCTTAACATAATTAACTTAAACAAGTCTGTAATTAACTCAGAGAAACAGGATCCTTAATAAAAGTCTTCCATGTAACACATTGTCTCTAAAAAAAAACTGAGTGTGTGTGAACTCACATACTGTTGGCCGTTTCCCGTGGCTTTCATCTCTCAGCAGAAATCTGGGGGGGGATGAGAGAGGTCATTCCTAGAGCATTTGAATTTTCAGCAGACATTAATACATTTTATATTAAAAAAATATAATACAACACTCAGAACTGGCTGTCTACATCACAATAGTCACATGGTGTCATGTTGTCTCAGCCCAGCCAGACACAAGATTGGCTGTAACAGTCACATGGTGTCACGGTATCTCAGCTCAGTCAGACACACGATTGGCTATAACAGTCACATGGTGTTCTACTATCTCAGTCCGACCAAACACTTGAGTCTTGCAACAGCTTTTTCATTCAGTTTACTGATTTTTTGTAAATCTTTTCAAGACTGTTTTATGAGGAATAACACACTTCCGGGTGTGAAGTTGTGCTAGATATACAAACACCTTCAGTAGGTGAAGGCACTCAGCTTTGCCTCATGCCTCACAACTCAACTAGTGTCTATATAAAACCACAGGTAGACACCCTGGTGTCTGTTATTCCTTATTCATAGGCTATAAAGCACTGTCTCTCTGTACTTGGTTGACTCCATAGGATATTAGCATGGCCAGTAAAATGTGACTGGATAAGGCTGTAAAGATTGGCGAACGATGTCTGACCTGCAGATTGATGGATTTTTTGTATTTATTTAGACTGGCCCCATTGACACTCCAACGTTTCTGCAAGCTGCCTATGAAAACAAAGCAGCAGTCATCGACCTGTACCTGGCCCAAGAAGGGGATCCCAATGCCTGTGATGAGGTAAGAAAAGAAGGTATTTCTCTCTGCAAAACTGTTTCCCCTACAAGGTCACTGTTACAGATTTTGCAAAGCCCCCAGGCTGGGACAGATATTGTAAGACTGTATCAGAGGCTATGGTCTACCTAATGCTGGTTTGCTTTTTCTACAAGGCTTTTGTCCCTACTAATGCTGAAAGTTGCCTCCACTTCACCAGTACCTTTCCCATATATGTAGACATGAACG